>CM062808.1:12282313-12882313 GCA_031772625.1 Pinus tabuliformis
TTGGTCTTTTGGGAAAAGATGTTGAATTCATGTGGACTGACAACTATCAAGAGGCTCTGGATGCTTTGAAAGGTAAGATGATAACTGCCCCAATCTTGAGAGGTCCAAATGGGGCCCTACCTTTCCACATTCACACAGATGCCTTGAACAAAGCCATAGGAGTAGCCTTAGGACAAGTTGAGGATAAGCTACCATATGTTATATATTTTATTAGTAAAAACCTGTCCAAGACAGAGTTAAACTATACTGTAACCGAGAAAGAGCTCCTAGTTGTAGTCCATTCCCTAAACAAGTTCAGACACTACATCAATGGCTATCAAACATTCGTGCATACTGATCATGCTGCAATTAGGTATTTGATGAAAAAACCTGATGTAAACGCTTGTATCATTATATGGTTACTTTATTGCAGCAATTTGATTTTACCATTGTTGATAAACCAGGTAAGGAAAATGTTGTTGATGATTTTCTGTCTAGACTAGATTTGCCTATAGGTGAAGAAGGGATGGTGGATGATCAAATGCTAGATGAACACCTGTTTGCTATTTTAGTACTCTCTCCATGGTTTGCTGATATAACAAATTATTTGGTTTCAACACAGTTTCCATCATACCTGTCCTGAAAAGAGAAGAGCAAGATCGTGAGGAAAAGTTCCCCATTCACTTGGATTGGGGGCAATCTTTTCAAACTTGGCCCAAATCAGATTTTGAGGTGGTGTGTCAGGGAGGAGGAAGTTTCGACATCCTCTTAACCTGTCATGATGGGCCCTGTGGGAAACCTACTTGGGGAAACCTACTCCAAAGGATGAGATGCCCTTGCAGCCTTAGGTGACTTTCGAGCCATTTAAGAAGTGGGGCATGGACTTTGTGGGTCCTATCATCCCTCCTTCAAAACAGAGGTCCTACATCATTGTGTGCACAGATTACCTAACAAAGTGGGCAAAACAAAGGCAATCAAAGCAGCAACAGAAGAAAAGGTAGCTGACTTTTTGAGGGAAAATATCTTCTACAAGTTTGGCTACCCAAGAGAATTAGTCACAGATCAAGGAAGTCAGTTTACCTCTAACCTGATTGAAGACCTGCTCACTCATCACAAGATTAAGCACAGAACTTCCACCCCTTATCACCCGCAAGAAAATGGACAGGTGGAAGTTACTAACAGAGCTTTGGACAAGATTTTGACTAAGGTAGTGAGCAACGACATAAAATATTGGGTAGATCACTTGTTTGAGGCCACCTGGGCCTATAACACTACTTGGAAAACTACAATAGGTTTCACACCCTATGAGTTGGCCTACGGGAAGAAGGCTTTGTTGTCCATAGAATTTGAATATAACAAATTGAGGTTGGAAGCTCAGCTGGACCTAGATCTCAGCCATGCACAAAAAGAAAAATTGCTTCAGCTAAATGGATTAGATGAGCAAAGAATGTAGGCCCTTCTCCACTCATAGGTAATCCAAATTCAAAGAAAGATATGGCATGACTGGCACCTCAAAGAAAAGCAATTTCAGCCAGGAGATTGGGCGTTGTTATATGATTCAAGGTACAAGGATTTCAAGGGCAAGCTGAGGACAAGATGGCTGGGACCATATATAGTGGAAACATGCAATGACAATGGTTCAGTCCTTATTCGGACCATTGATGAAGAAGCCATCCCCATGCTCGTCAATGGGCATAGATTGAAAATCTACAAGAAGCCCCTTTCCAAGTAGGATTTCATTGAGACTCTTCAAAAATCAGTATTGGTAATGGAGCAGGTTCCTGTCTCCACTCCACCTACATCATGAAGAAGAAAAAAAAAAAAGAGAAAGAAAAAAGAAAAAAAACAGAAAAAACACAGAGAAAAGAGAAAAAATAAATGATCCTTGGCTGAAAACCTCTTGGAGGCACCCAGGGTAGACAGTGAGGGTGAAAACCTCCTGGAGGCGCCCCAGATGTCTCAAAAAAAGAAAAAAGAAAAAAGAAAAAAGAAAAAAGAAAAAAGAAAAAAGAAATCTAATTTATGTTGAATAAATTGCAGGTTGCAGGAAGGTCATTACAGGTTTTGGGAGAATCACGCAAGTCAAAGACAGAGGACATGACCAGGATGCATGCATCCCTCACAATCCATTCCTTCATTATCATTACCTTTTCCCAAGATCTGGTCTCATTTGGTTCGAAATTCCACATCCTACAGGAAGCTCTGTATCTTCTATAGGAGGATCCTGTAGAAACTACAGACAAGCCAAAACTAATCTCAGAAGAGGACCCGAGGGTTTGAAACCTATCTATGAGGCCTATAAACCTCCCTGCCTCCATCCCTCACCATATGTCACCCTTTTCCATCTCTGAACACCTCCATTACACTCGTTTTTATGTCCTTGCACAGTCACACACAAAAATCCTGTTTTTCATGCTGCAAACAAAATTTTAATGACAAATCAAAACAACAGTTTTTTCACTCACCATACCTGATACCCTCCATCTGAGATTCCTTGTCAGCCGAGACCCTCATCAGCAGTTGTAGCCCTACTCATTTTAGCTTGAATCTCAGGAGGAGAAGCAGCTACAGGAAATCCTACAGGATTCCTGTAGCAGTTGATCCCTCTGAAAAACATACTACAGAGCCAGGGACAGCAAAGTATAGCCTATGAAACATGCATGAGCTCTATTTGAACGTGTAAACATTAGCAACAGTCTGAGGTCGAGCATGCGGAATGCAAGCAACAACAACCAAGAAGAAATGGGTTCCAAAAATCCGAAATGTGCATAACACGGCCAGGACTGCACAGGAAAGTGCCTAAACCTATTCCAGAATTACATGAATCATATTTCAAGGCTGTGTGACCATGGGAATGGTTTGGATTCAATGGAATTGGTGGCCAGTTAATTGGGCACCTATAGTCAGTTACACATCCTCGTGGAATCCAAACAAGCCCCGTCAAATTCAAAACTGTCGATCAGATACGTAGCCAGCACGTGTGGAATGTCCATTTAGGAAGAAATATTCGAGACTGGTAGTGGTGGTGGCGGATAACGGGATTAAGGGAGGTGATGGCGGTCAGACGGCATGCAGAAAAATTATGGCCATGACATAGGATCAACGGTTTGGTCCGGCAACCTCATCACCTCACCACGAATCACGCCCGCAGATTAAAAAAATAGCTTAGTTAAGACACTCACCACCCTTTGTTCATTTTGCACTCATGACATTCTCAACTAGAGTACGCATCTACCACTTCCAGAGCAGCTAACCAGTCATCCTCCACCATATTTCTGTCTATTTTTCGAAAATCTCCCACCTATCGGACTCTACAGGAAGCACAGTTTCCTTTTATAGGAGTCGGGTGACTTCTACAGGAAAAGCAAAGAATAGATTTGCAGAAAGAAAACCCAGAGTTTTCGTCGAATTTTAAGCTCAAAACGAGGTAGGCTCGGGAAAAATTTCTCTATGCACGATTTGTTTGTGTCAGGTGGTGAATTGAGCATGGCATTAGATTGAAAAATGAGAGTAAAAGTCTGCCTGTGCATTGAGAAAAGAAGTGAAAGTTTGCCTGCATATTTCACTGAGTTTACCCAGTTTTTTTTCTCTGCATCCGAAATCTCCTCATCAGTTTTCAATTTCTCCTGTAAGGAAGATACATGCAGCAGTAGAGGCCAGCCCGTGTGTGTGTGAAAAAAGTTCTGAATTTACATATCTACCTATGTGTTGAGAAAAGAACCAGTGTCCTTATGCTTTGTTCTGTAAAAAATTTTCTCTTTTCATAAACAAACAGTCAAATTCAATGTGACAGCAGTTTTAAAACAAGGGAATTATTTCCATTTGATATTGTAAGGAGCACACGAGAAATTCCTTCTTTGATCTAAAAAAACCGAATTTAGCTATCCTTTGTCTCAGTGATTGACTGTGTTTTTTTCCCACCTAAGCATTTTCTTTGCTGGTTAGAACCCAAAATCAATACCATGCCAGGAGGATTCATGAGGAAAGAACCCTTAAACTCTAACAAATTGTATGAGAACCCTGAGGTGGTGGACTTTTTCGCCAGGGAAAATTGGATATATTTCTTTGACAAAATTCAGGGTTATGATGAGGAGGTGACTGAAGAGTTTTTGATGTCCCTAAGACCACATTCGAATACACATGCCATAGTTAGTTTTAGGGGTTTGACCCTAGAACTTACCCCCTGATTTCATCAGTAGAATTACAGGTTTACCATTGGGGCTCCCTTGGAGCAAAGAGGAGAAGTCATTGGGACAAGTGGATATGAAAACATTTTTTCTACCTGAGGAGCATCCTGTAGAAGACAAAAACGGGGTCAGAAGGACAAGTTTGCCTCCTCTTTGGAGTGAAGTCAGTTATCAAATCATGAAGTATATCACATGTGAAGGGAGGTTTAGCATCATTTATGGTTATCATTTCAGGTTGCTACATGAATTGAGAGATGGGATGGACTTGCCTCCAGCGAAGAAACTAAGCATCCCATATTTCCTCCTTCAGTCTTTAATTGAATGTGGTACAAAACTAAATGCAGGAGTCCCAGATGAGTTAGCTCACCATGGATTCATCAAACTGTTGGTGGAAGATGCTTTATACACCTATATTGTCCCCATAGCTTGTGAAATATTCAGAATATGTCCAGTGATCATAACATCAAAACTTTGCCTGAGAACATCAACCCATCCAACAGTGATGAGGGGGAGCAAACTAAAGAAACTGAGAAGAACATTGATGAGGGAGCACAAGACATTCAAGCAGAGGGTAAAACAGAGGAAGAACAGAAGGAAAAAGAGGAATTTGACAAGACTGCTGAACCTAAGACAGAAAAGGAGAAAACAACAAAAACAGAGAAGGGAAAAAGGACAAAGATTGGAAAGAAAAAGGCCAAGAAAGGCCCAAAGAAGGCTGCCATAGCCAAGGCAGGCACCTAGCAAGAGAAAGAAGAGACACACCCTGAGATATCAGGGACACAAGCAGAAACAGGGGGCATAGAGATTTCTACAGGAAGTGAAGAAAAAGAACAACAGAAAGAGAAATCCCCTGAAATGTTGGCAAGGGAGGCAGCAGTTGTGCTTGCTGCATTAAGCACACCTACGAAACAAAAAGGAAAAATAAAAAGGTAGACCTCCATGTACTTTAAAGTGAGAAAAAGCACAAGGATCAAAGTGGGCAAACCCTAGCCACCATCCAAGGAACCAATTGTCATTGAGGACTCACCCACTAAAAATAACGAAGAGTCTCCTTCCAAGATATCTATCACCTATGAAAGAGGAAGCCCAAAAACCTCCACATGGAAAGAGAGAATTAAGTTGATGGACTCAAAGGAAGTTCTACAGGAAGATGAAACATCTCTACAGGAAACTCTAGCCAAGTTAAAAGAGACTGAGAAATTGGAGGAGAAGGTAGATAAACAATCACAAGGGGAGAGCAAGGCTAAAGAAATACCTGAACCTATCCCTCAGCCTGATTTTGGCTCATATTACAATCTGTTAGAGGGTGGGAAAATCATCCCACAGAAATTTGCTGCACCATTATTTTTCGAATTAGAGAAAGAGAGGATCAAAACACACACATGGCTGCAAATCACCAAATCTAAGGGAGTTGAGAAAATAGGCCACATGGAGGATAAGTTAAAAGAATTAAGGGAAGAATTTGCCATGGTGAGGTACGTAGAAAGCTGCAAAAGAGCCCAGCTATAGGAGGAGAATGAGCTGCTGAAAAAGAAATTGCAGCTACAGGAAGTCCATAAAGAAGATAGGTTGTCCATTTTGGGAGGGAAACAACAGCAAGAAGGACCTCCAGCAAACAAGGAAACAACCAAGAAACAGCAGAAGAGGGAGAGCTACAAGCCAATGTGGAGATGCTAACAAAACTGCTACAAGAACAAGAATCTCAGGCAACAAAAGAAATACAAGTTTTAAAACAGCAGTTGCAAGAAAAAGAAGCCCAAATGGCATGCATGGCTAGTTGGGCAATAGAATCCTTACAGTGTAGGCAGCCTACTAAATCTTATGCATTATACCTTAAAGACCAACGGTTGCAATTTCAAATTAACACATTGGCCGAAAGGGGCACCACTCCATTTCAGAATTACAAACAGTTTCTGCAATTATGTGACAGTAGCTCAACTGAAGATAAGGCCAAGTTAGCATAATTATATTTACATAACTTGGAGCTTCCTAACATGAGTATATGGGACCCAAACACTGTATTAGGAGATCTGCAACTTATGGCCATGGCTTTTTGGTTAAGCCATGATGAAAAGAGGGGAGTAGAGATTTAGAATATTATGGCCAGGGAACTAAATGAGCCACTTATGATCAGGGTAGAACCAAAAGATCCCTCAACCCTTATATATTCCCATCGGTACCTTGCAGACAACCCTCACATCGTACTTGACTATGTTGAAAGGCAGGCTCAGGCCATTGCTCACTTTGAGGACATGGAAAGACTGTTTGGTGATAATTGCATTCATGCTTGCACAAGGAGATGGAACACCTTGTCCCATAGTCTGAAAATAAGAGAATACCACTCCCCAACCAGAATGAGGGAGGCTATGAGAAGAGTACCCCTATACAAACAATCAATGCAGAACTTGAAAGCCAATTGGATTGGTCTTAAGTTCATCCCTCCACTACTGCTATGGCTGTTAGAAGGGGTCAAGGAAGAAGAGGAGCAAAGACAATGGGAGGAGGTAGACAGAAAGGCAGGATTTCATGATAGGGAAGAGGACATCACCTCAAAGGCCTAGGATGTCAGAGAGGCAGTCAAAGCAATCAAAGATGATGAACTGGATTAGTTGCTCAAAGGATGAGCAACACATTCAGCAGGGGGGTGATGATGAGCCCCGGAAATGGGTAACTATATGGGCTCATTTTGCCTATTATTCTCATTTAATCCACCATTCTCCATATTTTTATGCATGATTTTGAATATATTTATGTTAATTGTGTGAATGGGAATAGTCACTTTACCACAAGGTCTAATACGTGCTTATTGCAGATTTTTGGACATTTTTGGACCAAGATCAGGCATTTATGAGTAGATTGGCAGCCAAATACAAGGAAACAAGGCTGAGGATTTGTAGGAGGGGTGTCTACTACACTAAATGACCCCTTCCTCGAGTTCTCCACCATCAGCTCGGAGTTCTATAGCCCACCAAAGATGATTTCAAGGGGAAGCCGAGCAGGTCTAGTGAAGTAGCTGATTAACTACAGTTTTGGGCAGCCAAGCTCCTAAAGTTAAGGAGGACAGTTGGGGGTCCTCATTTGCATAAGTAGGAGGGCTTCAAGCCTTGGTAGTTTAGTCATTTTTTAGTCTATTTTCACACTTTAGTGCAGCCCTGTATCAGCACATTTTCGAGCTTCTTCTTGTAGACAGTTTTTGGGATGTAACTATTATTTTTTATCAATGAAGATGAATCCAGTTTTGCACCAACTCTGATCTATCTTAGGAGGATGTAGCTCTTGGGGTTGGGCCCAAACCAACTGTCAGTACCTCCTTTATGTTCTTTTATTTGTTTTTTTCTTGCATTCATAAAATAATTTCTGTTATTTAGGTTAAAATCTTGCTTTAGTACTTAGGTTGTTTTTGATGATTAAGACAGCTATTCATGCTTCGGGTTGATTTGATAGTTTGGTAACAAAAAATATCCACAAAAAGGCTACCAAGAAGTGCTTGATATTATTTCTCCCTCCTTGGGATCATGAATTGAGACCAAGGTACACTCGCTGCCACAAAAGCACTGTTTTTTCCTTCCAATGCAATTGCTAGTGTTAGATTTTGAGTTGGAAAAGTTGATATCAGCTGTGGTTCCATGTTTAGATCTTTTCTTGCTTAGTTTCCATAGCTCTCTTGCATGATTTTCTGTCTATAAACTTCTGTTCATCATATTTCTGGTTTTTAGGGGTAGATTAGGTCAAAATAGATAGATCTTTGATTTTTTTAGTCTTTGTTTGGATCAGTTTTGGAAAGTAGTGTGTAGAGAACCTATAATGAATTCCTACCTACCCTTCCTCCATCATACAACCTACTCCAGTCCCTCACTCAAGATTTCTTCTCTTCATTCGCCACACTTTCTCGACTTGCCCTAATTTTGACATTTTTGTGCAACATTGCTTTCTTCATCCTTGAACAAATCCAACCATCTTCATCACTCCTTTGCTTCATTTACTAGGTCCTACACCTATTAACATCCTTATCCATCCTTCACTTCCACTTTCCCACCGTTTTTCCTCCATCAATCCTCTAAAAACCACTTTCGGCCTGTTCCTGTAGAACTTCCTGTAGAATTTCCTGTAGATCCCCTGCAGCCTCCTGTAGAAGATAAAACGAGCGATTTTTCGAGATCTGAGCACGGTGGAAATCTCTAGAAGGGTGTTAGGGACCCCTTAGGTCCTCTCCACACCTTCCTAACCCCTTGAAAACACCACTCCATTTCCTTTCGCCAATAAACCTCTGCACACTCAAAAATAGTTAAAACACATGCATAATAATTCTGCATAAAATTGCTCAAAAATACAAAAAGATGATTTTTCCATATTTTTCATTAGAAGTAGCTTAAAAAAATGTATTTTACCTCTGCAATAGCCCATGTCATCCATTTCAATAGTTTTACATCTCTTTTCTTGCACAAGTAGGGTTAGTCGGTAAAACTAGGGTTTGCTAGGGTTTGCATTTCCTTTCAGCTTTCATCTTCTTTCATCCATCACAGTTAAAATATTCTTCTAAGAACTTATAGAAGTTGGCTTAATATCCTAGTGAACTTGTGCCAACTGATCAAGTGACAGCCTGCGGTAAGAGCTAGTACTGGTGCATATAGCACCGTCGCTTCCAAGTTTGTTACGAACTACCGGGTTGATAAAAGTAAAGTAGGGAGTCCCAGGAGTTGCAGCATCATTGCTGCAATATTGGAGCTCAGCAGCCAACAATATGACCCTTGAGACATCCCTTGCAGATCTTCCTTTAGCCCTTACTAATCCCCTCACACAATCTGCAAACTAGCTGTTGGCTCACTAAGGTGTCTTTTTTTACAAGCAATCTTAATCCCTACATTAGTTGTCAACCTGAGGTAAGTCTTTCTATCTCAAGAGTGCCAGCACAGTATGTGTAGTGAATCTAGAGGTTATCTAATGATGAATCGTTGCAATCACTAATGGCTAATTCTTCAATTGAATTGACATAATTCTAGAAAAAACTATCTATGGAAGATATACTCTTAACACACTCTGCAATTCTATTCAACTTGTTCTGAAATCAATTGAAACTAAATGAAAATAAGAACACTTGGAATTATTCAAATATAATTAATGCTAATCATACTCAATCAAGTAAAGAAACTATAACCATTTAAAAACATTGTTAATCTATAACAACCCAAATCAACTTGCAATTCCCAATTGAACAACAAATAGCAATAAAGGATTCCTAGATAGAAAATGATCTATATTGCAATCCATAGAAGTTAATTAGCCTTATCTCCAATATCTATGATAGCATCTATTCAAATGAAAAACAATCTGCTATCAACACTAATTCACTCATTCTAATCAAAGTGCTACTTAAGAATGTCACATGATTTCACTCTGAATCTAATTGAACAACAGTATGAATCAATATCCCAAACCTTTATGATAAATGAAGTAATTGAACATTAAATCAATAGCAAAGACTAAATATAAAAACTATAACAAAAAGGAGAAGTAGAAATTTTTGTCACTAGGCCCAGAATCACCAAAAGCCTTTTCTTAATAAGAACTCAAAATATGAAGATGTATCAAAAGCATTCTTCTTTCATTAATTGCAAGTAACAACTGACAGATTCACTGATATAATAGTGTATATATTTTCAAAAAGAATAATTACGGATTATCAAATTCTAAACTATATCTAATTTCCTTTCGGCCCTATATATAACATAAAAGAGTAATTAGATAAAAGCGAATCCTCAGGATCAGGGGATCCTGAGGATTTCACAATATATAATCTGATCATGTGATAAAGTAGCATTGTTCAGGTTGATCTCCCACTTCCTTGTCTGCCTAAGACGCTGTAGCTTTTCCCTTTTATGGCCTCGTTTTGTTCTATCATTTGAACGGATTTTTCCCAATTTGCACCTCTGCACACAAAGATAGCAAAGAATCAGTTTCTTGTGCTAGATTTGCCTATTCTATCACCAAATAGTTTCATCCAACTTTCGCTGATATTTTCCTCATTTTAATCTATAAATGGAGATAATCGTATAAGGATGAATGATAAATGAAGCATTTTCTGAAGAGAAATCATATCGTTTTCCTATCCCAACATACTCCCTAGCTTAACTTGTTGCACCTCCTCATGAAAATGAATAGTTTAGATGCAACTGAGTTAGAGAATAAGCAAGATATACTTCCTCCTTGTAAATATTCCTAAAACCATTATTTAGCTTAAGGACGGGGAAAGCCTGGGTTACCTCATGATCCTTCAAGTTATATTCACTGTGATATTGATCACGAGGATACCATATGTTTGGGGTTCTGTAACGAAATCCTATCCAATCTGGCCCCATTATTAATATCACATTACTATATTTATAAAAACGAGAAGAGGCAGCTTGGAAGTTTTGATATCCAAATGGCTCTCGGCCCCTCACAGTGTTACTGGAGACTTCCCACCTCTCCCTTGTTGGAGACAAGGCTTCTTCCTTAATGTCCTGTAAGTATTCCTTTTCAACCTAAATAATATCAGTATGGAGTAGCCCCAATTTACCTACAACACCATCTCACTTCGTAAACTGTTTATGCCTGATAGATAGGAGTAATGGTTGCGTAGGCTCCCCTCTGACCCATAGGTCAATGCTATACTCACGTCTTCTGAAAGTGTTGTGAGCCTTGGCCCATTTTAGCTGGTTGGCAATGAATGAGAGGAACGCCCAAAGTTAGATGTCTCCTATAAAAGGGCTAGGGTGGCTGTCCCTGTCATCTTATAAAACAACATTATGCATATAGAGTTCACAAAGGAGGCGCTGAACCTTCTCATCGTGCTCTCTGAAGCATTTGATAAATTCAGGAGTGGTTTTGGTTGCTACCGGTTTACCAGCCTTAGTGGTCTTAACTTTTAATAGGAGGTATCTTTCCATGAGAAATAAAGCATAATTTGTGGCGGGGGCTCGGCAAGATAGGGTGTCTAAATAAAGAGAGCAGACAATCTCCATTTTCTCTCTAGGTTTTTGCATTTGACCCTTTAATATTTTGTTGGCATTATGATGCATGTGTTGTACTTAATGGCAAACAACTCATAGAAGATCAACTCACTTATATGTATCTAGATGAATCTACGGAAGAGATATCAGATGACAATTCTCAGTATGACAAGTCCAAAGGGGGAGATTGTTGGCATTATGAGACAAGTGTTGTCCTTGATGGCAAATCACACAAATGATAAATTATAGTGCAGCAAATTTATTTGATAAATTACAATGCAACAAAGTTTCCTTCATGTAGAGAAAAGTTCACGCACTTTTATGCAGAGAAAAGTTTATTCCATGTAGAGAAAAGTTCACACACTTTTATGCAGAGAAAAGTTAATTCCATGTAGAGAAAAGTTCACGCACTTTTATGCAGAGAAAAGTTTATTCCATGTAGAGAAAAGTTCACGCACTTTTATGTAGAGAAAAGTTTATTCCATGTAGAGAAAAGTTCACACACTTTTATGCAGAGAAAAGTTTATTTCATGTAAAGAAAAGTTCACGCACTTTTATGCAAAGAAAAGTTTATTTCATGTAGAGAAAAGTTCACGCACTTTTATGTAGAGAAGAGTTTATTTCATGTAGAGAAATGTTCACGCACTTTCATGCAGAGAAACGTTCCCTTCATGCAAGAGAAAAGTTCACACACTTTCATGGTTGGTTCATGGTATTAGTCCGACAGTTTTTGATCCTATGGTTTTGGTCCGTGGTATTGCATCCAAAAGTGTTGATCTCATGCACTTTCATGGTTGGTTCATGGTATTATTTCGACAGTTTTTGATCCTATGGTTTTGGTCTGTGGTATTGCATCCAAAATTGTTGATCCCAAGTATTGGGTCCGTGGTATTGTGTTATTATGGTTTTGGACTATGGTATTGTGAAAGGCCTAAGACTATAAAAGAGGAAGGAGATCATTTGGCAAAGCATCATCTGAATTATTGAATATCTCATAAAGTGCTAGATCTGGAATATTGTGATTGGGTTATGGTGCAGATCTAGATCTGAGCTACAGAGGAATCTCACCAGTTGATGGAAAACAAGATCTAAGGATAGATCGGGATCAAATGGTTTGAAATGAACTATCTCTATATATTTGATTATGATTATTCTAGATCTGTATACTGACGCTTGTAATGATCTGAACTGGGTATAACTTGAGTTTGAAATCACTGCAAGTCATGTTTGAATATTTATAGATCTGTACGCGGGTTGGCTTTAGTGTAAGCGCGTATGTATGCAGGTTTGGTTCATTGTAGTAGCGTATACAATTTGAGCTATGATATTTGAAGTCACAGGTGGTTCTGGTTGTTGATGGGTTCTGATGACAGTTTAAAGGTGTCAGTATTCTGCATATCCTGTTTGGTTGATTGTGTTTAGCTTCAGTATTGATGGATGAGAACTAATATTGGATCAGGATCATAATGGCTCATATTTATGTGATCTGATGGAATAGATCTGGGTGCTAACACATATATTATCCTTGTATATGTATTGATCTAGTGTTTGGGTGATTCAGAAGATTGATTGATTATGTGCTTCAATGATATTAATGAGTCCAGTATGAAAATTGGATGAAACGTGGCCTTTCAGATTATGTGTTGTGCTTTAGGAGTATCCAGTATGAAAATGTATGAAACGTGGTACCTGGAGGAGAGAAGATTGTAGGCCGGCACCTACGTACTAGTATCTTAGCTAGTACAAGAGCTAAGGGGGTGGTAGCTCCCTTCCAGTAGCAGTTGAAAAACTTTGGAGCATTGTAGCAGGTAGCAGCCTGCGTACTAGTAAATGGATCGGCTAGTACAAGAACTATGGGGGTTGTAGCTCCCTTCCAGGAAAGACTGGAGAACGAGAGAGGGTTGTTGCTCTCTACAGGTAGAAGCCTGCGTACTGGTATAAGACTACACCAGTACAGAAATATTGTAAAAGGATTTTTTTATTAAGAAGAAGATTGAGATGACTTGCAGCAGGTGGTTTTCTCCCACATTGGGTTTCCACCTTATATCATGGTGTTCATGTGTGTGGCTTATGTGTGATGATCTGTTCTATTTTAATGCACCTGTTTACTGTTAATATGGTTGATATTGTTCTAATTCACTCATTAAGGATCAACTAACTGAATTGTAAGAAGTTGTGGAAGTAGCATATACGAATCTGAAGATGGAAATGAAAAAGTTTTATTGATGTGATAATACTGATTCAGCCCCCCCTCTCAGTATTATTTCCAACAATTGGTATCAGAGCAGGTCCTTTGGTAGAGGCTTGATCGCTTAAAGGAGATCCGTGGAAAAATGGGAAAGAAGCTTAAGAAGAAAGCACATAAGCAGAAGAAGACATCTCAGAAGAACTATGACAGTGGGAGAATCGATTAGGGATTAGGTGTAAGAAGCTCTTCAGATTCAGAATCAGATTCAAAATCATTTTAGAATGAAGATGAACTATCAGGTATGAATTTGCTATCCTCTGATGTTCTAGCTATCTATCCATTTGGAAAAGATGAAAGTGATAGCGAAACAACTGAATTTTCTCTTATGGGTGAACAAGAAAGATATCAAATAGAGGCAGAATTCAAAAGGCTTTCAGACAAAATAAGAGATCAACAAGATCTATTGAACAAAAGGGAATCTGACTTCAAGGAAGAAGCTACCAAACTAAAAGCTCAACTAGAGGAAGGAAACAAGGTAAGGAAGTTATTCAAGGACAAATATCAAAAGTTGCAAGATGAAGTAACATCACTAAGAGATGAAGTCAATGAAAGAAGCACAACCATCAAGAAACTCAGAGATAGATCCAGTTACTATGAAAGTCTTGAAGCCACGATCCGCTCGCTAAAAGAAGATCTTGAAGAATCAAAGAAGCAGAATAAAGAACTACTCCAAGCTCATGAAAATGAAGTTCTTGAACTAAGATGTCAGTTGGAAGAAGAAAGAAATGCTGAAGAAAACGTGAAGAAGCAGTATCTTGAAAAGGAAGAGCAACATCAAGTTGAGGTAAATATTCTAAAAGATAAATTAGAAGAAAAGGATAAACTGTTACGATTTCAAGATAGTACTAAAGTCTTGGATGATATTCTTAATAGTCAAAGGTCTCCTACTATCAAAACTGGTCTTGGTTTTCATGAATCTATTGAAGGTGAATCTAGTTCACAACGTAAGACAAGGGACTCGACTGCAAAATCTCAAATGCTCAATAAGGAGATGAAAGGTCAATCTCATCATCAACCAAGGAAAGAAATTCTTCAAAGAAAATCTTTTACTCCTCCTATGAATAATGTTGAATGTTATGTATGTCATAATCTTGGACATGTTGCAGCCAGATGTAGAAGAAGAAGGTTTCAAGACCATCATGCAGAAAGATCATCACATTCAAGGTAATTTAATGGATATTTCTTTGCTTGCAATATGTTTGGTCACAGAGCTGTTGATTGCTATAGAAGAAATATGAGACATGTAAGATGTTACACATGTAATAAGCTTGGACATATAGCTAAGGAATGCAGGAATAAAGTATGGGCACCATACCAAAAGGAGAAAACATCATCATCACGCTTGAAGATATGGAAGAAGAAGGAAGTTCAGTCAGAAAGATGTGGCACCACACAATGTACTCAGATGCAGCACAACACAGACATAACAGACTCAGGGGGAGCTGAAAGTGTACAACTTCAGTGTCCTAAATCTCATACGCAAGTTTCATAAAAGGAAGTCGCGTATATACGCGAGTTAGACACTGCAAAGTCGCGTATATGTCATTCTGATGAAAAGCAGTGGGGACAGGCTCAGAAAAAGTGTCTGATATGATTCAGTCCATTATTTTCTCTATTGGTTAATAGTTACAGTCTGCTGAGGATGTGTGGAAATGTCTTGATACTTGTAAGATGTTTAGAAGTATTTTGATCCTAACTTAATGATGATGATGTTTTGATGCTTATTGTTGATATATGCATGATCAGATTTAACAGTGAACAAATGGCATAGGTTGAGGGGGAGCATATGCCTTTAATAATGCTTTTTTGGCATTATGGTTAATAGTCCTTGGTGATGATTCTTATATGGCCAAATGATATATCTTGCTATGATTATGAGTTGTACATGATAAAATATCATATGATTCTTGGGGTTACATAGTTGATGTTCAGATCATATTTGTGGATTGATTCTTAGATGGTGCATATATGATGCTTACATGGTGATCTTCATAAGGATAAGGAGAAGTACAAATCTTGAATACACATCTTCATTACTTGATGATGAGTCACTCATATGCTGCTGTCGTCATATGCATAAAGATCATATAATATAGTTATGATGTAGGATTCCTATAGTTCTTGGTGCTCATGTGGATGAGGATTGTTGATGTTGATGATATAAAGAAGCCTTGACAAATGATCTTGAGCTCAAGATACATAGTGTTGGATACATGCATGATTACTCAAAGTTGCATTGTTGGAGACATGATGATGATGAGTTCTACCTATATGATGATAGGTTGATACTTACATATGTTGATTGATGCAGATATTCCCAAGTGATGATACATGGATGATCTTGATGGCTATGGTGTTTTACACATATGATATAATGTGAGTGATTTTATGATGATGAGTTGTTATCTATCTGTAGACATACCCTGTCATAGGACATTTACAGGTTGCTGATCTGGAATTGGCTGTACACGAGTTTCATACGGAGTATCCGCGTATATACGCATGTTTCTGTGGATACAGTCGCGTATATGTTGGTATGAATAAAATCAGTGGGCTAGACTCTGGATGAGAAGAGTCTGATATGGGTCTGACAGAGACCATCTGGCACAGGTTCAGGGGGAGCATATTAACTTCTAATAATGCATTGTTGGCATTACCTTAGAAGCTCTTGATTCATGTACACAAGCTGTTTTGGTTAGAACAGGTGCAGAAGGAGAACAGAAGGAGAGCATGGTTGCTGATCTGAAAAGTGTTTGACAGATGCTACTGCTATCAATTATTGGTGACTTTCATAAGTCTTGCTCTAGATATTTCATCTCTATGTCATGTATCTCTTTTTTTGGTGTCAAGGTCATGTAACGGCCTATCTTGGTTTCCCCACTATGCCTGGGATGAAGATGTAATGTTCTTGTTTTATCATGTGTAAACTTTTGATGTATCCCCACTTGGTTGGATGAGTCAATTCTAGTATATCCCCACTTGGTTTGGAAATGGATGTATGTATGAGTCCTTGGTGATAGGAAGGTCATTTATGATAGAGTCATGTTCTTCTTGTAAAACATCTTTTTGCAGACCTTGCTTATAGTCAGGGGGAGCATGAACAGCACACTTCAGCAGAGCAGAGACTTCAGCATGTACTCAAGGGGAGCATGAACAGATTGGTACACCTTGGCATATACAAAGGGGGAGCTCATTCAGAGATTTCAACAGGTACTCAGGGGGAGTATGAACAATGGAATGCCCTTCTAGGAAAGAGAATATCTTGGTTCGCCCTTTGCCCTTGATGTCAAAAGGGGAGAGTGATTTGGTATTGTTGCCATCAAGTCCAAAGGGGGAGATTGTTGGCATTATGATGCATGTGTTGTACTTGATGGCAAACAACTCATAGAAGATCAACTCACTTATATATATCTAGATGAATCTACGGAAGAGATATCAGATGACAATTCTCAGTATGACAAGTCCAAAGGGGGAGATTGTTGGCATTATGAGACAAGTGTTGTCCTTGATGGAAAATCACACAAATGATAAATTATAGTGCAGCAAATTTATTTGATAAATTACAGTGCAACAAAGTTTCCTTCATGTAGAGAAAAGTTCATGCACTTTTATGTAGAGAAAAGTTTATTCCATGTAGAGAAACGTTCACGCACTTTTATGCAGATAAACGTTAATTCCATGTAGAGAAACGTTCACGCACTTTTATGCAGAGAAAAGTTTATTCCATGTAGAGAAAAGTTCACGCACTTTTATGCAGAGAAAAGTTTATTCCATGTAGAGAAAATTTCACGCACTTTTATGTAGAGAAAAGTTTATTTCATGTAGAGAAAAGTTCACGCACTTTTAAGCAGAGAAGATTTTATTTCATGTAGAGAAAAGTTCACGCACTTTTATGCAGAGAAGAGTTTATTTCATGTAGAGAAATGTTCACGCACTTTCATGCAGAGAAAAGTTCCCTTCATGCAAGAGAAAAGTTCACGCACTTTCATGGTTGGTTCATGGTATTAGTCTGACAGTTTTTGATCCTATGGTTTTGGTCCGTGGTATTGCATCCAAAAGTGTTGATCTCACGCACTTTCATGGTTGGTTCATGGTATTATTCCGACAGTTTTTGATCCTATGGTTTTGGTCCGTGGTATTGCATCCAAAATTGTTGATCCCAAGTATTGGGCCCATGGTATTGTGTTATTATGGTTTTGGACCATGGTATTGTGAAAGGCCTAAGACTATAAAAGAGGAAAGAGATCATTTGGCAAAGCATCATCTGAATTATTGAATATCTCATAAAGTGCTAGATTTGGAATACTGTGATTGGGTTATGGTGCAGATCTAGATCTGAGCTAAAGAGGGATCTCACCAGTTGATGGAAAACAAGATCTAAGGATAGATCGGGATCAAATGGTTTGAAATGAACTATCTCTATATATTTGATTATGCTTATTCTAGATCTGTATACTGACACTTGTAATGATCTGAACTGGGTATAACTTGAGTTTGAAATCGCTGCAAGTCATGTTTGAATATTTATAGATCTGTACGTGGGTTGGCTTTGGTGTAAGCGCGTATGTATGCAGGTTTGGTTCATTGTAGTAGCGTATACAATTTGAGCTATCATATTTGAAGTCACAGGTGGTTCTGGTTGTTGATGGGTTCTGATGACAGTTTAAAGGTGTCAGCATTCTGCATATCCTGTTTGGTTGATTGTGTTTAGCTTCAGTATTGATGGATGAGAACTAATATTGGATCAGGATCATAATGGCTCATATTTATGTGATCTAATGGACTAGATCTGGGTGCTAACACATATATTATCCTTGTATATGTATTGATCTAGTGTTTGGGTGATTCAGAAGATTGATTGATTATGTGCTTCAATGATATTAATGGGTCCAGTATGAAAATTGGATGAAACGTGGCCTTTCAGATTATGTGTTGTGCTTCAGGAGTATCCAGTATGAAAATGTATGAAACGTGGTACCTGGAGGAGAGAATATTGTAGGCCGGTGCCTACGTACTAGTATCTTAGCTAGTACAAGAGCTAAGGGGGTGGCAGCTCCCTTCCAGTAGCAGTTGAAAAACTTTGGAGCATTGTAGCAGGTAGCAGCCTGCGTACTAGTAAATGGATCGGCTAGTACAAGAACTATGGGGGTTGTAGCTCCCTTCCAGGAAATACTAGAGAACGAGAGAGGGTTGTAGCTCTCTACAGGTAGAAGCCTGCGTACTGGTATAAGACTGCACTAGTATAGAAATATTGTAAAAGGATTTTCTTATTAAGAAGAAGATTGAGATGACCTGCAGCAGGTGGTTTTCTCCCACATTGGGTTTCCACCTTATATCATGGTGTTCATGTGTGTGGCTTATGTGTGATGATCTGTTCTATTTTACTGCACCTGTTTACTGTTAATATCGTTGATAATGTTCTAATGCACTCATTAAGGATCAACTAACTGAATCATAAGAAGTTGTGGAAGTAGCATATATGAATCTGAAGATGGAAATGAAAAAGTTTTATTGATGTGATAATACTGATTCACCCCCCCTCTCAGTATTATTTCCAACATATTTCAACCTTCTTTTTCTCAACCTTATAGTGGGAAAAGGTCTCATCTTCAGTCCTGGTAAGTTCTTCAAATTTCTTCCTTAACCCTTGATGTTCATGCAGAGGGACCACCTTTTCCTTGTGCTAAGTTGGTTCCTGTTGAACCATCAATAGTTCATTTTGCAATTTTCTGATGATGACCTCTCTTACGAAGGGGGTGTAAAGGGGTGTTTCGTCTTTCTGGGCCTCTCCATCCTGGGTCTCCATAGGGTCATTCTGCACAATAGCTTCAGCTGCTTCTTGAATTATACAATCAACTCGAACATCTTCTTCAACATCAGTTTTTACAACAGTATCCGCAATGGGGTGGTCCGTTTGAGTTCCTTGCTAAAAGATATAGGGGTCCTCAGTTTTCATTGCAGTGTCTTCTATCATAGCTGGCTCAGTATGGGTTTCTTTTAGAAAAACAACAAGAAACTCTATCTAAGTCTCAGCTTCCTTCCTAGAACATTGGTCTGTTTGCGTTCCTACTGTTGGGTGTGGAGCCTAATTATCTTCTATATTCAAAGGTATCGCCACATAGGACCCCAGTTCGAAATGGGGGCGGCAACGCTGCCCGTAAAATGTTCGCTGCAGGGGGGGTCCAGGGGGGGCAGCGCCCCCGAAGCTAAAAACAGCTGTAAAATTGCCTTGTAAAAGTATAGTAATTTCTAGTCAATCTGGGTCGTTCATTAGGCGGATGATCTGACGGTAGAACTTATGTTTAGTTTAGGGTTTTTTGCCCTAGAAGGAAACCCCTCTCTTTGCATGAGGGTATTGTATTTGAGGCTGTGTGATAGGTGTGTATTCTGAGAGCGAGAAACAGAGAGGTGAGACTGTGAGAGAAAACAGAGGATATTACAACAGATTTGTTGTAGGTTGTGTCTCTTCATTTTGCTGGATAATAGAAAGGAAGGACTGGCTGTTCGGGGTGGACGTAGCCCAAACTGGGTGAACCACGTATATCTGTGTCTCTCTTGTTTTGTGAGTTTTCTGTGTTTATATTTCTACAATATTTTATGTGTTCCATTGCTCCGTAATATATAATTTTCCAACAACTAGTATCGGAGCCGAAGGTCTATTTGGTTGATAAACTCGCAGGAAAGAAGGGTTCCTAGTTCGAGTGGGAGCAATGGCGGAAGATGGTAAGTTTAGGGTCGAGAAATTTAACGGCCAAAACTTCTCGCTATGGAAGATGCAGATGGAAGATTATCTGTATCAGAAAGATCTATACCTACCATTGGGTGGAAAAACAAAGATGCCGACGGGTATGAAAGATGAAGAATGGAACCTTCTTGATAGAAAGGCACTGGGAACAATACGGTTGTGCCTTTCTGCGTCAGTCGCCTTCAATATTTTGAAGGAAACCACGATAGAGGGTTTGATGCAGACGCTGTCGAAACTATATGAAAACCCCTCGGCCTCAAACAAGGTATTTCTTATGAAACGGTTATTTAATATGAATATCTCGGAAGGTGGATCTGTTGCAAACCATTTAAATGATTTTAATACAGTTACAAGTCAGTTAAGTTCTGTAGGGGTAAACTTTGATGATGAAGTTAGAGCTCTGTTATTCTTGTGCTCATTACCAGAAAGTTGGAATGGTTTGGTAATGGCCATTAGTAACTCCGTTTCTGGATCTAGTACTTTAAAGTTTGATGATGTTGCTGGTGCTATCCTTAGCAAGGAAATGCGACGGAAAAGCTCTGGTGAGACATCGGGAAATGCTTTGAGTGCAGAGTCTAGAGGAAGAAAAATGGAAAGAGGAAAGAGCTCAGGATATCGCAGTAAATCAAGGAAAGGCAGATCCAAGTCCAGATCGGGGATAGTGTGTTGGAAATGTGGAAAGAAAGGACACCTAAAGAAAGACTGTAGATCTCGGAAGGGAAAAGAAGGAGATGCACAACAAGAAAACAATCATGAAGCAAATGTGACAGGTGAGGTGTTACAAGATGCTTTGATTCTTTCTTTTGAAAATATTACTGATTCCTGGGTGGTAGATTCAGGGGCTTCATTCCATGCCACACTTGATAAGAAATACTTTCATGACTATGTTCAAGGAGATTTTGGACAAGTTCGTCTGGGTGATGATAAACCCTGTAAAATCGTTGGAATGGGTAAGGTTCTTGTAAAACAGCAGAATGGAAACCAATGGCTATTAAAGGAGGGAAGGCATGTTCCAGATCTAAAGAAAAATCTGATTTCAACAGGGTAGTTAGGCGGTGAAGGTTGTGTGACAACGTTCACAGATAAAGCTTGGAAGGTCACCAAAGGAGCCCTGGTAATAGCAAAAGGCGAAAAGGTTGGTACATTGTATTTATGCAATGGTATTGCTAACTCTGTTAATGCTTTAACTTCCAAAGGAGTAGATGTAGCATTATGGCATCATAGGCTCGGACACATGAGTGAAAAGGGGATGAAGATTCTTCACTCAAGGAATTTGTTGCCAGGTTTGAAGAATGTTGATTTGGACTTCTGTGAGAATTGCATTTATGGAAAACAGAAGAGAGTCAGATTTCTCAGAGTTGGGAAAGAAAAGAAGAATGAAAAATTAGAGCTTGTGCATACAGATGTATGGGGACCTGCTCAGGTATCATCTCTTGGTGGCTCTCTTTATTATGTTACTTTTATTGATGATGCAACTAGAAAAACTTGGATTTATTGTATTAAGAATAAATCTGATGTATTTGATACTTTCAAGAAATGGAAAGCTTTGGTTGAGATTGAGACAGGAAAGAAATTGAAGTGTCTTAGATCAGACAATGGAGGTGAATATTGTAGCAAAGAGTTTGATAGGTACTGTTTAGAGCATGGAATTTGCAGAGAGAAGACAGTTCCAAGAACACCACAAGAAAATGGTGTGTCAGAAAGGATGAACAGAACAATCATGGAGCGTGCAAGGTGCATGAGATTGCATGCAGGATTGCCTTTACAGTTTTGGGCAGATGCTGTAGATACTGCTGTTTATCTAATAAACAGAGGACCTTCAAGTTCCTTGGATGGTGGTGTTCCAGAGGAAGCATGGACAAGTAAAAAGGTAAACTACTCTATTTTAAAGCCTTTTGGTTGTGAGGCCTTTGTCCATATTGATAAAGAAAATAGAACAAAGCTTGAGGCAAAGTCAAAGAAATGTACCTTTATTGGATATGGTGTTAATGATTTTGGTTATCGCTTATATGATTACGAAAATCACAAAATCATTAGGAGTAGAGATGTAATATTCAATGAAAAGGTCTTGTATAAGAATCAATTGCAGGAAAAGAAACAGGAAAAGGAAAACGGAATACACAGTTCTTGATGAAATCACTGAAAAAGTAAAGGTGCCTGAAAATAATAATAATCGACAACCACAACAAAAACAGGCACCCCAAACACCTAAAAGTGATTAGAAGATCTACCAGGATAAGTAGACCCCCTGAACGATACTCTCCTTCATTATATTATTTATTGTTGACTGATTCCGGTGAACCCGAATGTTATGAAGAAGCAATGCAGGTTGAAAGCAGGAAGAAGTGGGAGGTAGCCATGGAAGAAGAGATGGACTCCTTAATGCATAACCAGACTTGGGATTTAGTCAGGTTGCCTGTAGGAAAAACTACATTGAAGAATAAATGGGTTTACAGGCTGAAGGAAGAAGATGGAGGAAAACAGAGGTATAAAGCTAGACTTGTGGTAAAGGGGTTTGCACAGAAGAAAGGTATTGATTTTGATGAAATATTTTCTCCTATTGTTAAAATGACTTCAATAAGAACTATTTTAAGTCTTGTAGCAGCTGCAGAGTTGCACCTTGAGCAGTTAGATGTAAAGACAACCTTTCTCCATGGGGATTTGGAGGAAGATATATATATGCAGCAGCCACAAGGATATGAGGTGAAAGGGAAGGCGAAACTAGTGTGCAGGTTGAAGAATAGCTTGTATGGCTTAAAACAGGCTCCAAGGCAGTGGTATCTAAAATTTGACAAGTTTATGTCTGAACAAGGTTATACTAGATGTCACTCTGATCATTGTGTTTATTTGAAAAAGCAAAATGATGGCAGCTATATTATATTGTTATTGTATGTAGATGACATGCTTGTTGCAGGATCTAACATGCAGGAAATAAATGTGCTCAAAAGAAAATTGGCAAATTCATTTGCAATGAAGGATTTGGGAGCTGCAAAACAAATCCTTGGTATGAGAATAACTAGAGACAGGAAAAATCGTAAATTAACATTGTCTCAGAATGAGTACATACAAAAGGTGTTGAAAAGATTTAACATGCACAATGCAAAACCAGTTAGTACACCTTTTGCTAGCCATTTCAAACTTAGCAAGGAAATGTGCCCAAAGACCCAAGAAGACATGGATTATATGTCTAAAGTTCCATATGCATCAGCAGTTGGAAGCTTAATGTATGCAATGGTCTGCACAAGGCCCGATATTGCACATGCAGTGGGAGTTGTAAGCAGGTACATGAACAATCCAGGAAAGGAACATTGGATGGCAGTGAAATGGATTCTCAGATATTTGAAAGGTACCACAAATCAAGAATTATGCTTTGGTGGTTCAAAAATCTCCCTACAAGGATATGTTGATGCAGATATGGCAGGGGACAGAGATAACAGGAGGATCACTACAGGATATGTATTTACTGTTGGAGGAACAGCTGTAAGTTGGGTTTCAAAAATCCAAATTGTTGTTGCACTTTCAACAACAGAAGCAGAGTATGTTGCTGCTATAGAGGCTAGTAAAGAAATGATTTGGTTACAAAGGTTTATGGGTGAATTGGGTAAGGAGCATGATATGGGCACGTTATACAGTGATAGCCAAAGTGCCATTCATCTTGCAAAGAACTCAGCCTTTCATTCCAGGACTAAACACATACAGCTCAAGTACCATTTCATACGATCAGTGTTGGAAGATGGAGAGTTGAAGCTGAAAAAGATACAGACTAGCCAGAATCCTGCAGATATGCTAACAAAAGTTGTAACCAGGGAGAAACTGAGAATATGCTTAGTCTCAGTTGGTCTTCAAGGATGACGATGAAGATGAGAAACAACCAAGTCCAAAGAGGAGTCATTGTCCAGCAAATGGAGCAGCAGTGGAGTTGCTACAATCAGTCTCCAAGTGGGAGATTGTTGGGTGTGGAGCCTGATTATCTTCTATATTCAAAGGTATCGCCACATAGGACCCCAGTTCGAAATGGGGGCGGCAACGCCGCCCGTAAAATGTTCGCTGCAGGGGGGGTCCAGGGGGGTCTAGTCAATCTGGGCCGTTCATTAGGCGGATGATCTGACGGTAGAACTTATGTTTAGTTTAGGGTTTTTTGCCCTAGAAGGAAACCCCTCTCTTTTCATGAGGGTATTGTATTTGAGGCTGTGTGATAGATGTGTATTCTGAGAGCGAGAAACAGAGAGGTGAGACTGTGAGAGAAAACAGAGGATATTACAACGGATTTGCTGTAGGTTGTGTCTCTTCATTTTGCTGGATAATAGAAAGGAAGGACTGGCTGTTCGGGGTGGACGTAGCCCAAACTGGGTGAACCACGTATATCTGTGTCTCTCTTGTTTTGTGCATTTTCTGTGTTTATATTTCTGCAATATTTTATTTGTTCCATTGCTCCGTAATATATAATTTTCTAACACCTACAGTTTCCACTTCCACTTTCAATTTCTTGGTTCTGGTTGCTTCTTTTAACCAATATTTTAGCTACCTGATTACTTGCTTCAGTCTTGTATACTTTCTGAGCATCTTTCTAAGCCTAGCTATGTAGGACTTCTCTAATCTAGGGCCTTCGTTTGACAGTGGGTTAGCTATGTTATCCTCTATTTCCTGTACAGGCTGTACTATGTCATCATTAGGGATATTCCCAATTGGAACTGTGTCTTCTAGTGGAATTTATCCTTCTAACTCATTGTTATTATGTATTTCATTTTCAGGAGATCCCAATGCAATGGTATCTCCTAAACAATTATCATTCTTGGGGTCTTCTCCTTGGTAGGCCTCATCCACAGGGGACTTCGAAAAGGGAGTATCACTTGGTTGATTGGCATCTCTCAAGTTTTCATCTTTAGGGTTTCCTTCTGCTGGGGGGTCCACTAGACTGGTGCCTACTGTCTGAGTTTCTTTTCTGTTGGCTTCTCCTTCATGTACCTCAGCTTCGAGGGGTGTTTCCATAGAAGGAATTGACTCCCTCTATTCCTCCATGGCATCAGTGCATGGTTGGGTTTTCTCATGACTGGGGCTGTCAGCAGGGGCCGATTGGTCAGGGGTACAATTCTGTTTTTCAATGTTCCCTGGTTGTTCTCTACCTTTGGTAAACACTCCCATGCTTCCCAATACCCTAGCCACTTCCTCCTCATAGTCTTGCAAAGGAGGGTCTTGCAGACTAAGAGGAGGTGTGTGGGATGGTCTGGCTTCCTCTGCTTGGATTGGGATGCGTCACTAGGATTTCACTCGCGCAGAGTGCCTATGCTTTGCTAATTCTAAGGATGTAGATGAACTTTTTCTCTTTAGTATTCTCTTTGGGCCTGGGGTTCTTGGCCCTTGCTGCTCTATTTCCAAATTTTCTGGGGGTGGAGCCAAGGTAGGATTTATGATACTGTCCCATGTTAATTGTTTCTGGGCCAATCTATTTGTGATAATTAATTTAATTAACCCATGATGGCTGACTACACTATGTGGGTCCTTGGCTGTCCTTACCCATTGGGCGACATCGTGTAATAGGGAATTAAGATAAAATGGTAAATTAACTAAAATTATTTGCTTTAAAATGGCTAGGAGTTTCAGTTGTTGGGGCTTTACCACATCGTGTTGGCCATCACAGGTGATGTATCTTTGGACGATGACTGTCAGTTCTTGCCACAGTTGTTGTAACGCTGAAGGATGAATTCACTTCCTTGTTCGTACTAGCCGCTCACCCAGGTCCTAGAATACTTCAATTATGATGTATAAAAGGATATGTTTATCTACCCATTTCACCCATTCTGCCGGAAGTCCAGTGACTTCAGCTAGGACTTCTTCAGAAACCATCATGCAGAAATTCTAGCGTTGACTCCTCATGAAATCCATACAATCTGTTTAAATACTGCAGCCAACTAGTGTGTTAAAGGATTTTGCAAGCTTGATCTGATACCATCAGTATTATAGGTTCACTCTGGATAGATCTTCCACCCATGGCTGCTGTACCTAAGGCTAGTTCACCTGTATGCAATTTTGTTTCACCTTTGTAATGCAAAACAACAACAATGTATATTACAACAATTAACAGGGAAATGATGTTGCTTAGACAATTATTATCATTTTTAGTTAAGTCATTCGTCCTGTCATCCATACTTAACATAGAATAGTAAGTCCGCATGCCTGCCATAATGGTTGCCATGGAATCTCCCCACAACATGTTTTGGGGCTCAAAGCCCAAGTTTCGGTCAAGGGTTTTGTAAGACTCCGCGAATTGCGGGCGCGGAGCGCGAAGTATAGGATGAGTCATAAGGTTGTCCACCCTAAAGTAATGTAATGTAATGTAAAGTCATGTTGGCCTACCCATGGTCTGCGGACCATGGGATTGTATAAATAGAGCGAGGCTCTAAGTGAGAATATAGCAAATTGGAGAGAAGAATACGAATGGGTCGAGCGTAGAGTAAGAGTCTAAGTGTATTGGGTCGTAGTGGTAGGAAGAGGCTTTGTAGCTGAGTGTGCAGAGGCCTAGTAGAGTCTACAGCTGAGTGTGCGGACCCCTCCAGCTGAGTGCGGAGGGAGGTGTCGAGTCTGTAATCTAGATCAAAGAATAATAAAGAGAAGTTGATTACTATTTCTGTGTATCTGTTGTGAATTGCTTTCTTTACATTTATATTATTTTGTTTAACGCGCGCACTGATATGATTGCTGAATATGCTGTAATAATCATTAAGTCTTACATAAATAAGTTAAGTAATCAGGTAATAACAGATTGAATAGCAAGGAACTTGGGTATTATATAGGTTGTGCCCTGAGTAGGGCTGTGTGGAAGCAACATCGTAGGCTGCGAAGGAATAGCAAGTGCGCGTAGCGGCGTGCGTGCAGGGTCAAACCGCAGATCTCCAGAAGCTCATCAGACATCCCCAGGGTGCAGAAACTTGGTTCTAGCACCCTCCCATACTAATTCAGGTGAAACCTCAGTCTGCGCTCCGCGGAATGTTGCCAAAAGGGCTAGTAGTACTGGGATTTGGTTGGCTAAATCACCTCTGAACCTGGGTCAGGCCCATACAAGCCAACAAATGGTTCCATTGCTGGGACTAGGATCTGCATAAGGGATGTCTGATGTCGTGCCACTGGAATCTAACAAAGAAATAAATTGAAGAGTGGTTGGACAAGAAGATTCATGAGTTCATGATGTAGGAAAACAAAACTCTGTGAGTTTCTAAGGAACAGTGGTTGGAGTGCTAATTGTATACGGAAATCCATGAAATTTTCTTTGCATCCTTTCCTTCTGAGCTGTACGAGTGGACCATGAAGTTAGCAGATAGCCAGGGAAGGTGTAGGCTTGACAAACCAATAGTGTGGAATCCGGAATTAGTGCACAGACTAGAAGTGTCAGGAGATAAGATCGGGTGAGCTGTGGACCATTGGCTCGACTGAATAATAGGAGGATTTATCATTAAGTTTGCGGTAGACACGACCATCAACTGCAGTGAAGCAGAGCGACATTTCCTCAAAGGACCGCAAGGTAAGTATATTAAATATTTTAACACTTGGATTAAGATGTGATTGTGTGAAAAGAGGGTTATGCAAATAAATTAATGTTTGGAACTATGTGGAGCGGGAAGATCTATAGAAGCGGAAGTAGTGAAGAATTGGAAACCAGTCCCTTAATTTCACCCTCGCGGGAAAGCGAGGAAGAGCTCGCGAAAGTTTCTCCAAGAAGTGTGGTCAGTCCGATAAGAAATCATATTCCACATTTACCACCTCCACCCACACCGTCACCCGTCTCACCCTCCTCACCTCCATCTCCAACCAGCCCACCTCCGCCACCACCACAGTTCAATATGGCGAGTGCAATCAAACTACTAGTATTTAGAGGAGTAGGGAATGAAGATCTGGACCAATTGTGGTTCGTGGTAAGAGCAGTATGGGAAGCACAAAGCATCGTGGATGACAATATTAAGAAGGCTACGATGGTGAGCACGTTGCAAGATCGTGCAATAACATGGTATATCAAGCATTCTAATGACCACCCAAATGTAAGAATCACAGAGATCTAGGCTGCACTGAACAGGGAATTTATTAGGCCATAATTAGAAACACAATCAAACATCCGGTTTAAGGAGATTTCAAAGCTCCCGGGTGAGACCCCTTGGGATCTGGACCAAAGGCTGAAGAGTACGATTCGCAAAGCCAATATGATGTTGATAGATGGACAACATCGCGTATGGTTTGTAGCATCTCTGACACTGCACTTAAGGAAGACGCTATCATAGCAAAAACTTTCCACCCAGGTCGAAGTGTTGGAGATGGCAATGAGATTACATGAGACCCCTATACAAGACCCTGGGTTGGGAGTCCAACAAATCCACGTGCAACTGCTGAATATGTGTCTGGAAATGTAAAGTTTCAAACAGGACAAGACACCTCTGCCGAAGGCACGTGAGGAAGTATGGTGCATTAAATGCAAAGGCCAAGGGCATGACAAGGATCATTTTCCAGTGTTTGCAAACTACCTGGCAGGAGGAGGGCCAATGTTGGGCAGCGGATCCCACCACAACATGTTTTTGGGGCTTAAAGCCCGAGTTTTGGTCAATGTCATGTAAAGACTCCACGAAGTACAGGCGCAGAGCACGAAAGTCTAGGATGAGTCATAGGGTTGTCTGCCCTAAAATAATGTAATTTAATGTAAAGTTGTGTCGGCCTACCCATGGTCTGCGGACCATGGGATTGTATAAATAGAGCAAGGCTCTAAGTGTAAAGTAAGTTTTGGAGAAGAAGTAAGTAGATAGATGTGAAGGCATGGTTAGAGAATAGAAGTGGATCTGAAGAGTATTGGGTCATAGTAGTAGGAAGAGGCTCTGCAGCTGAGTGCACAGAGGCCTAGTAGAGTCCGCAGCTGAGTGCGCAAACCCCTGCAGCTGAGTGCGCAGGGCAGAGTTGGGTATGTACTTGAACTGAACTTGAAAAGATCATTAATAAAGATAAGTTGGATTCGGAATATCGTGCATCTGGTCGTGGATCTATATTTTTGATATTATGCATTAAGTGTTATCTGTTTATTTATATGCGCGCACTTGATAAATACTTGTCTGAATGTTTATGTATGAAAATATTCTAAGTAATTAGCGAACAAAACCTAATTAAGGAAGACTTGGATGAGCAACATGGGTTGCGCTATGGTTAGAGCTGCGCGAAGGCAGTAACACAGGACATAACATGCCCACAGGTGCATGTAGCCCAGTAAGCGCTAAGGTTGGATCGCGTCCCTATCACCACATATCAGACATCCCCAGGGTGCAGAAACCTGGTTCTAGCACCCTCCCATACTACTTCGGGTGAGACCTCATTCCGCACTCTACAGACTGTTGCCAAAAGGGCTAGTAGTACTGGGATTTTCTTGGCTAAATCACTTGTAAACCCAGGTCAGGCCCCACTAATCCAATAAATGGTTCCATTGACAGGACCGAGATCTGCCAAAGGGATGTCTGATGTCGTGCCATTAGAACCCAACAAAGAAGGAAATTGAAGAGTGGTTGGACAAGAATATTCACGAGTTCGCGACACAGGAAAATAGAACTCCGCAATTATCTGAGAAAAAGTGGCTAGATCACTACATGTATACGGAAATCCATGAGATTTTCTTTGCATCCTTTCGTTCTGAACTATATGAGTGGATCGCGAGGTTACCTGACAACCAGGGAAGGTGTAAGCTCGACAAACCAATAGTGTGGACTTCGGAATTAGTGCGCAGACTAGAGGTATCAAATGATAAGATCGCACGAGCTATGGACCATTGGCTTGACCGGATAATAGGGGGATTTATCACTGAGTTTGCGGTAGACACGACTGTGAGCTACAACGAAGCCGAACAACGCTTTCTCAAAGGACCACAAGGTAAGTATATTAAGTATTTAAATACTTGTATTAAGATGCTATTGTGTGAAAAGAGGGTCATGAGAATACACTAATGTTTGGGACAACGCGGAGCGAAAAGATCTACAAAGGCAGCGAAGAATTAGGAAACAGTCCCCTAATTTCACCTTCGCGCGAGAGGAAGGAAGAGCTCGCTAAGGTCTCTCTGAGAAGCTCGGTTAGTTTGATAAGACAATGTTTTCTGCAGTTACCACCTCCACCCACGCCACCACCCACTTCACCCCCCTCACCTCCATCCCCACCCACTCCACCTCCACCACCTCCACAGTTCAGTATGGTGAACGCGATAAAACTACCAGTATTCAGAGGGGTAGGGAATGAAGATCTAGACCAATTCTGGTTTGTGGTAAGAGATATGGGAAGCACAAGGTGTCACGGATGACAATATTAAGAAGGCTACATTGGTGAGCACGTTGCAGGATCACGCACTGACATAGTATATCAAGCACTCTAACGACCACCCAAATGCAGTAATAGCGGAAATCTAGATTGCGCTAAACAAGGAATTCAACAGGCCAAAGTCAGAAACATAATCAATCATCAGGTCTAAAGAGATAATGATGCTTCTAGGTGAGACCCCCTGGGATCTAGACCAAATACTTAAGAGTACAATCCGCGAGGCCAATATGACGCTAACTGATGCACAACATCACGCATGGTTTGTGGCATCTCTGACACTGCACTTGAGGATGGCACTGTCACAATAGAAACTTTCCACCCAGGCCGAAGCGTTGGAAATGGCCATGAGGTTTCGTGAGACATCGATACAAGACCCTAGGTTGGGAGTTCAAAAAATCCATGCCCAACTACAAAATCTATGCCTGGAAATGCAAAGTTTTCAAGTAGTATAGGGCACCGTGGCCAAAGGCATGAGAGGAGGTATGGTGCATAAAATGCAAAGTCCAAGGTCATGACAAGGATCACTGCCCAGTGTTCGCAAACTATTTGGCAGGAGGAGGGCCAATGCCGTTGAGACCAGATGCACAGGCAGGGCCGAGTGCGATACCCACGTTATGGTGCATGATCTGTCAGATACGAGGAAAACACATGACAAATAATTGTCATTTGTTGTAGAAGTATACACAGACTCCCTAGCACCTGTTTTGTAATTTCTGCAGGCTAGTAGGACATGAAAAGCACACTTGTCGCAGCGACGAGCTAATGATGGATCGGACCCCAGCCTATAGGATGAAGAAAGAAATGCGAGCCCTTGACCCAGTTGCAGGGATGGCACACACTAGATTTCAGGGGCGAGGTTGAGGATGAGGAGGAATGGGACGAGAAAGGGGCTGCAGACAGTTAATTTGTTACAATTGCAGAGGACCAGGGCACTATGCCCACGACTGCACCAACCCAACGAGGATCTCCTTTTCGTATTGTGCTCAATTTTATCATGAAACAATAGATTGTCCTATGTTGATCACACAAATGCATGAAAAAGGGGTATTCCAGCCTCCTTCGACTCGGAATATATAAATGATGAGGTCTAAACTGCGCGAAGAAGACTTGAATGTAAACGTGATGCTCAGAAGCGGTGCGATCATGGGAGAGGATAAGGGGAAGCAGCCAGAGGAAGATGCATGGGTTTGCAAGGCTCCTACAAAGGAACCTGATTTTGACTTAGAATGTGCAAAGGAGAGATTCATGGAAGCTAGGAAGAGCTTCATGGAGGCCTCCACTTCAAGTAGTAAGGATTAACCAGAGCTAGGAATGGATCCTTCAATGCTTACTACCTTTCTGCAGACATGCATGAAACTACTGCTCAACAACAAGGTAGTTAAGGGACTACAGGAGCTGATCACTAGGTGCGTGGGGTCAGGAGAACCACATGTAGTCCGGAAATTATGGAAGCATGCATTGCGCACCGGAAGGGAAATGAGAATGATTGTGCAAATTGGTGAGTATGAAATGGATCAAGTAATCCTAGATTTGGGTTCGGACGTGAACGTGTTACCAAAGCAAACATGGGAATGCATGGGCAGGCCCGCGTTACAATGGTCGCCTATTCAGCTACGAATGGTGAACCAACAGTAGATTTTGCCCATGGGGAGGTTGCAAGGAGTTGTTATCACTAGAATCTATAGTTCATGTATATGTTAATTGTCCATAAGTTTTTATAAAGTCTTGAGGTCTTGTAAATAGGTTTGTTAGCTTATGTCAATTTCAAAATTTGAAATTCAAGAGTTATGGATGAAATTCGTGTAAAGGCAAGGGTATTAGTCATCCTCCATCATTGTTAGTTATGTCATGTCATGTCATTGGTACTTGCACAGTTTCGTAGCGCGGGTATGATGTCTTAGGTACCTGCGCAGTTTCGCAGCGCGAATGTGATTGGTCAGTTCTGCTGCGAAATAATGTTTGCGTGTTTTCGTAGCGCCCCGTTTGTCAGCGATTTCGTAGCGCATTCCCTTAAATTTGAACTGCCCGCGCTACGAAATCGGGGTTTCAGGCTTTTGTGCAGCGTTTTTCCCTGAATGTCTAATCCGAGAAGTGGTGAGTCACGAATCCGGTCATGATTGTTTCTTCACACCATTTCTATGTCATGATTAGCCATTACTTTGCCATCAGGTCCGAAGTCATAGAGTTAGGTGTCAGTTTGGAGGACGTTATAGAAGATGGTCATTCCATAATGTGTTCTTCATAACATATGAATGTTTTTGCTCTATGAAAAGCTTGAGCTTTATTCTAAACAGACTACTGCAAGCGAGCCTGATCTCTACAGCTAAAGAGTGTTTTCTTGCTGCAAACCACCGTCATTCCCTTGTGTAGAATTGCGCAAAGAAGCATGGAAAGAAAGGAGCACCGTTCGGGTAAATGTGTGAGAACAGAGCCGGAGGGATTAGATGTAACCCTCGGGAATGAGGAGGTAGCAAAGGCGTTTAGAAGTGCTGGTTGTTGGCGGTTTTGTGAAAAACTAAAGGGTGGACATGCAGAAGTGACCAAGGCATTTGCATTGAACTTCACTGGACTCAATTTGAAGGTGGCCATGTTGGAGTTTCCGGTATCCCCTGAAGTCATCTCTACTGTCACAGAAATCCTGAGGGGTGGCCAAGAGTGGTTCAAGAATTTCAAGTTTGACATGGGTCCGTGTAAGGAGTTCTTAAAGGCACCATATGTAGACGAAGATCTCACTAAAGCTGTCCCAAGGAGCTATCTAAAGGAGAATTATGCTATGCTATTGACATGTATCCAGAAGTACTTGACATGTGAAGGTCGGTACAACAAAGTCTACTCATACCATTTCAAGCTGCTGCTACACTTCACTGGTAAGAGCTCAATAGACATACCTTTTTACTTATTCAGGAGTATTAGTAAGATGTGTGATAAGATTCAGTTGAAGAAGGAAGCTTATGAAACATCTCTTTTTCATCATGGTCTGGTTAAATTACTGGTGTTGGATAGCCTACATAAAATTGGTAAGGACTGGGATTCGTTTGTGTTCATGGCCGGTTTCCCTAGTAAAACGGGCCTCACTCCATTACCTGTAAGAGAAAGAGAAGATAGGAGTGAGGAAACTACTTTGGCTGAGATTAGGAAGGAAGTAACAGACCATAAGAAGCCCAAAGCTAAAACAAAGAAGCCAGAGAGGTCTGTAACAGTCAAAGAAACACCTGAAGCATCAATGAAGAAAACTCCTAAGTCAGCAGCTAAAGAAACACCTCAAGCATCAGTAGACAAAACTTCAAAATCATCTAGAGTATCTGAAAAGGAAACTTCTAAGTCATCTCCTAAAGAAACACCTCAATCATCAAAACAGAAGACTCACAAAGGAAAAGATGAAATTAAGTCTAGTGAAGTTGAAAGGGTTTCAAGGGTGAGAACCAGAGGCCAGCTAAGCAAAGAAAAAGGAAAGTCAGCCCCTATGGAAGAGAGTCCTGTTTCTAAGGGTAGTTTAAATGACTTGTTGGAAGCCATTGAATTAGAACAAGAGCATCCAATTCAAATTGAACCACTTGAAATTGAGCAAGATCAATTGGTATCACCAATGCATATTGATCTAACACAATCTTCACCTGAAAGTTCTAAGAAGTCAAAGGCTTCTAAAAGGTTAAAGTTTGAAGAACCAGGTGAAGAGTATGCCTTTAAACCTCGCAGGCCAATGACTAGAAGGCAAATGAAAGAAGTAGAAAAGGCTCAAAAAGAGAAAGTACCTTCAGAGATGCCTAGGACAGAGGCACTTGAAATTTTCTCTGAAATAGTCCAAGCAGCTAAAAACAAGAACAAGGACAATAAGGTGGTTATTGGTCAAAGTGGAAATGTGATTGCCATTAAGAAACAAGCTGGAGCAAGCAAAATACCTCAGGTTCAAAATGTTTTTAAAGAAAAGGCAGTAAGATACACAAGCTATAAGAAAGCTGTAATGAAAGGTAAAACAAGTTTGATCAGTCAAGCTAGTTCAGTATCAGATGCTTATGTATGGACAGTGCCTGCTCTGAAGCAGGCAAAGGTTATGAAACAAATGAATGCAGGTCTAAGAGCCGAGAACAAGAAGTTGAAGGAAGAAGTCATCAGCCTGAAAGAGAAGCTAGACAAGCTAGTTAAATGATTCAAAGAGGAATGTGTTTTTTCAAATTTTGACATATTTTGGGGCCACCGTCTTCTTAAAAGCTTTTTGAGACTTTTTGATGTATTCACACCTGTATAGAATGACTGAAGAAATCACAGACTTGAGTTATTGCTGTTTCAAGGTTCATGTATTTAATTTTGATGACCTACAGCAGTTTCGTAGCGCGCTACGAAACTGCTGTAGATGACTGGTTATGTTGAAAACTTGAGTTGGAATGCTGAGGTCAGCAAATATTTAAAGAGATGATTTAATGCCAGCATGGAGGTTATGGAAGATCAGTCAGATATTTAAAAAAGGAGGCCAGGTGTAAATATTCGAGGTAAAGGTAAAGTTTTGTCTTTTGTTGAAAGTCACTTTATCTCCGAATTTTTAGGGTTTTGATAGAGCTGCTGAGGTGTTAAGTGATACACTTGTCTAGTTATGGGATAGCCAGATCATGAGTTTTCTTCAGTCACACGGGACTATCCAAGGATTAAATGGCTTGAAGATGGATCATTAATATATGAACACCGATGGGAGGCAGCAACCGAGAATATAGGCTTCATTTTCTTATTGGTTGTTGAATCATCTATGCATCAGGTATCCGGAGCTGTTCATACATTGAATCTGCTTTCAGTTTGGGTGTGGTTATTATTGTAATGCTACAGGTGGCAAGCTCCAAGAATGCAGCAAAGTATACGAGGAGAAAGACTTAAAGTGCCAATATGATGGAATCCTCTGTTTTCGTAGCACCATATCTCTTGTAATCAATCAGTTTGTTTATGATATAGTTAAGGTCATTAATGTCAAAATTCCGAGCTCCCTTCATGCTTGTTGAGGAGTCTCGTGCAGTAGTGTTTTGATAGGCTATATATAGGAATAACTTTTATGTAAAAAAGGTTGGATACTTAATAGAAAAACAGTGTTGTTTTGGGCCATTGTAAGACCTTTTTTGACAGTAATAGTAAAACAGAGTTATTCTCTTCTCAAGATTCTCGAAGGATTGTCATGATCAAATGTAGTGATGATGTGTTATACTTTATGTTATTTTATGGTTTTGTTGTATGCAATCACTCAGAATTCATAATTATATGCTCTGACTTCCTGTGTATACAGCAAGCTATGTGTTGGTGGAATATGTTTGACATGTAATGCTTAGAGCCTTGATTTCCATGAGGTCACTGTGTTTTCCTTGTTTACTTGATATTATAGACTCCATAGCCCAATGAGAGCTAGTTTGATGTGTTTCCAACCAGTTATGCTTTCATAAGTGAATAAAGAGTTAGCCATCTAGTGTTTGAAGGATTTTATTAAGAGTTGTGAGAGAGCCCTCTCTGATTAGGAAGGCTAATTCCTAATCTAAAGTTTGGTCTGAAACAGTTACATGAGACCTTGCTTGGTTGCAGTCCCTAGTACTGGTTTTGTGATAACAGGAGTAACAGTTGATATTGAAGGCACGAGCACAAACACGGATTTTGAGGTGATAGATATTATCGATGGCAACAATCCCTATCTCGCATTGTTAGGGATAGACTGGGCCACCTATATGAATGGAGTAATCACCCTGAAGAAGCGGAAGATGATATTTGATAAGAAGTCACTACGTGTAGTAGTCCCATTAGACCCAGCCTAAGGAGCATGCTACATTGAACCGGTGCGAGACGATGAAAGCGACGATGAGCTGATTGTATTTACAAGATAATGGCACGAGACCAGGATTGGGTGAATCTAATTGCAGATGGGAGAATCTTGTGGGAGCACGAAAGCTCCTACACCTCGAATTTAGATGAAGAAGTAGAGTGCTGGCAGAATCGATTGCATGAAGTGACAACGCTGAATTGCAACATGATGATTAGATCACTGCATTGCATGACAATAGAGGCACGAGACTGTCGACATATGATGGATTGACAGTGGTGGATGAATTCTTGAGAAAATTTGAAAGCGCAATACCAGAACAATAGTGGTTTGATGCGTTGAAATGGGCACTTCGCACAACACCCGCATGATGGTGGGGTACACATTAAGGCAATTTTGAGGATTGGCATAGATGCAGAAGGATGATGAGCCTACGGTTTGGGAAACTGAAGCTCTGGTTGGAAGACAAATATGATGGGTGAGATGATCCACGCACGCACCTCACGAAATGGACCAAGGTCTACGGGGAAGAGCCACAACCTGAATGGGTACACTTATTCTACCATACCTTGGATATCATACCCATGAACTGGTATACTGAGATAGAAATCCAGCATGGTACAAGCGAATGGGATGTCTTGCACGAGGGATTCTTGCTAACATTCACATTTGAGGGCCGGTGGTCAGATACTGTTGATGATGCACTGCAAGCAGTAAAAGCTGTCATCTTCAAAATACCTCAAGAGTCACTGGAAATCCTTCAACTAGTATGGGTGACCCAGTTAAGCAGTGCCCTAGAATGTTATAACATGCAGGTAGAGGAGGATGATGACGACCCTTGCAATATTAATATTCTAGAAACTGAAGGTTGTCGCAAGGTTTGGGGACCACCAATTGAGGATCCCGACATCACTAGGCCGCTAAAAACAAAGCAGGTAAACATTGGCTTAGAAGTAGAGCCGAAGTATGCGACACTTGGGGATTATTGGGATGATTCTATAGTAGATAAGATCACTGAGTTACTCAACGAGTATCAAGACTTGTGCCCGAACAAAATCATGGACTTGAAAGGGATCATGTGCAATTTAGGGATGATGAAGATCACTCTGAAACTGGATGCAAAGCTAGTTAAGTAGTGGCTTTACTGATTGAACCAAAGTATAAAGAAAAGGTCCGCAACGAGTTAGAAAATATGCTCGCCACCAGAATTATTGAACTGGCAGAAGAATCTGATTAGGTGAGTCCTATGGTAGTGCAGGAGAAAAATTAGAAAGAGGAAATAAGAATATGCGTGGACCTCAGGAAGCTGAACGACGCTTGTGTTCACGATCCATTCCCGACACCATTCACAGATGAAGTATTGGAAAATGTTGGCGGTCAGGAATCTTACTCATTCACGAACAGCTTCTCAGGGTACCATCAGATCAAGATCGCGCCGGAAGATGGGAGAAAAACAACCTCCGTAACCGAATGGGGCTACTTTCTGTACACCGTCATGCCCTTTGGCCTGAAGAACACACCTACCATATTCTCGCGCATAGTGGTAGCAGTGTTCAAAGAATACATCCACAAGTTCTTAGGACTCTATCTGGATGATTGGACTGTCTTTCGATTATTTAAACACCATGTTGCGAGCCTACGTTTGATGCTGGATACTTGTCGCTGACACTAGATTGCGCTGAACCTTAAAAAGTGCACCTTCCTCATTCCCTTTGGAAACCTGCTAGGCCATGTGGTCTGCAAGCAAGGTCTGATGGTGGACCCCGCGAAGATTGTTGTTATTCTGAATTTGGAAGCACCGCGCAGTGTCAAACAACTACGTGCTACTTTGGGGCACATATATTACTATCGAAAGTTTATCAAGAGCTATGCCCAAATAATAACGCCAATGGAAAAGCTATTGAAAAAGGATGCTACATGTTGTTGGAATGATGATTGTATGAAAAGTTTGGATGTTCTCAAGGAGAAACTGGCATCCACTCCCATCCTAGCCTTCCCAAAATGGGACATGGAATTTCATGTACAGGTTGACGCATCATGTATTGTGCTGGGAGATGTACTCACGCAGGAAGGCATGGAAGGCGTGGATCACCTGATTGTGTTCGCTTCTACTGTTTCAAGAATATGATTTTGAAGTCATAATTAAGATAGGATGCCTCAATGCAGGACCCGATCACTTGTCATGAATAGAGACAGGCGAGGAACCAACAAATTTAGAGGAGGGACTACCGGATGCACAACTCTTCGTAGTGCACGTTGCGGATGGCCATTTCAAAGACATAATGCATTTTTTAACCACAGGGACTGTGTCGAAGGAATTGGTGGTACGCGCGGCAGACTTTTCTGTCATCATGGGGCACCTCTACAAAATGGGAAACAATGAGATACTTTGAAGATATGTTGTTGGCTTGATGGGGCCTGACCCAGGTTTAGAAGTGATTTAGCCAAACAAATACTGAAACTACTGGCCCTTTCGGCAACAGTCAATGGTGCGCGGGCTGAGGTCTCACCCGAGGTAGTATGGGAGGGTATTGGAACCAAGTTTCCGCACCCTAGGGATGTCTTGATGAGGTTTTAGGAAGTTCTTGAGCCCAACCTCTATGCCTGCGCTGCTCCGCACAACCGTTTAACCTTCACAACTAGTGCGACTACTTCTGCGCAGCTCTGTAAAGAGTGCGAAGATGTGCTATGTAGATCTTTGATCCTCACAATGCTATTATTATAGATCTTCTTTTATTTGTGTGTACCCAATATTCTTATTAACCATTTACCATTCATATGAAGTGCACGCAATCATAAAACCATAAAGCGATGAATAAACATAACAAAAGCATTAACTCATAGATCTATGAGTAAATGCACAATATTCCAGAATCAACTTATCTTTTATTAATCATTTGTTCAAATACAATCCTAACTCCACCCTGCACACTCAGCTATAGGGGTCTGCGCACACAGCTGCGGACTCTACCAGGCCTCTACTCACACAGTTGCAAAGCCTCTTCTTACTACTACAACCTAAGACTTGGACTTATAGACTCAGAGCTTAATCCCTTATTCAAAACCCATATTACTTCTCAAGACTCTCCAACTAACTACCCTTTACACTTAGAGCCTCGCTCTATTTATACAATCCCATGGTCCGCAGACCATGGTTAGGCCGACACATTCTATATTAAATTACATTATTTTAGGGCAGACAACCCTAGACTCCCGTGCTTTGTACCCGGATTTTACGGGTTATTTAAATTACAATGACCAAAACTAGGGCTTTAAGCGCAAAAAATGGCTATGGGGGGATCCGTTGCCCAACAGGCCCCCAACATAATCATCGTGACTCATCCCGAGTCACTCGGCTGGTGCGGTGATCTTCGCACGGAGTCCATCCAACAACTTCTGTGCTTCACTGACATCTACAACACATTCCTCCACTATCCAATGTATCATTTGTGTGCGACTCTCTGATGCACCATTGTTAGAGGCACCTTCTTGCCTTAGCGCATAGGTATCCTACATCTGGCCCATCTTTGGTAGTGACCATGAATGCTTCCTCGAGCCAAGGCTGGATGCATGCTTTAAGCCCTGCTTCTTTCTGGCGTGTGGCGTCCACCTGTTCCTTCAGAGTCTGGGCCTCCCTCATCTTCGCTAGTCGTTGAATAAGGTCAACTATCTGCGCAATCCCTCAGACATTGTCATGAGCCTACTGCAACTCCCGCACTTCTGTCTCTAACTGCTGTAGCATTAGGTCTTCATGCAGTGAAGTGAGCGTGAAGAGGGACTGATCAAACAATCCCGTGCAGTCATGTACAACATGCTCTATCACTTCCAACCCTGATTGAATGGCGTGGTGGAGTTGCTCTCTAACTTTCGGGGGTGTAGGGGGCTACACCGTCATTTACAGTTTCGCGATCTGCAAGTTCAGCTCTAATTGAACCTTCACGACCTCCTCCTAGGTCTTACGAAATCCAGCTACTAGTTTTTTAATCTTTTCCACGATGGGGAGTGCCGCCAGCATGGCCAACTCCGATATGCTGCTACAGGTCTCCTCCACAGCCTGGTCTAACCCCTGGTTTTGTGTGACCAGTTTTTCGTGTTGTAGTCTGAGCTGTTCTAAATTTAACTTCTGCTTGCTCAAGACTTTGAGGGCATGGCCCTCCTTGGTGCGAAGCTCAGAAGTTACCCCATCTTGCAGCTGGTATAGGGTTTCTCTGGGAAGCGCAGCCAAATTCAACCCCCAGCCCCTCATGTAACCCTCAGCTTTTGCTAAGACTATGCCTTCTGGTAACACCAAAGTGTTCGTTGTGTAGGAACGCAACATCTGCTCGTCTTCGGATGCACCTTCCACAAGCTGTGGTGTCATCATTCCAGGGGGTCACACCTGTAAGGCTCTGAGCACCCCTAGCATAGTCGTCTGCTCCGTCATTAATTCTTCAAGAGCATCCTTAGTGACATAAAGAAATGGTTCACCCATGTCAACAAGGTCTCCCCCGAAGGTCTTTGTTGCCTTTGTCTTTTTCCGTGCGGTTGGATTCTCCTAGACACGCAACCTCTTGAGTTGGGTCAATTTTGGTGTAGGGTCCGTGCATTCCTCTATCTCAACCCCCCTATATGTCCTACTCCGTGGACATTTCCTGACCTTCCTCAGTCTCTTTAGTGGGCGCAGTTGTGGTTTCTACCATATGCACTATTGCTGCTGCCTCAGCCGCCTTCCGTTGCGTGGCCGCTTCCTATTCATGACGCTTTCTCTCTGCTAGTTTCACGATGCGTAGCTTGGTCTCCTTCGTCCACTACTGTGTTGCGATCTTTTCCAATGCGGCCAAGTTCGGGGCATGCCACTGAGGAGACCATGATGCCATCACCTCAAATATTGCATCATCTGTTGCAACGAACGACAACTTTACCCACATTCGGGCTGGATCCTTGCGTGCCTGGATATACAGGTTATGCATATCTGCCTTGAACTCTACTGCACTTTGCAAATTGTTTTATACAGTAGGGGACAAGCATGGCCTACGATTGATCCATGTGCAGATGCTTACCTCCATGAACACCTAGAACACCTTTATTTCATGAATCCTCCTCACATCATTTGTAGCCCAGAGCGAGGTGTACCTCACGGCCTCAAGCAGGTTCCTCTCCATGGTGGGAAACTGGCTCTCCTCCGGTAACTCCCCTGCAACCAAAAAGATGGATAAGAGCAACCATGTGTAGTGGAAGGTCTTACCCTGCTCCTGAGCCTCCCAACAATTTGTCAAAAACTCATCGCAGAGAAACTGCGCCCAGTTGAACTGGACCCCCTCTGCGCACTGCTCTGTCAACGCAATTACAGATGCTAGCACTTCGTCTGTTCAACATTTCCTCATTAGCTTGCCGGCCAGCAGCTAGGTGGCTATGTGCACCGCTTGGTCCTTGATGCTCGCTATTACATACCCTCACTTCCTCTTCTCTAGCTTATATTTGGCCTTCATAACCTCTGCGAGGGCCAAGTCGCTGCTCTTTCCTGCTATGGCTGCGGGGTTGTTTCCTTTGATGGGCAGCGGAGAAATCCATTGAATTAGATAGGTTATGATGGGAATCACCTCCTCCAGCTAGAGATACCCATCCTGTACTAGGTACAGTAGCTTCCGGATGAAAAAAATAGTGACGACCGCACAGTGGTAGTGGGGTATCCATCGTAGATGGAGTAGCCCAGCCCTCTCTAAGCCACGTAGCCATTTCTACTTCAGTAATCTCTCCACAGCCAACTGTGGGAACTTCTTGCCATCCACGAGGTCCCAGTCTTCAAACTTCATATTAGGTACCTGTCCCAACGATGAACCTTCAAACCTTATTTCATCATGAAGGAGTGGGGTTTGGAGCGCACTCTTTACGGCCTCCAAGTCCTTTGGTATCTTGGCATTCCCCTTCCACGGGGGGATGTAGGGGGGTATCTTTATCGCTGAAGGCACTTGGGAGACATTCTCTACCTCATCGTCCTGTGCTTCAATTTGGGTGATCAAGGCTTGCAAATCTTCCTCCTCCTCCTCTGTTTCAAAGGTGATGAGTTTTCCCTTCTCTGCCATTGATAATTTACTGAACTATGGGTTCTGTGGTGATACCCGGACTGGCCCCATTATCTGCTTGTCTTTCTGTGGTCGCGGCATGACTGGGGACTTCAAAACCTCTAGGCTCCTCCTGGGTCACACAGGGCTCTAGGGTAACTTCTGCGAATTGCACTCTAGTTCTCACAACCTTCATCGTTTCTACACTAGATCCGTTCGGTCACGTACTCACGGGTGGCAAGGTAGCTTGGTGCTTAATGCTCTGTACTGGCTCAAATCTTAAACAACCAAGTGTTGCCTCGAGGCTACCCCAAGGGATTTTATAGTAACATTTGAATTTGAATTTGACCATTCCCTCCACTTCTAAGTCATTAATACCTTCTTGGCGGCAGATCGTCCCGAATCTAGCTCTTAATTCCTGCCTTAATGGCCCGACGCCCTCTCCTTTCTACCTTAAATTGGACCCCTTGTCATGAATAGTGACATCAATTGTCACCTCCAAGCCTACCAGCATAGCAGCATAGCTCCTTATGCATAACCACGACCCCTGTGACATACTGGCCCTGCGCGTAACCTCCTTCCCACGCAGCTCTCCTGCAGACTCGTTTATAGTCCCACACCCTCTTTCAACTACTTGGAGCACTGAGAGTGTGCTTCCTATGGATAGTCAGGTGGTCACACCACTGATGCGAGGCTTCACGTCACCTTCCAACCTGATCCGCAAACCTTCCTTAGTCACCCTCACGCCAATCCACACCTCTCATTCTTCCTTATGTGGTGTGCTTCCCTGGTTACTTTGTCTAATAAGGTGCGGTCGCAGCCATGGTAGTATAACTAGAAACTTGTGGCAATAGTCTTCTAGTGTGGTGGTAGGGCTTCTCATATGTTGGCCTGTTCTTTGGTCGACACATAATGCTTGCACAATTTTGGTTTCCAGTTTTCTGATATCCGCATCCATTAACATGCTCTTCTACTTCATTTATACCCGCTCTTCTTCGAGTTCGTGAAGCTCAATGTTCCCTCATTGAATGGCTTCTTGAATCTGCATATGTTCGTCCTCGTGTGGCTGCATAATCTCTTGATCTGGTCCTCGCGTGCTATCCCAATTATGGAATTTATTGCGTGAGGATTCTTTTCCCATGCTACGGCCCTGACTCTGCTTGTCATTTTCGGAATCATTCTCGCGCTCAGGTTCCTGTGCATGGCCCTATAGGCCCATCGGACCACTGGTATGCACAGGTCCCAATCAGTTCGTTCCACCCGGTAAACCTTATTCAAGATCCTGCATACCCTCTTGAATGCTTCTGTGTGGAAATTTTTCGGTGCACGATGCTTCTCCTGTTGCTGCAGCTGGTTCAGAATGTCGATCCTTAGTCTAGGATGTGCTTGCACAGCACACGTCTGCACCCATCGACATAGGTGGGTGTGTAAACTGCGTCATCCTGGCTGCCCGGTTCTTGTTCGGCACTGGGGACTTCCAAACCGCAAGCATATTCATCTTCTACATTCGCACCAGTTTCCAATACTCTTCTGATGTGTACTCCACCACCGTGCAGGTGTTGCACGCAACGCCCATTTCAGCACACCGTACCACTGTTGTTCTGGTACTGCACTTTCAAATTTGTCTAAGAATTCATCCACCGCTATTACTCCAGCATATGTTGGCAGTTCCCTTGCTTCCATCGTCACGCACCGCAGTGATCTAATCATCATGTTGCAATTCAGCGTTGTCACTTCATGCAACTGGTTTTGCCAGCATTCTACTTCTTCATCTGAATTCGAAGTATAGGAACTGTTGCGTTCCCATAAGATTCTCCCATCTGCAGTTGGGTTTACTCGATCCTAGTCATGCACTGTTATCTGGTAAATGCAATCTAGCTCATCTTTGTTGTTATCATCGTGCATAGGTTCAATGTAGTGCACTCCTTCGACTGGATCTAGCGAAACTACCATGCCTAAGGACTTTTTCTCGAATATCATCTTCCGCTTCTTCAGGTTGATGACTCCATTCATATTAGTGGCCTAATCTATTCCTAGCAATGCGGGATAAGGATTGTTGTTATCCACAATCTTTATCACTTCAAAGTCCGTCTGCATGCTCATGCCTTCGATATCAATTGTTACCCCTTGCAACCTCCCCATGGGCAGAATCTTCCATTTTTTCGCCATTCGTAATTGAATAGGGGGCCACTATAACGCGGGCTTGCCCATGCGTTCCCATGTCTTCTTAGGTAACACTTTTGCGTTGGAACCCAGGTCTAGGATTACCTGATCCATTTCATATTCACCAATTTGCATCGTCAACCTCATCTCCCTCTCAGTGTGTAATATATGCTTCCCCAATTTTCGGACTACGCACGGTTCCCCTAATCCCGCGCACCTGGTGATCAACTCTTGTAGTCCCTTAGCTACCTTATTATCGCACAACAGTTTCATGCATGTCTTTAAAAAGGTAGTAAGCATAGAAGATCCATCCCTAGCTCTAGTTGATCCTTACTACCTGAAGTAGAGGCCTCTGCGAAGCTCTTCTTAGCTTCCATAAATGTCTCCTTTGCGTGTTCCAAGTCAAACTTAGGTTCCTTTGTAGGAGCCTTTCAAACCCATGTATCCTACTTGGGCTACTTCCCCTCATCTTCTCCTATGGTTGCACCATTTCTGAGCACCATATTCACATTTGGGTCTTCTTCACGTGGTTCAGATCTCATCATTTAGACATTTTGAGTCGGAGTAGGTTGGAGTACTCCTTTCTTGTGCATATGTGTGATCAACGTAGGAAAATCTACCATTTCATGATCACATTGAGCACAGTATAAACGAGATATTCTCATTGGGTTGGTACAATCGTGATCGTAGTGCCCTAGTCCTCCGCAATTTTAACAAATTAATTTCTCATGGCCCCTTCCTAGGCCCATCCCTCCTTGTCCTCGACCTCGCACTTGAAATCTAGCGCGCACCATCCCCGCGGCTGGGTCGAGGCCTCGCATCTCTATCTACATTCTATAGGTTGGGGTCTGCTCCATCATCAACTCGTAGTTGCGACACGTATGCCCATCGTGGCCCGCCAACCTACAAAAATTATAAAACAGCTGCTGTGGAGTCTGTGTATACTTCTGCAATAGATGACAATTGTCCATTGTGTGTTTTCCTCCAGCATGACAAATCGCGCACCATAGCAGGGGTGTCACACTCAGCCCTGCTTGTGCCTCTGGTCTCAATGGCATTGGACCCCCTCCTGCCAAGTAGTTCACGAATACCAAACAATGATCCTTATCATGGTCCTGGCCTTTGCATTTTATAAACCACACTTCCTCGCACGCCTTCGGCCGTGGTGCCCTATCCTGCTTCAAGATTTGCATTTCTAGGCAGAGATTCTGTAGCTACACATAAATTTGTTGAACTCCTAGCCCTGGATCCTATATCGATGTTTCATGCAACCTCATCACCATTTCCAAAGCTTAGGCATGGGTTGAAAGCTTCTTTGTGACAGTGCCATCCTCAGGTGGGGTGTCAAAGATGCCACAAACCACGCATGGTGTTGTGCATATGTTAGTGTCATATTAGCCTCACGGATTGTACTCTTCGGCTGCTGATCTAGACCCCATGGGATCTCGCCTAGAAGTATCGCAATCTCCTTAAATCTGATGATTGACTATGTCTCTGATTTTGGACGGCTAAATTCTCTATTTAGTGCATTCTGGATCTCCACTACTCTTGCATTTGGGTGATCATTTGAGTGCTCGATATACCATGTCAACGTGCGATCCTACAAAATGCTCACCAATGTAGCCTTCTTAATGTTATCATCCGTAACCCCTTGTGCTTCCCACACTGCTCTTACCACAAACCAGAACTGATCCGGGTCCTCATTTCCTACTCCTCTGAATACGGGTAGCTTAATCGCGCTCGCCATACTAAACTGTTAGTTTGGTGGAGGTGGTGTGGGCGAAGATGGAGGTGAAGGAGGTGACACGAGTGGTGGCATAAGTGGAGATGGTAACTGCGGAATGCGCTGCCTTATCAAACTGACCGCACTCCTCAGAGAGACCTGAGCGAGCTCTTCCTCGCTTTCTCACGAAGGTGAAACTAAGGGATTGTTTCCTAATTCCCCGCTACCTTTGTCAACCTTTCCGCTCTACATTGTTCCAAACATTAATGTATTCACATCACCCGTTTTTCACATAACAACATCTTAATCCAAGTATTCAAAGATTTGATGTACTTACCTCGTAGTCCCTTGAGGAAACACCTTTCTGCCTCGATGTAGCTCACAGTCGTGTCTATCGCAAATTCAGTGATAAAACCTCCTATTACCCCGTCGAGCCAATGGTGCACAGCTCGCACAATATTATCTTCTGATGCCTCTAGTCTACACACTAACTTCTGAGTCCACATTATTGGTTGATCGAGCTTGTACCTCCCTTGGCTGTTAGCTAACTTCACGATCCAATTATATAGTTTAGATGGGAAGGACGCGAAGAAGGTCTTGTGGATTTCCGTATATACATATCAATCTAGCCACCTCTTCTCGGATAACTGCGAGGTTTTGTTTTCATGTGTCACGAACTCATGAAGCTTCTTGTCCAACCACTCTTCAATTTCTTCCTTCGTAGGGTTCCAATGGCACGACGTCAGAAATCCCCTAGTCAGATCTCGGTCATGACAACAGAACCATTTGTTGGCTTGATAGGGCCTGACCCAGGTTCAGAAGTGATTTAGCCAAACAAATCACAAAACTACGAGCCCTTTCGGCAACAGTCCATGGTGCATGGGTTGAGGTCTCACCTGAGGTAGTATGGGATGGTCATGGAACCAGGTTTCTGCACCCTAGGGATGTCTTGATGAGGTTTTAGGAAGTTCTCGAGCCCAACCTGTGCGCCTGCGCTGCTCTACACAGCCGTCTAACCTTCGCGACTAGTGCGACTGCTTCCGTGCAGCTCTGTAAAGAGCGCAAAGATGTGCTATCTAGATCTTTGATCTTCACTATGCTATTATTATAGATCTTGACTTATTTGTGTGTACCCAATATTCTTATTAACCATTTACCATTCATACCAAGTGCGTGCAATCATAAAACCATAAAGCGATGAATAAACATAATAGAAGCATAAACACACAAATCTATGAGTAAATGCATAATATTCCATAATCAACTGATCTTTTATTAATCCTTTGTTCAGATATAATCCCAACTCTACCCTGCGCACTCAGCTACAGGGGTCTGCACACACAACTGCAGACTCTACCAGGCCTCTGCGCACATAGTTGCAGAGCCTCTTCCTACTACTACAACTCGAGACTTGGACTGACAGACTCAGAGCTTAATCCCTTAGTCAAAACCCATATTACTTCTCAAGACTCTCCAACTAAATACCCTTTACACTTAGAGCCTCGCTCTATTTATACAATCCCATGGTCTGCGGACCATGGGTAGGCTGACACATTCTTTATTAAATTACATTATTTTAGGGTAGACAACTCTAGACTCTTGCACTCCGTGCCCGCATTTTGCAGGGTCTTTACATTACAATGACCAAAACTCGGCCTTTAATCCCCAAAACTGGCTATGGGGGGATTCGCTACCCAACATATGTACCTGAATTTGAGCAAGGACAAATCCTCGCAGAAGCACATGGAGGTGCTATAGGAGGACACTATGCAGGATCCGCGACGGCACAAAAGATTCTTCGTGCTAGGTTGTGGCGGCCAGCCTTGCACCAAGATCCAAAAGCCCACTATCGAGCCTGCGGTATCTATCAAAGATCTGGGAAACCATCACGAAGGGATGAGATGCCACTCAATCCACAAACGACATTGCAACCATTCAAAAAATGGGCAATCGACTTTGTGGGACCAATCAAGTCGCAGGGAAAGACGGTTTTACGCTACATAATCATTGCGATGAAGTACTTAACACGATGGGCAAAAGCACAACCAATTAAGGACTGCATAGCCGCTACAGCTGTGAAGTTGTTATTAGACAATGTGTTGACACGATTTGGGTGCCCAAAAGTCTTAATAAGTGACTATGGAACACACTTCATGAATGAAACCATCCGCGCACTCACCGAGGAGTTCCAAATGTGTCATCAACAAAGTACACCGTACCACCCGCAAGCTAATGGGATAGTAGAAGCATTCAACAAAATACTAGAGACTGCACTGACCAAAGTATGTAATGCACAATGAAATGACTGGGACCTACACATACCTGCCATATTATGGGCATACAGAATCATGTGCAAAATATTGACGGGTCAAACACCTTTTCAGTTAGTCTATGGTGCGGAAGCTGTCATTCCAATGGAATACATCGTACCCAGTTTGTGAATAGCAGCACTTATAGGCATGTCGGACCGCGGCGCCTTGGAAGAGAGGCTCGTGCAATTAGAAGAACTCGAGGAAGAATGATTTCTATCGGGATTTCATTAGCAGGTACAAAAACAACATGAAAAGGCTTATGTTGGGCAGCGGATCCCTCGCGTAATGGCTTTGGGGCCCAAAGCCCACAATTTTGGGTAATGGTATTGTAAAGGCTATACGAAGTGCATGGAGCGTGAATTGTAATGAGTCAAGTCAAAGGGTTGTCCACCCTCGAATAATGTAATCTAATATAAAATGTGTCATTCTACCCATGGTCCACGGACCATGGGAATGTATAAATAGAGTGAGGCTCTAAGTGTAGAAAGCAGCTTTTGATGTGATCTAAGTATTATGGGTTTTTGAATGTGATATTCATTCTGAGTCTGTAAGTCTGAGTCTTGGGTTGTAGTAGTAGGAAGAGGCTCTGCAGCTGTGTGTGCAGAGGCCTAGTAGAGTCCGCAGCTATGTGCGCAGACCCCTGCAGCTGAGTGCGTAGGGTGGAACTGGATTATATTGGAACAACAAGTTAATAAAAGCTAAGTTGATTCTGAAACATTGTGCATCTTTTCGCAGATCTGTTGTTTATGCTTCTGGTATATGTTTATGCATTTCTTTACAAGTTTATAGTTGTGCACACTAAATAATTGATAAAGATTACTAGGCCCACAAAATTAAGTCAAATTTATAATAATAGCATAGTAAGGTTAGAGGATCTAGATAGTGCCCCTGCGCGCTCTGTGCAGAGCTACTCGAAAGTCAAACAGATGCGCAGAATCGCACAGGTGTGTAGGATCGGTTTGCGAACATTCGAGATCTCATCAAGATATCCCTAGGGTGTGGAAACCTGGTTCCAGCACCCTTCCATACTACCTTGGGTGAGACTTCAGTCCGTGCTCCGCGGACTGTTGCTGAAGGGCTGGTAGTTTCAGGATTTGTTTGGCTAAATCACTTCTGAACCCAAGTCATGCCCCATCAAGCTGACAAGTGGTTCTGTTTCCAGGACTGGGATCTGCCAAGGGATGTCTAATGTTGGAGCACTGGAACCCTATGAAGAAAGAAATTGAAGAGTGGTTGGATCAGAAACTTCACGAATTCGTGGCACAGGAAAATAGAAATCAAAAAAATATCTGAGAATAGGTGGCTGGATCGCTACGTATATAAGGAAATCCACAAGATCTTCTTCGATTACTTCTCTTCAAAGCTGTATGATTGGATCACAAGGTTAGCCGAAAGCTAGGGAAGGTATAAGCTAGATCAACCGATAGTGTGGACTCCGGAGTTAGTGCGTAGGCTAGAAGCATCAGAAGATAAGATCGCATGGGCTGTAAACCATTGGCTCGACCAGATAATATGAGGGTTTATCACTGAATTTACGATAGACATGACTGTAAGCTACAATGAAGCAGAAAGACATTTTCTCCAGGGACCATGAGGTAAGTACATCAAATCCTTGAATACCTGGATTAAGATGTTGTTATGTGAAAAGCAGGTGTTGTGAATACATTAATGATTGGAACGACGCGAAGTGGAAAGGTCTACAAAGGTATCGAAGGTTTAGGAAATAGTCATTTAATTTCACCTCCGCGAGCAAGTGAGGAAGAGCACGCAGGTCTCGCCAAGGAGTGCGGTCAGTTTGATAAGGCAATGCATTCTGCAGTTACCATCTCCACTTACGCCACCACTCGCTTCACCTCCTTCACCTCCATCTTCACCCAGCCCACCTCCACCAACCCCATGGTTTAGCATGGCGAGCGCGATCAAGCTACCCATATTCATAGGAGTCGTAAATGAGGACCCAGATCAGTTCTAGTTCATGGTAAGAGCAGTGTGGGAGGCACAAGGAGTTACAAACGATAATATTAAAAAGGCTACATTGGTAAGCACGCTGTAGGATTGCGCATTGATGTGGTATATCAAGCACTAAAATGATCAACCGAAAGCAGAAATAGCGGAGATCCAAGATGTGTTGAACAAAGAATTTAGCGGGCCGAAATCGGAGACATAGTCAATCATTGGATTTAAAGAGATCGCGATGCTTCCAGGTGAGACCCCTTGGGATATGGATCAGAGACTGAAGACTATGATTCGTGAGGCTAATATGATGCTAACGCATGCACAACACCTCGTGTGGTTTGTGGCGTCTTTGACACCACACCTGAGGACGACGCTGTCACAGCAGAAGCTTTCAACCTAGGCAGAGCCGTTGTAAATTGTGATAAGATTACATGAAACACTGATACAGGATCCGAGGTTGGGAGTCCAACAAATCCACGCGCAGCTACAGAACCTATGCTTGGAAATGCAAAGCTTAAAGCAGGATAGGGCACCCCAGCTAGAAGCGCACAAAGAAGTATGGTGCATAAAATGTAAAGGCTAGGGCCATGATAAGGATCACTGTCCAGATTAGCAAACTATTTGGCAGGAGGGGGGCCAATACTGTTGAAACCAAAGGCACATCTAGGGCCAAGTGTAGCACCCATGCTCTGGTGCACGATCTGTTAGGTGGGAGGAAAGCACATAATAGACAACTTTCATTTGTTGCAGAAGTATACACAGAATCCCCAGCAACTATTTTGCAATTTTTGTAGATCGGTGGGTTATGACAAGCGTACTTTTCACAGTTATGAGTTAATGATGGAGCAGACCCCCGTATATAGAATGCAGATGGAAACATGAGGTCTTGTCCCAGCCACAGGGATGGCGTGTAGTGGATTTCAAGGGCGAGGTCGAGGATGAGGAGGAATGGGGCCAGGAAGGGGTCGTGGACAATTAATTTGTTACAATTGCGGAGGACTAGGGCACTACGCTTGTGATTGTACCAACCCAACGAGAGTATCTTGTTCATATTGTGAGTAGTTTGATCATGAAATGGTAGATTTTCCTACATTGATCTCGCAAATGCGCGAGAAAGGGGTACTTTAGACTAATCCAACGTAGAATATTCAAATGATGAGGTCTAAACCGCGCGAAGAAGACCCCAACGTGAACATGGTGCTCAGAGGCGGCATGACCACAGGGGAAGATAAGGGGAAGCAGCATGAGGGAGATACATGGGATCGCAAGGCCCCTATAAAGGAATATTATTTTGACTTGGAACGCGCAAAAGAGACGTTTATGGAAGCTAAGAAGAGCTTCGTGGAGACATCTACTTCAGGTAGTAAGGATCAACCAGAGACAAGGATGGATCCTTCTATGCTTACTACCATTTTAGAGACTTTCATGAAACTGTTGCACGATAATAAGGCGGTTAAAGGACTGTAGGAGTTGATAACTAGGTGCGCAGGGTTAGGGGAACCACACGTAGTCCGAAAACTAGGAAAGCATACATTGCGCACCGGGAGGGAAATGAGATTAACGGCACAGATTGGCGAATATGAAATGGATCAGGTCATTCTAGACCTGGGTTTGGACACGAATGTCTTACCAAAGCATACATGGGAATGCATGGGTAGGCCCGCATTGCAGTGGTCCCTTATTCAATTACGAATGGTGAACAAACAAAAGATCTTGCCCATGGGAAGGTTGCAAGGGGTAACAATGGATATCGAAGGTACGAGCATGCAAACGGACTTTGAAGTAATATATATTGTGGATGACAACAACCCTTACCTCACGTTGCTAAGAATAAACTTGGCCATTGAGATGAATGGAGTCATCAACCTAAAGAAGCGAAAGATGATATTCGAGAAAAAATCCCTTCGCATAGTCATTCTGCTAGATCCAGCCGAGGAGCGCGCTACATGGAACCTATGCACAACGATGATAACAAAGATGAGTTGGATTGCATTTACCAGATAACGGCACAACACCAGGATCGGGTGTTATCGGGAAATTTAGTGTCTATGCAGAGTTGCTAGTCCCACTAAGGCTGGTAGCTACCTTAGAAACAAACAAACTAAAACCACTTTCGTTTTCCTTTATGAGAAGTAGATAAGAGGTGAATAAAGGAGACCAACCTCTGTCTTGCGCTTGGTTCCTTGCTTGATTCCTCTCCCTTCTGATAGATCTTCGCCACGCACTTCCTTATATGGATGAGGGATCCATATATAGATGTTTGCAAGGGGGGTGAGTTAGCTTCTGATATTTGATTAGTGTCCTCTCTCTGATAGTTCTTGATTCCACTTGGAGATTGATGATCTCTTACTCATCCCTGGGCGAATGCAGAGAGGCAAGTGTCACAGGAGAAGTTTCTGGAAGATTCCATGATCCTCCACCTTGCGGATTGACCCTGCCATTTTTCCACTCTCATCCATTGCACCCCATAGAAGGCCTTTTCAACATGCATCACACCTACTGTGTGTCGGTAGGTGGGATGCAATGCACTTTGACCATGGAGCAGGTGAAATGGTCCAGTTTTGACCAGTTCTGAGTAGTTTTTCATGGAGAACTTCTGGGAGATGCTGTAATCAGTTGACCTTGTTATTTTAGGGGTTGGAACAACACCTTTAGGGACTTAGGAGCCCTTGGTTTATGGAAATTTATGATTGGGGTTGCAATGCCCAAAAACTTCTATAACAGTTGCCCCCTAAAGCATGAGGTCGTTAATCTTCTGATGTCGGGTGAAATGCTTTATCATGAGGATCCGAAGTTTTTTCTCAAGCTGGAAGGTGACCTGTAATAAGATACAATACAATACATTATCTTCATAATATTTTCATGATCTAGCTAAGGTGGGCATTTCCCATGCTCAACTTTATAAATTCATTTTCATTTACATAGGACAAACAATCATCTGAGTGTAGACTGATGATTCTAGTAGAGCCATCATCCCTTAGATTGGATGATTATCTCTGCAGAAAGGATGTACATTTGATGTCTTTATTTTCCTGAATATATATCGCAGCCCAGATGGATGAAACTAGATCCGAGGTCTTCAATCTCGTTCGATCTTCACTCAAAGAACAAGTCGATCCATGTGAGAGATGTTCTGGAGTCAAACATGGAAAGACATCAACTGATTACCAACAAATGATGTAAGCTGTTAACAGGCGCGAGAGGAATCACTGATAATGATGATGACCCTCAAGGTACTACAGTACAATTCACGTGGTGTAAATAAGGGACTTGGTGTCAAACACCACACAAAATCTTTCGGTCGAAGGTCATTGATGTAAACTTGTCGCCGGAAGTGAGAAACTTACCATTGAGGCATGCAAGCTTCAAAGTACTGAACGGGTTGTTCCTAGATCAACTTCTATCAAAGAGCACCTGTAGAATCAAAGCAGCATAACACTATCCAAGAACAGAGATCTACTATCATAAACAATATAAGACCATATATATATTGACCACATAAATGCATAAATCATCAATCATATAAGAATGTGGAGGAAAACTTGAATAGCTTTATTAATAATCAAGAATATAAAAGAGGATTACCACCAATTGTTCTGACCCAGCATCATCCTCTCAGCAAGAAATCCCTTCTTCACCTCATGAAAAGCTTAGATCACCCAACACTATGATGTTACACCAAGAAACCAGCAGCACTTCCTTACAAGATACAAAATTCTAGCCTCTGGATCTCTGGGATGAGGGATCCATATATAGATATTTGCAAGGGGGTGAGTCAGCTTCTAAGATTTGATTAGTGTCCTCTCTCTGATAGTTCTTGATTCCACTTGTAGATTGATGATCTCTTACTCATCCCTGGGCGAATGCAGAGAGGCAAGTGTCACAGGAGAAGTTTCTAGAAGATTCCATGATCCTCCACCTTGCGGATTGACCCTGCCATTTGTCCACTCTCACCCATCGTACCCCATAGAAGGGCTTTTCAACATGCATCACATTTACTATGTGTACTTAGGTGGGATGCAATGCACTTTGACCATGGAGCAGGTGAAATGGTCTAGTTTTGACCAGTTTTGAGTAGTTTTTCATGGAGAACGTCTGGGAGATGTTGTAATCAGTTGACCTTGTTATTTTAGGGGTTGGAACAACAATTTTAGGGAATTAGGAGCCCTTGGTTTATGGAAATTTATGATTGGGGTTGCATTGCCTAAAAATGTCTATAACAGTTGCCCCCTAAAGCATGAGGTCGTTAATTTTTTATGTCGGGTGAAATGCTTTATCATGAGGATCCGAAGTTTTTTCAAGCTGGAAGGCGACTTGTAATAAGATAAAATACACTACATTATATTCATAATATTTTCATGATCTAGCTGAGGCAGGCATTTCCCATGCTCAGCTTTAAAAATTCATTTTCATGTACATAAGACAGAAAATCGTCTGAGTGTAGACTGATGATTCTGGAAGAGCCATCATCCCTTAGATTGGATGATTATCTGTGCAGCAATGATGTACATTTGATGTCTTTATTTTCCTGAATATATATCGCAGCTCGGATGGATGAAACTAGATCTGGGGTCTTCAATCTCGTTTGATCTTCACTCAAAGTACAAGTCGATCCATGTGAGAGATGTTCTGGAGTCAAACATGGAAATACATCGCCTGATTACCAACCAATGATGTAAGTTGTTAACAGGCGTGAGAGGAACCACCGATAATGATGATGACCCTAAAGGTACTACAGTACAATTCACGTGGTGTGAATAATGGACTTGGCGTTGAACACCACACAAAATATTTCGGTCGAAGGCCATTGATGTAAACCTGTCGCCGGAAGTGAGAAACTTTCCATTGAGGCATGCAAGCTTCAAAGTACTGAAAGGGTTGTTCCTAGATCGACTTCCTGGATAATGAGCTGATGTCAACAGGAAGTGATCCGTCATAGGAGGGCCTTAGTGAATCCCACATCAATGACACGGAATGGAGCAAATGATTTTAATGGAGGAGAAAACAATCTGATGACATAAGGTTCAGGGTGGTGGTCATGAAAGAATGGAGCGTGAATGTATTGCAACGGATGAGACACAAGTGAATTCTCTAAGCGACTTCTCTTGAACATATCGGCGAAACTGACATGATGGATCGGTAGCATTAACCCCAAATATGGATGGTGTGACGGAACCATGGTGATGTGACCAGTGAATGAAACAACCCAACCCGACTCGGATGTGGAGTGAAAGTGTCATGTTCAAGAGCGACTTGCTACCAATAAAGTTTCTTCAAGTTTTCTTCCCAATTTTTCCCCAATCATTGCTGACCAATACCTCTTTATTTTTGTCAAGATTGAGGAGGATAACATATGCTTGTTCTATAATTTTCCCTTCGGGCAAACCCATCGCTATGTTTTAACGAGCCTAGCGATAGTGAAACTCGTTCTTGTCTATTATGGACAAGTTTGTCGCTATTTGGTTTTAACGAGTTTAACGACAAAGATAACTCGGTCCTTTTCAATTTTATAGAGTCTGAAAAGGGACGTAAAGAAGACTCCAACAATCCTTTTTCATCATATAATCCCTTAAGTCCGAAAAAGTATAAAATAATACAAAAGGGATGAATTTTCGGTAATTTTAATGAGCCGAACTAAACAAGCGCTCGATCTTTTTGTGTAATAATCCCTCAGGTCCAAAAAGATTAAAATCTAAAGGAGGGATAGCACTTCCGGTCACTTTAATGAGCTGGAGAGGCCAATTGCTCGGAAATCTTTTCATATTTTACGAGTCAGTTGAAAAGAGCTTAAAGGAGACTCGTCTTTTGAGGAACGAGTGATTAATTTGGGTAGCAGCTAATTCCAGGTAAGGTTTGGAATTTTCCAATCACGGCAGTGTCACAAGGATGGCTAATAGGATCACTCTTCATAGTTGTTCCTCAAAAAGGGTAAACAATCAAATGGAGGTGAATGATCGGCCAATACAGAGTGGAGGTGATGATGAGAACACGACAAAGGCTTCAAAGGCTGATGATAATACATTCACGATGGTTATTTACCAGAACTTGGTTCATTTTTTAATGAGCTTAAACTATGGAGGAACATTTTCTCATTGCTTATGTTTATTTTTTAACGAGCTTGAATTCCGCGTTAAAACTGCTCAATCTAGTCGTATAATAAGGATGTCTCATCTAAAAACAAAATTTTTTCAAAGCTTTGCCCCGCATCCTTTCTTTATGCAAGTTAGGAAATGACCAATCCTACGAGTTTAAAGGGTTAGAGGACCTATAAATTTAAAAAATAAATGGTCACTCTTCGCTTGCATGCCAAAAGGTTTGCATGCCCCCAGGTATAGTGAAGTAGAGCTTCGAGTTTACCCCTCAATTTGCAGACAAAACATTTGTTTTATCGGGAAAGGCCTACCTTTTCAGGTTACCCCTCAATTTGCAGACAAAAATTTTGTTCTATCGGGAAAGGCCTACCTTCTAACGGAGGTATCTTATTCCGGTCTAATCCCATTTTCCAAAATGGATGGGTGTGTCAGACTAGTCATATATCCTCCGCAGAAACCTACCCTATACCTGAAGTTTTCCTACCGAAGCAGACCAGGGTGCATGCCCCCTGGGTTTCAGTCATGTCCTCCGAATCACTCGCGCTCATCAGGTGGACGGACTGGGGATTGATGAGACATTCCTTGCATGAAAAGACCATTCAGGGTTGGTGTATGACTATTTGCTATGTGTGAACCGGGGAATGAAAGTTGGTCTACGAGCTTGACCACTCTCCCTTCGTGCAGAAAACACATTACTCTAAAGAGTGAGGAGACAATGGCTCCCATGCAATAAATATAGTCACGTCCAAGGAGTAGATTATAATCCAGGGGTCCTTGGACTACCATTATGTTCATGTGAACGGTTTTCCTTCTCAATGTTATTGGCACATTTGGAAGGATCCCTAACGGTCGACTAGTTCCTTTGTCAAAGCCTGTTAGATTTCTCATTTCAGGCAAAAGCGATGGCGAACCAAGCACTTTCCAAGCTGTTGAGGAAAGGATACTCATAGAAGCCCCTTCATCTGTGATGGTACCAGTCATGACCATTCTATATATTTGAGTAATGATTCGAAATGGTACACTAGCTGGTAAACAGGGTCTGCCTAGTAGATTCCATTCGAAGGAAACAACTAGGTTGCTTGGAGGTGGGACCGAATAGACGAGTAGATTGCCCCCATGTTCATCGGAGTCTGTGCTTATGAAGAGAATTTGAACAGTGTCGTTTTGGTTCTTTCCGGTGACTGTATCATCTGAAGATGGACCTTCTGAAGGCAAGACCGGGTCAACTCCGCCTTGACCTTTTGAATTTCGTCTGGTATGGATTCAGATGGTTTATATTCAATGATAGACGCTTCAGCTGACCACAAGGGCATGTCAGTCAGATTTCCAACTAGTGACGGACTTGGCAAGAGTTTCTTGTATCCAGGAGGAAGCCGTAACGGTGAAACCAGACGGTTGTCCAAAACTCTTTTAGCCTCGTCTAAGAAGGGACAACGGTGGACGGCGTGATCGCCTTCACACAATTTACAAGGAAATTTATATGTTCCTTTTTGTCCAGGGTCTTCACTTTCACTAGTTGACAGTGTACTTTCAACATGATCATTAGAGGTTGATGACACCGGATTGTGCAAATGAGGAGACCAGTCCCTTAAGATCTGAGGGATGCAAGGACAATCTCGATGATGGTGGTCTCCTTTGCAAATGACACATGGCGATTTAGGCCTGGATGGTGCAGTGTGTGGATTTTCGCTAGATGATTCCTGGTTCCCCCTTTTCGCCTTTGGCTCTTTCTTCTTCTTCTCTTTCTTCTTCTCCTCCTTCTTCTTCTTAGTTACTTGATTTTTGTCTTTACCAACTTCATCAAGTGAAGGGGAAGGAGGAGAGGGAGAATTGGACAAAGTAGAAGGTTTGGGGGTGACTTTGGTATCATTTAGTTGCTGACTCGATTGTTCAGGAATCGCGGTGTTTTGAATGACAGAGGTCGAGAAGAGACATACGGGCAAGCCAATTGTCAATCCCGGAAGCAACAATGTGGCCATATGGGGTGCACCAACATCTCCCCAAGAGGAGAAGGGACAAGGATTTCCTCCAAGGGGAACGCCTTGGCTGGTGTACTCCATTTTTCTCAACCTAAGACCAACGTAGGAAAGGTGATATTTATTCCGATTAAAATAAGTTTTAGACGCTTTGACACGACTTGTTTTTTCAATTTTTAAGAGTTGAGAAAAAACAAAAGATGACTCTAGTTGCCTTCGATTTTTAATGAGCTTGAAGTGACAAGTGCTCAGATGGACCTTTTCCTTTAAGGAGTTTGAAAAGGAACGAAAGAGACTGCTCTGGAAATCTAGACAGAGGGATTACCAAACCAATCGAAAAACTGCAGAATACTTTTTATGGTACGGCAATCAATCTTCCCGAATGTTGTGTTCAGTGCATTGCGATCGATAGGGCGACATACACGGCTTCCTATGGATAAAGGATAAAGCCTATTGTGGTCTCTCAAAATATACTCGACGGTACGTGGGAGCACAAGTCCGTACTGGAACTTGTCATCTCAAAGTGGAGGAATCACCCAACCAACAGTGAAAACAACAGTTACCAGGCTTTACGACACCGGAACACATCTCTAGCCTAGACTTCTAGATGTTGTGCGTTAGGTTCCAAAGCATTTTTAGATTCATTAAATTTATTTTATATTTGATCTTGCTTAAGAAATTTTCCTTTCAGGTTCACCGTGTGATGTAGATGTACAATTCCTAAAATTCAATCTAAGATGATAAACAATCGTTTAATATTCTTTTTGCAATGAAAATCCTAGCTACTAAGGAAAGAGAGACGATATTCTTTCAACATAGAGCAGAGAGCACACACTATATGCACTGTCCTAAATCAAACCAACAAATAGTCTAAATGCAAATGCACATGCATGTATTTGTTTTCAGCCTTCTTAATGTGTGAATGATAAAAAGAAAGATAATGCACAAATCTGAATTATTTTTCAAAGAGACAATTACTAACAAGCTTCTTTTCAAAACAAAATGAAGACAATGACGACACTTTGTGATTTGGAATTGAAAACTTGCTTTCGACACTTGAAAAACTACTAATTCAAATCAAATACAAGAGTAATAGTGTAATCGACTATCAAGAACAATCAGATTCTCTTCTATGACTGAAAACAACATTTGCAACACTTTCAAATCAAGAAACGACAGTTTAATTACGCTACTTCTTTGTAAAAGAGAACTGATAATGGCTCAAAATACATAAAAACATTTACAGCTCTTTGCACAATGGAGGCAGAATAATGGCAAGGAAGGGGGTTTCAACAGAGGTGCATTGACTACAGGCAGCAAAACTCTTGAATAGAGCTAAAAGGAGTGAACACAGAAACCACAATTTAAGAGCAGAAGAGGTCTGATCAGCACACTTGAAACACAGGGAAAGTGAAATTCAACACACCTTCTACACTCGGGAAGTACGATGCATTCAGGTTCCAAAGAAGAGACAGTGCGATGGACCAGGGACAAGACTTTAACTAGGTTTCGGGTCACAGTTTTCAGCTCAGTTCAGGGATTTAGGCCGAGCAAGTGGTAATCAGTAAATCAATCACAGGGGTAGATCTAAGGAGGTTACTAGAGCCAGCACAAGGGCAATTAGAGAGCTTGTAAATCGATTGTTCAATTCATAAACAAAACCTAGAGATAGACTGAAGCAGCATTGATCTACTTTGCAGTTGCATAGCAAATGCAGTTCGAAGGCTAGCTGCCTTGACTTCAGGCTCCGTCTATATGTTTATAAAGTAAACAAATGTAGATAAACAAACAATCTATTCGCTCCCCAGCGGAGTCGTCATTTTGTTATCAGGAAATCTAGTTTCTATGCAGAGCTGCTAGTCCCACTAAGGCTGGTAGCTACCTTGGAAACAAACAAACTAAAACCACTTTCGTTTTCCTTTATGAGAAGTAGATAAGAGGGGAATAAAGGAGACCAACCTCTGTCTTGCGCTTGGTTCCTTGTTTGATTCCTATCCCTTCTGATAGATCTTCGCCACTCGCTTCCTCGTCTACCCAGCTTCGAAGAGCACCTGTAGAATCAAAGCAGCATAACACTATCCAAGAACAGAGATCTACTATCATAAACAATATAGGACCAGATATATATTGACCAAATAAATGCATAAATCATCAATCATACAAGAATGTGGAGGAAAACTTGAATATCTTTATTAATAATCAAGAATAGCAAAGAGGATTACAACCAATTATTCTGACCCAGCGTCATCCTCTCAGCAAGAAATCCCTTCTTCACCTCATGAAAAGCTTATATCACCCAACACTATGATGTTACACCAAGAAACCAGCAACACTTCCTTACGAGATACAAAATTCCAGCCTCTAGATCTCTGGGATGAAGGATCCATATATAGATGTTTGCAAGGGGGGTGAGTCAGCTTCTAAGATTTGATTAGTGTCCTGTCTCTGATAGTTCTTGATTCCACTTGGAGATTGATGATCTCTTACTCATCCCTGGGCGAATGCAGAGAGGCAAGTGTCACAGGAGAAGTTTCTGGAAGATTCCATGATCCTCCACCTTGCGGATTGACCTTGCCATTTGTCCACTCTCACCCATCGAACCTGATAGAAGGGCTTTTCAACATGCATCGCACTTACTGTGTGTACTTAGGTGGGATGCAATGCACTTTGACCATGGAGCAGGTGAAATGGTCCAGTTTTGACCAGTTCTGAGTAGTTTTTCATGGAGAACTTCTCGGAGATGTTGTAATCAGTTGACCTTGTTCTTTTAGGGGTTGGAACAACACTTTTAGGGACTTAGGAGCCCTTGTTCTATGGACATTTATGATTGGGGTTGTAGTGCCCAAAAATGACTATAACATTGGGTGAACCTGACCGCAGATGGGAGAATCTCATGGGAGCATGATAGTTCCTGTATTTCGGATTCAGATGAAGAAATAGAACGCCGGTAGAACCGGTTGCACAAAGTGACAACGTTGAATTGCAACATGATGATCAAATCAATAAGACGCGTGATGACCGAAGCAAGGGAACTGCCAATCTATGATGGGGTAACAGGAGTGGATGAAATCTTGAACAAAAGTGTCGGACCAGTGCAGCAGCGGTACAATGCGCTGGAATGGGAATTGCGTGCGATACCCCCATGATGGGGGAGTACGCATCAGAAGGATATGGGCAACTGGCGGGATTATAGAAAATGGATGCACTTACGGTTTGGAAGTCCCCAGCGCCAAACGCAAGTTGGGCAGCCAGAGCGGAGCAGGCTACATGCCCACCTGTTTCGATGGGTGAAGGCATGTGCTATGCAAGCATCTCCTAGACTAAGGATCAGAAGTCGGAACCCAACGCGACAACAGAGAAGGTGACACACTCGACAAATAGTCTGCGATGGAGCATTCAAGAAGCTATGCGGAATCATGAACAAAGTCTACCAGATGGGATGAACTGGTTAGGACATGCACGTTCCAGTGGTCTGATGGGCCTATGGGGCCATGTGTAGGAAACTGAGAGTAGAAATGGTTTCGAAGATGACGAGCAGAGTCAAGGCCATAGCTTTGGGAGAGAATCCTCACACCCCTACAATTGCGACAACGTGTAGGGATCAAAGCGAAGAAATATAAAGCCACGCGAGGATGAACAGATGTAGATTCAAGAAGCCATTCAGCGAGGGAGCCTTGAGCTTCGCAAACTCTAAAAAAATCAGGTGTGACCGAAGTAGGAGAGCATATTAATGAATCAGGATATTAGGAAGCTAGAAACCAAAATCTCGCAGGCATTATGCGTTGACAGAAGGATGGGGCCACGTATGGGCAACCCTACCACCGCTCTAGAAGATTGTCACCGAGAGTGCTTGGCTATACTACTAGGGCTGCGACCACACCTAATCAAACGAAGTCACCAAGGAAGCACACCGCATAAGGAATAATGCGAGGCATTGATGGGTGCAAGGGAAACTAAGGGAGGTCTACGGTCTGGATTGAAAGGTGACTTGAAGCCTCGCACCAGTCGTGCAACCACCTGGCTATCCGTAGGAAGCACAATATCAATGCTCCAAGCAGTGGAAAGAGAGCATGGGACTATAAACAAGTCTGTATGGGAGCTGCACGAAACGGAAGGCACGTGTAGGATCAGTCTGACGCATAGGTCGTGTTCATGCACTGGGCACTGTGCTGCTGTGTGGACATGCAGGAAAGTGACCGTTGGTGTCACTATTCATGACAAGATGGCCAATTTAAAACAACGAGGAGTTGACGGTGGGCAATTAAGACACAAAGTAAGAATGAGATTTATGACTATCTGTCACCAGTCTCGCATTAATAAGCCGAATCCGGGGGGAGCTGTCGAATTTGAATTCAAAAAGGCCTATAAATCACAGGTGGCCCACCACCAAACAACCCTTGACATTTTTTAAGTTGTTGCATTATCAAGCAGGCATGAAAAATGATGAACTTGGAGGTTGTAAAAGCAAGTCCATGGTTTGAAGCATTTTCAAAGGATACATAGGATTCCCTGATCAGAATAATGTCAACAACCAAGGGAGCCACACAGAGTTCTACACTACTGGTAGGTGATGCTCCCAAAATCCCTAAATCACCTCAGACACATAGGCCCAAAAGGGACCCACAGGTAGCAGGCCCGGTTCGTATGTCTTTGCAAAATCAGTGGTTTGGAAAACTGACAATGGAAGAAAAGAGAAAAACGGTTAATATTGAAAGCGGTGATGAGGAGGAGGATCCTCAAACCTTTGTAGAAGAAATGGAACTAGAGGAAGAGGTGGGAGAAGAGATCCAACCAGTATGTGGCACAAAAAAGCTGCCCAGGTATGTCCCTCCACGGAGAGGGAGGGTAAAGGTACCTAAAGATTTGGATGTCGTTAGAAGCACACTCAACACCCCATTCCTCCCTGAAGGAGTTTTGTTTGAATGTTCGGTTGTGGACCACATACCCTCTATGAAGTTTGAAGATTGGGATCTTGCGGATAGCGAGAAGTTCCCTCATTTGAAAACTAGTTAGATAATGGAACAAAGCACGGAGGGGGCAGTTAAAACACTACAACCATGGACATGGCTGCGCGGGGTGGAGGAGGCCGGGCTACTCCACCTCCTATCGATTCCACACTTTCATCGGGCCCCACTCATGATATTTGTCATCAGGTAACTGCTTTGCCTGGTGCATGAAGGGTACTTCTCGCTGGAGGAGCCCATACCCATCACAACAGAGCTCATTCATAGGATTTCTCATCTTCCTTTTATAAGATGGGACCCCATGGAAATAACTGGCACAAGTGGAGACTTAGCAATTGTGGAGGCCATGAAAAAAAAATATAAGTTGGAAAAAAAGCAGAGGGGTTACGTTATCACTAGTGTTCAGGACAAAGGGGTCCGCATTGCTACTTGGTTGTTGGAGGGAAAAGTGATGAGAAAATGCTGTGGAAATGAGGTATCCACAATGGTCATCGCGTTGGCCAAGCAATGCGCAGAAGGGGTACGGTTCAACTGGGCGCAATTCCTCTGCGACGAGTTCCTGACGAACTACAGTGAGGCCCAAGAGCAGCATAAGACCTTCCACTATGCATGGTTGCTCTTGTCCATCCTGTTGGTTATGATTGAATTGCCTGAGGATAGTTAGTTTCCTCCCCTTTACCAGGACTGGCCTGAGGCAGCAAAATATGCATTGCTATGGGCAATGAAGGATGTCACACGAATCTGGGAAATCAAGATCTTCTAGGTACTGATGGAGGCGAGCATACGACTGTGGATCAAAAAACGATCATGCCTATCCGCCTCGGTATATGATAGTTTGTAGACCTTTGCAGACTTTAAAGCTGATATGCACAACGTGTATATTAGGGCGTGGAAGTATCTAGAGCATAAGTGGACTGAACTCCCCTTCATTGCAATAGATGATGTTGTTTTCATGGAGCTCAACACATGGACACTAGAATGACGAGCACCAAATCTGGGGGTGTGTGATGAGATGGAGATTCAACGTCAGAAGGCTGCCGCCAAGCTGCTAGCACAATAGAAGTGGAATGAACGGCTAACTGAGGAGGTATGGGCGGCTCGGGAGGCAGCAAAGGATGCCACAGAAAAGATGGCAGCAACTGAGGCCACTACGACAGGGCAGGGGATAGATGATACGATAGAAGGCATGGACCCAAGCACCACCTCTACACAATTGAAGTGGCGGTGCACGACAGAACAAACTGGGCCATGGAAGAAGACCAAGGCTTCCAATTTGGAGGGGAGCCTATTATACTAACCGAAGGTGACCTATCTGACATCGGCGATAGAGTTCGCGAAGTCACCAGGGAGGCACTCCAGGAAGTAATGATGGACTAGCAAAATGTGTTGGAGGCACTTAGGATGCAACTCCGGGAACTTCAGTTGTGGCCCCCATAGCAGGGAATGGTAGTCGCCTACAGGGCTACGGGTACATCAACAACCGAGTAGTTGTTGCGGGCCAAAATAGCTAATACCGTCATGTTGTTGGAAGGGGCACTAACAATGGACAATGAGGAGGACAGAGCCGCAGTAGGTCGGCTCAAGGGAATTGGACTAAACTTGGCTACCCTTCCGTGAGAGATATTGTACCAACTGCAGGATGGAGTGATGGCAGAGCTCCGTGCTAGGGAAGGATGCGCAATACAGATGCTCAGTGAACAACGAATCGATATTGAGCAGCTCAGCCTCCAACGTGATGATGCGGTAGCATAAACTCAGCAATTGGATAAAATCATTGAGGAAGCATGTCCTCGCGTCCCTGAACTAGTGATTGTAGGAGACTTACCAGCGTTTATACGGATCCACAAATTGGCCAGTGGATTTTGTGAGGTGAAGGAGGAAGCAATGAGGATCTAGTTGGACCTCAACTTGTAGATCGTAGAGCTAAGCCTGAAGGCGTAGCCCTCTACACCACTGGAGGTCAGCGAACAGTGACACTGTGCCATCCAATCAAGTCTGGAAGCAATAGAGCATGCCATTATTACATGAATGCACAGGTTTGTTAGATCAGTCACTCGTCACGCTCACTTCAATATAGGAAGACCCAATGTTACAGGGGTTAGAGACAGACACGCGGGAGTTACAACAGGCCTATGACAATGTTTGGGGGATCGTACAAATGATTTCCCTTACTCAGCAGCTGGCCAAGATGAGGGAGGCCCAGGCTCTCAAGGCAAAGGTGGATGCCGTGCATGAGAAAGAAGCAGTGCTTAAGGAATGCATCTAGCCTTGGCTCGAGGAAGCATTCATGGTCATCGCCAAGATTGAGGGAAAGCTGGCACAGATGCAGGGCGTATATGCACTTAGATAAGGAATTGCACTTGTCAACGAAGGATTGGAGATACACGCACAACAGGTACAACAGACAGTGGAAGAATGTGCTATGGACGTAAGCGAAGCACAGAGGTTGTTGGATGAACTCCGCGCAAAGAACACCGCACCAGCCAAGTGACTTAGGATGAGTCACGTTGATTTTTTTTGGGGCCTGTTGGGTAGGGGATCCCCTGCATAACCGTTTTGGGGCCTAAAGCCCACAAATTTTGGGTAATGGCATCGTAAAGGCTCCATAAAGTGCGCAGATCACGAATTGTAATGAGTCAAGTGAAATAGTTGTCCGCCCTCGAATAATGTAATTTTATATAGAATGTGTTAGCCTACCCATGGTCCGTGGACCATGAGAATGTATAAATAGAGCGAGGCTCTAAGTGTAGAGAGCAGCTTTTGATGTGATCTAAGTATTTTGGGTTTTTGAATGCGATATTCGTTCTGAGTCTGTAATTCCGAGTCTTGGGTTGTAGTAGTAGGAAGAGGCTCTACAGCTGTGTGCACAGAGGCCTAGTAGAGTCCGCAGTTATGTGTGCAGACCCCTACAACTGAGTGCGAAGGGTGGAACTAGATTGTACTGGAACAGAAAGTTAATAAAAGCTAAGTTGATTCTGAAACTTTGTGCATCTTTTCGTAGATCTGTTGTTTATGCTTCTGGTATATGTTTATGCATTTCTTTACAAGTTTATGGTTGCGAACACTGAATAATTGATAAATATTACTAGGCCCACAAAATTAAGTCAGATCTATAATAATAGCATAGTAAGGTTAGAGGATCTAGATAGTGCCCCTTCGCGCTCTGTGCAGAGCTACGCAAAAGTCAGACAGTTGCGTGGAATTGCACAGATGCGCAGGATCCGTTCGCAACCATTCCAGATCTCATCAAGACATCCCTAGGGTGCGGAAACCTTGTTCCAACACCCTCCTATACTACCTCGGGTGAGACTTCAGTCTGCACTCCACGGATTGTTGCCAAAAGGGCCGGTAGTTTCGGGATTTGTTTGGTGAAATCACTTCTAAACCTGGTCAGGCCCCATCAAGCCAACAACTTGGCATGATCATCATATCAAGTTGTGCACCTTCAATGTCAATGACTTAGTACTATTGTACGACAGTGAATTCAACAAATTCCCAGGAAAGTTCAAAATGAACTAGTTGGGACCATATGTGGTAAAAGAGGTCATAGACAGAGGCGCGGTTCAGCTAGTCAAACTTAATGTGGAACCCTTCCCAGGAAAATTAAACGATAGTCGCATGAATCCCTACATGGGTGGGCTGACTATCTGACTAACCAACCAAAGCACAGTCTTCGCAACCCGAGAAGATGGACAGGGGGGGGGAATATAAACACAAGCACTAGCAACCGGTACTAAAGAAGAGAATCGAGTCAGACATAGATGAGCAGAAATGGAGCAGATCCAACAGACAATGAAACAGTGTGTTGCAGACACCCAAGCTGCGCAAGACCTGCTGGATGGACTTCGCGCAAAGATCGCCGCACCAGCAGAGTGACTCAGGATGAGTCACGATGATTGTGTTGGGGGCCTGTTGGGAAGCAGATCCCCCCACAACATGTTTTTGGGGCTTAAAGCCCAAGTTTTGGTCAATGTCATGTAAAGACTCTGCAAAGTATGAGTGCAGAGCATGAAAGTCTAGGATTAGTTATAGGGTTGTTCACACTAAAATAATGTAATTTAATGTAAAGTTGTGTTGTGCCTACCCATGGTCCGCGATCCATGGGATTGTATAAATAGAGCTAGGCTCTAAGTGTAAAGTAAGTTTTGGAGAAGAAGTAAGTAGATAGATGTGAAGGCATGGTTAGAGAATATAAGTGGATCTGAAGAGTATTGGGTCATAGTAGTAGGAAGAGGCTCTGCAGCTAAGTGCGCAGAGGCTTAGTAGAGTCCGCAGCTAAGTGTGCGGACCCCTACAGCTGAGTGCGCAGGGTGGAGTTGGGTCTGTACTTGAACTGAACTTGAAAAGATCATTAATAAAGATAAGTTGGATTCAGAATATCATGCATCTGGTCATGGATCTATATTTTTGATATTATGCATTAAGTGTTATCTGTTTATTTATATGCGTGCACTTGATAAATACTTGTTTGAATGTTTATGTATGAAAATATTCTAATTAATTAGCAAACAAAACCTAATTAAGGAAGACTTGGATGAGCAACACGGGTCACGCTGTGGTTAGAGTTGCACGAAGGCAGTAACACAGGATGTAACGTGCCCGCAGGTGCGCATAGCCCAGTAAGCGCTAAGGTTGGATCACGTCCCTATCACCGCATATTAGACATCCCCAGGGTGCAGAAACCTGGTTCTAGCACCCTCCCATACTACTTCGGGTGAGACCTCAGTCCGCTCTCCACGGACCGTTGCCGAAAGGGCCAGTAGTACCAGGATTTGTTTGGCTAAATCACTTCCGAACCTGGGTCAGGCCCCACTAAGCGAATAGCCAATGCCGTTGAGACTGGAGGCATAGGCAGGTCCAAGCGCGACATCTGCATTATAGTGTGTGATTTGTCAGATAGGAGGAAAACACACTACGGATAATTGTCATCTGTTGTAGAAGTATATGCATATGTCCCAACAATTGTTGAGTTTATGTGCCTTGACAATGTATTAAATCCCATCTTTCTTAAGGTGATATTTATGCTCTTTCCTATGAAACACTACATCACGATCATAGAGATAAGGACTCCCTAGCACTACTCCACATATGTCTGCTAGAATTACATCTAAATCTACTTCATCAATGTAATTAGTTGTGATGGAAAATTTTAAGCGACATTGCTTTGTGACATTAATCTGAGTCTCTTTATTTATCCAACCTAATGGGTATGGTCTTGGATGATTTTGTGTCTCCAAACCCATTTTCTTAATTAAATCTTCAGATAATAATTTTCCTGTGATCGACTATCAAACAATTTAACTATTTTGGTGTGCTGAGAAGTTATCCTTATGTAAAATAATTCGACTCTTTTATCCTCATTTATATCATTTATGTTTGAAGAAGATCCATAAGTACTAGAACTTGAACAAGTGTTAGAATTTTTACCTGTTGAAACCATCATAGTTATTTTCCTTTCATCACCTGAGTCGAAGCCCAAATCTTTTTGGATTGTTGCATTAGCCTTATTTTCACCTTTCTTCTTATGGAACTTATTTGGTCTGAGTTCTGATGAAGTTTCCAACATTTGGCTTCATCATGTCTAATCCTATGGAAGTGTGTACAAGTAGGTCTTTCACTTTCCTTCTGAGTTGTCACTGATCTCTTTCCCTTTGAATTTTTCTTCCTCTTGATGTCTTTGTAATCCTTGATTTCCAACTGTCTGGATGCTTTCGGTGAAAACTTGAATGGTCTGCCACCTGATTCAATATGTATGGCTTGAACACACACTTCATCAAAGTCATCAGGATTAAACATCAATAATGTATGCTATAAATATGAATGTAAACTGCCAATGTGCTTTAATAAAGTTTGATGTGTATCCAATGGAATACCAAGCGCCAAATATTTCTTCTTGAACTCCTAAGTAAACTCCTGAACATTCTTCCCTTTACCTTGCCTCAAATGTTGCCAATCAATAATAGCTTGCTGCATGTATCCCAAAGGATAGAATTGTTTTATGAGAGCTTTTAAAAACTTAGAGCATGAAGAGATGACTTTACCTTTCCACTTTATATCTATTTTATTTTTACTTTCCCACCAGATTAAAGTTTTTCCCCCCATTCTAAGTGTAGCTAACTGAATTTTTTTTTTTTTAACCAGAAATGTTTTGAATTCCATAATACATTTCTAATTTCTTAATCCAGTTATCTAGATTTTCAGGATTCATTTCACCATTGTAAATATGTAGTTCAAATTTAACATCAAGTTTCAAAAGAGATGATTTCTCAGGTTTCTTTTCTGTTTCAGAATATAACCTGGAAGAAGAAGAAGATGATGATGATGATGTAGATGATAGAGGAGAAGGGGGTTTATCAGCCTTGCTTTTCCCCTTGTCCTTCTTCGATGTATTTGAAGAACAAGTTGCATCTATCACCTTCTTATCCTCATACAGTTCTCCCAACATCTTCTACATGCTTAAAATCATTTTCTCAAACTGTTCCTGATCCATCACCTTCCCTTCAGGAGTTTCGCCTGCATCAGATCCTGTCATTGTCTGTATCAAACTCCTCAAATGTTCCTTCACCACATCGTGACCTTGACCTAGATAACATTCACTGGAAAAAAAATCTACAAAATGAAACCTACTCTGATACCAAATTATATGATCTTATATTCATCATAAACAAAATTGAAGTAGAATTGAATATTTTCCAATAGTGAATTGATTGTTAACTTAAGCGCTTAATGTGGAAGACTGAAGGAAAACAACTGATTTAATGACTTAATCAAAAACATAAGTAGCATATTTAAACATGAATTTGTAGCAAATAATAGAGATAGAAGACAACAAACATTGATCATGGAGTTCATCCCTGATGGACTACATCTCTAGGTCCGCGTTCAAGATGGGCGTCTGCTTTATTAAGGATTGATCCAAGGAAGTATTTACACATAAAAAACACTAGACTGAATGTGATCGCAGGCACCTCCAGTCTCTGTCAATAGAAATATCTCCCTTTTAGCTTTCCAATGCCTATCTCGTTTCCTAATTTTGCCTCTGGATGGCCAAGAAACACTGAAAACAACAATTTCCTCTTTGGCTCAGCATCTAAATACAAGTCTCCAAAATCACTCTAATTGTCTTCTACATGAACAAAAGGATGAATTTATAAGTTTTTTGGTTCATTTGAGCCCCTGATGCCAAACTAGGCATGAATGTGTTGCATTGAATGTTCATTTGCCTTGGTCTTGTCACCTTGTGACACCTAATGAAGAGGTTACATGGTGGTTTAATTAAAAATAACACAAAACTCAACAAAAAACCCAATTTAGACTTTAGGTTATGTGGTGGACCGCTGACAGTCTGGAAATGATGCAGAGGTTTAACCGTTTGCATGTGACCGGGCATCCAACCCCCGACGGCCCGCTAGTGGATCACTCCGGCGGTTCCAGCTAACTGCGTGGTGACCCAACTATTCACATGTCCTGGGTTCTGTTGTGGTTGTAGACTGTTACTATTTCTGAAGCATTCACATGCTCATTTCTCCAGCACGGTCTCGTTTCGGTTAGCACTCACTTTTAGCGACTGTGTATTGTATTTTCATCGTTTAACATATGGTCCGATAGGTTTAGGTATTTAGTACTTAGGCTTAGGACTTAACCTTTACATAATTTCACCTTCCCTTCTTCGCTTTACAAACCATAAAGTTTTGTCACACCATGACATGAAATTTGGACCACATTTCCACCATGAAGAACTGATAACAAACTAGGAAAGCTGACAAAGCTAAAGATGAACTAGACTTCCTTGTCGACTAAACTGGACTAATGTAAGATCCTCCTGGATCACATTTTTTGACCTTGATGTTCAAAATCTTGTTTTTGGTTTGGTAGTGGTGGGCCATGTGCCTTAGCATATTGTTATCCCTATGGAAAGAGAGATGGCATGAACTGAGAATGTGAAATCAATCCCTGCAACGGTGGCCTTTTCTCCTTTTAGATTGGTGGCAATCAAATCAGTATGTTGCTCATGAAAACTTACCTCTCCCACTCTTTGACAAAACCCTAGGCAGTTGACATCTTCAAAGCAACATCTTATGAATGGTGAAGAATTGATCTCATTGCAATTTGTGGGCTCATACCTCAAAATCTTCCCCCATTTATGATGTTTTCCTTTCTGTGGTGGTGAAGAGTCTCCTTCCATTTTTGAAACCCTAGATGATAGGAATAGGGAAAAGACATTGAAAAGTGATTGAAGTGCTGAAATGAGCGAGTTAGGGAAGGGAGATGGGAGTAGGGAAATTTTGGGAGATGGACAGAGGTTTTAGGAATCCTTAGGAAGTTAAATGAAGGGAAATGAATGAGGGAGATGATCTAGGAAATTTAAACACAATCATCGCCAGGGAAACTGCCCAATTTGATAGATTAGGGCTAGGGTTTGTAGGGAGGTGAAGTGGAATGAACGGAAATGGTTTGTTGGTGAATGGAAATGAATATTTGCATGCAAATAGAGGTATAGGGATAGTGATTTTAGGGTTTCAAATCTCCAACTAATCATTTGCAAGCTCAAAACATGAAACTCATAGAAAACCCTAGAAGACTAAACTCATAATCATTTTGTTTGTTTTTCCATAGGAAGAGAGGGAATGAAAATGAGTCTACTTACTTTTTATAAGGCTTAGAGGATGAAGAAGCTGAAATGCAGGACTGATGTTTTGATTTTAGTGTTTTTTATGATTTTTGGGAGACTTTGTCCCGTGCACAACGTAGTTCACTAGTGTGTAGTTCCAAAATGCAATGCAATGTCTTTGTGCAGAGCGCCACCTCCAAAAATGTAGTTCCAAATTGAAACCTGCTTTTGGATGTCGTATATGGCTCCAAATTACAAACTTGATAGCTCTTTGGAAATATCATGAACTCTGCTACAAGATGGAATCCTCAAGAATGTAATTTGGACATCTCGGCAGTGAGAAAAATGTATTTTCCCAAGGTCACTCAAAAAACACAAGGTGTCTCTGACAAAAGCGCAATACCAACATGAAGAGCACTTTTGGATCCCTTCCATTAATCCAAATCACAATTGGAAGGTACCATTGGAAATCTTAGGATGTCCAGTTGTTCATAGAGTATTTAATCATGTAACATGGCCTCTTCAAGACTGAGACAAATGAGTTTTCCCAAGCTCACTCCAAAAACACGGCATGCTTCTGATGAAAGCGCAGTGCCAATGTGCAGAGCACTTTTGACTTCCTTCCTCAAGTATTTATGGGCCGAAAGTGGTATGGATGGAAATATTATGATGTCCGCTACACAATAGATTCCTTAAGAACTACTAACACCTGCTCCAAATCCCTGAAAAACTATCTTGAAGCCAAGTTGTCCAGAAGTGTAACAACTCTCCCGTTGCAAGTGTAGTTTGGGTATTTCTCTCAAATACCTTTTCATAAAATGAAGGATGTTTTTGTTCCTTGACCTACAATTGACAAAAATATCTTTCACTTTTGTAAACTTCTTTTCCATTTGGTCAGGAAACATATTTTAAAGCAAAACTGTCCCTTTGAGAAATGATGAGACAAGGTAGTGTACTGCAACATTGTCTTATTTGAAATAAAACATTGCCTTTACCTTTATTTTTCTTTCCCTAAGATGCTAACTCCCTTTACCCACTTAATTACATGATGGACATATTTTTTGTTTTCACATATGGTATCATGATGACACATGAAGTGAAAACCCTAGAGCATGACCTAAAATGAGGAATTTAACCATTTCATGACCTAGGACACTTAAATCAAGATATGATACCTTGAAGAAGACAATGACCATGATGAGTGATGAAGACCATGAGTAAGTGAATGATCCAAAATGGATTTTGAATAGACTCCTAAGTCTAAGTGTTCCTCACATAGGAAAATTAAAGTCCAAGGAAGTTCCTGGAGATAGCCCCATTGCAGAGTTCTTCCCCTTCTGAATGTACTACAACTTGAAGGGGCAAAAATGGACTTCGGATGCCGAAGTTATCGTAGAAAGAAGATGCCTTATGTTCTTTAGAAAAAGAGGAAAAATCCTCTAAAATGGGAAAAAAAACCCTTATAAAGGGAAATTGCATCAAAAGAGGGCCAAAGGTAGACTTAAGTGAAAAGGGGAAGAAACCCCCGATTGCCAATCCCCGACATATCGGGTCGGAGGAATGCACATGTGCATGATATAAGAAAAAGACCTGGGCTGATGAGACATTAAGATCGCCGATCGGCAAATCGGCGTCGGCGAGGGCATGGGACTTAAAGCGGGACCCCAAGCCAAGCGATATTGCGATCACTGATATCAGCGTCAGTGGATGGCATCGACATAGGCCATGCCATATGGAAAGACCCCGGGACTATGCGATATACAATTGTGATAAGTCACATCACGAGAATACAGAGGAGTGGGGCCATATATATATGCGACTTGCGATAATGCCAGACCCGATGGGTCTTATGGGTAAAAGAGATATATTTTGAGTTCCGTAAAAAGGAGTTTTTTAATGTAAATTCGTGTTTCGTTAAATAAATGAAATACAAAAGGAATGTGCCCGATGTGATGAAGCCAGACCCGAAAGGGTTTGTAAATGCCGCTGTATAGTATTTGAAGTCCACCAAAAAGCCAGTTGTTAGGATTTTCCTGTGTTTTAATGTATTTTTCCAATACAAAGGAAACCACGGCACAGGGGCATTGCGACTTGCGATAGAAATTACTGGTGGACCCCATAGGAGTCTAGGGTGGATTTAATGATATTTCAGGTCTAATAAATGGTATATTGGTGGATTTTCCCTTGTTTTAGGGTATTTCTCTGTGTAAATAGAGAATGACTATTCTGAGGATTTCAAAGGCGCCGATGGTCCTTCCGTTGTAGAACAAGTGGCCACCATCCCTTAAAGTGTTTAGCAATGATTGCTAATGCTCAGAGGGGGATTTGAGTGGACAGAGGTCGGGAGCTAGAGAGCCATGAAAATGAAATGAACGAACAATGCTGATTCGCTTAAGAGCCAAAAAATGACAGAGACAGAGAAGGAGTGTTGAGACAAGAGCGCTGAAAGCTGAGCCAAAGCAGGAAGCAGAGGTAAAGAGAGCCAGAGCCAAGAGTTAGAGCCAAGAGCAAGAGCTGAGAGCCAGAGCGAGAATCAAGAGCCTTAAGAGCTAAGATCTTCAAGAGCCAGGGATAAAATGGTGTCTAAACCCATTGTTTCTGTGTAGAATAGTGGAGTTGAGACAAGAGCTTGTAACAGGACCTTTCCATAATACCAGAGAGCCTAGTTGAGTTGACTAGAGCTCGTGGAGATGTAGCCCAAGAGTTTTGGGTGAACTCCTAATTAAATTGTTGTCTTATGTGTGTTGTTTTATTGCCGCATTATATCTGCTGCTTTAGTTGTTGTTATATCAATTCAAGCAAATAGACTTAAGAAAACATAAACAATCAACAATAAACATAAGCATACACCTTATTTCAAGCACATATTTAATTCCGCACTGGTTAATCATAAAGACTTGGGAATATTTAAAGCTTTGGAAGTGGGAGAGGTTCTTGAAAATTAGACAAGAAGCCTAAGTGCCCCATTTTTAGATCAGGTGGTATCAGAGCTTGAGGTTAGTTAACCCCACCTTCAAAGAAGGTTATATTAGAATGCTTGATTGACAAAGCAAAGATTGCTTGTCTGAAAGGTGTTTAGGTAGTCGAGGATTGATTGTCTGATTGATGTATGCTTGTTTACAGACTGACTATTGTTTGAGTTTGCAGAGGTGAAGGGAAAGCTATTGATAGCTCAGTCTAGGAAGGACAATAAGGAAGAAGGGCTGAAGAAATTCTTCTATCCCGAAGGACCTCAAAGCAATCCTTGAAGCACAAGAGGTTTGTTGCAAAAGGTTTCTTAAATAATCTCTTCATTAATCTTCTTTCAAGTTCTTTTGTTCATTGGCATAATGACAACTTCTACAAGTTTATCCTCAAATTCCTCCTCCATCACAAGACTATTTAATGGAGACATGAAACAAGACTTGTTCATCATGATGGACAAGGTGAGAGAAATTTATGAGGATGGAAGAAAGAGTAGCATACTTAGAGAGTAGTTGAATTCCATGAAGGAAGAGAAGTAGTTGCTTTCTAACAGACTACAGGAAGTGGAGAGGCAACTTCATATTGCAAATATGAACTAAAGAGGACGCATGAGTTGGAGTCATAACTCTTTGTTGCCAAAGAAGCTTTGGTCAAGTATCAGCTTGAAGAATAGGTAAACCATTCCAGTTTGTCTTCAAATTCTTCTAAGAATCCTTATAATGGTTCTTTTGAAAAACATACTAGAGGCATAGGTTCCAAGCTAATGCCCAAGATGGGCTATGAAGGAAAGTGCTTGGGAAAGAATGCACAAGGTATTGTTGAACCAATAATGGTTGAGGAAAGGCCTAAGTATTTGGGTCTTGGCTATGGACAGTCTTATGGAGAGAGTTCCAAAGCTGCCATGAATGCAATTGAAATAGCTCTAAGAAGGAGTTGCATTGCAAAGTGTGAAGATTGCATTCAGGAGGAATGCAATAGCTTGAAACATCACTTGCAGGATGCAGGGATTTGAAGCACACACTTGAACCAGAGAGTTGTGGAAACTCTAACAGCCTTGAAGAGATTGATGATCTTCCAAAGGGAGCCACTTCTTCATTTGCTTCACCTCCTCATGAAGGCAATAAAGGTGAAAGAGGAAAGTATAAATCTGGTTCTAATCATATTCCTTTTGATTTTGCAAAGCATGGTAAATTTCCACATAAGCATGGGAAAAAATTGCATGTTCCTTTTGTGGTTTGGATAGCCATCATGTTTCTAGATGTTGGAAGAGAATGGCCACATACAAGAAAATTTTGAAGGAAAATAAGCAAAGAGCCAAAGGTCCATTGGACAAGGCAATTCATGCTCTCAGAGGATGCACATGTGTTGCACTTATTTCCATAAGCAAGGGCATCTTGCTGAAAGGTGTTGGACTCTGAATCCAACAATGCTTCCACAAAAGTTGAAGAAGGTGGAAAGAGAACATGGCAGAAATGGAAAGGAAGTTTCCATGAATGATGTGTCTCAGGATGATTCACATAGTGATGTTGATGTGCAGACAAAGGAAAGACCTTTGATTCATAAGAAATGGTTAGATTTATTTTCTAATTAAGGATTGCATGTCTATTGATGCATCTATTTGCATTTCTTTGTTGATGAGATGCAAGTTGCAGGTTTATACCAAGAAGGTGAATGGAAAAAGGTTGAGTAGGAGACTCACTTTGTTGCTGCAACAATATATTTCATTTCAGATTAGAAAGTACAAAGTGCTTAAGTGAAAGTTGAAGGATGAAATGCATGCATAAGCATGATGTGCATGAACACAGGGATGTTGATGTTTTCCTTGTATTTGAACATGTATGTGTAATTAACTTGCATGGTTGATTGCTTTGACATGCATGTGATGCAATGTTGACTTGGGGAAAGTTGACTTGGTCTCCAAGATGGAGATAGTGATGAAATGTTTCATCTTTTGAAAAGAGTCCTAATGGTCCTTCTCTACATGCTTGACTTGAACGGTCATTTTTTTTAAAGGCTTTTTTTGTGGGCTTGTTTTCTAGTCCATCATTTGTATGCAGATGTAGGACATGGAGGTGTTCACAAGATGTGAAATCTGTTTCTTTTGTTGAAGCAGGAGTTTAGGCCATCCAGTTGTTGTCTGTGTTTCTGTTGTTGTTAAAAATTGATTTTTGACAGCGTTTCAAACAGGTATCAATGAAAGTTTGTGGAGCAGGTGTACTTCACATTTGTTTGAGCCACCTTGGATCAATGATCAAGGCAGAAAAGTTCAAACTACCTTTTGTGACCATCTAAGCAGGAGTTCTGCAAGAAGGCAAGAAGGAAGGCAGTTCTCCCTAGGAGGACCAGTACATCCAGGAAGGAAAGTGGTCAAAGGCTTTGGTTTAGAGGCACTATGCAAGGCAAGTGTGTGGAGGTTGAAAAAAAAAAAGAGGGTACTGTTACTCTCAGGTACTGTTCAGATCAGTATATCAGTCTTTTGGAGACCAAAAGGTTTTTTTTAATGGGAAGGCGTGATCCAAAATGGATTTTGAATAGACTCCTAAGTCTTAGTGTTCCTCACAGAGGAAAATAAAAGTCCAAGGAAGTTCCTAGAGATAGCCCCATTGCAAAGATCTGCCCCTTCTAAATCTACTACAACTTGAATGGGAGAAAATGGACTTAGGATGTTGAAGTTATCGCAGAAAGAAGATGCCCTATGCTCTTTAGAAAAAGAGGAAAAATCCTCTAAAATGGGCAAAAAAACCATTATAAAGGGAAATCACATTGGAAAAGGGCCAAAGGTGGACTTAAGCGAAAATGGGAAGAAACCCCTGATTGCCGATCCCCAACATATCAGGTCGAAGGAAGGCACATGCACATGATATAAGAAAAAGACCCAGGCCGATGGACATTACGATCGCCGATTGGTAGGTTGACATCGGCGAGCGCATGGGACTTAAGGCGGGACCCCGAGTCGAGTGATATTGTGATTGTCGATATCGGCATCAATGGATTGGCAAGGCCATGCCATATGGAAAGACCCTGGGACTATGCGATATACGATTGTGATAAGTCGCATCACGACAATATAGAGGAGCGGGGCCATATATATATGCGACTTGTGATAAAGCCGGACCCGACTGGTCTTATGGGTAAAAATAGATACATTTTGAGTTCCGTGAAAAGGATTTTTTTGATGTAAAATCGTGTTTCGTTAAATAAATGAAATACAAAAGGAATGTGCCCGATGCGATGAAGCCGGACCCGAAAGGGTTTGTAAATGTTGATGTATAGTATTTGAAGTCTACCACAAAGCCAGTTGTCGGGATTTTCTCGTGTTTTAATGTATTTTTCTAATACAAAGGAAACCACAGCACAGGGGCAGTGTGACTTGCGATAGTGATTACAGGCAAACCTGATAGGAGTCTAGGGCGGATTTAATGATATTTCAGGTTCGATAAATGGAAAATTAGCGGATTTTCCCATGTTTTAGAGTATTTCTCTTTGTAAACAGAGAATGACTATTCTGAGGGTTTTAAAGGCGTCGATGGTCCTTCCATTGTAGAACAGGTGGCCACCATCCCTGAAGGCGTTTAGCAATGATTGCTAATGCTCAAAGGGGGATTTGAGCAGATAGAGGCAGGGAGCCAGAGAGCCCAGAAGAGGAAACGAACAGACAGCGTCGATTGGCTTAAGAGCCACAGAATGATAGAGACAGAGAAAGAGTGCTGAGGCAGGAGCACAGAAAGTTGAGCCAAAGTAGGAAGCAGAGGCAAAGAGAGCCAAATCCAAGAGCCAGAGCCAAGAGCCAGAGCCGAGAGCTTCAAGAGCTAGGGATAAAATGGTGTCTAAACCCATTATTTTTGTGTAAAATAGTGGAGTTGAGCCAAGAGCTTGTAACAAGACTTTTCCATAATCCCAGAGAGCCTAGTTGAGTTGACTAGAGCTCATGGTGATGTAGCCCAAGATTTTTGGGTGAACTCCTAATTAAATTGTTGTCTTATGTGTGTTGTTTTATTGTTGCATTATATCTGTTGCTTTAGTTGCTATTATATCAGTTCAAGCAAATAGACTTAAAAACACATAAACAATCAACAATAAATGTAAGCATACACCTTATTTCAAGAACATATTTAATTCCGCATTGGTTAATCATAAAGACTTGGGAATATTTAAAGCTTTGGAAGTGGAAGAGGTTCTTGAAAATTAGACAAGACGCCGAACTGCCCCATTTTTATATCAGTGAAGGGAGAAGAAGTGAGCTAGACACAACAACAAGTGACCAAATTTTTATTTGAAGACTTAGTGAAATGAAAAAAAATTGACTTGACACCCTAACAACACCTTGTAAGAGCATATTTGATCATTGGTGACAGGTTAAACTAACTAACACTAACAAAGTCGATACACATGTGCCATTCACCACCCTTATTTGGAATGAGCACCGCTAGGACTGTACACGGACTTAGGCTCTCCTTTATCAGTCCTTTATCCAACAACTCCTGCACCTGTCTTCCAACTTCTTCATTTCCCTGACGAGTTAGCCTATCTGTTGCTTTTTCTGGTAAACCCACACGAGGTATAAAATCTATGTGATTTTTGATACTTCTAATTGGTAGAAATGTAGAAAATCTGTGATAGGTTAACATAATAATGCAATATAAATTAAAGCATAATACTATAACCTACTTCTACTATCAATTTGTGGAAGCTTAAAGGTCAAGTTGAACAGTATAACTAGAAGAAGAAGAATCAATGGCACAATACACATGAAAATACTTTTGGGAAAGCCTCAGCTAAAAACCCCACACACTATTGTATTATCATACATGGTGGGAATACATACAAATTATACAAAGCCTTAGCTCTCACAGCTAGCTGGTTCTCAGAACAATCCTCACAGATGCTCACAGGAAATCTTAGCTTCTCTCCAACCTTCCTCTCTACCCTCCAAGCTCCTATTTCCTTGCATTGTTCCTTGTGGATGATTTTCCCATTACCAAGTGGAAAACAACCTTCAAAACTATGCAATCCTCAAGGATAAATCCTTCACTACATGTATGAGTTTTCTCCATGAGAAAAACACATGAAATTGATAGTACATTGTCGTTGACATTAATCGCAATTGGGTCTTTCTCAGAACAGACATGCATGAGTTTTTGATAAGGGAATCTTTAGTTAACTGGAGTAGCACTAGTTGGATGCATTAATGCATGAACTAATTGTTAACTCACTATTAGTTCCTCAAACAATTTGGAACTAATTTAACTGGAGTTAACTTAGTAAACTGAGTTAACTAATTACAACTCAAATATAACTCAATCGTATCTCCTTAATTTAAGGGATAACTCTTGCATGACTTCAGAAAGGCTTCTAAATTGAATTTCTCCAACTAATTAATTTAATATAAATTAATTAATTATTTCCAAGTAGATGTTAAGACTAAATTCGATTTAATTCACAATTTAATTCAAGGACAAATTAAATTGGAATATTCTTGTTGCCATATTTCAACACTCCCTCTCAACAAGAAAGGGATTATATTCCACCTTGATCCTGTCTTTATGGAACTCGAATTTACACTTTGACAATGCCTTTGTGAAAATGTTAGAATCTTTCTCCTCTATCGAAATATACTGCAACAACATGATCCTCTCAACCTGTGAAAAGCCACGGGCAACAAATATTGCCTTATGCTTCTCCACACTACCATCAACAGCTTTCTTTACCTTGTAAGGCCAACGGGAACTCACAACTGACTTGTTCTCCGGTCTCGGAACCACGTCCCAAACACTGTTATGAACTATGGAGTCATACTCTTCCACCATAGCATCAACCCAAATCGGTTGCTACACTGCTTCCTCAAAGGAATATGGCTCAGTCTCAACACATTCCCCAGTAAGGGCCATGTATCCAGTGTACCGCTCAAGTGGCCTCCTCTTTCTGGCTGAGAAGATGGTGTTCCCACATTCTCTCTCGTATCCTGGAACAATCTGTTAGCTTCTCTTGTGTGCTTCCGTCCATCTCTGAAAGACTTTGCTTGAGTGGATGTCTCCACTCCTGGAGCCTCTACATGTGGCTATTCTGCATCAATCTGAGGCTCCTCCTCCTTAGGGACAAACAGTTCCTCCATAGCCTCTGGTTGGAGCTCCCTCTCAAGGGAAACTCGCATGGCCTTCTGCTCATCAAACTTGAGATCTTTGCGAACCACTCTCCTCCGACTAGTAGGAATGTACACTTGATAGTTGTGAGGTGTATCAACGTACCCCAAAAATATCCCCAACTCTGTTGTCGGCTCAATCTTCTTTTGTGCATCCTTTGTCACATGGCAATATACCGATGAGCCAAAGATCCTGAAGTGACCCACATCTGGTGTCTTACCAGAGAAAGCTTCCTCTAGTGTCTTTATCCCAAGTATGTGATGCAGGCTTCTATTATGCAAATAGAGCATTGTGTTGCATGCCTCGGCTCACAAGTGAAGTTATAGGCCTTGGTCATGCAGCATTGCTCGTGCTTCCCCTACAATAGTTCTGTTCTTCCTTTCGGCCACTCCATTCTGCTATGGGTTATGAGGTGCCATCAACTCTCATTTAATTCCTTCTGCTGCACCAGAATTCCTTAAACTCTTGAGAGACATATTCTCCATCATTGTCACTTCTCAAGGCCTTGATCTTCTTCCCTGACCCTTTCTCGACCAAATCTTTGAACTCACAAAACTTTTTGAAAGTTTAGTCCTTCTTTTGCATGAAATAAATCCAGCATTTACGAGAATAGTCAGCAATGAAAATCACATAATACCTTTGCTTCGCTATGGATTCCATCGAGAATGGTCCACACAAATCAGTATGAACTTGCTCTAAGATAGCCTCTGCTCGACTGTCGATCATGAAAGGAAGACTTGGTGTAGTTTTGCAAGGTACAACCTTTACATGTGTCAACTTGCTCAAGTTTACATTTGGGAAGTCTTGTAGATATCTTCTGCATTATCTTCAAAGCCCCATGATGCAAATGGCCCAACCGCCTGTGCCACAACTTGCCAATGTCTTTCCTTTGCACCAATTCTACTTTCGTACTCAATGTTGCACAATCATCTACCTCTAGTTTATAGAGATTCTTCACCTGAATCCCTATCCTCTTGGTCTGACCTGTGGTTATGTGTCTTAGGAACGCCTTTCCTTTACTGAAGACAACATCGTAGCCTTTGTCTTCCAACATCACGACTGATACAAATTTCTCCTTTAGTCCAGGCACATACATCACATCTGTCAAGGTGAGAGGAACACCATGCTCCCTCTGAAAAGCAACCGTGCCCACTCCTGAAACACTATACCTTCCATCATCACCCATCTCTATGCGCATCTTGAGGTCTCTCTCCTCCAAGGCACTGAATAAATTTTTATCACCGGTTATGTGGAATAAGGCTCCACTGTCAAGATACCAGACACAACCCATCATTGATGACACCATGCATGTGATAAGGGTAAAGTCAATTTTGAACTGAGAGGCTAATGCCTCACCTTCCAATCCTTCTGAGGATCCCTTCTTGGACTTCTTCGATGGGCAATTAGTTGCATATGTCCCATCTTATGACAATTAAAGAATCTTACTTTAGACATGCCACCCTTCTTCCCTCCATGAGAAGAATTTGATTTGAAATGGGAAGCCTTCCCCTTCCGTTTCCTTTCCTTACTTGCTAAGGCTAGATTTTCTTCATCATCATTCTTGGATTAAGAACCATCTCATGTGCTCCTCCTGATCTCCTCCTGCATAAGATCTAAACACAGTCGTTCCCAATCCGACAGTTTCTCCCTTCCATTCACAGAGTCCTGGTAGCTATTCCAACTCTTTGGAAGGCCAAGTAGAGCGAGGCTCACCATATCGTCATCAACAGTAGTTATTCCCACACTTCCAAGCTCATCTCTGCAGGTGGTGAGCTTGTTCAGATATGTGGAAATAGTATTGCCCTTCTCCATCTTGATTCTTCGAAGCTTATCCTTGAGCGCCAATTTCCTCTGGTCGCGACCGTTTTGGTAGAGGTCCTTCAATTTCCTCCACATTGAAAATGGAGTATCTTTCCCATGCAGACTCGAGACAATATGGTCTCAAACTCCCTCAAGGATGATCTATCTTTCCTTCGCCACACACTTCTTCCACTCGGCCAACTCTTGTGCATTAGTTGAAGCTGCCTTTGGGATTTCTTGATCAATGAATTCCTTCAAGCCATTGTCTTCTAATATAGCTTCCATTCTATCTTTCCATGCTATGTAATTCGAGCTACCTTCCAAGGCATACTCAAGTGTCAAGCCATAGAACTCCATTGGCCAACCTTGAAGTATGATATGAATTTGATTTGTGCCTGCAACCTCGAACTTCAACCTTCGAATTCTCTTCTCAGTATACTATTCACAGCTCTGATACCATGTAGAAAATGTGTGATAGGTTAACCCAATGCAATATAAATCAAAGCAGAATATTATAACCTACTTCTACTATCAATTTGTGGAAGCTTAAAGATCGAACTGAACAATATAAACAGACGAAGAAGAATCAATGGCACAATACACATGAAAATAGTTTTGGGAAAGCCTCACCCAAAAACCCCACACACTATTGTATTATCATACATGGTGGAAATACATAGGAATTATACAAAGCCTTAGCTCTCATAGCTAGCCAGCTCCCAGTGCAATCCTCATAGATGCTCACAAGCAATCTTGGCTTCTCTCCAGCGTTCTTTGTTGTCATCCAAGCTCCTATTTCCTTGAACTGTTCCTTGTGGATGATTTTCCTATTACCAAGTGGAAAACAACCTTCAAAACCACGCAATCCTCAAGGATAAATCCTTGACTGCATGCATGAGTTTTCTCCATGAGAAAAACACATGCAACTGATAGTACACTATCCTTAGCATTAATCTCAGTTGGGTCTTTCTCAGAATAGACATGCATGAGTTTCTGATGAGGGAATCTTCAGTTAACTGGAGTAGCACTAGTTGGATGCATTAATGCATCAACTGACTGTTAACTCACTGTTAGTTCCTCAAACAGTTTGGAACTAATTTAACTAGACTTAACTCAGTAAACTGAGTTAACTAATTACAACTCAAATATAACTCAATATTATCTTCTTAATTTAAGGGATAACTCTTGCATGACTTTAGAAAGACTTATAACTTGAATTTCTCCAACTAATTAATTTAAAATAAATTAATTAATTATTTCCAAGTAGTTGTTAAGACTAAATTCGATTTTAATTCACAATTTAATTCAAGGAAAAATCAAATTGGAATATTCTTGTTTCCATATTTTAACAGGAAATGCATTTGTTAATTCATCAAAAATAATATCGACATAATCATTTAGGAGGTTCTTAATTTGCACAGGCAGATTATCTAATTAGTAGAACTCAAATTACCTTGTGTTCACCCACAATGGAAAAATGAATTTCCTTCTCTTTTTTGACTTCACGCAGCAACTCACTTCCACTAATCAAAAAAACATTATTTCCCGTCGCTCCTTTGTTCACTTCATCATTCAAAAGCAACAATGTGTGCTTCTTCCCATCCTTCTCTAAGATGTACGTGTTTCTTCTTCAATCATGAATGGATTTCCTATCAAACTTCCAAGCTTTTCGCAGTAATATATGGCACACATCCATTGGAATTACATCACACAATACCACATCTTTATATGTACCAATTTGTATGTCCACTCTGCACTGTTTTATCACCAAGAGCTGATGTCCTTTCTTCAACCAGGACACTTTGTTGGGAGTAGGGTGTACCATCTTAACCAACCCAAATTTCTCTACCATCTCTGTGGAGACAAGATTGTTAGTGCTCCCACTGTCAATCACTACCTTACAATATTTCTCTTTAGACTTGCACAGAGTCTTAAATAGACTTTTCCTTTGAGCTGGTTTATTTGCTTCTTTTTCTCACTTAAGAAACACATCATAAAGACTCTCCCACCTGAAGTGGCTCTTCTTTCCCCTTGACCTGATGGTTTTCTTCTTTTGTCTCAATTATATTTACATTCCTTTGGTTTGCTGGTTTGCTTTTAGGGCAGTCCCATGATCCATGTCATAATTCTCCACATGTGTAACACTAAATTTCTCTTCCTTGACCTCTACCTTTAGGTCCAAATATTCCTCTACCAATGTCTCCCCTTTGTCTACTTTCTGCTTCATTCTGAGAATTTTGGAATCTTGGTTTGGAGGCTCCTCTTCCTCTTGTTGGACCTCTACCTCTGTTTCTCTGACTTTTTTTTCTCAATATTTTCTCCTCTTCCTTCAAATCTTCTTGATAGGCACCTTCAATTATCTTCAGACTTAGCAGATTGATTTCATCCTATATGTCATATCTCAAGCCATTTATATACCTAGCTACCTTTTCTATGCCATATTCACCATGTCGTGATCTAATTCTCATCTTGTAAAACTCCTCTGTGTACTCTTTGACAGTCATCCATTTTTGTCTTAAGTTTGGTAACTATTTGAAAAGGTTTAACTGGTAATCTTTAGGCATAAGTCTCCTTTTTAATTTACTCACCATTTTATCCCACTAATTAATCTTTAGTTTTCCCTTTCTTTCGCTGCATATTTGTAGCTCATCCCACCAAATGGTTGCATGAACTTTCAATCTGGTAATTGTGAATTTCACCTTCTTTTTATCTTCGACCTCCTCATAGTTGAAATACTTATCTAACGAACTAATCCAATCCATCAATGCTTCCACATTAAGGTTTCCTTCATACAGAGGTATTTCCACCTTTGGTCTTCCACTTTATTTTGCCAACATCTTGAGAACTTTGGCTACTTCACTTTCTTCCTCGTCTTCTTCATCAAAAGATTCTTCTTGATCACTGGCATCTTCCTCATCAGGTGCTCTCGTCTGAGCAGTTTCCATTTCTTCCATTCTTGTGCCAAGATGTCTAATTTCCTTAAGCAGCACTGCATTGGCTACAGGTCTTCCTCAACCTATGCCAACTCCTCCTCTCCTGGGTGTCATATTTGTTGAAGTTCTAAGAACAAAACTCTGTTCTTATGCTCTGATACCAAATGATGGCTTCTAGGACCAAATTCCTTTCTATAAGATGAGGTTATGTTTCCTTTGGCTCTTTTCTAAATTGAATTGACACAGGATCACCAGGTCTTGTCTCCAAACTTCTTTAAATTTTGTTTACAGATTCCTGGAAGAAGAATTCAATATAAAATATGACTGCACAGAGTTAAAACGTGTTTTCTTGCGCTTCTCTCCTCACACAGCATGCCATTCCGCAACAATTGTCTATACATAGGGATTTATCCATGTAGATATTATACATAAAATTTCACAAGATGAATTTATGATCAAAATGCATCATCAAGAGATATAAACTCTACTTCAACTAGTATTTAAAAAAAAATCTCTGAAGACATAGCAATCACTCCTTCCCTCTAAGGAAACCCAACACCACACTTTTTTTTTTCATTTCCTATGCCTATTGCTACACTTGGAAAAAAAAACCCTTTCCGATTCAGCACACATTCGAAAGGATTAACAAGTAAATCGATCTGAATCTCTAAAAAAAACTATAATCCCTAACTATTTTCATTCCTGAACACCTATGCTAACAAGCTTGATCTATTTGTTTACATAACACATAAAATAATATTTTGCAACCCTATTTTGCGCCAAAATAAATAATTTTCCTATTCGACCAAATTCCCTTTGACCTACAGTTCCCTTTGATCATGTATATGGGTATATCACGTTGTCGGTAGTTTGACTGAGTAGTTTGACCACTGATTATTCACTATCTAGAAGACTTGGGCATGGTTGAGGTAACACATCAGCATGTCGACCATCTATTCCTCCAAACCGATCTGCTCATTTTCGATCATGATAGCTTGATGCATGTGAATCATGGAGGTGATAACTAGAACTAAACTACTGGAATAGGTAATGTACACCCATTTTGGTAAAGATATTTGACCATCTAGGTCAATCTAAAACTTTGTACTTTGATGCTCCTACATCGAAAGTAATTTTTTGAGCAATGTAATCTAGGATTCTTGTTGTCTTTGGGTTTTTTTCCTCCTAGATTGTAGGGGAATGCTTTGAACACTTCATCAGATAGTGATAAATCCATATTAGCAGTCATTTTGCTAATGGTGACAAAATGACTTGTAATAGATTGTCCCCTAAAGTGAGAATTCAGAAAGGATGTTGAGGACTGAAGTTCTTTATCATGCCAAAGTTAGGATTAGAGACCAATATGTTGGATACCTCAAACAAACAATCAAGGATTATGATACAATATTTCATATAAACATCAATGAGGTAGGAATTACCATACTTAGAGTAGAAGTATCTCAATGAAGCAATATAGAAATATACACAGATCCATGTCAACAAAGACATAGTATGGATGCAACCATCAAATATGGATCTACCTTTACAATCATGAATATCTTGAAACTCCACACAAAACTAGATCTAGGGTGATGGTCTTCATCTCCATCAATCCATAGTAAGAATATATCCATGTGAGTGAATGTCTTAAAGTCGAACATGGTAGAAACCACCTGATTACTGGTCAATGATGTGAGATGTTAACAAGTGCGAGAGAAACCACTAATAATTACAATGGTTCTCAAGGTACCCCAATACAATCTATGGAGTGTGAATAATTTTCTTGAAGTCAAACACTCATAGAATCATTTGATCAAAGGTCAATGATGAGAACCTATTGTCTAAGGCAAGAAACCTACCATTAAGGCATGCATGCTTCAAGGTACTAAGGAGGTTTCTAAGTCAACTTCCTAGATAGTGAGCTGAGGTCAATAGGAAACAAATCGTCATAGGAGGGCCTTTGACATGAAACTCATGTCAATTTTTGAAGAACAAATTTGGAGTGATTGAGGATTGAGTCAAGGATGGCCAACGCACTTGAAGGCTATGGATTGGAAGATAATTTGAAATGATGTCGAACTTCTCTTAAACATATTGGTGACACAATATTTTTACTTGGAATCATTTGACTCAAACATAAGACCCAAAACTAATTTGAATACCTTCAATAAGAAGTGGTCAATTTAGAGGAAAGTAGATTTCCAAACCTAGGCATGAATGTGACAGAGTGTCATGTTCAAGAACAAAAAACTACCTTCTTACAATATAACAACAAACATTTCTTTCCAATTTCCCACTACCATTACTAGCAGTACAACTTTATTTTTTAGTAAGCTTGAGGAGGATAACATATGATTGTCCTCTAAGATCATCCTTTAGATGAGTCCTTCAGAGTATTTTTAACAAACCCTAGGAAGGAGTGGTTCGATCTCGTAATGATTGATGTGTCCTTCATTGTTTATATTTTATGAGTCCGACGAAGGGAGAACTCAATGTCATTTTTATATTTAAATAGTTAGAAAAATACACGAAAAGAAAACTCATTTAGTTCTTTCAACGTAATGTTTTAACGACCTGGAGAAAGCAAAGCTTAGTGTCTTGCATATTTAGGGGGTTAGGAGAAAAACATAAGTTAACTCTGAAATGTCCTTTTTCATAAATTTAGTCTCTAAAGCCTAAAAAATGGTAAAATAATGCAGGAGAGAACTCTTTTGACCATGAATAGTCAAAGTATACATTTTTCATAAATAGTCTACATGATACGTAAAAGGCATAAACTTATATCAAGTTAACGTTTTTCATTTACTTTAATGAGTTTGAAATAAATAAGCATACTCGACAATCTTTTCATGTTTCGAGAGTCAAAAAAGAGCTTAAAGGTAACTCCAGGGTTTTTCTTTTTTTGTAATTTTTTAGAGTTCCAAAAAGTGATAAAAGTTTACTCTTAACAAAAATGATGTATTTTCATAATTAAACCTATAAGCTGCATATTCTAACCCAAAAATCATCATAACTCCTCAAAAATCAGTAAAATAGATAAAAAAATTGGAATTTTAGAAGCTAAAGGAAAAAAATATTATTTTGATAGGTCTATTTCGCTTATAAAAGTTCAAAAAGTAAACAAATTATTTACCATTAGGGAGCTCTTTGAAAGTGAATTTTCAAACAAAACTTCAGCAACAGATTGTGATTAGACCAATGGACCATTTCTCGAGTCATTTTCTCCAAGTAGTAGATTGTCCCTTACTATTCATATTGATAGTTTTTATTTTGCATTCTACTGGTGATTTTTGTGTTTTTGAGAGTTTTTAATAATTTAAAATGTGCCCTTGGGTTTGTGTAGTTCCTCTTCATCAGGACTCCACAAATCCAATTTTTTCCAATGTTGGAAAAAAAATATTTGCACATTTTACCTTAAAGGGAACAAGTGAGCCTTAGTATTGCACCAACAATGCTACAACTTCCAAAGGCTCTTCAACTATACTTTAACAACTCGAGGTTTCGTATAGACTTAGAGGTGAGAGTGTTATATACATAGTAGATGCATCATCCTACTCATGCCACCCTCAACTAGGTCTTCCTTCCTAAGGATAGATGCCTGCATTTTCCTAAGGATAGAACTTGTAATAGGAGCTCAAATTGGGCTATGGACTAGGCTCCTGTAGCTCTAGAAGATCCTTTTCAAATTTTCTTTGAAACATTTCCCCCTCATATAACTATATTGTTGCCTCTTTCCCTTCTTTCTATCCCTTCTTCTCTTCCTGTAGCATTTTCTGCTCTTCCTATAACACTTTTTTTTGTTTCCTGTAGCAGGCTTTGTTTTTCCTATAGCTTCCATTTTAATTTTTGCTAGAGTGTGGTAGGTGCCTTGGGTTTCTTAGAGGAAGTTGATCCAGTAACATGCCTTCTTACATAGGTTATGGGAGTCTTTGAGATGGCTTCAGGAGATGTGACTTCCTCAACTTTATTTCCAATGGGTTCTAGCTCCTCTCTTTTACTTGGTGATTCTTCAATTGTAATATGGGTATTCATGGGAGTTTGAGGCTTCCCTATTTAATCCTAGTTTTTTTCCTTATTTTGAACTAGAGGGGAGTTTTCCTCTACCTTTTCTTCTTAGGTTTGATTGATGTGCTCAAATAAATTAGGGTAACAACTGCCTCATTTTCAGTGGTGTTATAGACATATTTGGACACTACAACCACAATCACATATGTCAATAAACCAAGGGCTCTCAAACCACTTAAAGTGTTGTTTCATACCCTAAAGGATCAAGGTCAACTGATTACATCATTTCCCAGAAGTTCTCCCTGAAAAACTGCTTAGAACTGGTCAAAACTGGACCATACAGACTACTCCATGCTGAGGGTGCGATGCATCTCACCTGCTACACACAAAGGGTGCAATTCATATTGGAAAGCCCTTCTATAGGGTGCGATGAGCGAGAATAGACAAATGGCAGAGGCAGTTTGCTAGGTGGAAACTCAAAGAATCTTCTAGAAACTGCTCATATGAGACTTGCCTCTCTGAATTCGCCCAGGGATGAGTAAGAGATCATGAAATCTCCAAGTGGAACCACGAACTATAAGTGAAATGACACTAATCAAAATCCCAGAAGCTAACTCACTCCCCTGCAAACATCTATATCTGGATCCCTCATCCTAGAGATCTAGGGGCTAGCATTTTGCAATTTGTAAGGAAGTGTTGTTGGTTTCTCTTTGAGACATTGTATTGTTGGGTGATCTTTATTTTTATGAGGTGAAGAGGGCTTTCATGCTGAGAGGATGACGTTGGATCAGATAGTTGGTTGTAATCCTCTCTTCTACTACTTCTATCAATAAATCTGTTTGAGTTTTCCTCCATATACTTGTATATTTCTGAATCTTGTATTTGTGTATGCATTTGTATGGATAATGTACATCTGATTCTACATTGTTTATGGTTATAGATCTCTATGCTTTGACGGTATTTTGTTGCTTTGATTCTACAGGTGTTCTTTGAAGCAGGACAAGTGAGAATGGAGTGGCGAAGCTCTATCAAAGGAGAGAGGAAACAAGTAAGGAGCCAAGTGAAAGACTGAGGTTGGTACTCTCTACTTCTCTCTCATCTATCTCTCATAAAGGAAAACACAAGTTACTTTAAATTGTTTGTTTCTAAGATAGCTACCCATCTTAGTGGGACTAGCAGCTCTGAATAGACACTAGTTTTCTCGATAAAAAAATGGCGACTCCGTTGGGGAGCGAATAGTTTGTTTGTTTTGTTACTATTGTTTGCTTTATAAACTAGAGACAGAGCTTGAAGTTAAGCCAGTTAGCCTTCGAACTGCTTTTGCTATGCAACTGCAAAGTAGATCAATGCTGCTTCAGTCAATCTCCAGGTTGGTTTATGAACTGAACATCTGACTTGCAAACATCCTAAGTGCCGTGGTGGTAGCTCAAATAACCTCATTAGATCAGTCCCTATACTTTGTGTTTACTGCCTATCGAAAGCTCAGCCCAAACCCCTGAACTTAGCTGTAAACTGTGAGTGAAAACCAAGCTCAGTCTTGTCCCTGGACCATCGCACTATCTCTCATTGGCAACCTGGATGCATTGCACCTCCCATGTGTTGTAGGTGAGATGCATCCCTGTTTCCCTATGTTACAGGTGCGATGATTGAGTAAGACTGTTTCTACCTCCAGATTTGATTTTTTCTTCATTGTCTTCAGCTTTATTCAATATTTTTGCTATCTATGATCAGTATATCACTATTGAAACCTTCTTCCTTTACATTATTCAGCCTCCATTGATAAAGAATTGTGAATGTTTTTTATGTATTTTTCATCATTTACAGTTCTTCTTTGCAAAAAGTAGCTTAATCAAACTGTCGTCTTTTGATTTGAAAGTGTCGCAACTGTCGTTTTTAGTCAAGAAAAAGAGTGTCATAAAGTCTTCCTCTTTTGGATAGTCGATTACACTTTTTCTATTGTATTTGATTTGAATCATCAATTCTTTGAAGTGTCGAAAGCAGTTTTCAAGTCGAAATTGAAAGTGTCATCTTAGTCTTCCTTTCGTTTGTAACAAAAATTGCTAAAGTGTCGCTTTGAGGAAAGATAGTTCATATCTATAATTAGTTTTCTTTTTGTCATTCTCACATTAAGGAAACTGAAAAAAAAATACATGCATGTGAATTTTCATTTAGACTGCATGCAGAAATTGATTTAGGAAAAGTGCATCTAGTGTGTGCTCTCTGCTCTATGTTGAAAGAATTTTATTTCTCTTTCTTTAGTAGCTAGGATTTTCTTTGCAAAAAGAAAGTAAACGATTGTTTATCATCTTAGATTGCATGTTTAGGAGTTTTATATCTACATCACGTGGTGAACCTTAAAGGAAAACTTCTTGAGAAAGATCAACTATAAAATAAACCTCAATGAACATAAAAACGCTTTGGAACCTAACACACAACATCTAGAAGTCTAGGCTAGAGACATATTCCATCGTCGTAAAGCCTAGTAACTATCATTTTCATCATAGGCTGGGTGATTCCTCCTCTTTGATACAACAAGTGCCAGTACGGACTTGTGCTCCCATGTACCGTCGAGTATATATTGGGAGACCACAATAGGCTATATCCGTTATCCTTAGGAAGCTGTGTCTGCCGCCCTATCAATCGCAATGCACTGAACACAACATTCGGGAAGATTGACTGTCGTACGTAAAAAAGTATTCTGTAGTTTTGCGATTGGTTTGGTAATCCCTCTGTCTAGATTTCGAGAGTAGTCACTTTCATTCCTTTTCAGACTCCTTAAAAGAAAAGGTCCATCTAACCAGTTGTCACTTCAAGCTCATTAAAAATCAAAGGCGATTAGAGTCATCTTTAAATTTTTCTTGACTCTTAAAAATTGAAAAAGCAAGTTGTGTCAAAGCATCGTAAAATTCATTTAATTCAGAATAAAATTTTCCCCTTCTTATTTTGAGTTGATCAAGTAATCCGCAATCATGGAAGAAAGTCAATCAAAACCCCGTCGTTCGTGGAGACTAATGAGTCAACCATCTTTGACTCTAGAAACAAAACCATTCTGGGCCAAGCGATCTCGTTTAATTGGGTCAAAGTCTCCTGGTTTATTTGAAACTTATGTTTGAACATCCTCAGAGACTCCAGTTACTCCAACTATTTCTGGGATCCCTGCCTCTACAGAAGAATCTCCACAGTTACGAGAGGACATTAGAATTGATCCTAGTGTAACGGTAAACACTTTTATTCCTGAACCAGCTCCATCTAGGACTGATTCGGAAGGTGTCACCCCTCCAACATCTGTCACTACAGAGTATGTACCTTCTTCGGCACCAGAAATATTTTACAGACCTGACGGTCTACCTCTTCCACCTGGACTGATTGCTATAGAAGAGATTTTGGAGGATCTTCCATCAAGGACCCCATTGCATTTTGGAATTGGGATCCACATATATCCTTCTACTATAGAAGTTAGTCACCCTTCATTGCAAGTTCCTGTAGAATCGCTAGGAAGTCTTTTGGATAGACTCGATATGTCTGAAAAAGCATCGACATCTAGGGATGTGTCATCCGATACAACAGCAGTAGAACCTCCTGCCACTACTCCGACAATGTTCGCTGGTGTTGAGTCTTGAAAATGTCATTCATTTGCATTATACTTTTACTATTATGTCCATTATATCACCTCCATTTCACCTCCATTTCACTACTATGTCACCACATTCATCCCACTTTCATTATCATTGGGCCACCTTTATGTTTTTCCAATCTTTATTATTTCTAAGCCTTTTAAGTGAATTTGTGGGTAAACATTAGAAAATAATGTGCATATGCTTATACCTAACAAATGGGTTGAGATTGTTGACATGTGTAGGTTGAAAGGAGGCTTCTAGAAGACCCTTATGTGGCACCCCAAGGCCAAATTCGAATTTGGTTGGAAAGAATCATGGGATCATGAGGATATGTGTCACATCTCCTAATTGTATTGTAACTCTAAGAAGACATGTGTCTTATGAGTTCCTATTTTGATTAGGACTCTAGAGGTAGAGGGAGAGATTCATGGATTCTCATTAATGAGATGGCTCTCATCTTTTTGTATAAATAGGAGATCTCTCTCCTTCATTTGCTAGTCTTTCCTTTTAGCTTGTTAGTCCCATGGCTTTTGAAAGCTTTTGTGCTTTGTACTTTTGAAGAAATTGAATAAAGCTTTCATGTTCTCAACATGGAAGGAGATGTGAAGTAGATGTCATGGAGCATATTAGGATGTAAGTAGAGTAGATTTCATTTTGTAAATATTGCTTTGTAGAATGTAAGGTAGATTAGATTTTTCATTCATGCAATTTTAATTCATGCAAGTGTGTTTAATTTTGCTTTGATTTCATGACTAATGGCATATGTGATCATCTTGTCTATGTTACTGACCTTTATTTTTCTAGTTTGATTTTCATTAGTATCATTTCTTTAACTTGCACTTCACTTTTTGCTCTTAGATATCAAGTTGTTCATCTATTGATGGTTCTTTTTCCATAATCAAATAACTTTATTGGAGCCAAAATATCACTTAGTACAGCTTGGTTTAGTTTGCTTTAAGACTCACATTGCTGACTTGTTCATAACTAGCTGAAAGGAAAAAAGGTTAAGAAAAGGTTAAAGTAGTGTGATTTGTCTCCTTTATGTAGTGTCACTTAGATTTCACATTTCATTTTCATTTTAAATCAGCAACAGAGATACTGGGCCGATGTCATTAGTTCCTTATTTGATGTCTTTATTTTCCTTTAAGCATTTGATTTCATAGGTGGTAGGGGGCCCCTACCTTGTATAGTTGTCACTTTAATTTCTTGTATTTCTTTTTCTGATTTTCATGTATATTAATGTACAGTTTGAATTACTGCATTTTATTTTCTTTTTAACATGTATATTATTGTACATAAATTGCTTTCAAGTTGATTGTAGATTAGTGATGCACATAGCCTTTTAATGAACTAATGACGTGATAGAATCATCTTGTCCTTTTGCTGAAGTAGCAAGGATACTGGGTCTCATAGTCATTCTCTCATTATTTGATTATTGCATATAAACTATAAAACAACGAAGTAAGAGAAAGGTTAACTAAGCACATATAGTGCACCAAACTTCATCAGTTTACGATACTCGGATTGATAATTTATGTAGAGCAATTTAAGACGTTAAATTGACTAGACATTTTGGCACCGTTGCCGGGGAAGTGTAATTAGGAGACCTTATTTCTTACATCTGAAAAAAAAAAAGTTAATAATTCTTGAGTGTGCTCTCCTCTTGCACTTTGTGTGATCTAGAGGATCAGAAAAAGGATTGTTAAGTAAAAAAAAGAAAAAATAATAATTCTTGAGTATGCTCTCCTCCTGCACTCTGTGTGATCTGGAGGATCAGAAAAAGAATTGTTAAAAAAAAAAAAAAAAAAATAGGAGACAAAATAAACTTCAACATTTCAATTGATTCAATAAAAAAAAAAAAAAAAAATGATGAAAAAAATGAAACTCAACTGCTTTGATAGGTTCAAATTGTCCAAAATTGTCTGGTTATGGTTTGTAGTGGTCTTCAAAACACTGTATCCTGTTTTAATAAGGTTTTGCAACTTAGCTGCGGAAACTACCCTGATTCCGCAGCTAGCTGTGAATTTCACAGCTGTTTCAAGGTTTAGCAGGTTACAGGCATCCAATGAAAAAACCGACCACATAGGAATCTCCAGAATTGTTGTAACATGGATCCTATCCTAGTCACCCAGCTCAGATCGATGAAAAACCAGCCTAAGACCTCAGTCAAAGTCATGTTTTTAGCATGTTTTTCTTGAAGTATTTGCTGCCTGAAATTGAAAATCATTAATCCTTTTTATAAAATTTTACAATTTCAGAGAAGAAAAAAAGAGAAAAACAATCTATGGCTATCTCCATTCCTAGTTTTTGTTGTGGCTTCAATAAAAAATCTGCCTCCCTGATCAAGCTTTGGCCTGAAACAAACCTGCAACATAAAAAAAAATAAAAAATAAATAAATAAATAAATAAATAAAAATAAAAATTGCACTGTATATATGAAAAAAATTAGATTGAAGCAAGGACTTTTTAGAAAAATCTAGTGTCATGCTTCAAAGAGGTATTAAGTGTCTCTGCCATGGTGTATCATCATACCAAGTTCTGATGAGATCTGAATCTTCAACTGGTGAAAGAGATTGTCCTCCTAGATTCAATCTAATCATGGTCTCCAATGTGATGCAAAAGTCAATATTGTATGGTACATTCAATCCAGCAAGCATTGGCTGCGTCATGTTGATCAGGTCAGGAATAGATACAATCTCAATCCCATTCACAAATGCATAAGATTTGTTGCCCTCCTCTGGAACAAAGGTGGTGTTAAGCAAACCTGGAGAATTAGCGAAGGAAAACTCTTTAATGATGTATGCTTGGGTAAGGGCTTGAGCAGTGATTGATGCACTGAAATTCTTCAGCATGGTGTAGCCTCCGGCACGAACATTGAAGAAGGCATCTTCAGGGGCAAGACCATTATAAGAAGATGGGTAGAAGTAAAGCCTCACCCAATGCCTGCCACCCGATACTGAAAAACTGTAGGTGGATTGACATAGGATCCAGATTTGCTCCATCTTCAAAGAATACCCAGCAGGCTACTGCTACTAATCAGGATCCTAGCCTTCCTTCTGTGACTCCATACAGGCCGAATGCAAATTCATAAAAGGCGGAACAGAGAACAGTTAACTCGGGAAAAACGTAAACAGCCAGAAAAAACGTCAAACTTCACACCTTCGATTCTCCCAAACAGAGATGAATTTAGAAAAACTAAAACATGGGTTTTTTTTCCAGGTGGGTTAATTAGATAACCCAGAAAATGTTTGAGGAAATTCGTGGCGGTCTGGGAGAAATTATCGGTTCTTTGGAGCCTCTTTTCTGCCGCCGCGTGAAAAAATTGAGTTATTAACTGACAGTTTGATTAACTCCGCGTGCCTGAGGAGGAGAAATCCAAATAGGAATCGATGAGCTGTTATTCAAGCTTGATTGTGTTTCAGTTTCAGCCATCAATAAAGACGTGACGTGTCTTAAACTCATACGGCTCTGTTTGATTTGGTTGGAAACCGCTCTTCACTCCATAAAACTCCGCCAAGCAAGAGGTGTTTAAAACCTATACGGCTCTTCTCCACCACGATCTCCGCAGCCAAAAACTGAAACATGTATTTCATTCCCTTATCACTCCATTTTCGCACGCATTTGAACTCACTCTCGTGCTTGTCTTCCACTCTTTCACCTTCACACTATTTCAGCTCTCGTTTTTGCTTTAAACCCCGCAGCTCTGTTTTAAACTCCACGGTTCCATTTTCTACCTGTAATGCCATTTCCTCACAGATTGGATATGGAGGAAAAGAAACTGTAGGGGATCATGAGCAGGAAATTGATGAGCTTAACAAGGGTGAATCTGACGCTTATCCAGTGAATTAACTTGATGTACTGAAATTTTTATGTTTTCGGTTCTGTTGATGTGTTTATTTACATTTCAAAAAAAAAAAAAACGAGTCCAGATCTGGCCGAAATGAACAAATAATCCTGCTACTAATAATGTCAGAACCATAGAAAAAATGGCAGATTTATGACAGTTCTTTTCTATGCCAGATTTATGACAGTCATAGATGTAAGCAGTGTTGTTATTACCTCGCATAACACTGTGGCTATTCCACTGACAGCCTGAACCGTGAATTGCACTAGTAAAGTTAGTTGTCTTGAAGGGGCACATTTTTTTTCTCTTCCACGCACACAGCCACTCTATTTCACAACACTTTCTACATTATGCACTTTCCGCAGCCAATACAGCGTTTCCGCAGCCAATCCCAGATTCCGCAGCTGTTTTGTTAAACTCTAGGTTGCAGGTGTCATCAGGCAAAACAAGTCACATGGGTAGCTAGGGAAATGTCAGTACATGGAGGGTGTCCTATTCATTCGATCAAATTTGATGAAAAAGACCCCGGTCAAAGGGAAGTCAAATTGGGTGTTATCACAAAGTCGCCACACTGAGTCGCCACACTAAGTCGCTGCATGTCAAGAAAAAATAATAATTTTGAATCAATGAAATGAACAAGTTATTTTCTCACTTTTCTGAAGGTATTGATTAATTTTGGACTGATAATGAAAGATGAATGGCTAATTTTTTATTCAAGATTTTTAGCTACAGAGCTGTTCCCCAATTCCGCAACCAGAAAAACCTCATTGTTCAAATCAGCCTATCTTTCTCATACAAAATCAGATTTTGATGATTTAAATACCATTGGAAATATCTCAACAAGATCTATACAATGAGAAATATATCATTAGAGTTTGAAATGGCAGATAATGAAATAAATTGCTGAAAAGAAGCAACATCAACTTGAGGCACTAATTCCAAGCAGGTATAAATTCTTTTGATTTTTCTTTTGAGAACTTGTTTCATTAATACAAATTCTTAGTTTTGTGTGTAAATATCATAACTAGAGAGATTGATCACCTCTCTCCTTTGATAATCTTACATTCCATTGCAGAAGAAGTATTAGTTTTTTTGCAGGTTTCAGGAGGAAGGACAAATGACTACAAGAGAATGGTGTCTCTCTAAGTGACCAATTTGTTTCATAAGAGGATGGTTAGCAACAAAGAGGAAATATGCTGATGTAAAATCAGATCCAAAACACTTGAAAAACTTTCAGATACTATTGTCTCCATCACATCCATCCATCACATCCATACTTCATAATAAACCATTCACCTCATTCCACTCCATACTTTCCACTTACATTCACATACACTTTCCATCTCTTTTTGTCTATTCATAACCCACAAATAAAAGCAAGAGGCTCATTCACATGCTTATTGCCATTGCCATTTCTGTTCTCCATTGCCATCTTCCATTTTCACTTTCCATTACTTTTCATTTTCATTCCACAAAATAAGCCCTGCTTCAATGCAAATTATTGAGTCCATAGTCCTTTGAGTCTAAGTTCTTTGTAAAAACACCTTGAGACTTGCATGCCTTAATGGCAAGTCCTCATGCTGACAAACAATGGGAATACATTAATGTCCCTTGTTCGTCAGATCTTCTAGGTGATTCGACTTCAGCAAATTCATTCGTACCTAGCAAGATGTGTTTGGGCATCTTGACTCTCATTGTCATCAATGGTGAGAGTTCTCGTGTTGACTAGTGGCATCCATTAATGGCCACTAAGCCAACAATTTCCTACTATGTTCGACATCAGAACATCTTTTCACATAGTAGGAATTGTGCCAATGAGTTTTGAAGACATGAAGACTATTATTTTCAGCATTTTGGAGCAGATTCAGCAAGTTTTAGTAGAAGCAATAAAAAGTCATCTTATCTCTCTATCCATGACTCCTCTTGATCAGCCACTTGAAGAAGAAAATGATCAGAAGTTTTCAGCCACCACACATACAACTCATCCATTCCAAAGGGTAAGTGAAGGTACGGAATTTTCTAACTTTTAACCATAGAATTCCATAAAAAGCTAGAATGATAATTGTTGGAAAAACATTTCTCTTCCTCATTTCATAAAATTGCCAATACCATCAGTTGGGGGGGGAATACATTCATATTCATATCTTTCCATGTCCATATCATATTCAGGAGCTCACATACTTCCAACATATATTAATTATTACATTGCTATTATGAGCATACAATGGCTTTTGAAAAAATGCTTAAAGGATAAATTGGATACAAACAAAATCACGGTTGTCACACAAGAACCAACCATCATGCAATCCAATAAAGATATACTTTGCAACAATAATCAAAATATCATTATGCAAAGTTCAAAGATCAAAATAGAAGGCAACAAAAAAAAAATGGTTGTAACACAAGAACCAACCATGTTGCAACTCAAGTGAAACACTTTGCAGAAATATGAAGTTATCAAATGATATCATGCAAAGTTAAGCCAAAGCTCAAGGATCAAAAGAGTTAATGTAATATATATTGCATGAGAACATGCAATAGCTTCAGTTGGGGGGTATGTTGAGTCTTGAAAATGTCATTCATTTGCATTATACTTTTACTATTATGTCCATTATATCACCTCCATTTCACCTCCATTTCACTACTATGTCACCACATTCATCCCACTTTCATTATCATTGGGCCACCTTTATGTTTTTCCAATCTTTATTATTTCTAAGCCTTTTAAATGAATTTGTGGTTAAACATTAGAAAATAATGTGCATATGCTTATACCTAACAAATGGGTTGAGATTGTTGACATGTGTAGGTTGAAAGGAGGCTTCTAGAAGACCCTTATGTGGCACCCCAAGGCCAAATTCGAATTTGGTTGGAAAGAATCATGGGATCATGAGGATATGTGTCACATCTCCTAATTGTATTGTAACTCTAAGAAGACATGTGTCTTATCAGTTCCTATTTTGATTAGGACTCTAGAGGTAGAGGGAGAGATTCATGGATTCTCATTAATGAGATGGCTCTCATCTTTTTGTATAAATAGGAGATCTCTCTCCTTCATTTGCTAGTCTTTCCTTTTAGCTTGTTAGTCCCATGGCTTTTGAAAGCTTTTGTACTTTGTACTTTTGAAGAAATTGAATAAAGCTTTGATGTTCTCAACATGGAAGGAGATGTGAAGTAGATGTCATGGAGCATATTAGGATGTAAGTAAAGTAGATTTCATTTTGTAAATATTGCTTTGTAGAATGTAAGGTAGATTAGATTTTTCATTCATGCAATTTTAATTCATGCAAGTGTGTTTAAATTTGCTTTGATTTCATGACTAATGGCATATGTGATCATCTTGTCTATGTTGCTGACCTTTATTTTTCTAGTTTGATTTTCATTAGTATCATTTCTTTAACTTGCACTTCACTTTTTGCTCTTAGATATCAAGTTGTTCATCTATTGATGGTTCTTTTTCCATAATCAAATAACTTTATTGGAGCCAAAATATCACTTAGTACAGCTTGGTTTAGTTTGCTTGAAGACTCACATTGCTGACTTGTTCATAACTAGCTGAAAGGCAAAAAGGTTAAGAAAAGGTTAAAGTAGTGTGATTTGTCTCCTTTATGTAGTGTCACTTAGATTTCACATTTCATTTTCATTTTAAATCAGCAACAGAGATACTGGGCCGATGTCATTAGTTCCTTATTTGATGTCTTTATTTTCCTTTAAGCATTTGATTTCATAGGTGGTAGGGGGCCCCTGCCTTGTATAGTTGTCACTTTAATTTCTTGTATTTCTTTTTCTGATTTTCATGTATATTAATGTACAGTTTGAATTACTGCATTTTATTTTCTTTTTAACATGTATATCATTGTACATAAATTGCTTTCAAGTTGATTGTAGATTAGTGATGCACATAGCCTTTTAATGAACTAATGACGTGATAGAATCATCTTGTCCTTTTGCTGAAGTAGCAAGGATACTGGGTCTCATAGTCATTCTCTCATTATTTGATTATTGCATATAAACTATAAAACGACGAAGTAAGAGAAAGGTTAACTAAGCACATATAGTGCACCACACTTCATCAGTTTACGATACCCGGATTGATAATTTATGTAGAGCAATTTAAGACGTTAAATTGACTAGACAGCTGGCATACCATCTGTCCCAACTAGCTCTCAACCGCTAGATGGAGTCCAGCCAGGGACTGTTTCGACAGCATGGTTTGTCCCTGTTTGTTCGTCTAGAATATTATTTGGAATTTCTTATGTTGAGTCTCAAAAAATTGATCCTTCACAACAGTATGAATTTTGGCGGTCTAGTCTACATAGACCAATTTTCCCTTTGAACACTAGATTTCCGCCATATGGGGGGTATTATGCCTTTTCATTGTTCCCTTCGGGAGAAAAACCATATGAGAGTTCACAACAGAATTCGGGTCAAGCTGGAATTGCATCTAGTGGTTGGGTGCCAATACTGCCTCAATAGCCAAGAGTTGTATATTCAATACAACCAAATCAACCTGTGTCGAATATTCCCACTACACTGGCTATTGTGACGGTGTCGCAAGTACAAGCACTGCCTGTTGTATGTCAACCTCAAGTCTCTCAGGTCGTAATACAACAACCTCTTGTCTCCGCGACTCAATCACAATCGCCAATTAGTGGCTCCTTAACTAAAACAACTCAGGTTCAAATGGGTACTATCACCCCTCATCTTGGTCAAACATCCAGTATTGGGCAATAGCAAATGGCCTCACAACCATGGCTGGTGCAATATCAATAACCGCAATTCCACCAAGCTTACCGAGGACCTGAGAAACAAAGCTTTGCCGGCAATGCGCAGCCGTATATTCAAAACGATTACCATCAATCATATAATAATGGTTATGCCCATAAACCTTATCAAATTTATCAGCATAAAATACATTATGTTGGTATGCAAAGACCCACTGCTCAGGCGATCCCATCTTATCCTGGGTATGCTTCACCAAACCTGAATCAACAGTTGCCTCTTGTCGCAACTTTAGAATTACCTGATCTGAATCGGCTAACAAATGATCCAATTGCTTACGCCCCTTGGTGGCTGGAAATTCCTCATAAACTTCCATCAGATATTCCTAAATTCAATGGAAATCCAGGTGAAGATCCATCGAATCACGTGATTACCTTTCATCTGTGGTGTTCGTCCAACACTCTCAATGATCATTCGATTAGGCTTCACCTTTTTCAACGAACGCTAACTGGTTTGGTAGCGAAATGGTACATCGAATTGCCTAGAGCTTCATTCAATAACTTTAGCACCCTTGGCACCACCTTTTTAACCCATTTTCAGTTACCAATAAGGTATGAAACAGGAACGGAGATTTTTACCAATTTTAAGCAGATGACAGCCACTTATCCGATCATATTCATGAGTGGCACCATCATCAAAGAATGGTGAAGACATACGTTCCTAATCAACCTTTAGCTGAATGGTTTATAAAGTCATTGTTACCCTCTATTACGGAGGATGTGGCTAAGGGAGGAGTTGTCACTGAAGAGCAAGTCATTTCTCGTGCACAATATTTAGACTTGATCTATACTCAGTCTGGCACGCTCTACGACAAAATTCCTGACGCTCCTAGACCAGAATTTTTCGTTCCTCCCCCTCCTAAATCAAACAAAGACTCTCCTGTCAGTGATGGCGTGATAGGTACAAAAAGCACAAAAACCGCAAAGGCTACATCTAAGAAAGCCCATACGGTTTCTAGTCAAAAAGAAGATGAAGAACCTCTCGCCTCGGAGGTCAATGTCGTGTCAACTGAAAAAGGCAAAAATCCTAAGCAACCAGGGGGCAAGAAGAAAGGGAAAAATAATAAGAAGAAACAGAAAATTCACCTCCTGAAAAATCTTCTAAAAACCATGCTGGGAAAAAGAAACCTTGTTATCCATGTTACATATGCAACGAGAAGCATTTCACGAAAGATTGTCCACATAAAGCTAAGGTTATGAAATTTTTTAAAGCTTCAAATACCCCAGCGGTGTTGACTAATCTGTTTCCGAGCCCAGAAACAAACCTGGTTGCTAGTGATCATGCTTCCCCATCCCAATTGCTTATGTTATCCATCTCAAAACAGCAAAATGATGCTTTGATATCAACATAAATATTATGGAAATCCATAGTTGTCGAACGACAAGGCTACAAATCAACCCGGTAGTTCGACAACAACTTCACCAGAAGTTGTTCCACCAATAATTCTTGAATTAACAATAAAACCGCCTAAGGGAGTAGTACATAAATCGATGTTTAATCCTTGTGCTCGAGTAGAACAGAATTATAATATAGTGGAGGATCTAGCCCAATCTCCATCTGCTATGTCGACAATTGAAATATTGTAGAATTGCCCCTCCCAAAAGCAGGCTTTGTTATCAGCGATAGGTGGGATTGATCCAGCGGATTCCAATCTAGTGGCCTTTAATCATAAAGGATATGAACCTCAGTTACTGGCCCAACTCCCTTTCCTCATACAGGTAAAAGCCCTCAACAAAACTGTTCATCGAACAATCATTGATGAGGGGGGGCATCTACCTAAATCATGTCAATGAGTTGCTGGAAAACTTTAGGCTCTCCACCCTTGTCATGATCATCAACGACATTAAAAACATTTGATGGAAGAACATACATGCCATATGGGATATTAAGAAACTTGTAAGTCGAACTGGGGGGCAAGACAGTAGAAATTGAAGTCGAGGTCATTGATGGAAACCTCGACTACAATATCCTACTGGGCAGGCCCTGGATTTATGCTATGGCTGCTATTGTGTCAACATATTTTAGAAAGATTGCATTCCCTTCCAAGGTGAAATTACAATTGTTGACCAACTAACCTTTTTCCCCAATAGTTCACAAGCTACTGGAAGCATTCCATTGATCCATGGAAGTTCTCAATCGCTTCAAAATATCAGAGTAGGTCTCCCAAAAGACCCTTCCTTAATGGGTACTTTTTCCCTTCCGCCTCCAAGTAATCTAGCGGAAGTGACCACAGTGGAAACCTGTCATATGATATCTTCTACATCATCAAAGATTAAGAAGGACTCTGACCATTTTGATAGTGTTGATCACTGCGAGGTTTTCATAGCTGAAAATCCGATTGACATGACTCAATTAAGTGATGTGGTACAATATGTACCGGGGCATTGGAACCATATCTTTCCTTCATGACCCATTATGAGTTGTGATCAAAGGTCGCTAGAGGATAGTTCGTTGACTGGTGTCAACCTTGTTAAAAAATGAAACCAAGGATCTGAGCAGAATTCCTTGTCTTGTGTCAAGCTCGTTAAAAAATGAAACAAGGCTGAGCAAAGTTCCAAGTCGAGTCTTTCACTTAAGGAACCTTCATTCCATCTACCTAATTACCACGAGTAGTTTGGTGAATGTAATTAAGCTTAGGGGGCATGCACCCTTATCTATTTTGTGGACAAACCCAACAGTAGAGATAAGCTTCCCTGTAAGTTATGTGATCGGTCCGAGTGACCTTTCACCTTTGTCTATTTGGCGGACAAAGTGCAGGAAGTGTTTTGTCTAAGTATTGACAGAAAATCATCCTGCTTAACCACAGTAAGTTTCCATATGGTTACTGAAGAATTTTTATGCTGGGGGCATGCAAACCTTTTTTATACAAGCAAAAATGACCAATTTCATTTTTAGCTTTTTAGTGTTTTTAGCTTTTTAGCTTTATAGTTTGGTCATTCCTAGCTTACATAAAAAGAAAAAAGAAAAAAAAACACGAGCAGGTGTACACGAAGTTCAAGCTCGTTAAAAAATAAACCTAGCAATGAGCATATGTTCCCCCATAGTTCAAGCTCATTAAAAAATGAACCCACCTTCGGTAAATAACCTTTGTGATTGCATAGCTATCAGCTTTTGAACCTTGGTCGTGTTCTTACCATCACCTCCACTCTTTTTTAGCCGATCATATGCCTCCACTTGATTGTTTACCCTTTTGAGGAACAGTTGTGACGAGTGATTCTATTAGCCACCTTCTTTACACTGTCATGATTGAAAAGTTCCAAAACTTACCTGGAACCAGCTGCTACCCGAAAACATCACTCGTTCCTCAAAAAACGAGTCTCCTTTAAGCTCTTTTTAGACTCGTAAAATATGAAAAGATTGTCGAGCAATTGGCCTCTCCAGCTCGTTAAAGTGATTGGAAGTACCATCCCTCCTCTATATTTTAATATTTTTTGACATGAGGGATCATTACACAAAAAGATTGAGCGCTTGTCTTTTTCGGATCCCTAAAGTGATCGGAAAAGTCATCCCTTTCGTATTATTTTATACTTTTTCGGACTTAAGGGATTATACTACGAAAAAGGACTACTGGAGTTTCCTTTCCGTCTCTTTTCAGACTCTCTAAAATTGAAAAGGACCGAGTTATCTTTGTCGTTAAACTCGTTAAAACAATAGCGACAAACTTGTCCATGCAGACAAGAGCGAGTTTCACTGTCGCTAGGCTCGCTAAAACATAGCGACGGGTTTTCCCGAAGGGAAAATTATAGAACAAGCATATGTTATCCTCCTCAAACTTGACAAAAATAAAGAGGTACTGGTCAGCAATGATTGGGGAAAAATGGAAGAAAACTTGAATAACTTCATTGGTAGCAGGTCGCTCTTGAACATGACACTTTCACTCCATCACCATGATTGAGTTGGGTTGGGTTATTCCATTCATCGGTCATATCACCATTGGTCCTCCGTACCATCCATTTTGGGGTTAACACTACTGATCCATTCCAGTGTCACTGATATGTTCAAGAAAAGTCGCTTAGAGAATTCACCAACCCAGCTAACACCTTATCCGCTGTAATACCTTCACTCTCCATTTTTCATGACTGCCACCCTGAACCTTGTATCATCAGATCGTTTTCACCTCCACAAAATCATTTGCTCCATTCCATGTCGTAGATGTGGGATTCATCAAGGCCCTCCTACGGCGGGTCACTTCTTGTCAACATCAACTCATTATCCAAGAATTTGACTTAGTAACAACCCTTTCAGTACTTTGAAGCTTGCATGCCTTAATGGCAAGTTTCTCACTTCCGGCGACAGGTTTACATCAATGGCCTTTGATCGAAAGATTTTGCGTGGTGTTCGACATCGACTCATGTATTCACACCATGTAAATTGTACTGCAGTACCTTGAGGGTCATCATCATTATCGATGATTCCTCTCATGCCTGTTAACATCTTACATCATTGGTTGGTAATCAGGTGATGCCTTTCCATGTTCGACATCAGAACATCTTTTCACATGGATCAACTTGTACTTCGGGTGAAGATTGAATGAATTTGAAGACCTCGGATCTAGTTTCATCCATCCGGGCTATGATATATTCAGGAAAATAAAGACATCAAATGTACATCATAGCTGCACAGATAATCATCCAAGCTAAGGGATGATGGCTCTACCAGAATCATCAGTCTGCCACAAAGACGGTTGTTTGTCCTATGTACATGAATTTATAAAGCTGAGCATGGGAATGCCTGCCTCAGCTAGATCATGAAAATATTATGAAGATAATGTATTTTATTGTATCTTATTACAGGTCACCTTCCAATTCAAAAAACCTCAGATCCTCATGATAAAACATTTCACCCGACATCAAAAGATTTACGACCTCATGCTTTAGGGGGAAACTGTTATAGACATATTTGGGCACTGCAACCCCAATCACATATGTCAATAAACCAACGGCTCTCAAACCCATAAAAGTGTTGTTTCATACCCTAAAGGATCAAGGTCAACTGATTACATCATTTCCCAGAAGTTCTCCCTGAAAAACTGCTCAGAATTGGTCAAAACTGGACCATACAGACTGCTCCATGCTGAGGGTGCGATCCATCTCACCTACTACACACAAAGAGCGCAATGCATACTGGAAAGCCCTTCTGTAGGGTGCGATGAGCGAGAGCAGACAAATGGAAGAGGCAGTTTTCTAGGTGGAAACTCAAAGAATCTTATAGAAATAGCGCATATGACACTTGCCTCTCTGAATTCGCCCAGGGATGAGTAAGAGATCATGAAATATCCAAGTGGAACCAAGAACTATTGGTGAAATGACACTAATCAAAATCCTAGAAGCTAACTCACTCCCCTGCAAACATCTATATATGGATCCCTCATCCTAGATATCTAGGGGTTGGAATTTTGTAATTTTTAAGGAAGTGCTGTTGGTTTCTCTTTGAGACATTGTATTGTTGGGTGATCTTGCTTTTTATGAGGTGAAGAAGGTTTTCATGCTGGGAAGATGATGTTGGATCAGATAGTTGGGTTTTAATCCTCTCTTCTACTACTTCTATCAATATAGCTATTTGAGTTTTCCTCCATATACTTGTATATTTTTGAATCTCGTATTTTTGTATTTATTTGTATGGTTAATGTACATCTGATTCTGCATTGTTTATGGTTATAGATATTTATGCTATGATGGTATTTTTCTGCTTTGATTCTACAGGTGTTCTTTGAAGCGGGACAAGTGAGAACATAGTGGTGAAGCTCTATTAAAGGAGAGAGGAAACAAGTATGGAGCCAAGCAAAAGACTGAGGTTGGTACTCTCTACTTCTCTCTCATCTATCTCTCATAAAGGAAAACACAAGTTACTTTAAATTTTTTGTTTCTAAGATAGATACCCGTCTTAGTGGGACTAGAAACTCTGAATGGACACTAGTTTTCCCGCTAACAAGTGGGTCTAGTAGACAAAATTTTCTACTCCAGGGATACCTCTTCTTCTCTTGGTGTAGTGGTTTTCTCAAGGCTTTGTTCTTCCTGCTGCTACTCTTCTTCTGATTTTTTTCCTTTCTAAATTTCTTCCTTTTTCTCTGGTTACTCCTGTGTTTTCTCTTCCTTGTCTTCATATTCTACTTTTGTCTCTTCTTCCTCTTCTGCCTCTACCCCCTTTCCTTATTTTTCCTCTGCCTCTTCTCCTTTAGCACCAGAGGTCGGGGTCTCACCAAGTGCAAGGAATTGAGTATCAAGGAAGTCTTCTCTGTCCCTAACCCTGAATATGGACTGAAGGAAAGTAACCCTTAATTTATTCAAACCATCTTCCACTATTAGTTTTATGAAGCCATGGTGTCCTAAGTGTTGTTGCTTTCCCTCTTTCACCTTATGGCTCATGTCCATGATCGACTATAGGAGGAAATAAGTCACACTGAGTCTTTGGGCTATGGGAAATCTTGCTTGAAATCTCAGTTCATGGAGCAATCTAAACTGGTAGCCATAGACTACACTTAGTCTTCCTTCACAAGAGATGAACTTAAGGATATGGTAGGCCACCTCATCCCAGGGATAGGGTAGGCTCTCCCTTCTGACTCCATTTTTATCTTCAATTGGTTTCTCATCAGCAGTGAAGAAATTCTTCTTAACAATGGCACTGCTAGACTTGTCTTATTTTCTCCATTGGACCCCTAGGGGAAGGGTTGTCACCTTGATAATCAGCTTAGGATTGATAGTAATGGATAATCCCCTCACCACAGTGGTGGCACTGGCTCTTGTATGAGAGTTTAGGGCCATGGAAAATTCATAAGTGATATCATCATCATATCCCTTTAGCATCTCAAAGAAACCTAACCACTGATGCCTTCTGAAAATATCTACTACAGTGGGATCTAGTTCTTGTCTTTCAATACATTACATTATTTCCATTGAAGAGTGGTGGTCTGATAGATGTCGTTCCATCTTGATTGCTCATCTTGGGAGATCTTCCTTCAAGCGATCAAAATTATTTTGAAGGACCTGCTATGATACCAATTGTTGGGAAAAACACTGGGATAGGGGGTGACTCAATATTTTAAAAACTCACAATAATAATTTTCCTTTCTGAAATATATATATGAATTTACTGAACCCAACTTCCCATTGTAACAGGCGGCAGGTTATCTCTACTCTTGTTGCTCCTCCATTGGCTGATTTCTGTACCCTTGAATAGGTGGAATCTCTTATTCTGTTTCTTGCAGCTCCCCTAGAACATCTTTTAGCAAGTTCACAAATCTCATCATATGATTCTTTAGATATGTCTCCCTTAGCAAGCATATTTAACATATTTAAACAATCATCCCTTAACCCTCTAAGTAATATTGTTTTACGAATTTCCTTACTTATATCTGGATGATCGGATCTTTGTATGTTGTATTGCAATCTTTCGATGTAGTCCTCCAAGCTTTCATCCGATTTTTGTGCCATATTGAATAATTCATCCTTCTTCTCTCTTGTCCGGCAGTAGTCCTGATATTTAAGCAGAAATTTTTGTTTCATTTGCTCCCATGTTGTGATTACCTGGCTCCCAAGGCTCATGAACCATCTCAAGGCATTTCCTTTTAAGGTGGCTGGAAACAGTTTCAACTTTTGAGCATTAGTAACATAATCATAGCTTCTGCATAAAATATCAAATTCAAAAAGAAACTCGTCAGGATCCTCAGTAGATAAACCATGAAAGTTAGGTAGGGCAGACAATGGGATATTTTTCATTGTTCCTGCAGGAAGATCACTGATGGGAAATCCCAAGGTAGAAAGAGAATTTTCATCCCTTCTTTCTTCTTCAGGACCTATACGTCCTCCTCCAAAGAGGAGATTATCATTGTTGTCTTCCATTGTTGGTCCTCCTACTGCACTTTCTCGATCGTCAGAATCCTCTATTGGTTCTTCAATATTTCCTACCGGTCGTCCAACGCTTTCTACTATCTCCTCGATATGTTCTTCTATTCTGTTACTTTCCTCTGACTCTTCAGCGCTGCCTGCTGATTCTTCTGTATTTTCAGGACCCACAACTTCTTCTGTATGTTCAGGACCCACAACTTCTTCTGTTCTGTAATCTGACTGAGGGGAACGCTGAAATTTTGACTTCCGAGAACTCAGTCTTTGTGATGATTCAGCCTTTGATACAATTTCGTCAATAAACGTTTTTCGTCCTCCCCAGCCCTTGCCACCTGCGCGGTTATTTTTCTTCTGGTTTCCTCGTCCTCTCATACAATCTGCTCATTAGAAAAAAAATAGATAAATGCTTTTTGAAATCTATAATTACCTTCCCCGGCAACGGCGCCAAAATGTTGGTCGCTTTAATTGTTTTCACAATTCGAGCTCCACATAAATTGTCAACCCGAGAAGGTCTTTTTATTCCAAAGGTAATAGCGCACTGTATGTGCTCAATTTCAAAAGCAGTTCAATGTTGTAGTAAAAGAAAATCACACACAATTGTTAAATTCAGTAATCTATCAATTTACAGTCTACTTAATTAAAGCTGAAGTCAATTAACTTATAGCAGACACGATTTCTCTGTTACAGCAAAAGGAAAATAAATGTATAAAGAAAGAAATCATTCAACTATAGCAGGAACAGGACCCTATTCCTTGGTGGGAACTTCAGCACCTGCTGCCTGGCACTAATCACACTGCAAAAGAAGTAATCTCGAGAGGTCAAGACCCTATTCCCAGGAACAGGAATCTTCAGCACTTGGCCTCGCTGTTCTAATCACACTGCAAGTAAAAGAAAGCAATCAATGGAGCAAGACCCTATCCCTCTGTACCGGGATCTTCAGCACATGCTCTCATCATCCACTCGTGCAATCAATACATGTAGCGCTAAGAAACAGAGTATCACAAACCATGTAACTAGTGTTTCAGCAACAGAACCAAACACAACGCAAATACATAAGAAATGAACAACTACAGGAATGAAGGGGTGAATCTTGTGAGGAAGGCGGGCCCTTTCCTTCTCACAAGATTCCCCAAGAGAAAGAATTAAACTGGAATGCTCAAAACAGGTCTTTATTCATCTGTCTAGAAAACTGGTACATACAAAAGAGGAGACTAGCTCCTGTCTCACACGATGCTGTTCTCAAAAATTACAATTTGATCGATCCCCTCTAATGATGATGTCTCCTCTTTTTAAAGAGGAGGCATCATTTACAATTTTACACAAGAACGGAGATCTCGATTCTGTTCTAAACAAAACTATTCTGTTCTTTCTTAAAAAGAGATACTGTTACAACCGAGACAACAGAGATGCTATCTTCAAGATGATTCAGGTAACCGTATCTTCTGGCTGCTGCTATTATCCACAAAAAGTTCTTCCAGAATCGCAAAACGCATAGCGGGAGTTGCGTGCTTTGACGGTTGTTTCAGCAACTGCGTTGGCTGTTGCAGCAACGGGACAGCTGTTTCAGCAACGGAGTTGACTGTTTCAGCAATGAAGTTCAGCTGTTTCAGCAACGACCGCTCATTCCCAATAAGGCATATATTATCTGCGATCTTTGACTTGTGTTAGCAACAATGCACTTCAATAATTGATAAAATATAAGAGTATTATGGAATTAAATGTAAGACAGATTAATCATATAATAAAGAGAAGGTTTCCATATACCTTAGGATATAGTGAATGAAAAAGACATTGGAGCTTATGGTTTTGAGAGTAAAATGATATGAAAGTATATAACAAAATGATACATATTGGAGTCCTAACAATGATCTTGATCCTGATCGTGTGCATATTTTTTTGAGATCTATGTGTCAACTATGGCTCTTACAACACAAATATACTCCATATTGAAGTATTCATCCAAAACCCTTTCACATGCATACTTAGCACGTTGATCTTCACCTCCTTATATAGTAAGAGCCTTAGCCAATACCATGGGTCAAAACTACACTAGTGCCGGTGGTAATCTTTGAAGGGATCAAGTAATCGTTACTGCATTCAATATTGTGAGCTAATACCATGGTAATGACCCTTGGTATTCTTTGATTAGTGCCAAAGTCCATACGTGACTTTTCTTCTTTGTACCTACATGTATACGCGACTTGGCCTTCACTAACACGCGTATAGATCTTCAAATATTCACCTTTATCAAACTTGTGATTCTGATCTGTAAACCTTTGTCCCATGATTTTGTTATTTTTTTCCATCACTTTGTCACCTCTAAACTGACGTGTGTATTCATCTATTTACCATATTTGTTACAAGTCTGTAAACCTTTTTCCCATCATTTTGTTATTCTATTCCATCACTCTGTCACCTATGAACTGACATGTGGATTCACCTAGTTACCATATCTATTACAACTGAGTTTCCATCAAGGACAACACATGGATCATAATGGCAACACTTTGTAGTGGATGTCTTCCTTTCTTCTTCCTCTTCTTCATCCTTATCTGAAATTTCTTAGTCCTCATATTCTATTAAATCATGATCAACAACATCTTTGGAATCATTATATTTAGGCAATACTTCATCAAAACCAATATCAATACCTTCAATTACCTTTTTGGTTCTCTTTTTGTAGAATTTGTGTGCCTTTCTCTTGAATGAATAGCCAAGTTATATGCCCTCATCAGTTGTTGATTCAAAATTTCCAAGCTTGTCTTTAGTAATATTGATGTAGAACTTGCTTCCAAAGACTTTGAAGTGGTCAAAATTTATTGGTATTCCTTTCCACAACTCATTATTAGGACTAAGAATAATTCTATTGTCCAAATATACTATTGTTTGAGTTGCTTCTCCCCAAAAAGTATCTACCAGACCAACCTCATCTAACATAGTGCATGCCATATCTTAGACAAACATGTTTTTCCTCTCTACTACACCATTTTGTTGTGGTGTTCTAGCTATGGAGTATTTCCTCTTGATCCCATGCTCCTCACAAAAATCATCAAATTCCTTGGAGATGTACTCACCTCCTCTATCAAATCTAAGAAACTTGATTTTCAAATCAATTTCATTTTCCACAAGTCCCTTAAAATACTTAAATTTGCTGAAAGCTTCAGATTTCTCCTTCATGAGAATAATCCAAGTGGCTCTATGGAAATCATCAAAAAACCATATGAAATGTCTCTCTCCTCTTGGGATTTTCTTCCTTGTAGGACCACATATGTATGTATGCACTAGCTCCAATGGTCTACTTGTAGAGAACTCCTTGTATTTTAACTTCACCTATCCAATACAAACTCCATGCCTTTACCAATACACTGTTGTCATGCTTTGGTATAATTTTGATGCATATATTATATTTATTGTTGTGTATTATGGCAAGTGGGGGTAAGGTTGGTGGAGTCCGCCACATCCGGTAGCACCGCCAACTGAAAGCTATGTTTAATCGATGCTAATGAAAATGGTGTATTTTGTGCTATGGTTTATAACCATATACCAATGTTGTATTACACCTCAGATATGGCACGTGGAGTTTATTATTATGTGTTATGTTTCAGCCTTAGGTTATAACAAATATATGCGGAGGTTGTAACGTCATTGCCAGGGGTTGAAGATTGGTTCCACAGCCATATATGGTTATGAATTATACCATATATATATATATATATATATATATATATATATATATATATATATATATATATATATATATATATATATATATATATATATATATATATATAATATGCTGAGATTTAACAATTAAAACGATATGCCATGTTGTATAGTTTTGATTGTGTCGAGGGGTATGGGGTAAAACAAACCTTTGGTATTCAATACACCATTTATGGATATATTTGGTTAAGCAAAAAACATTATATATATGGTAGTGTTATTCCAAGGAGATAGACAAGTGAGAGAAGAGTTTTGGAGCAGCTTTGAAGTATTGAAGGTGAAACCTTGAAGACACTTTCTAGGAGATCCGAGAAGCTGTTTTTAGAACCGAGAGTTTCTATAGGATCTTGTGACAAAGTAGATTGCAGTTGGATTGTGCGGGATTTTATTTGAAGAAATACTATTTTATGTATTTATGGTTTTGAATATTTTAATATAAAGGCCTCCTTGCTGAACACCAGGGCCCAAATATGTAGGCTTGAAGATAGCCGAACTCCGTTAACAATCTCTTGCGTCGCTATTATTTGCATGTTTGTTGTTCTTATTTTCTCCAAATTTCTTGTAATTATTCATTCTTAAATTTTTATGTGCTTAAAGTGTTGTTTTTCGAAGTCATGCATTAACACTTTTTAAAAGATAATAAATCATGTTTCAATTAAAGACTAGATATGGGATCAATACGTGACTTTTTGTTTCCATGAAGGAGGAGTTGAATTTGAAGATATTTCTTGCTTTACTTGTTGATTTTCGACTAATTTGATTGAAAATCAATTATCTTTCACACCCTTGTTAGATGCTAAAGCAATTTCTTGATTTTCCTTTCCTTTTAAAACATTTACATAACTGGTATTTGGTTGATCTTTGACATTTTGTTGAAGATATTTGAAACCCAAACTAGTTTTATCTTCTAGTGATCTTTGCATGTTAAGAATATCTTACAACGTTTTAGAATCTTTAATGAATTTCTGATTTAGACATGCTCTAATTTCTACTTTGATAGATCATCCCTTAATGCAACCATTTCTTCTTCAAGTTTGTGACATTTTTCTTTCGAATATTCTAGTTGATTAGTAAGCATGCTTTCTTTCATTTTTTTCACTTTCAATTCTCTCTTCAGATAGATAATGTCTTCTTTGTGAGCACATGCATTTTGAGCTCCACCAATATTCTGCTTCAATAATTCATTTTCTTTCTCCAACTCGGTCATATTGTTTTGCTGAATCACAATCTATTAGAGAAAATCATCTTTGAATTTCCCAAGCTCATATAGGTGGGTCTTCAAGGAATATTAACCCAATTGAGGCCTATTTTCCTCTAATCTGTGTATTTCATCCTTAAATAACTTGTTTTTGTTTCTATGCTTTCTTAACTTATCTACTGTAGTAATAAGCTCACCTTCATAGTATATCTTTGCATCCTCAAGATATGATTAATATTTAGACTCAAAATCCATAGAAACACATTCATTGTGCCCTTCTTCCTCTCATGAAGATTTCTCACTACTTTATTTTAAAGTACCACTTTCTTCTTTGTAATAATATCTCCTCTTTTGGGCTTTACCTTTTTAGAATTTTTGAGCTTTGTCCTTGCCTTTTTTATCCTTCTTCATATCCTCCTTTTCACTTCTTCTAAGTGGACACTTTATAGAAAAATGTCCAAATCCTCCACAATCAAAACATTTGAAAGGAAGATTTACTTTATACTTTCTGGAACCTCTCTTGTTTTCTAGCAAACTGAGAAAATTATTCATCAGATTCACTACTAGAATAATCTTCCTCTTCCTTGATTTTATTTGGAAGTTTATTAATCCTCTCGGTGAGATATTTGAACTTTCTGGAGGCCTTGAATCTTGCTTCACTAGGCTCAGATTTCTCTTCTACAATGCATATCTCATAATATGTAAGGATTCTGAGAAATTTCTCTGTAATGAGAGTGCTCAAGTCAACCATCTCCTCAATAGTATAAACCTTTGGGTTAAATATTGTTGTTAAAGAACTCAATATTTTCTGAATAATGACTTAATCTACAAACTTTTCATCTATGCTCTTGATTATATTGGTCACTAGTTCAACCCTTCATTAATATTCTCCTATAGTTTCATATTCCATCATTCTTAAATTCTCAAATGTCATCCTATATTTTGGAGCTTCACTTTCTTCACTTTCCTATCCCCTTCATAACTATTCTCAAGTTTGTCCGAAAATTCTTTGACTTATTTACAATGCATGACTTTTATCAATTGATTCTAACTAAGCCTTTCCAAAATAACGTTTCTGGCCTTGGCATTATTTTGAAAGATCTTATTTCCATCAGGATCTTATGGGAGGACGTCGAGTACAACATACCCAGAGACCACAGTAGAATAAACATCAACACCTAAACTCATGATGTGCCTCTGCAATCTCATCTTCCATAAATTGTAGTTCTCGCCATAAAAGTTTAGAAGATTTGCATCTTGGCCAGCCATTGTTCCCTCTCAATCTCTCCTTTGAGTGGTCAAGCTATAACAAAGGAGTCAGCTCCGATACCACTTTTTATAATCAACTAATACTAAGTGGGGGGTTGAATGAGTATGACGAAAATATTAGAAAAAAAATTGCAAATAAAATTATTTCCAAATCACAACAGATTGACAATTGAATGAAACATTAATATACATAAGAATAACATAATCGATCATCACATTAGGACACTTAGATTTTAGGTGGGAAAACCCTCAAAGGAAAAAAAAACCATTGAACTATTTGTTTCTTCCTCTTATTAACTACCGCTTCAAAATATTATCATTTACATTACATGAGCTAGCCACCACTAGCAACGGAGCACCCACTCCTTGAATGAAGTGAGAAATGTTGGCCACAACCAACTTGGAGAATCTACTCCTACAATAGGCAATCAACATGCACCTAGCTTGAAGCCCCTACTTCAAGCATAAACAATTATGCAATAAAGAAATTAAGGTTCATAAATGAAACATTGTTGCACAGTACAGGGGTAACATCAAATAAGATCACTTCAACAGTCATAAAAATACACTCGAGATGACAAAATAATTATCCAATGCACACTTCCTTCAAATTGATCTTCAATCTCTGCACACAACACTAAAACATTGCTAATGATTAATTTCTTAAGCTCACTTCAATTCTGAAACTTTACACTCTAATACAAATACGTGTTTCTGTACATTCTCTCCATGCACACTCACACACTCATTCTGCTAGAGAACCAACCAAATGAGCAACTTTTCTTCACATATTTATAATTTATGGAGATGGTTAAGTCAATAAATTATTTAGGTGATGGGTCTCACAAAATCCTTTTCACATGCTTCAAATTTGTTTGAATTAGACCTCTTGACCTAATCAAGCCACTTTATCTAATAACTACTTGATAATTTCAAGTTTGGTTACCTTCTAGAAGAACCCGAATTTATTTTGACATTTTTCTAGAAAATTATGACCATGCCAACCATAAAGCATTAATTGAACTCAAATGTGCATGTGAAACCCAAACAAAATTTCGAGTTCCATTCCAACACACATACAAAGCAGTGAAATTTTGGTTACAACCGCATCCTGCACATTGTAGAATGTCAGTCACAGAACATGCATGACCTATAATTAGTGTGTTTGGGGCAGAGTATGAAGAAAAACAAAAAATCCATACCTCCAACTTAAAATAGAGCTTTAGGGGGATGATTAGGACTAAGTAGCATACCTAGATAGATGACCGCCACATGCGCCAGAATGGCAGTCATTCAAGACTCTCTGAGCCTCCTTGAGATTGAGACAGTGGCGAAGAATTGAATTGACACTGATGCGGTATAAAGTATCTCCAATGATACGGTAAGGTTGGGATTGATGCCGAATGTGTAGGTGATCATCCTTAGTCAACGTAGACTAGAACATGGATGTCTGGAGATACACGATGATATCACCATACGAGGGGTCGAGAGTGCTAATCAGGAAAAGAGTCTTGTCCGGGAGTTTCTCATTAGCACCAGCATGAAGAGAAGCAGTGGGAAGGGAGCAAATCAACTTAGCGAAGACTAATGATTTCTTAGATTTGGCAGTAGTGAACACAAAATTGAATTCTTGGAGGATGACAATCCACTTTGAATACTTACCCCCCAACAATTGACGAGTCAGGATGTAGGTCATGGGGTTGAAATCAGAAATCAAAGTGGTAGTGCGAAGGAGAATTTAATGCTGAAAGTGCTGAATAACTTATACATAAGCCAAATCAAACTTCTCGACATGAGCATAATGCGTCTCAGTGTCGAGGAGGTTTCGACTGAGGTAGTAAATAACATGTTCATTTCCTTCGTCATCGTCCTATACCAGCACCATAGAAATGGTACTAGAAGCTGCAGCTAGATAAAGGAAGTAACCGCAATGATAGTTCAGAGGGTGCATCAAAGGAGAATTTATGACAATAGCTTTTAGGTCATCAAAAGACTTTTGTGCAGCTACATCCCAAACAAATGGAGTTCCTTGCTTAAGCAACTGGGTGAACCTTGAAGCTAGCTCAACATAGTTCGGTATGAAACAACGAAGGAAATTTTATTTTCCCTGCAGACTCTGCAGTTGATGCAATGAACATGGAGGGCGTAAATTGACAATGGCCTCAACTTTAAGACGATCAAGGAAAATGCCTTCTTTTGAAATGATAAAGCCGAGGAGTCGTCCGGATTCGACGAAGAAGACACATTTATGTGGAGTCGGTCGAATGTGTCTACAATGAAGAACAATTTGTTGGAGATGATCAGGTTGATCATGGCATTTATGAGAATGAGTGGGCAGATCATCCAAGTAAGCCTGACCGATGTTTAGAATGTCATGGAATGCATAAGACATTTCTCTCTGAAATTGACGCAGCACGAAAGCAAAACTCACGAAAACCAAATAATCACCCTGCAGATCCCATTTATACTATAACCCGATTGTTTTCCTCTTTCCCAAAATACATTGAAAAACAATGCAAAACATTGATATTTACCTTTTTATATTGGCGCGCTTATCGTACGCCGAAAGTCAACACACCGATGCTTTGGAACCGTCGATCTGGATCGGTGAGATCTGATGGTTGTCAGAGATTTCAGGTGGAACAATAGACCGAGGTTTAACTGATCGATATATGGTTTTATTCCCCTCTACCTTTGCTATGTGGCAACGTTTCAATGGAATCGGTTGCCGGACCACTAAAACCACTTACAGCTTTTGACGCACCCGATAACCATTCACTGTAGTGAGACTGCTTAGCAATCCAACGGTTGTGGTTGATCGTGATCCAACGGTTGCGATTTAATCGCCCGATCGCAAGTCGCCGTGTCCAATTCCCAGGCTCCTTATGCTTCAAAGCGTCGATCCGATATCAGTCTTACGGACTCGATATGGTATAGATCCTCACCTATAAATGTTTCAAGTCCGGATTCCAAATCCGACTATGTTTTGCGCTCATTTTTAGTGTAAACTGGGTTTTACACTTGCAGGGCCGAAACTACATAATAAACTCCGCCGACCCGATAAAGGTGATCCGACGGTCAGGATTTAAGTGGATAAAACAATGAGATTTATAGAAAAGGCCTCGGACTTCTATAAAACCCGTGATTTCGACATGAAACATAGAATAGCAAAGGAAATAACACTCTATCCCAAATACAAAGGATTTGCAAGCAAACAGGGGTTTCCATAGGTTCGATAACCAGTATTACACACAATATGATTCATTCATAATAAATTACTTATAGAGTCTCAGTCTTAGGCCTGATTACAACAAAATAAATACCTCTTTCTCAAAACCCAATCCACACACTATTTCTCTCTCGCTCTACTCAATCCACTCTTCAATCCTCCCTCTCTTTTTCATTAAATTTTTCCTCCCTTTTATAAATCGGATATCACTCTAACTGTGTCTAACAAATCAATCCCTATTTTTAATAAATCTAACAGCAAATCTTCTAATTCCTAGCTCTATATCACACCTATGCTAACAACTCATCTTTGAGCCTAAAATAAGACAATTTCTAACTTATTACAATAATGAAATACAACTCATTTCTTGAGAGATCAAACCCTCTCAGTAAAACTACCTTTTGACCAATTAGGTCAATGAAATCCAACTTGTTTAGCCACAACGTGTGAACAAACTTTCACATTGCTCCTGCATCAGACTCTCGAGGAAGAAAAGAATCGTCCTTCAAACTTTTAGGACTTACTCCATACTTTTGCAATTTTGTTGTTATTAACCAGCTAGCATCCTTCACTGGCTGTCCTTTCCATTTGACTAAATATTTGAAATAAGTTTGTCCTCTGGTTCTTTTGGATACTCTTTTGTCCAAAACAGCTTCGACTTCTTTCTTAGTTGCCTTTGGCATTTGTTCTTCCCAGTTCACATTTTGAACTTCATCTCCTGTAGTTTCCTCTTGTGTCTTTGTCTCTGCCTCTTTGTATGGATACAAATCTACAACATTAAAAATGGGTGATATTCCAATCCCTTCTGGCAACTCAATTTCATATGAATTAGTTGAAAACTTTCTTACAATTCTACATAGTCCTATCTTTTTCATTTTTAGTTTGTTGTAAGTTTCAACAGGAAATATCTCTTTTCTCAGATACACCATCACTAAATATCTCACTTGGAAATATTTCTCTTTTCTTTTCATGTCTACGCTTTGTTTGTATTTGTTGTTTCTTTCCTGTAATTTTCATTTAACTTCTTCCTGTAGTCTCTACATTTGTTCTGCAAACTCTTCAGCTTTTTCACTTCTGGTCTCCCGCTTTCCCAAATCCCTGAGCTCGTACACACCTCTTGGATTCATTCCAAAAGCAATCTAAAATGGACTCATTCCAGTACTTCAGTTTGGAGTATCATTATAAGTAAACTCAGCTTGAGCTAGTGCTAAATCCCACTGCTTAGGATTTTGATACACTAAACTCCTCAATATATTCCCCAAGCTCCTGTTTACTACTTCGGTCTGTCCATCTGTTTGAGGATGGTATGCTGAACTAAAACTAAGGTTAGCTCCAAGTTTCTTCCAAAGAGTTCTCCAGAAATGCACTACAAACTTTGTATCTCTATCAGACACAATACTTACAGGTAACCCATGTAATCTTACAATCTTTGAAAAGAATAAATTAGTTGTGTGTTGCATCACTAGTTTTCCTACATGCAATGAAATGTGCCATCTTAGAAAATTTATCTATTACAACATAAATAGAATCATTCCTTCTCTGGGTTTTTGGTAATCCCAGAACAAAATCCATGCTAACTGCATCCCACAGTCGGTCTGGTATTGGCAATGGCTGATACAATCCTGCATTCCGACTCCTTCCTTTTGCATCCTGACATATCCTACACTTCTCAACAAATTTCTTAACATCAGTCTGCATTTTCGGCCAATAATAAAAAAAATTCACCTGAGAAAAGGTTTTATCTTGTCCAAAGTGACCAGATAATCCTCCATTATGTTTCTCCTTTATTATGTTTTCCCTCATAGAACATTTTGGAATACACAACTTGTTGCTTTTAAACAATAAGCCTCCTTGAATGAGATAGTCCAACCACTAACTTTTGTTATGACTCATTGGATTCCAAACTGTTGTAGAGATATCTTTGAAATTTGCATCATCCTTGTACATTTCAATCATTTCCTCAAATCCTACAATACCCACTTTTAATTCTTGCACAATAAAACTTACCCTGCTCAATGCATTTTCTACTTTATTTGACTTACCACTCTTGTGCTTTATTACAAAAGTAAAGCTTTGTAGAAATTCTACCCACTTGACATGTTTATAATTTAGCTTCGACTAGTTATTGATGAACTGTAAGGCATGATTGTCTGAATATAATATGAATTCTTTTGGCAGTAAATAATGTCTCCATTTTTTCAAGGCTTGCACAACAGCATACAACTCTTTATCATAAGAATAATATTTCTTCTTAGCATCATTCAACTTCTCACTGAAGTATGCTATCAGTCTTTGCTCCTGACTCAGAACTGCGCCAACTATGACTCCACTAGCATCTGTTTCTACTTGAAAGACTTTTTCAAAATCAGGCAAAGCTAAAATTGGTTCCTTTGTGATTTTCTTCTTCAGCAAATTAAAATTTTTTTCTGCTGCTTCTGTCCACTTGAATGGCTGATTGATCTCCTTGATTGTTTCAATAATGGGTGCACAAATTTGACTAAAGCCTTTGATAAAATTTCTGTAAAAACTTGCAAGACCATGGAAGCTTCTTACCTCAAATATACTTTTGGGAGTAGGCCAGTTCCAAATTGCTTGGACTTTCTCTAGATCCATCTTCAAGCCTTCTTTAGAAACTACAAATCCCAAGTAAACCAATTCTTCCTTCATGAAACTACATTTCTTCAGATTTATCAGTAGTTTCTCTTTCTACAGAGTTCTTAGGACCAACTTAAGAGTTCTAGATGTTTTTATTTACTTTTACTAAAAACTAGAATATCATCAAGATAAACAATAACAAACTTGCCTATGTATTCCTTTAAGACTTCATTCATTAATCTCATGAATGTGCTAGGTGCATTAGTGAGTCCAAAAGGCATCACTAACCACTCATACAACCCACTATTTGTTTTAAATGTAGTCTTCCACTCATCGCCTTCTCAAATTCTTATTTGATGATATCCACTCTTCAAATATATTTTAGTAAAGTATTTTGATCCACTCAAATAGTCCATTAAATCATCCATGCACGGCAAACGAAATTTGTACCTGATAATGATCTTGTTGATGGCTCTAGAATCTATGCACATACGCCATTCTCCTCCTTTCTTTGGACTAAGCACTGTCAGTACAACACATGGACTAAGACTTTCTCTGATTAGCTCCTTATCCATTAGCTCCTGCACTTGTCTTCCAACTTTATCATTCTCTTGAGCAGTTAATCTGTATGCTGCTTTATTTGGCAAACTTGGTCCTAGTATTATGTCAATATGATGACTAATACTCTTGATCAGTGGTAATGCATTTGGAAACCCATCCACAATAATATCAACAAAATCATCTAACATAATTTTAACTTCTTCAGGTAAATCATCCAAGTTTGTGGAAGTCAAAGTACCTTTGGTCTTCCCACAATAGCAAAATGCAACTCCTCATTCTTCACTACTTCCTGCAGTAGTTCCTTTCCACTTATCAGCATAATACTACTTCCAGGTGTTCCTTTGTCAGCATTGTCCTTCAATGGTAGCAATGTGTGTTCAGTTCCATCCTTCTCTAGAGTATAAGTGTTTCTCCTTCCATCATGAATAACTTCTTGATCAAATTGCCACAGTCTTCCCAGCAATACATGGCATACATCCATGGGCATTACATCACATAATATCACATCTTTATACATACCAATTTGTAGCTCCACCTTGCATTGTTCAGTCACAATAATATGATGTCCCTTATGTAACCATTATACCTTGTAAGGAGTAGGGTGCATGGTCTTTGCTAATCCGAGCTTGTCCACCATCTCTATAGAAACAATATTGTTAGAGCTTCCACTGTCAATTATTACTTTGCAGCACTTACCTTTGGATTTATAGGTAGTTCTAAACAAATTCTTCCTCTGGGCTAGTTCTCCAATCTCTAGTTCTGCCCTAAGCAAAGTCCTTCTCAATAACAATGATTCACCTTCTTCAAGGGGTTCTTCCTTTTCCATAATTCGATGTCGTTCTGGGTTTGCCTCAGCCACATTCACACTCCTCTGACTTGTTGGTTTATTATGAGGACAATCCCATGACATATGTCCCCATTCTCCACATGTATAACACTGAACATCTCTTCCTCGCCCTCTTCCTCTGGGCACAAATATTCGTCTGTTAAATTCTCCCCTATGTGGTGGTCTGCTAGTTGAGCTGCTTGCTTCATGTTGATGTTGTTGTCCCCTTGGTTTGGTAGTTCCTCTACCCATTACTGAGCTTCTTCCTCTATTCCTTTGACTCTGTTTCCTCAATATCTTCTCTTTTTCCTTCAAAATTGCTTAATAAGCATCCTCAATAGTTTTCAAACTTAACAAGCTAATCTCATCTTGTATATCATACCTTAAGCCATTGATATATCTAGCTACCTTTTCCACATCATCCTCTACATGCCCTGCTCTAATACTCTATCTATAAAAATCTTATGTATATTCTTTAACAGACATTCCTTTTTGCCTTAAATTTTGCAATTGTTTAAAAAGATTTAACTGATAATCTTTATGCAAAAACTTGGCTTTAATTTTACTTACGTTTTTGTCCCATTGCTTGATCTTGGAATTCCCTTTCCTCATTCTTGATGTCTGTACCTCATCCCACCAGACAGCTGCATGACCCCTCAATCTGGTAACTACAGACTTCACCATCTTCTTCACATCAACCTCTTCATAGTCAAAGTACTGGTCTAAGGATCTGATCCAATCCATTAGCTCTTCTGCATTCAAACTCCCTTCATACATAGGGATTTCTGCCTTATGTTTTCCTCCTACTTTAGCCAACATCTTGATGACTGTGGCAGTTTCATTGTCTTCATCTACTACCTCCTCAGGAGATTCTTCTAAAGAAATTTCATCTCCTTCATCAGGTGCTCTTCTTCGGGCAATTTCAATTGTCTCCATTCTTGTACGCAGACTCCAGACCTCTTCCAATAGAATTGCATTTGCTTCAGGTCTTCCTCGACCGATACCAGCTCCTCTCCTTGGCAGCATTTTCATTGCAAACAACCATTTTTTCTCTCTGATACCACAAATGACACAGTGCGGAAGAAAAACTCACAAAAACCCAATAATCACCCTGCTGATCCCCTTTAAACTATAACTTGACTGTTTTCCTCGTTCCCGAAATACATTGAAAAATAATGAAAAACATTAATATTTACCTTTTTATATTAGCGCACTTATCTTACGCCAAAAGTCAACACAATAATTCTTTGGAACCGTCAATCTGGATCGGTAAGATCTGACGGTTGTCAAAGATTTTGGGTGGAACATTAGACCAGGATTTAACCGCCTGATATATGGTTTTATTCCCCTCCGCCTTTGCTACGTGGCAAAGTTTCAATGGAATCGGGTGCCGGACCACTAAAACCACTTACAGCTTTTGATGCACTTGATAACTATTCACTGTAGTGAGACCACTTGGCAATCCAATGATCACGGTTGATCGCGATCCAATGGTTGAGATTTAATCGCTGATCACCAAGTCGCTGTGTCCAATTCCCAGGCTCCTTATGCTTCAAAGCACCGATTCGAAATATGTCTTACGCACCCGATATGGTATAGATCCTTGCCTATAAATGTTTCAAGTCTGCATTCCAAATCTGACTATGTTTTGAGCTCATTTTTAGTGTAAACTAGGTTTTACACTTGCAAGGCCGAAACTACATAAGAAACTCCATCGACCCGATAAAGGTGATCTGACGGTCAGGATTTAAGAAGATAAAACAATGAGATTTATAGAAAAGGCCTCAAACTTCTATAAAACCCGCGATTTCGACATGAAACATAGAATAGCAAAGGAAATAACATTTTGTCCCAAATACAAAGGATTTTCAAGCAAACAAGGGTTTCCACAGGTTCGATAACCAGTCTTACACACAATATGATTCATTCATAATAAATTACTTACAGAGTCTCAGCCATAGGCCTAATTACAACAAAATAAAGACCTCTATCTCAAAGCCCAATCCACCAACTATTTTGCTCTCGCTCTACTCAATCCACTCTTCAATCCTCCATCTCTTTTTCATTACATTTTTCCTTCCTTTTATAAATTAGATATCACTCTAACTGTGTCTAACAAATCAATCCCTATTTTTAATAAACCGAACAGCAAATCTTCTAATTCCTAGCTCTATCTCACACCTATGCTAACAACTCATCTTTGAGCCTAAAATAAGACAATTTCTAACTTATTACAATAATGAAATACAACTCATTTCTTGAGAGATCAAACCCTCTCAGTAAAACTGCCTTTTGACCAATTAGGTCAATGAAATCCAACTTGTTTAGCCACAACATTTGAAAAAACTTTCGCATTGCTGGCTAAGTTCGGATGCTTCTGCATCAAAAATGTAGCCCCAACATTCTTAAGGCCAAAAGGGAGCTTTTTATATGCGAAGGTGCCCCACAAACATATAAAGGTTGTCTTATCTCGATCAGCCAGCACAATGTTTATCTAGTTGTAACTAGAAAAATCATCCATAAAGGAAAAGAACTCACTCCCAGCACATTCATCAATGATCTGGTCAATGAAGGGAGTGGGGTAATTATCCTTTGGATAGGCATGATTGAGATCACGGTAATCTCCATACCTGTGGCTAGACCAAAATAATTTAGAAGTTGTTTGTAAGCTAACACTTCCTTGACTGTGGGAACCCCCTGCAACATGGTATCATCTACTTATTGTTGATGAGTCACAGTCTCACCATTCTCACATAGTTGAAGACCATTGATTTTGCCTTCGTCCTTCGCTTGCTTGATCGATCTACCAAGTCCTTCCATCATGAGAATAAAGAGATCTCCCTGCCTAAGGCCTCTTGATGGAATAAAAATCTCGGAGGGAGAGCCATTTACTAAAATAGAAAAGCTGGAAGAGGTTACCAGAGCCATAACCCATCTCACCCAATTATGATCAAACCCGAAAGCAATGAGGACCCTCCTGATATAGGTCTGGTTATCTTATCGTAGGCCTTAGCTATGTCTAGCTGCATAATCATTCCCGCCTTCTTGTTGCAAGTTAGTGAGTGCACTACTTCCTATGCTTAAATGATATTGTTGAGAATTTGTCTACCCTCCACACAACCAGATAGCTCCCCGGAAATAAGGGTGGGGAGAAGAGGTTTGAGTCTGTTAGCTACAACCTTAGAAATTATCTTGTAAACTACATTGCACAGTGCTATAGGTCGAAACTTATCTGGAGTCATAGCATTATCCTGTTTAGGGATCAGAGATATGAAGGAGGTATTGAGTGCCTTCAGAATAGTTCTGTTCCTCCTGGAATCCTCTACCACATTCAGTATGTCTTGTTTAACAATATTCCAGCATGCTTTGAAGAAGTCCACATTAAAACCATCAGGACCCGGTGCTTTACCGTTCTGCATTTCCTTAAGGACTTCATTGATTTCTTCTTCCGTAACTGGCCGGTTGAGGTTGAGATTATCCTCTCTGGACACAAGTCTTGGTATATTTCTTGTAATGTCCTTTATGAAGGTCTCTCTGTTAGGAATAGTTTCCTGGGCAATCCCTCTAAAGTGTTGTACTAAAACCGCTTCAATTTCTTCCTGGGTACTGATGAGTTCCCTTCCTCATCTTTGATCGAGGAGATTCTGTTATGAGTTTTGTTAGCCAAGGTTGATCTATGGAAAAATCTGGTATTTCTTTCCCCTTCCTTTAACCATTGCACTCTGGATTTTTGTCTCCAGAAAATTTCCTCTTGTTTACATAAGTTCTCCCACTCGTGCTGAAGAATGGTAGCTTTATCATTTCTTATTTTATCAAAGCCAACCTCGATGATGGATTGGTTGAGTATCTGCAATTTATTTTCAACAGTTTTTTTACCTTCAAAAATGTTGCCAAACTCACTCTTGTTCCACTCTTTAAGTTTGAGTTTTATGTGTTTTAGTCTTTTGTGAAGAATGAACATACTCGAACCCTGAATATGCAAATCCTCAGACCACCAACTAGAAATATTGTTGATAAAATCTGGATGGGAGAGCCAGATGTTCTCAAATCTGAAAGGTCTATTCCTGGGAGTGCCAATGCCCCTGATCTCTAGTTGAATTGGCCAGTGATCCGAACCTCCAAAGGGCAGAATCCTTGCTCCTATATCAAAATCTTTGAGAATAAGGTCCTCTGATAAGATGAATCTGTCTAACTTAGAGGCCACTAAAGACCCTCCTCCTCTCCTATTGTTCCAAGTAAAGAGACCATTACTTGTTTCCATATCAACCAATTTCGCAGTGTCCAAAAAGGATTGAAAAGCTAAGGCATCTCTGGTGAGAGCCCTGGTGCCCGCTTTTTTCTCCGATAGTGATTTGATCATGTTGAAGTCCCCACCCAAAATCCATGGAGTCCCAACATATCTTTCTCTGAGATCCATAAGAGAATCTAGGAATCTCAACTTGTCCTCCATTCTCTGAGGGCCATAAACATTCGTTACCAGATAAGTCTCCCTAACCCCCTCCGGTTGTATGACCAAAGAAAGATAATTTCTGGAAGCTTCCGCATCTAATATACTAATCTTGAGGGGGTTCCAAAGAGTCAGAATACCACCTGCTGTGTTTTCTGCCTTGACTTCTAGAAACTCAAAACGACTGAGCCATTTATTATGAAGTTCTTTAATCTTTTGTATGGAACATTTAGTTTCCTGGATAAAAATGATATCCGGAGCTTCTTGCTTCATCCTGTTACTAAGTAAACTTTGTTTTCTTTTACTACCTAGACCCCATATATTCCAAGAGGTGAAAGAGTAATTGGTTAGGTCTTTCATCTTACCCGAGTCTATCATTAGCTTTCCACACTCCATCAGCAGTTCATTCTGCTTTTTTCTGCCTCTCTTCTTGCCAGGGCCTCTAGGTGCTAAACTTGGTGTGTTTTTTGAGGGTTTCACCCCTTCGTTGCCTTGTTTTGCCATGTTGCCTTACCTTTCCTTCCCATCAGCCTGGGTCTTCCATAAGTACAACTGTTGTACTCTAGAGAAATCTTCTTGAGGTAACGAATCTAACCCTTCCATGGTTCCTTGTTTCAAGAACCCTTCCAAATCTAGGTGTTCTCTATCTAAAATCTCCTGCAGCTCCTGATCCTCCATTTCCATCTCACTTTGGGTCATTTCCTGGTCCATGTCCCGTTCGACCTCGCTCATCATGGTCTCTTTCTGTATGTTATTGTGCTTTGGTTGGTCTTTATTCTCCTCTGTCTCCTTATTTTCTGGATTTACTTCTAATCCCTGATCTTCTTTTATAGTCTCTTCTTCCTCCTCGAGCACTTGAAACCTATTCTTCATGACTTGAGACCCTTCGGCTTGCTGGTGTCTAAGACCTCTTTTGCCGCCTTTTCCTTTGTGGCTCACTTTTTGAAAACTCTCCGTATCCTTCTTGGTATAATCTCTGCTTCTGTTCTCTGTTTTACTGAGAGGGCACTCTCTGAACAGGTGTCCATGCTCATGACATCTACGGCATCTAAAAGGAATGTGTTCGTAATCTACTGTTTGCACCCATTCTTCATCCAAAACTTCCAAGATCAACTCATCCGGTAGGGCTCCGGAGAGATCCATTTCCACACAGATTCGTGCGAAGGATGTATATTTTCCTCTTCTGGTGGCTTCTGAAGCCTTGACAAAACGTCCCAGTTTATTTCCTATAGCTGTCAACGATTCTATTTGCCAGTAATCAAGAGGAAGGGAGTAAAGTCTTACCCAAACTAGAACTGAGGTGAAATTCTCCCGCTCCGGGACAAAATTCATCATCCACGGCCTCATATAGAGGCCAACCGCTGCAAAGAAGTAGGGCCCTCCTTCAAACACTCTGTCTTTGTCCTCAATGTTAGTGAAGACCACTGTGAAGAATCCTTTTGACCCCAGATGTAGGTCAATGCTTCCTTTAGGTTTCCAATGATATTTAATCCATGTCTGTAAAGCTTTTTCAGTGGGCCATACTCCCATGAATTTACAAATAATAGCATAAGTAGTCATGTGTTCCCTATGTGCATGTAGCGCAAGATCATTCAAGACAACCCTAGGTGTGACCTCAAATTTTGGCTTACAAGGGCCCATCTCGGTCGTGGTTTTTACTTCCTTTTCCTTGTCATTTTCTTCATTGTCTCTCGTGGTTTGATTCTCCTTATGTTTGTCTTGGTCCTTCCCTTCTTCCCTGCTTTCTTTCCCCTTGTCATTTCTTCCGACAGAGGCTTCTTACCATGATTGTTCACCGCTTGCTTGTAGGAGGGAGTGGAGCTCCCTCCTCCCCTCCCAACCATGGAGAATTACACCTACACTGCTTCTACTGTGGCTGTTCTTCGCGCACTCCTCAACTCTCATCCACCTTCACCAAGAATCATTTCATCCTGATATTCATTAGATCTTCCTATATATAAAGATATTTATTTTGTCCATTCAAACCTAATTTTAATTATCTAATAATACCAATAATAAAAGCATAAATATATACTGAAGAAAACACAAATAATGATACAATTTCTTAACCAAAACAAAACAAAAACATTTAATTCAATAAAGAAATGTGAATAACTCTCCATAACTATTAATAAAAATAATATACAAATGTTTTAAAACACGACACAAAAAATAAGCATATTATGAATAAAACTATTTGAAATATATATATATGAAAATGAAACACACAAACAATGATACCATTTCATAAACCCAAACAAAACAAAAACATTTAATTCACTAACAAATTTGAACAACTCCCCCATAACTTATATAATTATTAATATATATTATACAAATATGTTAAAAACTTGCACAAAGAATAAATATATAACTAATAATAAAAATAAAGTAAAAATATTTTAATAAGAATAAGTATATTATGAGAAGAGGAGAACCATTTGAAAAGCAAAACACATCAAAATTCCAAATACCAATTTTATATACCCTATAAAATAAATATTTTAAATTTCTAAACATTTTCCAAATGTTTATAAATAGAATAAAATACTTTACTCTATAACCATCATTTACATCCACGAAAAATTTCACCTATACTTTATAACCATCATTTATAAATTTCACAAATCCCAAGGTAAGGTTAGGTTTTAAGTTTTACGTATATCATGAAGTGATAAGTTCAAGAAAAACGAGTCGTGGAGAAGACTACGACAGGCGACAAAACAAATAAACGAGGCTAAGACTACAGTAGACCACGAAACAAATAAAAGATGCTAAGTACTACACATCTAAGAGGCGGATGAATATTGAGATACAAGCTGTCGCAGCGAGCCTATAACACGTGGATAACACAGATCCACAATATAGCTTCTCAGAAAATCCCCAAAAACTTGGACCACCTCGTCCCTTCTTGGAGCACCAGCATCATGAAGTGCACCGGTAATGTTTATAGCATGTTGCAGATGAGATGACCAAAGGTATTTGAAGTCCCCAGCCACAAGCTTCACCATTCGGATAATCACGCTTACCATACCTAACTCTTGCAGCCTGGCTTTGGAATAATAACGGAAGAACGGGGATCCCAGTAAGGAATTTATTAAGAAGAGCCCTCGACCAAGAGATACTCTTATCAAATTAATATTCTCAACGTCTTCTTCTTCAGATGTAGAGATGGTCTGGCCGCCATGGTGAATGCCCTCCAGACGAGAAATGCAAAGATTTACTACGTCCACCATAACTTCAACGCAACGAAAGTCTGAGTAGTAGAGATTTTGCCACCCAATTCTGAGGAGCGCCGATCCGTTGTATAAGTCCTCATTAGATATCTCAAGATTTTTCATCTCTCTTTCGCGAAGGATTCTAGTATAGTCAGGAATGACCTCTAGACTTTGTAGCCTCAGTGTTGAGCTTGTGTTGTGGAGTATGTATTGTTGCATTTGTTGCCGCAGTTTAGACTGGGAAATTGCATGGCTAATATCGAAGGGCTGGCGGGTGAATGGGTTACCGGCTTGATCGTGCTTTTCATCCCAAATATTCTCCAGTGTCGTACGGTTGTAAACCTTCTGAGCAGGTTCTTCTGTAAGCGGTAAACGAATTGGATCATAAGCAAATTCTAGAAACACTGCATCAACATACTCTTCTGGAAATTTGCTATCACTTTCAGAATCCATTACGAAGTTCGCAGAATCCATTCTATTAATCGAATGTGAAATCTTTGCCGGGTGTATTTTACTTTAGACTTTCACTTATATACGACATTGTACAATGTTGTTGTGTGGCCTCTTTTGGAGGAGTCGGCTAGCCCAAGCTATCACTTGATAGACACTTACGTGAATAAAAACGAATAATTTTTCAAAATCACTTTATAGGTTTACCAAAAGAGCACGACAACCACTTCTCATTCTTAGTAGGGCTATTAAAATAGGCATATTTTTTTATTAATGGGAAGATGTAATTGAAATTACAGTAATTGTGGTTGCTAAAATTATTATATGTTTCAAAATTATAGCATAACTCAAAATTTTGATGAAAAAACAAGCTTATAATTTACATGTTACAAAAGGGTAATTTTAAGAGTGATTAAAGGAGATATATATAATTTTGTGGTGAGAGAAAGAGGTATTATATATATAATTTTCAAAACTTGTGAGAGAAGAGTGATATTATTTTTTTTTATATTAAATATTTTTTTTTATTATCATATTTAAATTAAGTATGTATTATTTTGTAGAAGATATATCAAATTATTATATAATAAGAATTTTGAATTTAATAGTGGAGAAATTTTTGAAATATATTAAAAAATAAAATAAGGTACAAACATCATGAATATGAATATAGAGTCATAATTTCAATATTTAACATATTAAAGAAGATTTTTTAACTACAAAGACTTGTTTAACATATTAAGGATGATGTTTAACATATTAAATTAATGAATTTATGAGTTATTGTCATTTGGGTAAATTAACACATGGAAATAATTTAGGAAAAATGGTTCCTTAGGTAAAAGTGGGTTTTAATGTTAAAACTCATACTACATGATGTATTTCAATCCACCTAATTAATTGTGGCAAGGCTGTCACTTCTTTTATGTGATAACAAAATCTATCATGGAATGATGGCATACTAGACCATTTCCATGTTATGTGGCACTAGGGAAAGGTTTTCTCTCACAAAACGTTTCTTGAGCCCAAAATCCAAGAGCTTGGGTATTAAAGGAGTCGCTTCCTATGAACATAGAGCATGGATGAGGACCTACACTATGAAACAATATCTTTGAATGGATACTTATTCTAAGACAATGATATGGGTTTCATTCTAAAGTTTAGTATATTGGGAAATGGGCTCCTCATCTAGGACTTGATTCAAGACCAAATTATAGGGCTAAGGCATAGCAGTAATACTTCTATAGTTCATAGGCCATACATGGGGCCCTAGACCGTAAAAATAGGTTCTCTAATTGGATTTAATATAATACAAGCCTTATTATGAGGCTTGACACCTTAGGGAAAGGGTATTATTTCCCAAAACATGTTTTATACACAAACTCCATTGGTTAGGTCCATTAATAAACTACCTCTATTGGAACTATGTCAAGACCCCCTCTTCAAAAATGTGTTTTGGATTGGAAAGGGGTTGTTGTGAAAGACTGATCCATGAATGGGGACATATAACATGAGACAAGGCATCTATATGGAACCTCTATGATGGGACTAGGATACATGCAAGCCTAGTTGGCCTAGGATTGCGTGTTGAGGAATTTTTTGGTTTGTGTCTAGGGTTCAAGGCTTTAGTCTTAAGTTCTTGGATGTTCTAGTTTTCCATAACAAGAAATTGTTTTTGATTTCATTTATAACCTAGATTTCAGACATCATTTCATTTATAACTTCTTCTATGCAGACATCACCATCCACGTCTATGCCTTCTCAACCTACATCTATAAATGTATTCCAAACTTCTAACCCCAAATGAAACCAACAATCTGATGGGAAGAATAAAGGATGAGGTAAGAAAAAGAGCCGCGATGGGAAGGGTAACACAAACAAACCCGACAATGATGTTGGAGGGGGTAGGAAAGAGTCTAAGAAAAAAGTAAAATTTCCATGCAAGTTGTGCAATGGAGATCATTTGACTCATCTTTTCCCTAAGATCTAAGATGCTCAACACTTATTAGTTCAGCAGAGGTATTCTAGCTCCCTGGTTGTCCTTACTAGCCCTTTTCCCAAGGGCAACAATTATTGGCTAGGGCGAACTCTAGTACTAGTACCCCTACAGGGGGCAACCATGAAGGAGATAATACATCAAATGTCTACATGATGAGTTCACATATCGATGTTGCTATGTGATCACATGATTATGGTGAATCAAAATCGTCCAAGGCTAAGTCTGCTTCCGATGCTTCAAAGCCACTCCATATTGAGAGGCCCTCTATTGAGTCTATACTTTGGATGGCGAAATTCTCCGCAAAATGCTCGACCATTAACCCTAATGCTAGGGTGTGGTGCAGGTAAATTCTATGTGGGGACACAAACAATTCCTCTAGCACAAAAGAGCGGGTTTAGCCACAAACAAACAATCTATGGAAAAACTCCTTAAGCTAGAATCAATTAAGGGGGCATACCTCTTCGAACGTTATTCTTCTTGGTGGTGATCTAGCTTCCCCACTCTAGCTATCTTCTGTTTCCTTCCTTCGAATACCTGAAACAAGCAAACAAAAACAACAAACATGATAGCATACAATATTGTATTCAACCTATGTAATAGGTCAAGGATCATTAATGCATAAATATGTAAAATGACACTTCATGTAGGAAATCAATCAATAGTTGCATTTATATAAATCAAAAAGATATTACAACCGGTGCCTTGACGTTGTTGGTCCCTCCGACGTATCCGGGTTCCGACACTTCTGCTAGCGCTTCATGGATAGCCTCAACAATGAAATTCTTAACGCCTCTTTCCCTCTAGTCTCAAACCAAACAAAAATCACACTATTCTCCCTCAAACATACACTAGAAAGCTACAAGCTATAGATGACTTGCTGATTATTCAAACTTGCTCCAAAACTCCAACGAGCTTTTGCTTGGGAAAAAGAGAGGTTTATATAGCTTGGATGGATGGGAGATGGTTCCTCTCATCATGAGAGAAGGTCTTATCTCTTGAGGTTGTTCCATCCTAATAGGGGAAAGGAGCCTAAACTGACTTCCTCATCTCCATCCGGCCCAACCATCTACCAGACTTCTGTTACGAAGCTTTTAGACATGGAATCTTCGACTCCATATTTAAAAAACCTTCCAAAATAGGATCGGTGCAACTAGAAAAGGGAACAGTCACTCTGAATGATGCAAGGGCTAGTTTTAATCTCTTCAAATCAACGTGACGAGAAAACTGGTCAGTAGCGCCGGTCTTGTAAACTGGGATAGAAGGGAGATTCTTGGGAAATGATGCAAAGGGAAAATATTATGCTCATGAAGAGGGACATACTGGGAGTTTCTTCATGATGGGAAAGCATGTCGTATACACTATAGTGGTCCTTCAGTATCATAGACGGGAAGTACAGGGACAGTGACAAAATGTTGTGTAACAGATGCCCCCTAAAGTGTGAAGATCGAACTAGAGTGAGGGGTAAAATGCTTTACAAGTGGAAGCGAGGAATCATAGTCCATCATAGGAAAAACTACAAGCAAGCATAGATACATATAGATCACTAAAAACTCCAAATAATAATACATGAATCATGGTGTGGACCCAACCATCCAGAGAATGATCATGTAAATGGATCCAAGGCATGGGCGCAACCATCTAGTAGAAAGGATCATAATGAAACCAAGGTATGGTCACAACCATCTAATAATGATAGGGATCACATATAATAACTCATGATATGGTCATAGCCATCCATCTAAAAGAGACATGTATATTAACATGATCATGTCACATCACCTTACAATCTGGACTTGTGTAATCTCAGCCTGGGGTCTTGCGCTCCAAACGACTCGATCAAGGTACAGATCCAAACATGTGAATGAATGCGTTGAAGTCGAACATGCTAGGAAATCACTTGATTACTAGTCAATGAGGTGGACCTTTAACAAGTGTGAGAGAAACCACTAATAATGACAATGGCTCTTAAGGTACTCGCATCATAGTTCACAGAATGTGAATAAAGGAACTGATGTCGAACACCTGTGAAATCACCTGATCGAAAGCCAATGATGTGAGCTTGTGGTCGAGTGCAAAGAACTTGCCATTAGGGCATGCAAGCTCTAAGGTACTGGGAGGGAGTCTCTCAGTCAACTTCCTGCATAATGAACTAAAGTTGACAAGAAGCGACCATGTGGAAGGAGGGCCATGATGTATCTGACATCATCGACATTAGACAAAGAGATGCAAATGATTTCAGATGATATAGAGAATCATGAGTAAGTGTAACTATAGAAGGACTAACTCTTGAACATATCGATGACACGATTTCAGAACTTGACAACTTTTGGATCCATAGGATCGGTGGTCATGATGACGTGGCAGAGATCAAATGGAAGACAAAAGTTAGTGGCCCAACCCAGGGAGGTCAAATGATGAAAAGCAGGATATCCCAACCAAACATGAAGTAAAAAATGTGATGTTCAAGAGTGAGTTGCGGACACGATTGATAGAATTTCCAATTTTCTTTTATTTTGTTTGTTGAGCAATTATGATCTTTTTCAATTTGTTGTGCTTGATTTTGAGGGAAATTTGTTTTTAAAATTTGTGCCCTCTTCATTATCAAGTTGGCTTATTGAATCTATAAAGAAGCACATTTTCTTATAGCATGAGTGTTTTTAGGATCTTGCATCGTCATTTAGATTTGCATTAGGTTGGTTTTCATCGTCATACGTATATTAGGAATCAAGACACAGAATAAATAGTCATTGATCTACTATTCGTGACAAGTATATTGAGTACCCTCCCAACAAAGAAAACAACCTCCTATTTTCTACCCTGTACTGGCAATATAGACGAACAAGATTAAATCTCTGCCACAACACCTTCCAATATCACTCGAGAGTTCTGTTTCCATTGATATAATGCTCGTTAACTAGACGTTGATAATCTATAATCAATTGATTCAACAGATTTTTCATCTCTCTTTTGCTAAGGATTCTAGTATAGTCAAGAATGACCTTTGGACTTTGTAGCCTTAGTGTTGAGCTTGTGTTGTGGAGTATGTATTGTTTCATTTGTTGCTGCAATTCAGACTGGGGAATTGCATGGCTAATATCAAAGGGCTAGTAGGTGAATGGGTTACCAGCTTGATCATGCTTCTCATCCCAAATATTCTCCAATGTCCTACGGTTGTAAACCTTCTGAGTAGGTTCTTCTATAAGTGGTAAATGAATTGGATCATAAGAAAATTTTAGAAACACTGCATCAACATACTCTTCTGGAAATTTTCTATCACTTTCAGAATCCATTACGAAGTTTGCAGAATCCATTCTATTAATCGAATGTGAAAAATTTGCCAAGTGTATTTTACTTTAGACTTTCACTTATATATGCCATTGTACAATGTTGTTGTGTGGCCTCTTTTGGAGGAGCCGGCTAGCCCAACCGATCACTTGATAGACACTCAAGTGAATAAAAACCAATAATTTTTAAAAATCACTTTATAGGTTTACCAAAAGAGCAAGACAACCACTTCTCATTCTTAGTAGGGTTATTAAAAAAGGCATATTTTTTATTAATTAGAAGATGTAATTGAAATTACAGTAATGTTGTTGCCAAAATTATTATATGTTTAAAAATTATAGCATAACTCAAAATTTTGATGAAAAAACAAGCTTATAATTTACATTTCACAATAGGGTAATCATATGGCAATTTAACAGTGATTAAAGGAGGTATATATAATTTTCATTTATTTTTTACAAAAGGGTAATCATAAACCAATTTAAGAGTGATTAAAGGAGATATATATAATTTTCTATTGAGATAAAGAGGTATTATATATATATTTTCAAACTTGTGAGAGAAGAGTGATATCAATTTTTTTTGGTATATTAAATATTATTTTTTATTATTATATTTAAATTGAGTATGTGGTATTTTGGAGAAGATATATCAAATTATTATATAATAAGAATTTTGAATTTAATAGTGTAGAAATTTTGGAAATACATTAAAAAATAAAATAAGGTACAAACATCATGAATATGAATATAGAGTCATAATTTCAATGTTTAACATATTAAGGAAGATTTTTCAACTACAAAGACTTGTTTAACATATTAAGGATGATGTTTAACATATTAAATTAATGAATTTATGAGTTATTCTCATGTGGGTAAATTAACACATGGAAATAACTTAGGAAAAATGGTTCCTTAGGTAAAAGTGGGTTTTAATGTGTAAAACCCATACTACATGATGTATTTCAATCGACCTAATTAATTGTGGCAATGCCATCACTTTTTTTTATGTGATAACAAAATCTATCATGGAATGGTGGGATACTAGACCATTTCCATGCTATGTGGCACTAGGGAAAGGTTTTCTCTCACATAATGTTTCTTGAACCCAAAATCCAAGGGCATGGGTATTAAAGGAATCACTTCCTAGGAACATAGAGCATGAATGAGGACCTACACTATGAAACAATATCTTCGAATAGATACTTATTCTAAGACTATGATATGGTTTTCATTCTAAAGTTTAGTATATTTGGAAATGGGCTTCTCAACTAGGACTTGATTCGAGACCAAATTATAGGGCTATGGCCTAAAGCTAATACTTCTATAGTTCATAGGTCATACATGGGGCCCTAGACCATAAAAATAGGTTCTCTAATTAGATTTAATATAATACAAGCTTTATTATGAGGCTTGACACCTTAGGGAAAAGGGTATTATTTCCCAAAACATGTTTTATAGACAAACTCCATTGGTTAGTTCCATTAATAAACTATCTCTATTGTAACTATGTCAAGACCCCCTCTTCCAAAATGTGTTTTGGATTGGAAAGGAGTTGTTGTGAACGACCGATCCATGAATGTGGACATATAACATGAGATAAGGCATTTATATAGAACCTCTACGATGGGACTAGGATACATGCAAGCCTAGTTGGCCTAGGATTGCTTGTTGAGAAAGTTTTTGGTTTGTGTCTAGGGTTCAAGGCTTTAGTCTCAAGTTCTTGGATGTTCTCGTTTTCCATAACAAGAAATTGGTTTTGATTTTGTTTATAACCCGGATTTCAAATTGATTTTCTTTGCTTTCATTTTGATTTCGTTTATAACCTGGACTTCAAGAGTCTCTATTGACTCATAATTCTCCTCTTCCTCCCAATCACCCGGATGTTTTATTATATGTCAGGACTCCGACCAACAGGCCTTTGAGCCAAGGTTTATATTGATCTTTTCCTTTGATGACCACTACTGGAAACATGGCATCCACCATGAGTGATCCAGGTCCAGGTGTGACAAAGGACCCTTGGAAGACCTTTTAATTTTTTGATGTGTTAAATTGCATTTTTAAAAGAACATTAATGAATACATATGCATGTTGTAAAGAAGAGGAACAATACAATCATCAACAACATAAAAACAAAGAGTTGATAGCGGATTTCATCCAGGAGGGACTACGTCTCTGGGCATCGGTGTCAAGATGGTGTAGGCAATTGCATTAAGTGTTGTCAATAGTGATGATGTACACAAGAGATGATGTCGCAATCATACAAGGAAAATGCCCTCACGCAAGCGTGGCTCTAAGAGATGTTCCACTACAGGAACTCTCAATCAACAAACTCCCATCAGTATGACACAAAACTCATGCACGATCAGCATCCCGCCAACATGGAATAAAAGAGATCTCAAAACAAACATGCATGGTGACAACACGAGTATCCCATCAACATACAACAAAGGGATCTCAAAACACAACATGATGAATCATGACAACAAGTACATCACATAGGAAATTCCGCGTCACATCAAGCAGGAATCACAAAATGAGTAAGAAATAGGATCCCACATCAAACATCAATCAAGGACCTGTGCAGCGTAATTCATAGAAAAATAAGTACATGAACACTGCATATACCTCGCAAGCAAGGGCCATCTGAAGAAGCGGATGTCAAACTATTGAAGCTGTTTGGACCATTGATCTCATGGCATCAATCGCATCACTGCTTGCACATGGATGTTGACACTTGCATTCCACTTAGAAAAGTGGTTGAAGAATAGAATGAGAGAATGAGAAATCTGTATACACCATCAGATTTGTGACATTGAATAGTGCAAAATTGACTATCCAATCTTTGAATTTCGAGAAGTTGAGAATCTGGGGCTCAAGGAATCTTTTAGATTCCCCCTAGATTCCTCAAAAATTCTGCTCCATGGGTGGACTAGAAATCTGCACCTCCAAAGGTAAATCTGACTTTGCCATTGCAAGCCTTGTGGAAAACCATGAAAAACAACTGAAAACTTGACTATATTTCGACATGGATAAAAATTACCTCCTCAAGAAAATTGCAAGGATCATGGTTTCGCTCCCTGTTCTTGCAGCGATCATGGTTCCACCTTCATACTGAAAATGACCAAAAAGTGCAAAACTCTAATGGAAAAATCGATAGCTCCATTGCATTTGTGGCATCGAGAAGTGTTGAAACCATATAAAATTTGTCAAATTATGACAAAGTGAAGTTTTGACCCTCCTGCAAAATTCTACCTTGAACTCCATGCATTGCCTCCTCTACCTGAGCACAATAAAACTATGTTTTAAATGGAAATTGGGTGATGTATTTCCCAATAAAGTTGTTATCGGGGTTGGTTTTGATCCGATTTAACAGGGACGAGGTCGGGAGGTCAAACCCTGCCTCCTCCTTTTTTAATACACACAAACCAAATTTGTTTTTTTAAATTAAAAAAAGTGGTTGGGTCGGGCCTGCCTTGGGCGGCCCACCCACCATACCTCCATGCTCCATCTCTGACTTTGGTAATGGCCATTGGTTTTATTTATTAATGTGGGTTGGGTTGTTGGTTTGTATTAATGTTTAGTTTGTTTGTTATGAGGCCACCTGGTGGGCCGGCCCATGTGACAGAGTGGGCTCAACTCCCATCGGCCTCACCATTTTTTAATACATGGTAAGGTACGTATAGTGCTTGGGGTGGTGGGATTGGTGGCCCCCACCCCCTTTTAATATATATTATTTTGTTTTAAAAACAATAAGGTGCCATTTAAAAAAAAAAATCGAATTTAGTTGTAGGAGTGATTTTAATGACCCCAAAATTTTGCCTGGAATCCGGCCTAGGTTGGCCGGAATCCAGTGACTGGAAAAAGTCCAAATTTTGACCTCCTTAAACCTGCCTAGTCATCAAAAAATCAACCCAACTTTGACTGCTTCTAACTTTCACATATGAACTCGGATTGACGAACCATTTGCACCACCGTGATCAGGACGACGAGATCTACACTCTGGTCCTAGTTTGAGCATAATCTAAATGCTTTGAATTTTGAGCTTTCCTAAGTCCTCTTTGTCCTGTGTGTGTCTCTAGAGCCACCTGGACCAATCCTCCCCAATGTGGAGCTTTTGATCCTCCAAAAGCATGAAAAATAATCTGCAATTTCTTTGTACCTTGTCAGCCTCACAAGCGTCTTGAAAGGCCTCACTTCCATCTCCTTCATCTTTGTTCTTCAGAGCCTTAAGTGATGAGCTGACACCTCCAATCTCTACAACCTATAGTACATTATTTTGAAAATTACATGCTTGACTTTCATGACCAACTAATGACCCAAGCGCCCCACACTTTCCACAAGTTTATAACACATATTCAGTGGTCAAGTTTACATCAAGATGGACGCAAGACCCCAGCTATGATGACAAGGCCAAAATATCATTGTTGCTTCAAAAAGTGATGGAAAACACATCATCATTGCAACACATGATTTACAATCATAAGACCAAACACTATTGTCTTGACAAGTGATGGAAACACGACATCACTTTCACAGTTTATCATGCAACACAAAACAAGACTAGACATCATTGTTGCTTAACAAGTGATGGAAAACATATCATCACTTTTACATTTTGAAATGCAACAAATGATTTACAAAATTACGACCATGAAATGCTAACATACCTAGAAATCATTTTTCACTTATCAATGTGAATGGGTTGCCTCCTTGTGGTGGTTTTGCTTGTCGAACAATCGTTTCACCTGGTTCTTGCACTGACACTTTGTCTTTAAGGTGTTGTTCTAGATGGAGCCTCCAACAAGTGGCTCTTTGATGGCCACTTCTGTCACAATGACTGCAATACATCTTCTTTCTCCATATCTGCTTAAAATGTTTCTTTACCTGCTGTTGAGAGGGTATTTCATGCCTCATCCTTTTGAGTGCTGCCTTTCTTTTCCAACACTTAGAAAATGTATGGTTATGTAATCCACAAAAGGTGCATCTTTTTTGATGCCATGTTCTTCTTTCATCATTAACAACATGATCATAATTGAAATGAACATTCGCATGTCAAAAGTGGTTATACCTTTCCTTGCTGTCTCTAGTGTAAGTATGGTGATGAGACCTTTCCTCAGCTCCTTCCCTGCAATGGAAACTGCCATGGGATGATGGAGGTGTGTTCCCATCATTCTCTTTCCTTGAAGATTTCAACGATGTCTCAGAAAACTCTAACACCTTCGAGCACTCTCCTTCAGTGTATCTCAAGCCTGCAAATTGATGTTTGTGCACAATCTCCAAAGGCTGAGTTATGCCTTGGTTATTAACACCAAGTTCTTCTTTCTCCCTGTGCCTCATCCTTGTAAGGAGCCTCATGTTTGTCCTTGTAATTGGGATCTCCAAATATGCAACAAAACTCATACTATGTGAAGACAAAACCGAAAGGAAATCAACATCTTTTACCTCCTCTTTTGATTTGGAAAGAATTGATGAGGGTTTCTCATCATCCGTTGTTGGTGGTTCGCTAACTATCGTGGTGCATTCCCCAACTTCCTTTCTGACATACCCAAGTCTTGTTCGACATGGTAATTCCTCTACTTTGATGGGGTTGACAATGCCTTGGCCATTAATTCCCAAGCCTTTTCCTTCATACCCCATTGTCTTCAACATTTTGGAGCCAATTCCTGTGGTGTGATTTTAAAAAATAGCGAAATCATCATCAGGAAATATACATGAAGATGGAGAACTACTTTTAACCTCACACGGGACATGTTGTAGCTTTTCCAAGGCCTCATCCTTTGCTTGTAGCTGTCGTAGCAAGCTTTTTTTTTCCTCTCTCTCTTCATGTAGATGCATCTTCAATTTAGCGTTCTCTATTTGAAGATTATGTTTGCTATGCTTCAGTTCTTCTAGGGATTCTTTCGTGGCTTGCAACTAAAGTTGCAATCACTCCTTTTCTTCTGTCTCTTTCTATAGAGTTTCATACACGATTTCCACTCTTTTGGAAATGTTGAACATGGTCTCGTACATCGCTCTTTCATCCTCTGTCGCTGCAATTCACATCAACCATAAGATTGCTCTGATACCACCTGATCCAGGTCCGGGTGTGACAAATGACACTTCCAAGAACTTTTACTTTCGTGATGTGTTAAATTACATTTTTAAAATAACGTTAATGAATACATATGCATGTTGTAAAGAAGAGGAACAAGACAATCATCAGCAACATAAAAACAAAAGTGTTGATAATGAAGTTCGTCCAGGATGGGCTACGTCTCTGGGCCCCGATTTCAAGATGGTGTAGGCTGCTACATTAAGTGCTATTAATAGTGATGATGTACACAATAGATGATGCCGTGATCATACAAGGAAAATGCCGTTATGAAAGAGTGGCTCTAAGAGATGTTCCACTGCAGGAACTCTCAGTCAACCGACTCCCATCAGTGTGACACAAAACTCATGCATGATGAGCATCCCGCCAACATGGCATAAAAGGGATCTCAAAAAAAACATGCATGGTGACAACACGAGTATCCCACCAACATACAACAAATGGATCTCAAAACACAACATGATGAATCATGACAACAAGTACATCACATAGGCGATTCCATGTCACATCAAGGAGGAATCATAAAAATGAGTAAGAAATAGGATCCCACATCAAACATCAATCAATGACCTATGCACCACAATGCATAGGAAAAAAAGTACATGAACACTGCATATACCTCACAACCAAGGGCCATTTGAAGAAGCGGATGTCAAACTACTGAATTTGTTTGGACCATCGATGTCACGACATCAATCGCATAACTGCTTGCAGATGGATGTTGACACCTGCATTCCACTTAGAAAAGTGGTTGAAGAATAGAATGAGATAATGAGAAATCTAAATGCACCATCAGATTTGTGACGTCGAATAGTGCAAAATCGACTGCCTAATCTTTGAATTTCAATACGTTGAGAATCTGGGGGTCAAGGAATCTTTTAGATTTCCCCTAGATTCCTCAAAGATTCTGCTCCATGGATGGACTAGAAATATGCAACTCCAAAGGCGAATCTGACTTCGCCATTGCAATCCTTGTTGAAAACCATGAAAAACAACAGTAAACTTGACTATATTTCGACATGGAGAAAAATTACCTCCTCAGGAAAATTGCAAGGATCATGGTTCTGCTCCCTATTTTGCAGCAATCATGATTCCACCTTCATATTGAAAATGACCAAGAAATGTAGAAATCTGATGGAGAAATGAACAACATCATTGTGTTCGTGGCATCGAAAAGTGCTGAAACCATTTAAAATTTGTCCATTTTTAATGGAGTGAAATTTCAGCCCTCCTGCAAAATTCTACCTCGAACTCCGTGCACTGCCTCCTCTGCCTGAGCACACTAAAAACTGTGTTTTAAATAGAAATTGGGTGACATATTTCCCAATAAAGCTATTAGCAGAGTTGGTTGCGATCTGATTTAATAGGGAGGAGGTCGGGAGGTCAAACCTTGCCTCCTCCTTTTTTAATACACACAAACCAAAATTTGTTTTTTTAAACTAAAAAAAAGTGGTTGGGTTGGGCCCACCCACCATACCTCCATGCTCCATCTCCAACTTTGGTAATGGCTGTTGGTTTTATTTATTAATGTGGGTTGGGTTGTTGGTTTGTATTAATGTTTAGTTTGTTTATTATGAGGCCGCCCAGTGGGCCAGCCCACGTGGCCGGGTGGGTTCAACTCCCGTTGGCCTCACCATTTTTTAATACATGGTAAGGTATGTATAGTGTTGGGGGTGGTGGGGTTGGTGGCCCCTAGCCCCTTTTAATATATATATTTTTTTGTTTTAAAAACAATAAGGTGCCATTTTAAAAAAATTTGAATTTAGCTGTAGGAGTGGTTTTAATGACCCCACAATTTTGCCTGGAATCTAGCCCAGGTTGGCCGGAATCTGGTGGTTGAAAAAGGTCCAAATTGTGGCCTCCTTAAGCATGCGTAGTCATCAAAAAGTCAACCAAACTTTGACTTCTTCTAACTTTCACATACGGACTCGGATTGACAAACCATTTGCACCATCATGACCTGGACGACGAGATCTACGCTCTGGTCTTGGTTCAAGCATAATCCAAACACTTTGAATTTTGAGCTTTCATGAGTCCTCTTTGTGCTGTGTTTGTCTCTGGAGCCACCTAGGTCAATGAGTGCTACTAATATGCAGACTCTTGTAACCGTAGAAGGAGGAGGAACGATTTCCATACCTTCCGTTACTCCTAGCACTGCTATATTTGGCTCTACTTGTTGAAATTTGGCAACAAGAATATTCCAATTTAATCTGTCCTTGAATTAAATTGTGAATTAAAATCAAATTTAGTCTTAACAACTACTTGGAAATATTTAATTAAGTTATTTTGACTTAATTAGTTGGGGAAATTCAAGTTAGAAGTCTTTCTGAAGTCATGCAAGAGTTATCCCTTAAATTAAGGAGATAAGCCTTAAATTAAGGAGATAAGATTGAGTTATATTTGAGTTGTAATTAGTTAACTTAGTTTACTGAGTTAAGTCTAGTTAAATTAGTTCCAAACTATTTGAGGAACTAATAGAGAGTTAACAGTCAGTTGATGCATGCATGCACTCAACTAGTGTACTCCAGTTAACTGAATATTCCCTCATCAGAAACTCATGCATGTCTATTCTGAGAAAGACCCAGTTGAGATTAAAGACAAGGACAGTGTACTATCAGTTGCATGTGTTTTCTTATAAAGAAAAATCATGCATGCAAAAGGAATTAATTCCTTGAGGATTCCATAGTTCTGGCAGGGTGTGAGATTAGTGTGTGAGAGCAGTCTTCCACTTGGTTGGAGGATATCATCCCAAAGAAATTGCGCAAGGAAATAAGAGCTTAGAGGGTAGAGAGGAAGACTTGTGAGAAGCTAGGATTTCCTATGGGCATCTTTGAGGATTTTACTGAGAGCTAGATAGCTATGAGAGCTAAGGCTTTGTATAATTTTTATGTATTTCCACCTTGTATGATAATACAGATAGTGGGGTTTTTAGCTGAGGCTTTCCCCAAATTATTTTCATTTGTATTGTGCATTGATTCATCTTCTTCTAGTTATATTGTTGAGCTCAATTTAGCTCGATCTTTAAGCTTCTGCAGATTGATAGTAGAAGTAGGTTATAGTATTTTTCTTTGATGTATATTGCATTATCGGGTTAACCTACAGTCATATTTTCTATATGGTCTCAGAGCGAGATTTGTAGAGAATTTGAGAATTTCTACATGGTATGAAGCCAAGTTTATTAGAGCTGTGAACAGTATACTGAGAAGAGAATTCAAAGTTTGAAGTTAAGGGTTGCAGGTGCAAATCGAATTCTTATCATACTTCAAGGTTGGCCAAGGTTCTATGGCTTGAGACTCAAGTATGCCTTGGAAGGTAGCTCGAGTTACATAGCATGGAAATATAGAATGGAGGCTATATTAGAAGGCAATGGCTTGAAGGAATTCATTGATCGAGAAATCCAAAAGCCAGCTTCAACTAATGCACAAGAGTTGGCTGAGTGGAAGAAGTGTGTGGCAAAGACGAGATGGATCATCCTTGAGGTAGTTCGAGACCATATTGTCTCGAGTCTCCATGGGAAGGATACTCCATTTTCAATGTGGAAGACATTGAAGAACCTCTAACAAAAGACATTGAAGGACCTCTAACAGAATAGTAGTGAGTAGAGGAAATTGGCGCTCAAGGATAAGCTTCAAAGAATCAAGATGGAGAAGGACGATACTATTTCCACATATTTGAACAAGCTTAACACTTGCAGAGATGAGCTTAGCAGTGTGGTAATAACTACTGCTGATGAAGATATGGTGAGCCTTGCTCTCCCTGGCCTTCCAAAGAGTTGGAATAGCTACCAGGACCTTGTGAATGGAAGGGAGAAACTGCCAGATTGGGAACGACTATGGTCAAATTTGATGTAGGAGAATATCAGGAGGAGCACACGAGATGGTTTTTCATCAAAGAATGATGATGAAGAAAATATGGCCTTAGTGAGTAAGGCAAGGAAAGGAAAGGGGAAGGCTTCCCATTCCAAATCAAATTCTTCTCATGGAGGGAAGAAGGGTGACAAGTCTAAAGTGAGATGCTTTAATTGTCATGAGTTTGGACATTATGCAACTAATTTCCCATCGAAGAAGTCCAAGAATGGATCCTCAGAAGGATCGGAAGGTGGGGCATTAGCCTCTCAGTTCGAAATGGACTTTACCCTCATCGCATGCATGGTGTCATCAATGATGGGTTGTGTTTGGTATCTTGACAGTGGAGCCTCATTCCACATGACCGGTGATAAAAAGTTATTCAGTGCCTTGGAGGAGAAAGACCTCAAGATGCACATAGAGATGGGTGATGATGGAAGGTATAGTGTTTTAGGAGCAGGCACGATTTCCTTTTAGAGGGAGCATGGACCTCCTATCACCTTGAAAGATGTGATGTATGTGCCTGGACTGAAGACGAACTTGGTATCGGTCGTGATGTTGGAGGATAAAGGCTACGATGTTGTCTTCAGTAAAGGAAAGGCATTCCTAAGACACATAGCCATGGGTCAGACCAAGAGGATAGGAATTCAGGTGAGGAATCTCTGTAAACTAGAGGTAGATGATTGTGAAGCATTGAGTACGAAAGAAGAATTGGTGTAAAGCCAAGACATTGGCGAGTTTTGGCACAGGCGGTTGGGCCATTTGCATCATGGGGCTTTGAAGATAATGCAGCAGATATCTACAGGACTTCCCAAAGGTAAACTTGAGCAAGTTCACACATGCAAAGGTTGTACCTTGGGAAGGTACACCAAGTCTTCCTTTCATGATTGAGATAGTAGAGTGAAGGCTATCTTAGAGCAAGTTCATACTGATGTGTGTGGACCATTCTCGACAGCATCCACAATGAAGCAAAGGTATTATGTGATTTTCATTGATGATTTTTCTCATAAATGCTAGATTTATTTCATGCAGAAGAAGGACCAAACCTTGACAAATTTTTGTGAGTTCAAGCTTTGGTCAAGAAAGAGTTCGGGAAGAAGATCAAGGACTTGAGAAGCGACAACGGTGGAGAATATGCCTCTCAAGAGTTGAAAGACTTTTGTGCAGCGAAAGGAATTAAATGGGAGTTGACGACACCTCATAATCCATAGCAGAATGGGGTGGCACTAGGAAGAACAGAACTATTGTAGGGACAACACAGGCGATGCTGCATGACCAAGGCCTACCACTTCACTTGTGGGCTGAGGCATGCAATACAATGGTCTATTTGTAGAATATAAGCCCACATCGCATACTTGGGATGAAGATACTAGAGGAAGCTTTCTCCGGTAAGTGAATAGATGTGGGTCACTTCAGGATATTTTGCTCATCGGTATATTTCCATGTGACAAAGGATGCAGGGAAGAAGCTTGAGCTAACAGTAGAGTTGGGGATACTTGTGGGGTACACTGATACACCTCACAACTATCGGGTGTACTTACCTACCAGTCAGAGGACAGTGGTTCGCAGAGATCTCAAGTTTGATGAGCAGAAGGCCATGCGAGTTTCCCTAGAGAGGGAGCTCAAACTATAGGCTGTGGAGGAACTGTTGGTTCCTAAGGAGGAGAAGCCTCAGACTAATGCAAGGCAACTGCATGCAGAGGTTCCAGGAGTGGAGACATCCACCCAAGCATAGTCATCCATAGATGGAGGGAAGCGCACAAGAGAAGCTGACAGATTGTTGTAGGATGCGAGAGAGAATGTGGGAGCACCATCTTCTTAGTGCAGATAGAGGAGGTCACCTGAGAGGTACATTGGATACATGGCCCTTGCTGGGGAATGTGTTGAAACCAAGCCATCTTCCTTTGAGGAAGCAGTGCAGCAATCGATTTGGGTTGATGCTATGGTGGAGGAGTATGACTCCATAGTTTGTAACAGTGTTTGAGACATGATTCCGAGACCAAAGAACAAGTTAGTTGTGAGTTCCCGTTGGATTTACAATGAAAAGCAAGTTGCTAATGATGGGAGGATCATGTTGATTTAGTGTATTTCGACAAAGGAGAAAGATGATGACATTTTGACAAAGGCATTGTCAAAGTGTAAATTTGAGTTCCATAAAGACAGGATCGGGGTGGTAGATAATCCATTTCTTGTTGAGAGGGAGTGTTGAAATGTGGCAACAAGAATATTCCCATTTAATTTGTCCTTGAATGAAATTGTGAGCTAAAATCGAATTTAGTCTTAACAGCTAATTGGAAATAATTAATTAACTTATTTTGACTTAATTAGTTGGAGAAATTCAAGTTAGAAGTCTTTCTGAAGTCATGCAAGAGTTATCCCTTAAATTAAGGAGATAAGATTGAGTTATATTTGAGTTGTAATTAGCTAACTCAATTTACTGAGTTAAGTCCAATTAAATTAGTTCCAAACTGTTTGAAGAACTAATAGAGAGTTAACAGTCAGTTGATGCATGCATGCACTCAACTAGTGTACTCCAGTTAACTAAAGATTCCCTCATCAGAGACTCATGCATGTCTATTCTAAGAAAGACCCAGTTGAGATTAAAGACAAGGATAGTGTACTATTAGTTTCATGTGTTTTCTTATAAAGAAAACTCATGCATGCAAAAGGAATTAATTCCTTGAGGATTGAGCAGTTCTGACAGGGTGTGAGATCAGTGTGTGAGATCAATTTTCCACTTGGTTGAAGGAGATCATCCCAGAGGAACTTCACAAGTAAATAGAAGCTTGGAGGGCAGAAAGGAAGGCTTGTGAGAAGCCAAGATTTCTTGTGAGCATCTGTGAGGATTGTACAGAGAGCTGGCTAGCTGTGAGAACTAAGGCTTTGTATAATTTTTATGTATTTCCACCTTGTATGATAATACAGATAGTGGGCTTTTTAGCTAAGGCTTTCCCTAAAGTATTTTCATGTGTATTGTGCATTGGTTCTTCTTCTTCTGGTTATATTGTTCAGCTCGATTCAACTCGATCTTAAGCTTCCGCAAATTGATAGTAGAAGTAGGTTATAGTATTTTTCTTTGATGTATATTGCATTATCGGGTTAACCTATAGTCAGATTTTCTATATGGTCTTAGAGTGAGATTTCTAAAGAATTTGAGAATTTCTACACTACTTCCATTCCACCTTTGAGTGGGAGTACTAAATCTTTCACTTCTCGCATTGGTTTTTTCCCTTTTGGAATGCTGACCAGCACAATTCCTTCTATTCCATTAAGTATTCCATCAGCTACCTCCACGTCAATGACTTCCATGGCAAGTGGGTCACCTTCTTTTTAGGGTTTCCCATTTGGAGGTGGTCATATACCACATTCCAACCCATCTTTGGGATCAATACCTTTTCCCTCTATGGGTCAAAGTTATAATCCTTTTCAAGGTTGGACTAACCCTATGGTTAGTGGGCTTGGAGCTGGGAATCAATCTTATTTTGCCCAACAGGGGAATATGTCGTATTCTTCTGTCAGTTCATTCGAGAACTTTTCTCCCTACACTAATTCATGGAACCCTTACCAAGGGCTCTCTGCTCCTTTTAAGACCTCTATAGGGGGGAAATTTACAGGCTATGGAAATTTTTCGGTAGGAGTTGGTCAAACCCCGGTTTTTTCTGGACCATAATGAGATCCTTATGGTTCATTTGGGTCTATGAGTTACTTTAGGTAACTTGGTGCCTTCACAAATCTAGGGCATTCTTTTCAAAATGTTGGGAATTTTGCCCACAACGAGTGTAATCCTCAGGGTCATCCATGACTACCTTTCCTGGAAACATTAAACCTGTGAGATCTTTCTAAATTTCCTAATAATCTGATTAGATATAACCTGGGTTGGCCTTTAGTCACAACCAAACTTCCCTCAAATATACCTAACTTTGAAGGGAAAACTAGTGAAGATCTAGGTGACCATGTCACCACTTTCCACTTATGGTGTTCGTCAAACTCGCTGATAGATTATTCAATCACATTGAGATTATTCCAACGTACTTTAACTCAAAATATGGCTAAGTGGTACATTGAACTTCTAGGGGGAACCTTCACTTCTTTTAGCGATTTGGATACCATATTTTTGAACCATTTTCAGTTGCCTATCCGCTATGATGTCGGAATTGAGCTTTTGGCTAATTTTCACTAGGATCAGGCAACCCACATTTCGGATCACATCCAGGAATGGAGGAGAAGGAAGTAGCTCCTTAAAGCCAATATTCCATAAGAATTCCTTCTCAAATGGTTTCTTAAATATTTACAACCCAAGATCTCTAAGGGTGTGTCACTCTCTGGTGTGTTTACTAAAGAACATGTTATCATTAGGGCCCAATAGTTAGAACTTATATATTCTCAATTTGGTGTTCTTCAAAAAATTCTATCAGATGCTCCTAGGTCCAAGGTTGATATAGCCAAGTCGAAGCCAAGTCCCCATGCCGATGGGCTAGTCAGATCGATCAATGCTAACATGGCTAACCTGCTAAATCAATTGCAGTAGTTGTCTTTACAAACTACTTCTTCTATGCATGCATCACCATCCACGCCTATGCCTTCTCAACCTACATCTATAAATGTCATCCAAACTTCTAACCCCAAAGGAAACCAACAATCTGATGGGAAGAAGAAAGGATGAGGTAAGAAAAATAACCAGGATGGGAAGGGTAACACAAACAAACCCGACAATGATGTTGGAAGGGGTAGGAAAGAGTCTAAGAAAAAAGTAAAATTTCCATGCAAGTTGTGCAATGGAGATCATTTGACTCATATTTTCCCTAAGATCCAAGATGCTCAATGCTTATTAGTTCAGCAGGGGTATTCTATCTCCTAAGTTGTCCTCACTAACCCTTTTCCCAAGGGCAGCAATTATTGGATGGCGCGAACTCTAGTACTAGTACCCTACAGGGGGCAACCAGGAAGGGGATAATACATCAAATGTCTAGATGATGAGTTCACATATTGACGTTGCTACGCGATCATGTGATTATGGTGAATCAGAATCATCTAAGACTAAGTTTTCTTCAGATGCTTCATAGCCACTCCATATTGAGAGGCCCTCTATTGAGTCTATACCTCGAATGGTGAAAGGCTCCGCAAAATGCTCGACCATTAACCTTAATGCTAGGGTGTGGTGCAGGTAAATTCTAAGTGCAGACACAAACAATTCGTCTAGCCTGAGAGACCGGGTCTAGCCACAAACAAACAATCTATGGAAAAGCTCCTTAAGCTAGAATCAATTAAGGGGGCGTACCTCTTAGAATGATATTCCCGTTGGTGGTGATCCAACTTCCCCACTCCAGCTATCTTCTATTTCCTTCCTTCGAATACCTGAAACAAGAAAACAACAACAACAACAAATGTGATAACATACAATATTATATTTAGCCCACTTAATAGGTCAAGGAACATTAATCCATAAATATGTAACATGACAGTTCATGTAGGAAATCAATCAATAGTTACATTTATATAAATCAGAAAGAGAATAGAATCTATGTCTTGACATTGCTGGTCTCCTCCGATGTATCCAGGTTCCCAAACTTCTGCTAGCACTTCATGGATAGCCTCAACAATGAAATTCTTAAGGCCTCTTTCCCTCTAGTTCCAAACTAAATCAAAATCACACTATTCTCCCTCAAACATACACTAGAAATCTACAAGCTGCTGATTATTCAAACTTGCTCCAAAACTCCAACTAGCTTTTGCTTGGGAAAAAGAGAGGTTTATATAGCTTGGATGGATGGGAGATGGATCCTCTCATCATCAGAGAAGGTCTTATCTCTTGAGGTCATTCCATCCTAATAGGGGAATGGAGCCTAAACTGATTTCCTTGGCTCCATCTGGCCCAACCATCTACCAAACTTCTATTACAAAGTTTCTAGACATGGAAGCTTCGGCTCCATATTTAAAAAACCTTCCAAAAGAGGATCAATGCAACTGGAAAAGGGATCAGTCACTCTGAACAAAATGAGGTCAAGTTTTAATCTCTACAAATTGGTACGAGCAAAAAACCAGTCAGTAGTGCCGGTCTTGTAAACTGGGATAGAAGGAAGATTGTTGGGAAATGACGCAAAGGGGAAATATTTTTCTCATGAAGAGGGACATATTGAGAGTTTCTTCATGATAGGAAAGTGTGTCAGGTACACTGTAGAGGTCCTCTAGTATCATAGATGGGGATTACAGGGACAGTGACAAAATCCTGTGTAATAGATTCCCCCTAAAGCGTGAAGGCTTAACTAGAGTAAGGGGTGAAATTCTTTACAAGTGGAAGTGGGGAACTGGAGTCCGTCATTGGAAAACCCGCAAGCAAGCATAGACACATATAGATCACTAAAAACTTTGAATAATGATACATTAATCATGTTATGAATGCAACCATCCAGAGAATGATCATGTAAATGGATCCAAGGCATGGGCATAGCCATCTAGTAGAAAGGATCATAATGAAACAAAGGTATGGTCACAACCATCTAATAATGATAGGGATCACATATAATAACTCATGGTATGGTCACAACCATCCATCTGAAAGATACATGTATATTAACATGATCATGTCACATCGCCTTGCAACCTAGACTTGTGTAATCTTAGCCTAGGGTCTTGCACTCCAAACAACTCGATCAATGTACAAATCCGAACATGTTAGGAAATCGCTTGATTACCGATAAATGATGTGAATTGTTAACAAGCGCAAGAGAAACCACCAATAATGACAATGGATCTCAAGGTACTCGCAGCATAGTTCACGAAATGTGAATAAAGGAACTAATGCCAAACACCTGTGAAATCACCCGATCAAAAGCCAATGATGTGAGCTTGTCCTCGAGTGCGAAGAACTTGCCATTAGGGCATGCAAGCTCTAAGGTACTGGAAGGGAGTTGCTCAGTCAACTTCCTCGATAATGAACTAAAGTCAACATGAAGTAATTGTGTCGAAGGAGGGCCATGATGTATCCCACATCATTGACATGAGACAAAGGGATGTGAATGATTTTAGATGATACAAAGAATCAGGAGTAAGTGTAACTACAAAAGGACTAACTCTTGAACATATCGGCGAAATGATTTTAGATCTTGGGAGCTTTTGGATCCATAGGATCATTGGTCATGATGACGTGGAAAAGATCAAATGGAAGGAAAAAATTAGCGGCCCAACCTAGGGAGGTCAAATGACGAAAAGAAGGATATCCCAATCCGACATGAAGTAGAAAGTGTCATGTTCAAGAGTGATCTGCCAACACAATTGATAAAATTTCCAATTTCCCCCCACCATTTCTTGCAGGTACCCAAATTCTTTTTTATCACAAGCTTGAAGGGATAACATATGCTTCCATAATAAGTTCATCCTTCAAACAAATCCGACCTAGTAAGTTTAATGTGCCCTAGGAAGGAGAATCTCACGTTCGTCATGGCGACAAATCGAATGTCGTATAATGTTTTAACGAGTCCAACAAAGGGGTAACTCGATATCTTTTTCATGTTTAGAGAGTCTGAAAAATACATAGAAAAGAAAACTCCACATGATCCCTTTTCATACATTTGTGTCTCTCAAGCCCAAAATGGTAGACAATGATACTTGAGAGAACCACTTGACCATTTCAGTCAAGGAGTACCTTTTTCATAAATAGTGCATCCCAACCCAAAAAAGGGGTAAACATATACTGGGTGAACGATGTTTCATAGCCTTTAATGAATTCAAATGACAAGAGCTCAACAAACTTTTCATGTTTAAAGAGTCAAAAAGAGCTTGAAAGAAAACCCCCCATTTTATTCTCTTTTACGAGTCAAAAAGGGGGAAATACTCGGCGATCTTTTCATTTGAGTTTTACAAGATGAGAAAATAGTTGAAATGCGACTCCAGTACCATCATCGACAAACCGTCACCTGTTGCTGCACAAAAAGGTAAATGCATTATCCATTTCTGAGGCAAAATAGGTCAAAAATACTGAAAACCCCTAACATTTCATGAAAAAATGAATAAAATGAGGCAAAAGTAATTATTTTTTACCATTTACCATTTTACCTTTGTGTGAAGTGATTTTTACCCACTTGCGCCCTAATTTTTCTGGAGTAGATTGTGGGAGATCTAGGAGATCATTCGTCGAGCCGTCGGTTGCAGGTAAGAGCCAAGACCTTAAGTTCCATTTTCATACTTATTTCACCTATTTTTATCCATTTTTTAGATTTCATGAGGATGTTTTGGGAAAAAAAATTCACCCTCTGTCAGCGCGATTTTTGGGCATAGAATCACTTCGATCGGGGTTGCTAAAAATGTCAACCACACTGTCGGTGCTACTATTTTTAAAATAGTTGCACCAGCACTATGAACAAAATTTTTTTCATTTTTTTGCTCTATTTGACCATTTGAATCCAAAATTTTCTAGCCAAAGATGATTATTGACTTGATTATATGGTTTTTGCAGGGAAAAAGTCATGAAAAATGGTGGATTGGAGGGAACGCGAGCGGCTATGGCTGACCCAAATTGCTTGGATGCTTTGAGGAATTGTGGGCTCCTCAAATTCTTCCTTACACCAGGTCTACGGGATCAACCCGAATTGTTGTGGTATCTGATCAGTCATTGTGGCGTGAATCAAGAAATTTTCATCATTGGTGACTAAGAGCTGGAGTTGAAAACTTCAGACATTTATTTTATCATAGGACTGTCCCGGAGAGGGGAGACAATCAATCTATATGACTTAAGGTCGATTGGGGCAAGTGTGACCATGCTACTTGCCGAACATTGCCAAGAAGCACTCAAATCAAAAAGTGTCAAGATCGATATTATGACTGTTCAGGATCTTGTGTTGAGGGTGTTACTGCTGACCATCAACAGAGTGGCTGGGTCCCAAGCACCGCATGAGACCAACGAGTCAAAGTTTCAGTATGCTATCGACTACACAGCGCCCACTATCTTCATTTGAGTGGAAGTTATGAAAGTCAACATGAAATCAAAAGCTAATGTGGGAAACCTAAAGTAGTTTTGCTATGGGTTTGTGCTAGCGACCTTCTTCCTAGAGCGAGTTTTGTTGTTCCAATACCAGCTAGTTGAGGTGGAACCATTGATGCCATGAGACCCATGGATGGTCCGTTGGAGTGATTTGTTGCTCAGGATTATCGGGGGCCAACAGATGTCATATAAGCCTGTTTTTTTTTTGTGGTTACGATGACAGTTGATGTAGTGGAGGATTAGCCTTACAGCAGTACCAACTTACGCGGAGATCTGGATATGCCACTCCCAGAGGGGGAGGATTATGATGATGGTGGTAAAAAAAAAAAAAGATTAATGTTTTTTATTGTTTTTGAGATATCTGTGTTCATGACATTTTGATTTTATGAATGCAGATGTTGTACCAGAATGCCCTCTCTGGATGTCCCCGATCACTAGGTGTGTTGCTCAGAAATTCAAGGTCGATCCTTATCAGGAGGGAAGCGATGATGAGGAGGATATTGTGCAAAATATCGAGGGTTTGACCCATGGGATCCCAGAGTATACCCAGATGGGTGATGTCCCACGCCAGTACTAGAGGCATATGATGGGGGTGTCAGATCGGATCCATCGACTGCTCACTCGCGTAGTCCAAGTAGTTACATGCTATCATGAGCATCATGCTATTTAATGCATAGGTTTTATACATGAAAATGACCTCCTCATCAGCTTAGAGGAGAAAGACATGATGACTGCAGGACTGGCCAAGTTCATAGGCCCAGTTTTCAAGCTAACGTTGTCTAAACACTAGCAACCTACTTTATAAAGCTTCCTAGAAAGGCTAAGGGTGCCTTAGCGCCTAGGGTTACTCTATATATTACCTCGGGAAGAGCGTTAGTTAACTCTAATTATTTTCTATGGGTGAAGAGAACAAGTTGACTAAGAAATATCCCAAGATTCTCTCCTATGTCAACTGACAAAAGTAGGGAAACATTAGAACTCAACCTGTTTGGGGAAATTACTAATTCCTAATGGAGTATACAAATGGGAAAGAGCATAAAGGCATGTAAATATCATTGCTTTTGCCTAATGGAACTCATGAAGGACTTGTCAACCATATTCTCACATTCTATATATGCAAGGCTATGGCCATTGTGAAAGGGGTCAAACCATTTGAAAGGATTTCCTATTTGACTATCGAGAAGAGTCTCAAACTAAGGAATCAAGAGAGGTTAAGAAGGGAGAGATAGAGAGGAGTTGGAGGGGTAAGGGAAGGATGATACAACCAATGGTTGTAATCACTCTTTCTACATCAATATAGAACTACAATTGGGTTGTCCACTCTGAGATGTTGGTATTATAACTTATTTATACGTTAATGAAACATTGTTAGCATGAGTGGATTAGATATATGCGACTAGATATATTTATATGTTCATGCATTATTTATCAATGTTTTATGCTATGATATTACGCTTGTCTTTGCTATGTGTAGGTTTTGATCTAGAGCTAGCTTAGGGGTCTTCCAGCTAGCTACATTGCACTCTCCAGCAACACCACACTAAGACTCGAGGTAATAAGTCCTTCTCACTTTGATATTCATTTGTTAAACATAGATATGCATGCATCTTTGTGACAGTTGCAACTAATATGACTGTCTGCTAAGGATCCCAGGAAGATCCTTGAGGGTTTCTACATCACCAAACACCCGTGCATTAATCCCTATAGCAAAATTGGCGAATCCACTGGGGACTACACTTAGTTCCCAGTTTTTCCCAGAAAGTTCCTAGATCTCTCTTTCTTCCAGGCCTTCTTGTACTTCTTCATTCCCTTTCCGACCACTTAGGAGTATACAACACCCTTCTCTTAGTGCTCAACCCTAGATCTAATCCCCAGAGCCTATTTTTTAAGCCTTTTTTCTCACTAACGTTGTCTTCTAGTGTAAACAGGGCTTTATAAAGCACTGTGTCCTCACAAATAGTGCGTTAGTGCTTAAACTAACTCTTTGTAGCCTCTAGTACAAAGCGTTAGCCAACCATTTCTTGATAAACAACTTGCTCTGTGACCTCATGGGTTAGGAAATCAGCTTGTAGACTAGTCAGGGATTTACAGTTGTACTTGTTTGACTGATCTTTGTCCTAAACATATTTTTTTTAAGAAAATAGCTTTACTTCTTAAAGTTTTTGTTTTGATTAAAGAAAAAATACAAAGTTTTTACTCTTTTCTACTTAGCTAGTTAGATCTGCATTATTTGGTTTCAAAATTTGTTAGTGAGCATTGACGTTTTGTCGATTATGCTAGCGTTTTATTGAATAGGATGCATGGTATATATATTGATGTATGAATGACTCTCCCTTTGTAGAAGAAGCTTATTCATTGAAAGTGAAAATTTACAAGCATTGTTTTTGCATGATTTGATTCAGAATCCCTTATAACTTCATATGTCAATACCCCTACCAAAGACCCTAATGAAGTACATTTAAAATCTACCTAATAAAATCAATCAAAAACTCTTTTTAGACTAAACACATATTAGTGTAGGCTAGGATCTTGGGATAGGCAGTTTGAGTTAACTGCCCAAGATCATACACCGAAACTAATGTCATTAAAGAGATAAATCCTTCTGCACTCATACTATCCAGGACCACTCTAGTAAAAGCGACGCTAAATACGAAAACATTAGACTGTAAGTGAAGGTAGTCCACCTTTTCTTACATCTCCTTTGGGTATTATGTGTATCGGGGATCCCTTCGGGGATATCGGAGCTGAGTCGAGGATTCAGGTATCTTGTCCACAAAGTGTACTGTCTGCGACTATGTCCCCCCAGGTAGTGTCTATGATTTGAGGTATCCTTAATGGTCATAATTTTAGGGATGAACACAAGGTGACTGGGGTGGGATGCCCTGGTACCTAACATAGATGAACCTACTCTGTCTTCTGCTTTTGGGAGGGTTCTCATCTTCACGAGAGTAATTGGCCCCTTAATCTAAGGTTCGGGCGAAGCTCAAGAGTAATCGTAACTGTACAATTGACCAACTCTCTCTGTTATTCATTGTGATACTGGGTTTCATCTCCAGTGATTAGTGCTGACCAGATAGGGTCATTTCCCTTTGCTCATTGATTGATTTCCTTAGTGTGTTTTGTTGGGTTGTGTTATATTCTTTCCACGACTAGCCCACATAGTTAACCGGGGGGTTGGAAAGGGGGTAGAACCCCCCCTTCATTGCGCTGATTACATAGCGGGAGGAGGGGGGTCACAGGGGGTTTGAGGGGTGTAAGTAACCCCACTCTATGGGGTCTAGGGCAGCACCCCGGAAAATTTTGGTTTTGGACCCTATATTAGGTTGGGTGAACCTACCTATGATTTTGTGCATGTTTTTCGCAGATGGTTTTGGACGCGATGGTTTTCGGTCCATGGTATTTGATGCTTCGGCATGTATAAATATGTATTGTAACATTGAAAGGAACATAATGAAAAATCAAGCTGGTAATCCTGGCTTTGGGATCCAGGTGAAAATCTCTATCTATATGTGTTTTATGTGTTATGCTCTCGCATTGTTTATTTTCTGTGTTTTAGAATTCGTATGCAAGTAGTTTCTATATAGGGTTAAAACCTACATATTTTTTTATTTTTTATGTGCGAGATTGTTATTACCGAGACGTTAATAAATATCATTGTAAAATCTACTGATAAAAATTATCGGTTACGATGGCTACATCTGACCCTCATTGTCAATCTAGACAATTTTTAGGTCTTCCCCCACTCATTGTGGAGGATCCACTGAGCCTCAATGTATCGGATTCCCCGTCTTCGGGAAATTAGCCTCCGAAATCTAACATAGAATCAATTTGGACATCCCACGATTCAAGCTTACCATAAAATTTCTTTACTGAAGGATTCCTTCCTCCATACAATCCTTCGATCATGAATCTGTTGGGACCACCCTTAATTCCCGTTGCATTTGTAGCTCCTTTGTCTTCCGTTGGAACATTTCCACCCATCCCATCGACGACTAACAGGTTGTGGGCTTTTGTTGACACTTTTGGTCCACCAACACCTCTCCAATCGATAATCAATACCTCACCTCTTATGGCAAACCCCGCTATCCCATGTGTCCCATGTTCAAACCCTATCGTGACACCCACCACGAGTTGAACCCAGTACATTCCAGGTCCCACCCCTTTTCTGTCACCCCCTGGACCTTCGACAAGTGCTACATATAGCACTCATTATAATGATCAATATAGCACGGTTAGCATGGGTCCCCTCAACCACCCCTGCGGTTAGCATCCATTGTTTAGTTCTAAGCCCCAGGTTCAGATGCCTAGGGGCACAGTTCCCAATATGCATATACCGGCTGGGAACATAATAGTTCCCCCTTCATTTATAGGTCTACAAGGTGAGTCATTGATTGACATGAACCCTCCTTATGTGAGTCAAGGACCTATAGTTAGTTATGTGGTGAGTGGGATCCCTCAACAAGGTCCCAACCAATCCATATGTGCACCCTACTCACAACCTCAAATGAGTCAAGGGGGCACTCCTTATCCTGGGGGAACTTCCAACCTCCAACCTAACAACCCCTATGGAAACCCACAATACATGACTATACCCCAAGGCACTTACTGTACCATGCAACCTGTGTATAATATTGGAAACAACATGATGGGAGGACTGCAAGGATCCTCAAGTCATATGTCATCTCCTTGGTCCGATTCAAGGGCATCAAACACCTTGCGTTTCTTGGAAACACTTGATATCCCTAACTTGTAAAAACTCACAAATGACCCCATCTATCACAACTTACTTTGGCCGCCAATCCCACATAAAATTCTGATAGACATCCCAAAGTTTGAAGGGAAACAAGGGGAGGATCCAAGTATACACATCACCACCTATCATTTATGGTGTGTTTCTAACTACATGGTGGATGATAGTATCCAGCTATGGCTCTTTCCCCGTACCCTTACTGGCAATGCAGCCAAGTGGTACATCGATTTACCATGCACATCATTCAATACCTTTGTCGCTTTAGCAGTGGAATTCTTAAAGCACTTCCAGCTACCCATCCACTATGAAACTAGGATGGAACTCCTCACTTCATTAAGTTAGGATAGTGCCACCGACATCTCTGATCATATACATGAATGGAGATGTAGGTGGAGGCTAGTCAAATTTCCCCTCCTAGACTATCTATTAGCAGATTGGTTCTGCAAGTCTCTACTCCCCAAAATTGCTAAAGATGTCGCCTTAGGTGGTGCAATCATGGAAGACCAATCCATTCGTCATGCCCAATACTTAGATTTGATATATTCACAGTATGGCACTTTATATGATGTCATTCTAAATGCCCCTCGCAACTCCAATGCTCCTGCTACATAGCACCCTGGAGCACAAGTCGATGGGATTATCGGTGCTACCTTTCGGGCTACTATAAAAGAACTCAACAGTCACATTTCTCAGTTGTCAGTTGACCCCTCTACCAAATCGATTGCTCTTCCTACCACCACGATAAACTTTGTGCAGTCTACAAAAGAACCTGGTGGTAAGAAAAAGAAGAATAAGAAAAAGACCACTCCTTCTAAAGAGTAGTCAACAAAGAATTACAACCCAAAAAATAAGGTTGTTTCACCTTCTGATGATGGAAAGGACAAACACGCCCAGTTTTCTTGCAAAATCTATGTAGAAGAGCACATGACATACCGTAGTCCACATCTTCAAGAATGCACAGATTTCATTGCTGAAAAGGACACTAGCAGGACCCCTGCAGTCCTAAATAATCCTTTCCCTGCTCAGCAGCAGTAACACCTTGTTGCAAACCAACCCCAACCCCCGCAAGGGGGCAACTGTTGGGTTGTGTTATATTCTTTCCACGACTAGCCCATATATTAGGTTGGGCGGACCTACCTATGGTTTTGTGCATATTTTTTGGTCCATGGTATTGGATGCTTCGACATGTATAAATATGTATTGTAGCATTGAAAGGAACATAATGAAAAATCAAGTTGGTAGTCCTGGTTTTGGGATCCAGGGGAAAATCTTTGTGTATATGTGTTTTATGTGTTATTCTTTCGCATTGTTTATTTTCTGTGTTTTAGAATACGTATGCAGGTAATTTATGTACGGGGTTAAAACCTACATTTGGTATTAGAGCTATTTTGGGTTCAAGGGGATGCCTTTGTTGCTAAGGGGTTTCGCTTGGGCCTGTGGTAGCCCCTATTCAGTGGGAGATCTGCAAGATCGATTCTTGTGGTGGAGGAGGATGGTGAGAAGTGGAAAGATAGAGATCGAAAAATTTAATGGTTAGAGTTTTGAGTTGTGGAAACTCAAGATGCAGGATCTGTTGGTGGATAAAGATCAGTGGATTGCGGTAGATCCAGGTACTAAACCAACGGGAGTGTCCGATGAAGAATGGATGAAGTTTGATTGGAAGGCAAAGAGAATAATATGATTGTGTCTCTCAGATTTAGTATTGTTGAATGTGTCATGGGAAGCTATGGTGAATACTTTGTGGGATAAGTTAGGGAATTTGTACCAATCTAAGTCTCTCGTGAATAAACTGTTCCTACAGAAAACGCTGTATAGCCTGAGAATGAAAGATGGAGACTCGGTGACAGAGCATTTGAACGCATTTCATACTATGGTAAGTTAGTTATTATCTGTTGATATTAAATTTTTAGATGAAGATAAGTGCATCAGTTTGTTGTGTTCTCTACCAAATTTGTGGGATAGCCTGGTTATTGCAATAGGTAGCAATGCAACTGCCTTACAGTTTGACGAAATAGTCTCATCCTTGCTGACGGAGGAGATGAGACGAAAAAATATGGAGAGCCAGAATGGTGATGCCTTGTCTATGAGGACGGTCCTAGAACAGAAACAAAAATAAGTCATCGAGTGGGAGATCTAAATCTAGAGGGAGATATAAATCTCTAGGAAAACTTGTAAAGGTGGTGTGCCAGAAATGTGGAAAGGAAGGGCACTACAAAAGTAATTGTAAATCTAAAGCTCTTGACAAAGGAAAGGGATCTGATTATGCTCCTTCTACAGAGGTGAAAACCACCTCAGAGGAAGGTGGGGATGTGTACTTGGCTTCTTCAAGTACACATGTAGATGATGAGGCATGGTTGATTAACTCAAGTGCATCCTTTCACTTCACTCCTCACAGAGAGTGGTTTGTGAGTATGCGAAATATGATGGTGGTGAAGCATTCTTGGGGGATGACAGGAAGGCTAGAATTGTTGGTCATGGAAAAGTAAAGTTGATGTTGCAAGGTGGAAAGGTTAGAACACTTCCGAGTGTTCTGCATATTCCTGCATTGGCCATAAATCTAATTTCTATAAGCAAGATGGATGATGCAAGTGTAAAAACAGTGTTCGAGAAGGATACCTGCAAGATGGTTCAGGGAGCACTAGTATTGATGCGGGCAGTTCGGATTGGAACTATGTACAAGCTACAAGGTAGCATTGTTGTTGATGGATGCAACAATTTTGTGGTTCCTGAAAGTGGAGCAGAAAATCTAGTGGTCATTGGAGAGAAGACCATGCTGTGGCATCAAAGGCTTGGACATATTAGAGAGAAGTGCCTTCAAACACTTCATGGTAAAGGTATGGTAGAAGGTATGAGTAATAGCTCTTTGGATTTTGATTTTTTTGAAAATTGTGTATATGGGAAGTAGAATTAGGTGAGTTTCCCCTCTAGTGGTAAGAGGGTGAATCAAATATTAGAGCTTGTGGACAGTGATGTTTTTTGACCTGTGAAGGTTCCATCAGTGGGTAAGTTTGTGTACTATGTATCATTTATATATGACTTCTCAAGGAATACATGGATATATTTCCTTAAGAAGAAATCTGAAGTCTTTGAAAGGTTTAAATAATTTAAGGCTTTGGTGGAAAACCAGATAGAGAAGAAGATAAAGGTGTTGAGGTCAAATAAAAGTGGAGAGTTTTGCAGCAAGGAATTTGAAGAATTCAATAAGAAGTGTGGTATAGCACAACAGAAGACTACTCCATACACACCTAAGAAAAATAGAGTTGCAAAAAGAATGAACAAGACGTTGATGGAAAGGGCAAGAAGCATGCTCAGTGGTGCAGGGTTAGGACAAGAATTTTGGGGAGAGGCAGTGGAGATAGCATGTTACCTGGTTAACAGATCACCTTCATCAGTGTTGGAGGATAAGACTCCACAAGAGGTATGGACTGGTAAGAAACCCTCTCTTTCACATCTGAGGGTATTTGGATGTGATGCATATGTACATGTTCCAAAGGAGAAAAGAACCAAGTTGGATAGTAAATCTGAAAAGTGCATCTTTATTAGGTATAAGGATGGTTTAAAGGGTTATAAAATCCACAAACTCTGGGAATGAGAAGATCAGTTCGAGAAAGAAGGCAGCCAGAAAGGTATATTCCATCTGCTTTCTTTTCAAATATTTCTTTATCTATTACTGACGATGATCTTAGAATAGTGAAGGAAGCAATAGATTCAGAGGATGTCAAACTCTAGAAAGAGGCCATGGTTGATGAAATGGCATCTTTGCACAAAAATGAGGCTTGGGATCTGTTGGGGTTGCCGACTGGAAGGAAACCCATTGACAACAAATGGGTGTTCAAGAAGAAGATAAATACAAAAGGAAAGGTGGAGAAATACAAAACTCGGTTGGTAGCAAAAGGTTATTCCCAGGTTTCGGGAATTGATTTTGGTGATATTTTTTCTCCTGTTGCCAAGGTAACATCTATTAGATTACTTTTATCTATTGCGTTGCTTTTGATTTTGAGGTAGAACAGATGGATGTGAAGACAACATTTCTTCATGGGGATTTGGAAGAGGAGATCTAGATGAAGAAACCTAAAGGTTTTGCGGTGAAGGGTAAGAAAGAACTGGTATGCAAGTTAAATAAGTCTATGTATGGGTTAAAAAAGTCACCAAGGATATGGTATTAGAAATTTGATACATTTATACAGGGAATTGGCTTCACCAGAAGTAAAGCAGATCACTGTGTGTATTTTAAATTAATTGGTGACCATGTTATTTATCTAGTCTTGTATGTGGATGATATGTTGCTAGTTGGAAATGTCAAAGAAATTATCCAGGATTTGAAGACCCAATTGTCCTCCAAATTCAACATGAAAGATCTTGGTGCTGAAAACTATATTTTGGGCATGGAAATTAAAAGAGATTGGGCAAAGAGGAAGCTCTGGTTAAACCAGAGGAAGTATGTTGAGACAATACTACAAAGGTTTAATGTGAAAGCTAGTAAACCGGTGAAGGTTCCTATTCCTATAGGTGTTAACTTATCTGTTGAACAGTGTCCCAAGACACAAGAAGAAGAAGAAGACATGTCCCATGTTACATATGCAAGTGCATTTGGTAGCCTGATGTATGCAATGGTCTATACTAGACCATACATTGCACATGCAGTGGGAGTATTGAGTAGGTTTATGTCAAAACTAGGAAAGGAGCATTGGACAGCAGTGAAGAGGGCTTGCAGGTATTTGTGTGGCACTAGTGATTATGGTTTGTGCTACCAAGGAAGACCAGGATTGGATAGAGTTTTGGATATCCATGGCTTTGTTGATGCAAATTGGGCTAGAGATTTGGATCAAAGAATATCTAAAAGTTGGTATGTGTTTAACCTATTTGGAGGTGAAGTCAGCTGGATGAGTAAGAAACAATCTGTAGTGGCATTATCAACTACAGAGGTAGAATACATGGCAGCCACTCATGCAAGAAAGGAAGCAGTCTGGTTGCAGAGATTGTGTTCAACTATGGGGTTAGTATAAGGAGCTATAAGGATAGATTGTGACAGCCAAAGTGCAATTTTCTTGGCAAAGAACCCTGCTTATCATTCAAATACAAAGCACATTAATGTTCAATATCACTTTGTGAGGGATATGATAGAAGAAAAAAAGGTGTTGCTGGTAAAGTTGGACAGTTTGAAGAATACTATAGATGCATTGACAAAATATGTGAACTCTGAGAGGTTCTCTTGGTGTAGAGAAACAATGGGTGTGGCAGGACTGGATAAATGACTAAGCTCTCTTGTGGCCCCCTGTTGAATGAAAACAACAAGTGGGAGAATGTTGGGTTTTGTTATCTTGTTTCCACGACTAGCCCACGCAGTTAGTCAGGGGGTTAGAGTGGGGGCGGAAGCCTCCCTTCATTGCACAACGGGGGGGTCACAGGGGGGTTTTAGGGGGGCGGGTATCCCCCCTCTATAGGGTCAGGGGCAGTGCCCTAAGAATTTTTTTTTTTCGACCCTATATTAGGTTGGGCGGACCTACCTATGGTTTTTTGCATGGTTTTCGGTCCATGGTTTTGGACGTGATGGTTTTTTGGTCCATGGTATTGAATGATTCAACATGTATAAATATGTATTGTAACATTGAAAGGAACATAATGAAAAATCAAGTTGGTAGTCCCAGTTTTAGGATCTAGGGGAAAATCTGTGTATATGTGTTTTATGTGTTATGCTCTTGCATTGTTTATTTTCTGTGTTTTAGAATTCGTATGCAGGTAATTTCTATACGGGGTTAAAACCTATAGCAATGATGGTTCGCGTCATCCTTTAGCTCGTGAAGGACTATCTACTGTTTACACCTTTGAAATAGTAGATCTACAAACCAGAGCTAAATCTTATGGAGCTCTAGTTGCTAATTCTGAGGAAGCCTCCTCGATGCAAAAACCATCGCCACCTAACGATATTCACATCAAAATGCAAGTTGTTGATGTTGTGATTTGCCCCCCAAAAGGGGCACTTTGTCGTACAATGCATAATACATCTGCACGTGTTTCCCATAATTATAGTATTGTATAAGATTTGGCGTAAGCATCATCAGCTATGTTGGTGCTCGAAGTATTACAAACCTGTCCAACACAAAGGAAAGCTCTGCTTTCAACAATTATTGGTATCGACCCTTAAGATTCCATGCATGCAATTTTTGACATGGACAAATGTGAACCTCCCCTTTCACACCAGCTTGCATTTCAGGTGCAAATATTTTCGAAAGGGCAAGGAATACATAGAATTGTCATTGACGGAGGTGCTTCAACCTGCGTCATGTCAGCTTCACGTTGGCTCGCTTTGGGTTATTCAATCCTATCCCCACTGTCAAATTCCCTTAAAGCTTTCGATAGCCACACCTTCATCCAAAAAGGTTACCTAGCTAGCTACCCCATCACCTTGAGTGGGAAAACAGTAACGGTGGGCATCGAAGTCATAGATAGAAAGCTTGACTATAATCTATTGTTGGGTCGCAGTTGGACTTACGCCATGACTACCACTGTGTCTACTGTTTTTTGCATCATCCTATTTCCATTGGATGGAAAGATAGTCATAGTGGACCAGTTTTCCTTTTGAACCCCTGATTATTCCCCATTACCCAATGGCTCTGTACCCTTAGTGGGTGGTGTACCTGAATCTTACATCAATATCAGTACCAATCTATTGAAGGGCTCTTCCTTGATGAGTTGTTTCCCTCTTCCACCACCTGTAGTTCCACAGACAGTCTTTATGGCTTCATCCATTCCTCACGAACCGACTGATCCTTGGATCCTCCCGGCCCCTTCAGACATTGACACTTATGGAGAACAAATGCTGTTGTCACCAGTTGAATTGGCCTACCAGGCCATTCAATCTACATCTGAATCTCTGGTCACTTTGGTCACGGCCAACAATACCACCTCCCCTCCCATAGCAACTCCTTCTTTTGATCTCCTCAATCAAGTCCTACCTTCAGATGAAGCTATTAGAGAGATCATGTGTTTAGAAGAGCGACCATGGGAGGACTCTCACTATTGTGTTTTGATATCTAATTCAGACACATACCTCTTCAAATCTTGTCATTTGATGCACCTAAAATTGTTTCTTCACCTTATATGACTATCCAAACTTTGGACTCAGAGGGAAAAGTGGGTAATATTTCAAAGACATTGCTCATCGATATTTATGTAACAACATGCATCATAGAAAACATCCAAGTTGGAGCAGAGTGCACTCCTAAGGAAATTGCAAGCTTCACCTACCTTTTTAAGGAATTCCGCAATGTATTCGCTTGGTCTTACGAGGAAATTCCCAGCATAGATCTATCTATTGTTGAGCATGATATCAAGATATATGACAATGCTAAACCTATCTGCCAAAGGGTTCAACCAGTCCACCCCCATAAAATGGAAGCCATCAAGACTGAGGTGGAAAAGTTGTTACGTGTTGGCTTCGTCTACCCCTTTCCCTTAATGGAATGGGTTTCCAATCTGGTTCCTATTGATAAGAAACAAGGAACCGTCTGCGTATGTGTCGACTATTGGGACTTGAATGTCGTGTGTAAGAAGGATAATTATCCAACACCATTCATAGACCAAATCATCGACAACTACGTCAGTTGTAAATCATTTTCATTCATGGATGCTTTCTCAGGTTACAACGAGATTTCCATAAAACCAATAGACCAACACAAAACTTCCTTCATTTTCCCATGGGGAATATTTTCCTATCGAAAACTCCCATTCGATTTAAAGAATGTTGGACCAACATTTCAAAGGGCCATGGACTACGCATTTCAAAATATCAGACATATCGTTCAAGCTTACTTGGATGACCTTCCATCCCTTTCCAAGAAGAGAGAGAAGCACCTAGATCCTTTAAGAGTTATCTTTCTTAAGTGTCGGTTCTATAACATATGTCCAAATCCGCATAAATTCATTTTCTTTGTCGAGTTTGGATGCTTACTTGGTTTCATTGTCTCCAAGTATGGGATTAAGGTTCATCTTGATAAGGTAAAGGAAATTACTCAATTTCCCGAACCATAATCCATTTTGCAGCTCCAACGTTTGCAGGGGAAAGCAAACTTTTGACGACGGTTCATCGTAAATTATGCTGAGCTGACGAAAGGATCTATGCGCCTAATTAAGAAGGGATTGTCGTACCTATGGGATGATCAAGCTCAATGATCATTTGATGCCTTAAAAAAAGGCACTTATTTTAGTTCCACTCCTTAGCACTTCCAACTATGGGCATGAATTTCTTCTATACCTCGCAGCCTCACCATCCTCTCTAGGAATGGTCTTGGTTCAAACTCACAATGACCTAAGTGAGCGTGTGATATACTATCTATTGAAAGGCCTGGCTGGGACCGAACTCTGATATTCACATGTGGAAAGGCTATCCTTGGCAGTTGTCTTTGCTTTCAACCACTTCCACCATTACATACTGCTGTGACAGAGTATTGTCATCACCTTGGAGAATCCCATGAGATACATTTTGTCTCATCATGTCATTGGAGGGAAATATTCCAAATGGATAGTGATCCTCCAACAATTTGATTTGGTTTTCACCATTGCCAAGGTGAAAAATTCCTTAGTCTTTGCCCAACTCTTTTCGGATCTTCCCATTGTCAATCCTAACGAGATAGCCCACGATCCTCTTCCGGATGAAGCTGTGTATCTTGTTGACTCTAGTGACCCTTGGTACGGTGACATTCTTGTCTATGTCCAAGCGCAATGTTTTCTCCCTAAACTATCATCAGGTGACCGTCGTCGCATCCACAACCAAGCACGACACTATTTAGTGCTTAATGATACGTTATATCACTATGGTGCTGATATAGCTCTTCGACATTACCTCACTCATGAGGAGGTGGAACCCATTTTAAATGAATGATATGCTGGGGCATGTCGCGGTCATCGTTTTGGCATATCTACTACTCATAAAATTTTGTTTGTAGGCCACTACTAGCCAACCTTGTTCAAATATTGTATCAAGGTTGTCCAACAGTGCCACCTTTGTCAAGTGTTTACAAAGAAAATGTGTGCTCCTCTAGCCCTACTGCACCTAGTTATCTCTGTTGCCCCCTTTTCTAAATGGGGGATAGACTTCATAACTTTCAACCCCACTTCCTCTTCTGGACACAACTATATTATTGTAGCTGTGGACTATTTCATGAAATGGACCGAAGCCCTTCCCACCTTCTGGGCCGATGGAGAAACCGCGGCGTTGTTCCTATTTAATCGGGTCATCTATCACTTCAGTGTGCCCCGCACAATCATTACATACCATGTGTCTCATTTTCAGAATCACATGATGTTTGACTTAACATTGTTGCTCAGTTTTCACCACGATCAATCATCCTCCTACTACCCCCAATCTAATAGTCAAGTAGAGGCCGTCAATGGCATCTTAAAGACCATGATCAGCAGGTTACTAGGGAATCATAAAACCCACTTGCATTGAATGTTATATCCCACACTGTGGGCATAATGAACTTCAGTAAAAACTGCTATAGGCTTCACACCTTTTCAACTAGCTTATGGCCTGGAAGCAGTTTTACCAATCGAGTATCAGATTCCTTCCTTACAAATCATCGTTGAACTCTTTCCTGGAACCACTGCCAAAGAAGAGTGCCTGCTATACCTAAATCAATTGGATGAACCCATCAAGATGTAGAATTGGCACTCAAAGCCCACAAGCACCAAGTCAAAGCCTAGTACGACAAAAAGGTCAAGCCTCATTCTTATCGAGAGGGAGAGCTTGTTTTACTCTATGATAAAAAACATGACCTCTTGGGGGAAGGAGCACTTCAACCCTTATGGCACGGTCCATATGTCATCAAAATATTCCTCTCAAAAGGGGCATATGAACTTCAAGACTGGGAAGGAGTCCCTCTCACTGAGCCCGGAAATGGGCTCTATCTGAAAAGGTATTATGCCTAGTACTGCACTAGGCATGTGCTTTGTAATTTTATGTATTTATAAGTTTTTCTTCTTTTTTATGTTATTGGATTTTTTGGTATTTCTTGAAGTATTTGTCTCATACATATTTATCATTATGCATATGTCTTCATTACACTTAGCATACGTAGGATATGCGGATGGTGCCAGTTGTCACACACGGCACATTGCATCAGCTTCTTAGGTCATTTACACACCTGAGTTGGAACTGTTTGTTCCAAGGGAGTCTTTATTGCTACAACCACCAACAATATTGCTAAGTAAATGTTGGTAATTTCACTTCTCACTGAATCGTCATCAAGGGACATCTCCAATCTAGTGGTTAGGTTAGACTCCGAGCTTGTTGTTATGCAATTGACAAATCATTATCACGTTTGTAATCCAATCTTGTTACGACATTATTTAAAGGTATGACTCTTGGAACGTCAATTTGAGGTTATCACATATGAACACATTCTAGAGAATTTAATACAGTTGTTGATTTGTTGGAAAACTATGTGTTATATTGGCATTTGTCTAATTCATTATAGATACATGTATGAAAGTAAATATTTACACAGTTAAAATTTTACAAAAAAACTTAAAAAAAAATTTATATCATAAAATACCAAAATATCTATATATATAGATATATATCGAATCCAGTCTTTTACATCAGAAAAATTCCCAAAACTTGGGTGTTTTAAGTACAAAATGGCTACTAAGCCTAGCTATAAACACCCACTAGCTATATCATGCATCTACTAATAGAGCCTACTACTCATGAAAAGATAACACTGCTCTAGCTATCCTCCGAAGAGGAACTAGAAACCTCTCAAGCACACCAACTGTGTGTCGCTGCATATGAGCGGGGATCTCCCTTATAGGAAGGGGGGGTACACCCATGCTCAAGCCCTCCAGGTTCCTCAAAACCTCGCGAAGACTCTCAACATCACCCCCACCTTCAATTAGTTGGCCTCCTCACCTCATTTGGCGAGGCTCACTTGCAGGTCGCATGGGTGCCACATCTGTGTCAAGCAAAAAGCTTCATGTCAGTAGTTGTTCACCCATAAAATAAAATAAAACATAACATAAACATTCAAAAGCTTAAAAATACTTTAAGTACTCTCAAAATGCTTCTTACCTTGAGGCCTGCAGTTTGAAGTGGCAAAATCAAGTCAGGATCACCCATGAAGTCCATGCCCTCGTAGGCATAGTCATTGATCATCACAATCTAGTCACTGAACCATTTGAAGAAATATTCTTTGAAAAAATTTCGGATGGGCCTTCCTTCTATGTGAGGATCTAGTGGTGTCCATCGCCTCTGTCTAGGATCCCTCGGATCGAGGGGATCTAAGACCATCCGCGGGTGCATAACTGGCACCCTCTCAAGTATGAAGCAGACAATTAGAGTTCCATACCCAAAACTCTCTTGGGTCTGGGTATTACATGCGGTCAACTCCGCCTTCAGCTAATGAAGCATTGTCTCACACTAGTGGAATATCTATTGATGGGCACAGTCAACTGCAAGCAATAGTTGGTCCTTTGTTGCAACATTGGGACTTTTGACCCCTCCAAGTGCACAATCATCCATAAAATGGCCCTCATAGATCTAGATCTAATCCTCTCTATAGGGACTCTATTGCTAATGAGTCCACTCTCAAGGATTCAGTAAGCTCAGACTAGCTCTAGGGTGGATCAGGGATCAGGCCTACCACTGGTCAAGTTTTCCCATGCTCCTCTGCATGACAAACTTGTCAAGAAATATATATCATTTCAGTCAATAGCTAGCTCATGGTCCCCAATCCAGAACACCTGTTTGTGTTCATCCCAACACTGAATAATCCAGGTTAAAAGGTCCTCCTGACCTTTCATCAAGTCCAACTGTGCATACTTCATCAAACCACAACGGTGTAATGCAAGAATGCAAGCTGGATCATTTCACATCAGCAATTCTTGTCGATCATAGGCCCATTCGCTCCATGGACTAGTCATAATGGCTTAAAACCTACACAAATCAACCCAAAAATCAAAGAAAATGGGGCAAAAAAGCTCAATAAATCACTACCTAGGGTTTTGGGGTGCGCCCTCATGCACTAATGCCCCCCCATGTTGAGTGTGGAGCCTGATTATCTTGTTTATTCATAGGTATCACAACATTGGACCCCAGTTCATAATGTGGCGGTAATGCCACCTGTAATATTTGCACTACAACAAGGGTCGAGCAGGGGGGGTGACTTTGATCTTTGGGAGCCCCCCCCTCAGAAGGCAACCCCTCACTATATATGAGGGACTTGTATTGCATCTATATAGATATGTATTCTGAGTGAGAAAGAGAGAGGAGATTATGTGAGAGTAGAGAGGGTATTACAACGAATCTGATGTAGGTTGTATCTCTTCAGTTTGCTAGACAATATAAAAGAAAGGACTGGCTGTTTCTCGTGGACGTAGCCCAAATTAGGTGAACCACGTATATCTGTGTCTCTATTGTTTTATGTGCTTTATGTGTTTATATTTTTGCAATATATTTTATGTGTTCCATTTCTCTATGATATATAATTTTCTAACAACTGGTATCAGAGCTGAAGGTCTATTTGGTTGATAAACTCGTAGGAGAGAAGGGTTCTTGGTTTGAGTGGGAGCAATGGTGGAAGATGGTAGGTTTAGGGTCAAAAATTTTAACAGCCAAAACTACCAGCTATGGAAGATGCAGATGGAAGATTATCTGTATGCGAAAGATCTATACCTACCATTGAGCGGAAAGACGAAGAAGCCAACGAGTATGACAAACACATAATGGGATATTCTCGATAGAAAGGAACTTGGAACAATATGGCTGTGCCTAGCGACGTTGGTAACCTTTAATATTTCAAAGGAAATGACAATAGAGGGTTTAATGTTGGAATTGGCCAAACTATATGAAAAACTCTCAGCCTCAAATAAGGTATTTCTTATGAAGCATTTATTTAATATGAATATTTCAGAAGGTGGATCTATTTCTGATCATTTAAATGAATTGAATACAACTACCAATCAGTTAAGTTCTATAGGGGTAACTTTTGATGATGAAGTTAGGGATCCGTTATTTCTGTGCTCATTGCCAGAAAGTTGGAATGGTTTAGTTCAGGCCATTAGTAACTTTGTCTCCAAATCTAGTACATTAAATTTTGATGATGTTGTCGGTGCAATCCTTACCGAGGAAATGCGATGGAAAGGCTCTGGTGAGATATCAGGTAATGCTTTGAATGCAGAGACTAGGGGAAGAAAAATGGAAAGAGGAAAGAGCCTAGGATATCGCAGTAAGTCAAGGAAAGGTAGATACAAGTCCATATCGGGAATGTGTGCTAGAAATGCTAGAAGAAAGGACACCTGAAGAAAGATGACACGTTTTGTAAGGGAAACGAAGGTGACGCATAGCAAGAAAACAATCATGAAGTGAATGTGATAGGTGATGTGCTGCAAGATGCTTTAATTATTTCATTAGAAAATATTATTGTGTCTAGGTGGTAGATTTAGGGGCCCCATTCCATGCCACACCTGGTAGGAAACATTTTCATGATTATGTTCAAGGAGACTTTGGACAGGTTCGATTGGGTGATGATAAACCCTGTAAAATCATTGGAATGGGAACAGTTTTCATAAAACAACAAAATGGAAATCAATGTCTATTGAAGGAGGTAAGGCATGTTCCAGGTCTGAAGAAAAATATAATTTCAATGGGGTAGTTGGGAGGTGAAGGTCGTGTGACTACTTTTACAGATAAAACTTGGAAGGTCACTAAAGGAGCCCTGGTAATAGCAAAAGGAGAAAAGGTTGGTACATTGTATTTATTCAATGATATTTCTAATTTTTTTATTAACCTCTATAGGAGAAGATACGACATTGTGGCATCATAGGCTTGGGCACATGAGTGAGAAGGGGATGCAAATTATTCACTAAAGAAATTTGTTGGCAGGTTTGAAGCATGTTGATTTAAAATTATGTGAGAATTGTGTTTATGGAAAACAGAAGAGATTCAAATTCTTCAGAGTTGGAAAAGAAAATAAGAGTGAAAAATTAGAGCTAGTGCATACAAATGTATGGGGACCTGCTCATGTATCATCTCTCAGTGACTCATTATTATGTTACTTTTATTGATGATGCAACCAGAAAAACCTGGATTTATTGTATTCAAAATAAATCTGATGTATTTGATACTTTCAAGAAATGGAAATATTTGGTTGAAAATGAGATAGGAAAAAGGTTGAAGTGTCTCAGATCAGACAATGGAGGTGAATATTCCAACAAAGAGTTTGATAGATACTATTTAGAGAATGGAATTCGTAGAGAGAAGATAGTTCCAAGAACACCACAAGAAAATGTTGTGTCAGAAAGGATGAACAGGACAATCATGGAGCGTGCAAGGTACATGAGATTGCATGCAGGATTGCCTTTACAATTTTGGGTAGATGCTATAGATACTATTGTTTATCTAAGAAACATAGGGCCTTCAAGTTCCATGGATTGTGGCATTCCAAAGGAGGCATGGACATGTAAAAAGGTAAACTACTCATTTTTAAATACCTTTGGTTGTGAAGCCTTTAACCACATTAATAAATAAAATAGAATAAATCTTGAGGAAAAATAAAATAAATGTATGTTTATTGGATATGGCGTTAATTATTTTGGTTATCGCTTTTATGATTATGAAAAACACAAAATCATTAGAAGCAGAGATGTCATATTCAATGAAAAGGTTTTGTATAAGGATCAACTACAGGAAAAGAAACAGGAAAAAGAAAACAGAGAATACATAGTGCTTGATGAGATCACAAAAAAAGTGATGGTGCCTGAAAATCATAATGATCAACAACCAGAACAACAACAACAACCACAACAACAACAATCACCTCAAACATCTGAAAGTGGTGTTAGAAGATCAACTAGGATAAGTAGACCCCCTGAATGATACTCTCCTTCATTATATTATGTATTGTTGACCGATTCTGGTGAACCAGAATGTTATGAAGAAGCAGCGCAAGTAGAAACTAGGAAGAAGTGGGAGCAAGCCATGAAAGAAGAGATGGACTCCTTAGCACATAACCAAACTTGGGACTTAGTCAAGTTGCCTATAGGAAAAAGAACATTGCAAAATAAATGGGTTTACAGGCTTAAGGAAGAAGATGGAGGTAGGAAAATGTATAAAGCTAGAATTATGGTGAAGGGGTTTGCACAAAAAAGGGTATAGATTTTGATGAGATATGTTCTCTTGTTGTTAAAATGAATTCAATCAGAACCATTTTAATTCTAGTAGCAGCTAAAGATTTGCATCTTGAGCAGTTAGATGTAAAGACAACCTTTCTCCATGGGGATTTGGAGGAAGAGATATATATGCAACAACCACAAGAATATGAGGTAAAGGGGAAGAAGAAACTACAGTGTAGGTTGAAGAAGATATTGTATGTCTTAAAATAGGCTCCAAGGCAGTGGCATCTAAAATTTGACAGGTTTATGTCTGAACAAGGTTATATTAGATGACATTCTGATCATTGTGTTTAACTCAAAAGGAAAAATGATGGCAGCTATATTATATTGTTATTGTATGTAGATGACATACTTGTTGCAGGTTCTAACATGTAGGAAATAAATGTGCTTAAAAGAAAATTGGAAAACTAATTTGCAATGAAGGATTTGGGTGCTGCAAAACAAATCCTTGGTATGAGAATAACTAGAGACGGGAAGAATAGAAAATTAACATTGTTTCAGAGTGAGTACATATAAAAGGTGTTGAAAAGATTTAATATGCAAAATGAAAAACAAGTTAGTATACCTTTGGCTAGCCATTTCAAACTAAGTAAGGAGGTGTGTCCCAAGACTCAGGAAGAAATGGCTTATATGTCTAAATTTCCATACGCATCAGCAGTTGGAAGCTTAATGTATGCAATGGTCTACACAAGGCTTGATATTGCACATGCACTGGGAGTTGTAAGCATGTACATGAACAATCTAGGAAAAGAAAATTGGATGGCAGTGAAGTGGATTCTCAAGTATTTGAGAGGTACCACAAATCAAGAATTATTCTTTGGTGGTTCAAACATTTCTCTACAGGGATATGTTGATGCAGATATGGAAGGTGATAGAGATAATAGGAGGAGCACCATAGGGTATGTGTTTACTATAGGTGGAACAACTGTTAGTTGGGTTTCAAAACTACAAAGCGTTGTTGCACTCTCAATGACGGAAGCAGAGTATGTTGCTGCTACAGAGGCTAGTAGAGAAATGATTTGGTTACAAAGGTTTATGGATGAATTGGGTAAGAAGCAGGAGTTGGGCAGGTTATAAAGTGACAGCCAGAGTGCCATAGATCTTGAAAAGAACTCTGCATTTCATTCCAGGACTAAACATATATAACTCAAGTACCATTTCATACGGTCAACACTGGAAGATGGACAGTTGAAGCTGGAAAGGATACACACTAGCCAAAATCCTACAAATATGTTAACAAAAGTTGTAACCAAGGAGAAACTGAGATTCTTCTCAGTTTCAATTGGTCTTCAAGTATGATGAAGAAGATGAGAAACAACCAAGTCCAAAGTGGTGTTATTGTCTAGCAAATGAAGTAGTGGTGGAGTTGATATAATCAGTCTCTAAGTGGGATATTGTTGGGTGTGGAGCCTGATTATCTTCTTTATTCAGAGGTATCACGACATTGGACCCCAGTTCGTAATGTGGTAGCAACCTACCCATAAAATGTACGTTGCAAGGGAGGTCTGGGGGGGGTGACTGTGATCTTTGAGAGAACCCCCATGGTGAGTGATCGGGGGCAGCACCCCCAAAGCTAAAAATAAATGTAAATTGCCTTGTAAAATGTTGTAATTTCGTAGTCAATATGGGTCGTTCATTAGGCAAAGATCTGATGGTAGAAGTTATGTTAAATTTAGAGTTTTTTTTCCCTAGAAGGCAACCCCTCGCTATATATGAGGGAATTGTATTGTGTCTATATAGATATGTATTCTGAGTGAGAAAGAGAGAGAAGATTATGTGAGAGCGAAGAGGGTATTATAGCGGATCTGCTTTAGGTTACATCTCTTCAGTTTGCTGGATAATATAAAAGGAAGGAATGGTTGTTTCCCGTGGACGTAGCCCAAATTGGGTAAACCACGTATATCTCTGTCTGTCTTGTTTTATGTGTTTATATTTCTACAATATATTTTATGCATTCCATTTCTCTGTAATATATAATTTTCTAACACCTTAGTGACAAACAGGGAGGATGAATGCCCTCCCCCAGGTCGTAAAGGGAATTTAATGCTCTCTACAGGCATGGAAGGGGGCGTTACGTGCAATAAATGATATAGGGATCCCCAGATCTCCACAAATACACAACAAAATCAGCAAAAAACGGTTGAATAAAGAAATATCAAGGTTTTGGCATCTACCTGGGACTAGCGGCACATCGAATGGTCGCCCGGATCTCTCGCAATCGTCCATGGAAAATCTTATCCTCTTTAGCTTCAAAACACTCTCACAACTCTCAAATGATGCAAATGGTGAAAGTGGAGGCTCAAAAATTCCCTTATAGTCACTTTGGAGACATGACTTAGCTTAATTTAAGTCATTAAAGTTGAAGTCGTCCATTTCGAATGATATTTATCATGTACCATGACCCCATATTGGCAGAAATTGATCATGTTTTGATGAAAGAACTTTCAGAATTGAATGAAATAAATGACCATGTTTGATTCTCAATGAGCGCTTTATTTTATGGGATGTTTTCTCGCTCTAAAACTGAAAAATCCCCTAGTTTTTCATCATCAGGCTTGTTAAACACTTACGACGATGGTCTGAGCAACTCGTTTTCTCTCTTTCTCTAGCTCACTAAACTGAAAAAGATCGACTGAGCATTCTTTTTTGGGACTTTTTTCTCGCTCATAAAATAAAAAAAACCCCAAGTTCCTTCTTTGGACTCGTTAAAAACTTATGAAGAATCTCTCAACATTCTTTTAGGAACTTTTATCACTCATTAAGTCGAAAAAACCCAGAGTTTTCATTATTGGGCTCGTTAAACACTTACGACGACGATATGAGCGCTTTCTCTTTTTGGGACTATTTCTTGCTCTTAAATCGAAAAATCCTCGAGATTTTCCCTTCTCCAAGCTCGTTAAATCTACGAAAAAGGAATGAAAATTTATTTTACCTCTTTTTCCTTGCTCACTAAACTGAAAAAGATGCCCCGAGTTTTCTTCATTTGACTTGTTAAAATTCGATGAAGGTCTACTGAGTTTGTCGTCACGTGACTCATTAAAATATCATGGTGGATATCGAGTTTACTCCGTCTCCTTGTACTTGTAACAAAATGAGGCAAACATCTATTGAGCATAGGTTTCTCTTTATCTAGACTCAATAGATTAACTTATGGAAAAAGGAACTATTTCAAGTACACTGTTGGCTTGTTGGGGCCTGACGCAGGTTTGAAGTTAATTAGCCAAGAAAATCCCTGTACTACTAGCCCATTGGGAAACTGTCCGTGGAGCATGGACTGAGGTCTCACCCGATGTAGTATGGGAGGGTGCTAGAACCAGGTTTCACACCCTTGATATGTCTGAGAGGTTCGACTAGTCCACTGTTTGTTCATGCATGCAGGTCACTTCCTTGTTTCTCACATCCCGATATAATGCCTTTGTGCAGCCTTAACCAGGGGCCATGGAGCTTCCACGCTGCTAAAGGAATGCTCTACGCTATTACCCGAGATATTACTTATCTTCCTGTACCAGTTAATTATCTTCGCGTACTTGGATGTCTTATGTTACATTTATTTATACAAAGCATTCATATGAGTTTGTGCAACAAACAAAAAACATACTTGTAGATTATACCCAATCATACATTAAGATGGGAAAAGATACACAGAAATATGGTAAAGTTCTCTTTATTGATTTTTCCAATGGTTACAGACTCGACCTACCCTGCACACTCAGCTGCAGTTACCTTGGCAACAGGTGGAAAAATATCACCAAAATCAATTCCCGACACTTGGGAATAATCTTTTTCTACCAACCGAGCTCCGTATTTCTCCACCTTTCCTTCTGCATTTATCTTCTTCTTGAACACCCATTTTATTCCAATGGGTTTCCTTCTAGCTAGCAACTCCACCAAATCCCAAGCCTCATTTTTCATGTGCTACTTCCCAAAATTACACTGCATATCTTACTTATCTTCTTACAAATTTTGGTTAAATTCATGTAAACAAATATTCTATCTTGTATTCACTTAATCAACACATTCATATATATTTGTGCATCATATAAATAGTAGAAATGCAATTCATACCCAATATATTCAATGCATAAAATAGGAAATAAATACACAGAAATGATATGAAACTTCACTTTATTAATACTTCCAACTGTTACAAACTTGACTCGCCCTACGCACTCAGCTGCAGGGCTCAGTGCACTTGGCAGTGGACTACTAGGCCTCTGTGCACTAAGCTGTAGAGCCTTCTCCTACTCTACAACCCAAAACTAGAATTTACACTTCAGATCTTCCACTATGCTTCTATTCCATCATTAGATTAAATGATCATAGATGTCTTAACTACTTAGAGCCATGTTCTATTTATAAAATCTCATGGTCCATGGGTAGATCTGTACGACCAACATTAAAATTGAGGGCTGATAACCCTATGACTCTTTTACAAACTATGCACTCTGCACCAACAAAATGTGGAGTCTTTACATTGAAGTTACAATTTTTGACCAAAATCTAGGCTGTAAGCCCTAAAACTTCCCTTGGGGGATCCTGCGCCCAACATGCTCTATGGAAATCATCAAAAAATCATCTGAAATGTCTCTCTCCTCTTGCGATTTTCTTCCTTGTAGGACCACATATGTATGTATGCACTAGCTCCAATGGTCTACTTGTAGAGAACTCCTTGGATTTTAACTTCACTCTTGCTTGTTTCCCAAATTGGCATGACTTGCATATCATTTTAACTTCACCTATCCAATACAAACTCCACGCCTTTACCAATACATTGTCGGCATGCTTTGGTACAATAGTGATGCATATATTATATTTATTGTTGTGTATTATGGCAAGTGGGGGTAAGGTTAGTGGAGTCCACCACATCCAACAGCGCTGCCAACACAAAGCTATGTTTAATCGGTGCTAACCAAAACGGTGGATTTTGTGCTATGGTTTATGACCATATACCAATGTTGTATTACACCTTGGATATGGCGCATGGATTTTATTATTATGTGCTATGTTTCAGCCTTAGGTTATACATCATTGCCAGGGGTTGAATATTGGTTCCACCACCATATATGGTTATGAATTATACCATATATATATATATATATATATATATATATATATATATATATATATATAATAAGCCGAGCCTTAACAATTAAAATGATATGCCATGTTATATAGTTTTGATTGCGCCGAGGGGTATGGATAACAACCATACAATATATATGGTATATATTGTTAAAAAAAACCTTTGGTATTCAATACACCATTTAATATGGATATATTTGGTTAAGCCAAAAACATTATATATATGGTAGTGTTATTCCAAGGAGATAGAAAAGTGAGAGAAGAGTTTTGGAGTAGCTTTGAAGTATTGAAGGCAAAACTTTGAAGACACTTTCTGGGAGATCCAGGAAGCCCTTTTCAGAACCGAGAGTTTCTATAGGATCCTGAGACAGATTAGATTGCATCTGGATTGTGCAGGATTTTATTTGAAGCAATATTATTTTATGTATTTATGGTTTTTAATATTTTAATATAAAGGCCTCCCCACTGAACACCAGGGCCCAAAGATGTAGGCTTGAAGATAGCTTAACTCCGTTAACAATCTCTTGCATCGCTATTCTTTGCATGTTTGTTGTTCTTATTTGTTGCATATTTCTTATAAGTCTTCATGCTTAAATTTTTATGTGCTTAAAGTGGTCTTATTCAAAGTCATGCATTAACACTTTTTAAAACATAATAAATCATGTTTCAATTAATGATCAGATCTAGGATCAATACTTGACTTCTTGTTTCCATGAAGGAGGAGTGGAATTTGAAGATATTTCTTTCTTTACTTATCGATTTTCGACTAATTTGATTGCAAATCCATTATCTTGCACACCCTTATTAGATGCTAAAGAATTTGCTTGATTTTCCGTTCCTCTTAAAACATCTACAAAACTGGTATTTGGTTGATATTTGACATTTTGTTGAAGATATTTTAAACCCTAACTGATTTTGTCTTCTAGTGACCTTTTCATGTTAAGAATATCTTACAACGTTTCAGAATCCTTAATGAATTTTTGATTTAGACATTCTCTAGTTTCTACTTTTGATAGATCATCCCTTAATGCATCCATTTCTTCTTCAAGTTTGTGATATTTTTCTTTCTAATATTCTAGCTGATTAGTAAGCATGCTTTCTTTCATTTTTTTCCGCTTCCAATTCTCTCTTCAGACAAATAATGTCTTCTTCACGAGCACATGCATTTTGAGCTCCACCAATATTCCTCTTCAATAATTCATTTTCTTTCTCCAACTTGGTCATATTTTTTTTTGAATCACAATCTATTAGAGAAAATTATCTTTGAATTTCCCAAGCTCATACAACCAGGTCTTCAAGGAATATTCACCCAATTGATGCCTATTTTCCTTTAATATGTGTATTTCATCCTTAAACAACTTATTTTTGTTTCTATCCTTTCTTAGCTCATACTGCAATAATAAGCTCACCTTCATAGTATATCTTCGCATCCTCAAGATATGATTAATATTTAGACTCAAAATCCATAGAAACACATTCATTGTGACCTTCTTCCTCTCATCAAGATTTATCACTACTTTATTTTAAAGTACCACTTTCTTCTTTGGAATAATATCTCCTCTTTTGGGCTTTACCTTTTTATAATTTTTGAGCTTTGTCCTTGCCTTTTTTATCCTTCTTCTTCTCCTCCTTTTCACTTCTTCTAAGAGGACACTTTGTAGAAAAATGTCCAACTCTTCCACAATCAAAACATTTGAAAGTAAGATTGACTTTATACTTTCCGGAACCTCTCTTTAATTTTCTAACAAACTAAGAAAATCATATTCCCTTCTAGAATAATCTTCCTCTTCCTTGATTTTATTTGGAAGTTTATTAATCCTTTTGGTGAGATCTTTGAACTTTTTGGAGGCCTTGAATGTTGCTTCACTAGGCTCAGATTTCTCTTCTACAATGCATATCTGATAAGATGTAAGGATTCCAAGAAATTTCTCCATAGTGAGAGTGCTCAAGTCAACCATCTCCTCAATAGTATAAACCTTTGGGTTAAATATTATTATTAAAGAACTCAATATTTTCTGAATAATGACTTAATCTACAAATTTTTCATTTATGATCTTGATTATATTGGTCACTATTTCAACCCTTCATAAATATTCTCCAAGAGTTTCATATTCCATCATTCTTAAACTCTCAAATGTCATCCTATAGTTTTGGAGCTTCACTTTCTTCACTTTCATATCCCCTTCATAACTATTCTCAAGTTTGTACCAAAATTCTTTGACTTATTTACAATGCATGACTTTTATCAACTCATTCTAACTAAGCCCTACCAAAATAACGTTTCTTGCCTTGGCATTATTTTGAAAGATCTTCTTTCCATCAGGATCTGATGGGAGGAAATGAAGTACAACATACCCGGAAATGACAGTAGAATAAACATCAACACCTAAACTCATGAGGTGCCTCTGCATTCTCATCTTCCATAAATTGTAGTTCTCACCATAAAAGTTTAGAGGCTTTGCTTCTTGGCCAGCCATTGTTCCCTCTCAATCTCTCCTTTCAGTGGTCAAGCTGCAACAAAGGAGTTGTTGATCTAGGTTATCATTGATGTCAATATGGCATTGACTGAGATGTCAATATTCCTGAGATGGCTAATGATAGTCAAGACTCTTGTTTGACAAGGATACCATGAATGAAGATTTCAAGCCACTAAGAAGAAGTCTTGTCCTAGATTCCTATTCTTCATAATGGATCACTTCGCTATCATGATGATTAAAGACATAACAAGTGGATACCTCACCTAAAAACACTTGCTGGCAAAGAAGAAGCCCATACTACCCTAATATGCTCTTGGTGATAAGTTGAAGAAAGATTGGCCCTAAAACTAGAAGTTTAGTGTGCACTTCTCAAATATTTAGATTAGCATAAACTAAAACTGCATGAAGGTAAATTCAAGGGTAAAAACACTACATTCTGGCAACAATAAAAAGAATAACAACAGATACAAGGAAGCTAACTTCACATAAAATATACATGTCAAGATGACATGGATGAAGCATATCATGATGACATTATGACCCTAAATATTGATGTCTACTTGTTTTTATAAATCCTAAACATTAGTTCTAAAATATTAAATCCTAAGCACCTACGCAAACATCATACACCTATACCATTACCATGTACATAAAATTACTTTGTCTAATGGCAGACAAATGTGCATATTGTTTCCTATGGCCATACATGGTAGACAATGTATAATTTCAACATGTACATGATACAATGGTAGGAAAGGCCTTTTACATGGAAGACAAATCCTTTGATGAGATATAACACTCGCATGGAAAACAAGGTATTTTCTGCATGGTAGACAAGATCTTATATTATCCATATTCACATGGGAGACAAGGTATTATATTATCCATCACATGTAAAATAGATGTAATTCATACATCACATGGCAGATAGAAGTAATGCATACATCAAATTGCAAACAAATAAAAAATGTTAAAAAAAATATATCCTAAAGATATGTCGTCTTCAACAAAAGTCTGTCTCTCCTCCAATTGATGTATCTATTCATGTAAATCAAAAAACTAGTATATATTAACTTTAAAACTAGGTAGTCAAATTATCCAATCTTGGTGTTCAATATAGATACAAGGCTTACAAGGAGGCAAAACCCAAGGAGGAAAAAGAAGATTAATTGTTTAAGCATATGCCTTTTCCAATTTGGTGAAGTGATCTCAGATAATAATAAAGGTTCACACCTCATGAACTAAAGGCCGAGGAAAAAGATCTTAACGATATTTTTGTCTTGGGTGTCAAAGACTATGTTGAGAACAAAACCTAATCATAGAAAATACAAGGAATATCGGACTTGTTGAACTCAGTCAAGAAGAGCAGACCACTTACCTAACACACTATACAAGTATTTTGGAGAAGTGTTGTGGTACTCTCTACGGTGGAAATAAGGAAAGAATCTGAAGCTTACCAAGGGATAATTTCTAAAGTTTGAATCTATTATATGGCTTGGTCAAGTTGTAGAAGGAAGCTTGGTCTACTTGAAGAAATCCCCATTGCACAAAAGCGTTGAAACTAAAAACTATCCTATTTTATATGATTCAGTCTAGGATTGTAGTTAATATTTGAATCAAACTTTGAAGTAAAGTACTTAGATATTTGAACAATGAGCTATTTGAAGACATGGGCAACAAAGAAATTGAAGCTTTTGGACAGTGGACAAGGTTGAAGTCTGGTGCAATCTTATAAAGTAGTTGTGCAAAATATATCTTATTGGAGGACCCTTGAAGAATTGAAGACCTTGAAGAGAGCATTGAAGCACACCTATTGAAGGCTAATACTTTAGAGCACACTTGCTGAAGAACATTCTAGACTAGCATTTGAAGACAAATACTTGCTCATTTGTGAAGACTAGTGAAGAACTATTGAATTGTGAATCATTCTTGAGCATTCCTTGGAGAAGCCTTCATTGTCTTGGATATTTCTTGGGAAATTCATTGAATACTCCTTGAGGCATTATTGAAGATATCTGAAGACATCTTGAAGTCGATCTTGGAGATGATATTGGAGACCATGATGCATTGATGTCATCATGAAGTGACTCAAAGAATTTTGTTTGGTATGATGAAAAGCAGTGGTGACACCTTCATGTGAAGAACAAGGTTGTCATTAATGATGTGATGTGGAGACTAAGTGAAGGCATCACTAAAGATTGATAGGGCTCGATGAAGAAGATATTGGGAGCCATCAAGTACAACTAAACATATCTTGACGAAGTAAGGTAAGGGTTGGAGCCAAAGAGGTTGGAGCCTCAAAAAAACAAGGTTGGTGCCTTGGTGGATAGGGTTGGAGCCCTAGGGAATCAGAGTCCTCAATAAACCAAGTTAGAACCTCAACCAAATATAGGGTTGGAGCCCTTGAGGTTGGTGCCTCAAAGTTGACAAGGTTGGTGCCTTGGAAAGTCCAAGTTGGTGCTTGGCACATTACAGATTGGAGCCTGGGGAATTGAAGATTGGTGTCTTCATCTAGTGTTGGAGCCCTACATATATTGTACTTGATTTATTGTAAATAAGAAATTACTAAAAGGATTTATTCTTATTATTCATTTTGTTTTCTAAATATAAGTGATCTAACTAGTAAAAGTAACAATTTAAAAGAAATACTGATTCACCCCCCCTCTTAGTATTTCCAACAGGAGTCGACTCCGATACCAATTGCTATAATCAGGTAATACTGAGAGGGGGCATGAATGAGTATGACAAAAATATTAGAAAACAAATTGCAAATAAAATTATTTCCCAATCACAACAAATTGAAAAATAAATGAAACATTAATATACATAAGAATAACATAATCGATCCTCATGTTAGGACACTTAGATTTTAGGTGGGAAAACCCTCCTCTAGGGAAAAAACCATTAAACTATTTTTTGCTTCTTCTTATTAACTACCACTTCAAAATATTATCATTTACATTACACTAGCTAACCACCACTAGAAATGGAGCACCCACTCCTTGAATGAAATGAGAAATGTTGGCCACAACCAACTTGGAACATCTACTCCTACAATAGACAATCAACATGCACTTAGCTTGAAGCCCCTACTCCAAGCATAAACAATTATGAAATCAAGAAAATAAGGTTCATAAATGAAACATTGTTGCAAAATACATGGGTAACATCAAATAAGATCACTTTAGTAGTCATAAAACTACACTCGAGATGAGAGAATAATTATCCAACACACACTTCCTTCAAATTGATCTTCAATCTCTGAACAACACTAAAACACTACTGATGATTAATTTCTTAATCTCACTACAATTTTGAAACTTTACACTCTACTACAATTATGTGTTTTTGCACATTCTCTCCATGCACACTCACACACTCATTCTACTAGAGAACCAACCAAATGAGCAACTTTTCTTCACATATTTATAATTTATGGAGATGGTTAAGCCAATAAATTCTTTAGGTGATGGGTCTCACAAGGTCCTTTTCACATGATTCAAATTTTTTTTAATTAGAGCTCTTGACCTAATCAAGCCACTTTATCCAATAACTACTTGATATATTCATGTTTTGTTACCTTTTAGAAGAACCCCGATTTATTTCGACCTTTTTCTAGAAAATTCTGACCATGCCCACCGTCAAGCATCAATTAAAATCAAATGTGCGTGTGAAACCGAGACAAAATTTCGAGTTGCTTTCCAACCACACAGACAAAGTCATGAAATTTTGGTTACAACTGCATGTTGCACATTGTTGAATCTCAATCAAAACCTTCCAAGCACACGCATGACCTATGTTTAGTGTGGTTGGGGAAGAGTATGAAGAAAAACAAAAAATCCATACCTCCAACTTACAACAAAGCTTTATGGGGATGATTAGGACTAAGTAACATCCTTCCATGCCCAACTTGACACCATGAAACAATATGAATGACTCAACAAGACTCAATACAAGACATCAACTTGATTTTTATCAAAGTTGTATCTCAACTTCATATGAAGCCTTGTTACACAAACATGCTAGCACCTTAAGAAAAGATATATGAAAACATCATTTGTGTTCATTGTGGGTGACAAGGGTAATCCTTAAGCGATTGACCCTACTCTTTTCAAAATATTGACCCTACTCTTTTATAATAACTGAAATGACCAAAGTAAGGTCATTTTTGAAACTCATCCATGATGAGTTTCTTTAAACCAACTACATCAGACACATACTTTTTCTTCTTGAACAATAACATACCATCATTAGTGGGCTTGTATTTCTGGCTCATTGACCCTTTGGTTCCTTACATAAGAAATCCTTCACATGTTGGTAGTTCTCATCATATAGTGATGCTTCTTTAATCCTTTCCTTACTATCATTTTCAAAATGCTCTAGGTTGTTACATGAGCCACTTGAAGCCTTCTACTAAGTGCATATGCTACCTTACTTTCCTTTCCTTTAATGTGCTTTATCTGAAAATCTAATTTTTTTGATCAAATCCATCCACTGAGATTGTATAGAATTTAACTTAGGTTGGTTAAACAAGCATAAGAGACCTCCATGATCTACCATCACCACAAACTTCCTTCGCAACAAGTAATGCCTCAACATTTCTAGGGCATGTACTATTGTTGCAAGCTCTAAATTATGGGTAACATATTTCTTTTCATGCTCAATTAATTTTCTCAATTCATGGCTAACCACATGTCCTTCTTGCACTAATACTCCACCTAGTCCTTCTTTGCACTCATGAATAAACTAGGAAGTCCTCTGGATTTTGTATTCTCACAATAGGTCCACATGTAAGTAATTTATTGAGCTACTCAAAACGGGTTGCACATTACAATGTCCACTCAAATTCACTTCCTTTCCTTTCCAAGGCAGTGATTGAATTCATGATTCTTGAAAATTTTGAAAGGGATAGAGGGTAGTATCCAACTAATCCTATAAAGGATCTAATTCGTGACATTCAGAGGGGTGTGTAATTCCCTTATCACCTTGGCCTTTTTAGGATCCACTTCCACACCTTCTTTTGAAATAGGGTGCCCCAAGTAACACAGCTAGGTTTGGAAGAATTCACATTTGTTGAACTTTGGATACATTTTATGCTCCATTAGTAATTATAACACTACTCTCAAGTATTCTTCATGCTCTTCTCTAGTTTTTGAATACACTAGGATGTCACCTACAAATATGAATACAAATTTATACAAGTAATGTGTGTGAATGTTATTGGTTAAATGCATGAATGTGGACCGTGCATTCATAACCCAAATGGAACCACTACAAACTCATAGTGGCCATACCTTATCGTGAAGGTTGTTATCCGAATATCTTCATCTTTAATCTAAACTTCATGGTATCCAAACCTCAAATATATTTTGGAGAACATTGCAACTGCTCTTAGCTAGTCAAATAAGTCATAAACTTTGAAAGTGTGTATTTTTTTCTTCATTGTAGATTTATTTACTTATCGATATTCAATACACAACCATAATGTGCCATCCTTCTTCGAGACAAATAGTGTTGGGGATACCGAGTGTGATATATTAGGTGAAATGTATCCTATATCCAACATCTCTTTCAATTGTAACTTCACTTCAACGAAGTGTAACTTCACTTCCACGAATTGTAACTTCACTTTCCTAAAAAAAATCATAACGAAAATTCCAACAAAACCATAGAATCAAAGCTTTAATACCAAATGTTATGCAAAAGAAGAAAAGATAGATCCACTACTTGAAAATTAGCCTCGAAGGGGTCACAATATAATAAATGCATGCATAACAATAATAATGTAAGCACACATCAATAACAATAGTGGGCTTCTATGGGGCACAACAATAACAATAAAGAAAATACACTAATACCTTATAAAAAGCATTTATATATAAAGATATTTATTGTCCATTCAAACCTAATTTTAATTATCTAATAATACCAATAATAAAAACATAAATATATATTGAAAAAACACAAATAATGATACAATTTGGTAAACCAAAACAAAACAAAAACATTTAATTCATGTGAATAACTCTCCATAAATTTTATAACTATTAATAAAAATAAAGTACAAATATTTTAAAACACCACACAAAAAATAAATATATTATGAGTAGAACTATTTGAAAAAAATATATATATTTAAGAAAAACACAAATAATGATACCATTTCTTAAGACCAAACAAAACAAAACAAAGACAAAAACAATAGAGTTTAGGCTTCTGTGATCCATATCAATTTTACAAAAAATATTTTTCGGCGAAGATCACATGAGACATCATTTGTCGACGCGTTTCGAACCAACCAGTGTGGTTCATCGTCAGGACAAGTTGAAGAAACAGATCTAGCTTAGCATGTTAAATAGACCGAGCAGAGCCTCCAACCGCTAATATTGACTATTGGACCGGGATCAAAACTTTTTTAATAATAAAAAAAAGAGATAAGTTACACAGGGGACCAATCCATTAATAAATAAATAAAATAATTTAAATTAGTGATAATAGTTAGTTAAAAGTTATTAAAAATAGTTAAAAATTATAGGTTAATTATTATTTAAAAGGAAATTAGTTGTAAAGGACCTCCCCTATGAATAAATTAATTGTGAATACAAGTTAATATATATATATAAAAATAAAAATAAAAATAAAAATTAATAATAATAATAATAATAAAAGAAGAAATAACAATAAAATAAAATAAAATAAAATAAATAAATAAAATAAATAAATAAAAATAAATAATAATAATAATAATAATAAAAATAAATAAATAAATAAAGATATTATTTTTATTTTTATTTTTATTTTAATTAATTATTTATTTATATTGTTATTTAATTTATTTTTATTATTATTATTATTATTAAAAATGAGTAAAAAATTATAAATGAATAAATAATTAAAAAAAAAAAACGAGGATTAGGACGAGAGTGTTGGGACCCAACATCCACTGATTTTCCAGCCATCATCTCTATTGAGATTACACGGCCTCTTTTCAATCTCAAGCGCCTCCCTAAATTTGATGGAAGTGTGAAACTTTAGCAATAACACTAGCTTCCTCAATACAAACATGATGATTGGTTTTCTCGGCGTGCTCAGCCAAAGCGGAAGACTTAGTACTCCTATGCTTAAGATCAGCAGCATGCTCACAAAGACATTTAATTCAATACGAAATTTGAACGACTCCCTATAATTTATATAACTATTAATAAATAATATAAAAGTATGTTAGAACCGTACAAGAAAGAATAAGTATATAACTATTAATAAAAATAAAGTAGAAATATTTTAATAAGAATAAGTAAATCATGAGAAGAGGAGAACCATTTGAAAAGGAAAACACATCAAAATTCTAAGTACCAATTTTATATACCCTATAAAATAAATATTTTATTTCATTTTAATTTCTAAACATTTTCCAAATGTTTATAAATACAATAAAATACTTTACTCTGTAACCATCATTTACATCCACGAAAATTATACTTATACTTTACCATCATTTAGAACGAGGATAATTTTGTACGGAGAGGAAGAGGTATTATATATATAATTTTCAAACTTGTGAGAGAAGAGTGATATTATTTTTTATTTTTATATTTAAATTGAGTATGTGGTGTTTTGGAGAAGATATATCAAATTATTATATAATAAGAATTTTGAATTTAATAGTATAAAAATTTTGGAAATATATTAAAAAATAAAATAAGTTACAAACATCATTAATATGAATATAGAGCCATAATTTAAATGTTTAACATATTAAGGATGATTTTTCAATTACAAAAATTTGTTTAATACATTAAGGATGATGTTTAACATATTAAATTAATGAATTTATGAGTTATTCTCATGTGGGTAAATTAACACATGGAAATAACTTAGGAAAAATGGTTCCTTAGGTAAAAGTGGGATTTAATGTGTAAAACTCATACTACATGATGTATTTCAATCGACCTAATTCATTGTGGCAAGGTGATCACTTTTTCTATGTGATAACAAATCTATCATGGAATGGCGGGATACTGGATCATTTCCATGCTATGTGGCACTAGGGAAAGGTTTTCTCTCACATAACGTTTCTTAAGCCCAAAATCCAAGGGCTTGGGTATTAAAGGAATGACTTCCTAGGAACATAGAGCATGGATGAGGACCTACACTATGAAACAATATCTTCGAATGGATACTTATTCTAAGACTAGGATATGGTTTTCATTATAAGGTTTAGTATATTGGGAAATGGGCTCTTCATCTAGGACTTGATTTGAGACCAAATTATAGGGATAATGACTAAAGGTAATACTTCTATAGTTCATAGGCCATACATGGGGCCCTAGACCTTAAAAATAGGTTCTCTAATTGGATTTAATATAATAAAAGCTTTATTATGAGGCTTGACACCTTAGGGAGAGGGTATTATTTCCCAAAACATGTTTTATAGACAAACTCCATTGGTTGGTTCCATTAATAAACTACCTCTATTGGAACTATGTCAAGACCCTCTCTTCTAAAATGTGTTTTGGATTGGAAAGGGGTTGTTGTGAAAGACTGATACATGAATGGGGACATATAACATGAGACAAGGAATCTATATGGAACCTTTACGATGGAAGTAGGATACATGCAAGCCTAGTTGTCCTAGGATTACTTGTTGAGGAAGTTTTTGGTTTGTGTCTAGGGTTCAAGGTTTTACTCTCAAGTTCTTGGATGTTCTAGTTTTCCAAAACAAGAAATTGGTTTTGATTTCGTTTATAACCCGGATTTCAAATTGCATTGCTTTGCTTTCCCTTTGATTTGACGTTGTTGTTTTTCTTGCTTTTTTAACGTTTCTTTGGAAATATTGAGAGTTTTTCTTGCTTGATATTTTGTCGGTTTGCCAAAGTTTTTTACTACTATTCGGGTCAGTTTGTGCGAGTTTGTAATCCTTCTTATTTCAAGTTTCATTTATTAATGACATTTATAACTTGCAAGGTATAAGGACTCCTTGTGCTTGTTTCTTGATCTTTGGAATTTAGTAGTTACTTTTGTGACCTCAAAAGTTTCTTTAGTTTCCTTAAAATAAAAACACAAAAACATTGCTTTTGATTTTCTTTTTTCCAAGCTTTTGGCTTTTGCTTTATTTTGTTCTATTGGTTGAGAAATTGTGATCTTTTTCAATTTGTTTTGCTTTCTTTTGAGGGAAATTTGTTTTTAAAATTTATGCCCTCTTCATTATCAAGTTGGCTTATTGACTCTATAAAGAAGCACATTTTCTTATAGTACGCGTGTTTTTAGGATCTTGCATCGTCATTTAGATTTGCATTAGGTTAGTTTGCATCATAAGAATTCTTAGTCTTTTTAGGTTTTGAGGGTATGGTGAGTGTTTCATAAAAGAAAAGAAAAATATTTTTCTTATATAATTTTTTCATAGAAACCAAGTAGAAATCCCTCTTCATCGAAAGAAAATAACTGCGTGCATATAGTTAAGTTTCTATTGGTTTATTTTTTCCTCTAAAATCAAGTGGTCTAGTAAAAAGAACTAGAACTTTTCTATTTTGTCAATAATAAACACCAACAAGTTTAACTTCATTAGGACCTTGGAATAGGCAAGTGGAGAGTTAACTCTCCAAGGCCGCTCAAATTATTAAACATAGAAGTTGAATAACGAGCGAAATCCAATATCATAAAAAATACTTGGAAAGTTTTGTGTCTAGGAGTTAAGCACGAGGGAGTGTGAGGACAAGGAAGAGAGATACCCCCTCTCCTACTTGTTGGATCCCACCTCACGACTATTCCACCCGGATTTTGATACAAGTTGGTGCCCATAGTTTCCTTTCCTAGGGATCACATAGGTGGCTGCGAAGGGGAATCTCGTGGCACCTAAGGCAAACGTTCCATCACATTGATCAGTACTTCTGGAGGGTACCCTTGCAAAGCTTGGGTGCTTGCACCGGTAAAGGCTATTTTCTCGAGGTCAGCGTAATTTTTTCTGTTACCTTCGCTTGTAGGCCTTGGCCATGATTACCCCAAACTATTTTTAGAATTACTTGTTTATTTGCTTTCTTGTATTTTGGTGTTTGATCCTCATCACTTGAAGTAGAAATACTTGGAAGTAGTTTGATTGATTACATCTGTAGGGATTTCTCTTTGCTCCTATTTGGCCTAGCTTTACAACTTTTTTGAGTGTTTAATTATATTTCTTAAAAATAATTAAAAGTGGTTGATCGACCGTTCATCGGTCTAGGAGACTTTGTTGGCTTTCACCTACAAGTCTTGATCCTTCTCCTCGAAGGCGTAGGAGCAATTCTGCTAGTGATTTTCAATCAGTGGCAACATATGCATTAGAGATTGATCCTTTGGTTGGAGTTATTGATTCATAAGATAGACCTGGTACAAGTAGAGAGTTGGAGCGGAACACTCTAGTTCTTTCCAGAGTCCGCTTCTAGTTGAAATATGTTATTTATGTCAAAGAGCTTCAATAGTCTCGATTGACTCATAATTCTCCTCTTCCTCTCGATCACCCTGATGTATTATTGTACATTGGGACTCTGACCAACAAGCCTTTGAGTAGAGGTTTATATCGATCTTTTCCTTTGATGATCACTACTGGAAGCATGGTGCCCACCATGAGTGTTACTAGTATGTAGACTCCTGTATCCATACAAGGAGGAAGAACAATTTCCATACCTTCCATTACTCCTAGAACAGTTATATTTGGCTCTACTTCCATTCCATCTTTGAGTGGGAGTACTTAATATTTTGCTTCTGGCATTGGTTTTTTCCCTTTTGGAATTCCGACCAGCACAATTCCTTATGTTCCATTAAGTATTCCATCAGTTGCCTCCATGTCGATGACTTCCATGGCAAGTGGGTCACCTTCTTTTGAGGGTTTCCCATTTCGGGGTGGTCATATACCACATTCCAACCCATCTTTGGGATCAATACCTTTTCCCTCTATGGGTCAAAGTTATAATCCTTTTCAAGGTTGGTCTAACCATGTGATTAGTGGGCCTGGAGCTGAGAATCAATCTTATTTCACCCAACAGGGGAATATGTCGTATTTTTATATCAGTTCATTCCAGAAATTTTCTCCCTATGCTAATTCATGGAACCCTTACTAAGGGTTCTCTACTCCTTTTAACACCTCTCTAGCGGGAGAATTTACGGGCTATGGAAATTTTTCGGCAAGAGTTGGTCAAACTCCAGTTTTTTCTAGACCACAATGAGATCCTTATGGTTCAGTTGGGTCTATGAGTTACTTTAGGCAACCTGGTGCCTTCACAAATCTAGGGCATTCTTTTTAGAATGTTGGGACTTCCGCCCACACCGGGTGGAATCCTCAGGGTCCTCCATGACTACCTTTCGTGGCAACATTAAAATTTCCAAATCTTTGTAAATTGACTAATGATCCGATTAGATATAACCTAGGTTGGCCTTTAGTCCCAACCAAGCGTCCCTCAAATATACCTAAATTTGAAGGGAAAACTGTTGAAGATCCGGGTGACCATGTCACCACTTTCCACTTATGGTGTTTGTCAAACTCTCTGATAGATGATTCAATCAAGTTGACATTATTCCAACATAGCCTAACTGGAAATTTGGCTAAGTGGTACATTGAACTTCCAGGGGGCACCTTCACTTCTTTCGGTAATTTGACTACCATATTTTTTGAACCATTTTCAGTTGTCTGTCTGCTATGATGTTGGAATTAAGCTTTTGGCTAATTTTCACCAGGATTAGGAAACCCACATTTCAGATCACATCCAGGAATGGAGGAGAAGGAAAAGGCTCATTGAAGCCAATATTCCACAATAATTCCTTCTCGAATGGTTTCTTAAATATTTACAACCCGAGATCTCTAAGGATGTGTCGCTCTCCGGTGTGTTCACTGAAGAACATGTTATTTTTAGGGCCCAATAGTTAGAACTTATATATTCTCAATTTGGGGTTCTTCAAAAAATTCTACCGGATGCTCCTAGGTCCAAGGTTGATATAGCCAAGTCGAAGCCAGGTCCCCATGCCAACAGACTAGTCAGATCGATTGATGCTAGCACGGCTAACTTGCTAGATCAATTGTAGCAGTTGCCTTTACAAATTGCTTCTTCTATGCAGGCATCACCATCCACGCCTATGCCTTCTCAACCTACATCTATAAATTCCGTCCAAACTTCTAACCCTAAAGGAAACCAACAATATGATGGGAAGAAGAAAGGATGAGGTAAGAAAAAGAACCAGGATGGGATGGGTAATGCAAACAAATGTTGGCATTATGATACATATGTTGTACTTGATGGCAACCCACTCATCTCAGATAATAAATTATAGTGTAGAGAAAAGTTCACGCACTTATATGCAGAGAAAAGTTTATTTCATGTAGAGAAAAGTTCAAGCACTTTTATGCAGAGAAAAGTTTATTTCATGTAGAGAAAAAGTTCACGCACTTTCATGAAAAGAAAAGCGCGTATATGTTGGAGAACTTACCTTTGGTCCATGGTAGTTAGTCCTTGGAATTTGAACCTATGAGGAAAAGCGCGTATATGTTGGAGAACTTACCTTTGGTCCATGGTAGTTAGTCCTTGGTATTTGAACCTATGAGGAAAAGCGTGTATATGTTGGAGAACTTACCTTTGGTCCATGGTAGTTAGTCCTTGGTATTTGAACCTATGGTTTTGGACCATGGTACCTCGTCAAAGGTGTTGATCTCACGTATTTTCATGGTTGGTTCATGGTATTAGTCCAACAGGTTTTGATCCTATGGTTTTGGCCCGTGGTATTGTGAAAGGCCTAAGACTATAAAAGAGGAAGGAGATCACTTAGCTAATTCATCCTTGCAATTGAATATCTTAAGATCTGAAATATTGGGTTATTGTTTTGAAAGTTTGATCTATGAAAGTGAAGTTGAAAGCGAATCTGTGAAGGGTGATCTCTCGAGCGCTGCAGGTGCGGAAGTGCGGAGGCACCACAGAAGGCGCAGTGCAGAGGCGCCACAGAAGGCACAGTGCGGAGACGCCAGAGAAGCGCCACAGAAGGCACAGTGCGGAGGCGCCACAGAAGGCGCAGTGCGGAGACGCCACAGAGGCGCCACAGAAGGTGTAGTGCGAAGGCGCCACAGAAGGCGCAGTGCGGAGGCACCACAGAAGGCGCAGTGTGGAGACGCCACAGAAGGCACAGTGCAGAGGCACCACAAAAGGCGCAGTGCAGAGACGCCACAGAGGCGCCACAGAAGGCACAGTGCAGAGGTGCCACAGAAGGCGCAGTGCGGAGGTGCCACAGAAGGCGCAGTGCGGAGGTGCCACAGAAGGCGCAGTGTGGAGGTGCGATAGAGGCGCCACAGAAGGCGCAGGTGCGGAGGTAGTACAGATATCCGCAGATCTATACCAGTGAAGTTGCGATCCTTGCTTAAAATTTGTTTTAACTGCCTTTGACTATTCTGCAGGGTTTTGGGTGCATAACTGATGTTTGGTTACTGGTATTGAGTTCAGATAACAGCATGATTAATGACTTATCTTTATGTACTAGATCTGGTTGATAACTCTCATAATGTCATTATGGATCTGGTGATTAGGTGATTCAGAAGGTTGTTTGATTATGAGCTTCAATGTTGTTGTTGGGTCCAGTATGAAAATTAGATGAAAAGTGGCCTTTCAGATTATGTGTTGTGCTTCAGTGTATCCAGTCTGAAAATTGATGAAACGTGGTACCTGGAGGAGAGAAGATTGTAGGTCAGCACCTACGTACTAGTATCTAAGCTAGTACAAAGGAAATCTTTGGAGCATTGTAGCAGGTAGCAGCTTGTGTACTAGTAAATGGATCGGCTAGTACAAGAGCAAAGGGGGTTGTAGCTCCCGTACTGGTATAAGACTGCACCAGTACAAAATATTGTAAAAGGATTTTCTTATTAAGAAGAAGATTGAGATGACTTGCAGCAGGTGGTTTTCTCCCACATTGGGTTTCCACCTTATATCATGGTGTTCATGTGTGTAACTTATGTGTGATGATCTGTTCTATTTTACTGCACCAGTTTACTGATAATATGGTTGATAATGTTCTAATGCACTCATTGAAGATCAATTAACTTAATCATAAGAAGTTGTGGAAGTAGCATATATGAATCTGATTATGGAAATGAAAAAGTTTTATTAATGTGATAATACTGATTCACCCCCCCCCTCTCAGTATTATTTCCAATAATTGGTATCAGAGCAGGTCCTTTGGTAGAAGCTTGATCGCTTGAAGGAGATCCGTGGAACTATGGGAAAGAAGCTTAAGAAGAAAGCACCTAAGAAGAAGAAGACATCTCAGAAGAACTATGACAGTGGGAGAATCGATTGGGGATTAGGTATAAGAAGCTCTTCAGAGTCAGAATCAGATTCAGAATCATTATCAGGTATGAATGTGTTATCCTCTGATGTTCCAGCTATCTATCCATGTGGAAAAGATGAAAGTGATAGCGAAACAACTGAATTTGCTCTTATGGGTGAACAAGAAAGATATCAAATAGAGGCAGAATTTAAAAGGCTATCAGACAAAATCAGAGATCAACAAGATCTATTGAACATAAAGAGTGGTGCCCTCAAAGAAGCTGTTACTAGACAAAAGGCTCATCAAAAGTTATGCAAGGAAAGGTATCAAAAGTTGCAAGTTGAAGCAACATCTCTAAGAAATGAAGTCATTGAAAAGAACACAACAATCCGGGAGCTCAAAGATCGATCCAATTATTATGAAAATCTTGAAGCCACGATCCTCTCACTAAAGGAAGATCTTGAAGAATCAAAGAAGCAGAATGAAGATCTACACCAAGCAATTGAAAAACAAGACAACGAAGTCATCAGCTTAAAATCACAGTTGGAATGTGCCTTCAGAGTTCGTCAAATGCAGCAGGATCTGAATGAAGAACAAGAAAAGGAGATTCTCAAACTAAGGGAACAAATGGAAGAAGGAAGAAAAGCTGAAGAAGATTTGAAAAAGCAATCTCTTGAAAAAGAAGAATAGCTTCAGGTTGAGGTAAATATCTTGAAAGGTAAAATAGAAGAAAAGGATAAGCTTTTACGATTTCAAGATAGCTCTAAAGTCTTGGATGATATTCTTAGTAGTCAAAGGTCTCCTGCTATAAAGACTGGTCTTGGTTTCCATGAATCTGATGAAGGTGAATCTAGTTCACAAGGTGAGGCAAGGAACTCTAAAGAGAAATCTAAAGTGATCAACGAAGAAATGAAAGATCAATCTCATCATCAACCAAGAAAAGGGATTCCTCAAAGAAAATCCTTTAATCCTCCTATGAATAATGTTAAATGTTATGTATGTCATAATCTTGGACATGTTGCAGCTAGATGTAGAAGAAGAAGGGTTCAAGACCATTATGCAAAAAGATCATCACATTCAAGGTACTTTTATGGATATTGCTTTGCTTGCAATATGTTTGGTCACAAAGCTGCTGATTGCTACAAAAGGAATATGGGACATGTAAGATGTTACACATGCAACAAGCTTGGCCATATAGCAAAGGAATGTGGGAACAAAGTGCGGACATCACACCAAAAGGAGAAAACAACATCACGCTTGAAGATATGGAAGAAAAAGGAAGTTCAGTCAGAGAGTGGCGGCACTACACATCGTACATACATAATAGAGGGAGGCGGAAGTGTAAAACTTCAATCTCCTACGCACGCTTGATAAAGGGAAGTTGCATATATACGCGATTTAGTTACTGCACAGTCGCGTATATGATTGTTTCAAGAAAGGCAGTAGGGAAAGATTCAAGAGAAGGATCAGTTTTGCTCTAGTTAATAATAATGATGTGTGGATATGATGGTTAGAAGTGTTTTGGTTCTAACTTGATATTGATGATGTCTTGATACTTCTTATTGATATGCATGATTAGACAGATGGCACAGGTTTAGAGGGAGCATATGGAATTAATGAATTATTGGCATTATGGTTAATATTCCTTGGTGATGATACTTATATGGAGAAATGATTCATCTTGCTATGGTTATGAGTTGTTCACATGGTTCTTGGATCAGATTTATGGTTGATTCTCTAATGATGCTTGCATGGGAATCACTTAGCTTGAATTCACATCTTCTTGATGTTGACTCACTCATATGCTGCTGTCGTCATATGCATAAAGATCATACAGTTATGATTCCTTTCATTCTTGGCACAAATGGATGAGGATTGTTGGCTGGATACAGGGATGATTATTCAAAGTTGCATTGTTGGAGACATGATGATAATGAGCTCTTATATATATGATGATAGGATTGTTTCATACATATGTTGATTAATGCAGATATTCCCAATTGATGATACTTGATTCATGTAGATCTGGATGGCTATGATGTTTCTCACATAGAATGTGAAATTCTGTTGATGTGGACATACCTTGATGATTCATGCACTAATACAAGTTGCTGGTCTAGTTGCTGTTGACAGATACTATGGAGCATATCATAAAGTGTTGTTGCTGATGTTCATCTTATTTAGGTGATGTCATATCAAGACTCATGATGTAATAGTGTCATCTCTTCAGGTCATGTAACGACCTATGTTGGTTTCCCCACTATGCCTGGGATGAATATGTAATGTATTTGGTTTTCATTTTTCTGATATATCCCCACTTGGTTGGGTGATGGATGTATGTATTGAATCTTTTAGGAAGGTCATTTGTGATGTAGAACATCCTTTTGCAGACCTTGCTTACAGTCAGGGGGAGCCTGAGCATGAACATCACTATATAGCAGAGCAGACATTTCAGCTTGTTCTCAGAAAGAGCATGATCAGATTGGTGCACCATGACATATACAAAGGGGGAGCTCATTCAGAGATTTCAACAGGTACTCAGGGGGAGCTTATAATGCATTGTTGGCATTATGGAGGACGTACAGAAGGAGATCTTGGATGCTGGTCTGATTATTGCTGCAATCTATCTCTTTCATGGTCATGGATTATGGTTCTTCTTTGCAGATCTGGTTTATAGTCAGGGGGAGCATGCTGTTAGGGGGAGCATAACACTTTGCCCTTGATGTCAAAGGGGGAGAGTGATTGGTTGTTGTTGCCATCAAGTCCAAAGGGGGAGATTGTTCGCATTATGATACATATTTTGTACTTGATGGCAACCCACTCATCTCAGATAATAAATTATAGTGTAGATAAAAGTTCACGCACTTATATGCAGAGAAAAGCGCGTATATGTTGGAGAACTTACCTTTGGTCCATGGTAGTTAGTCCTTGGTATTTGAACCTATGAGGAAAAGCGTGTATATGTTGGAGAACTTACCTTTGGTCCATGGTAGTTAGTCCTTGGTATTTGAACCTATGGTTTTGGACCATGGTACCTCGTCAAAAGTGTTGATCTCACATACTTTCATGGTTGGTTCATGGTATTAGTCCAACAGTTTTTTGATCCTATGGTTTTGGCCCGTGGTATTGTGAAAGGCCTAAGACTATAAAAGAGGAAGGAGATCACTTGGCTAATTCATCCTTGCAATTGAATATCTTAAGATCTGAAATATTGGGTTATTGTTTTGAAAGTTTGATCTATGAAAGTGAAGTTGAAAGCGAATCTGTGAAGGGTGATCTCTCGAGCGCTGCAGCTGCGGAAGTGCGGAGGCGCCACAGAAGGCGCAGTGCGGAGGTGCCACAGAAGGCACAGTGCGGAGACACCACAGAAGGTGCAGTGCGGAGACGCCACAGAAGGCGCAGTGCGGAGGTGCCACAGAAGGCGCAGTGCGGAGGCGCCACAGAAGGCGCAGTGCGGAGACGCCACAGAAGGCGCAGTGCAGAGGCACCACAAAAGGCGCAGTGCAGAGACGCCACAGAGGCGCCACAGAAGGTGCAGTGCGGAGGCGCCACAGAAGGCGCAGTGCGGAAGTGCCACAGAAGGCGCAGTGTGGAGGCGCCACAGAAGGCGCAGTGCGGAGACGCCACAGAGGCGCCATAGAATGCGCAGTGCGGAGGTGCCACAGAAGGCGTAGGTGCGGTGGTCGTGGCGCCACAGAAGGCGCAGGTGCGGAGGTAGTACAGATATCCGCAGATCTATACCAGTGAAGTTGCGATCCCTGCTTAAAATTTGTTTTAACTGCCTTTGACTATTCTGCAGGGTTTTGGGTGCATAACTGATGTTTGGCTACTGGTATTGAGTTCAGATAACAGCATGATTAATGACTTATCTTTATGTACTAGATCTGGTTGATAACTCTCATAATATCATTATGGATCTGGTGATTGGGTGATTCAGAAGGTTGTATGATTATGAGCTTCAATGTTGTTGTTGGGTCCAGTATGAAAATTGGATGAAAAGTGGCCTTTCAGATTATGTGTTGTGCTTCAGTGTATCCAATCTGAAAATTGATGAAACGTGGTACCTGGAGGAGAGAAGATTGTAGGTCAGCACCTACATACTAGTATCTAAGCTAGTACAAAGGAAATATTTGGAGCATTGTAGCAGGTAGCAGCCTGTGTACTAGTAAATGGATCGGCTAGTACAAGAGCAAAGGGGGTTGTAGCTCCCGTACTGGTATAAGACTGCACTAGTACAAAATATTGTAAAAGGATTTTCTTATTAAGAAGAAGATTGAGATGACTTGTAGCAGGTGGTTTTCTCCCACATTGGTTTTCCACCTTATATCATGGTGTTCATGTGTGTAACTTATGTGTGATGATCTGTTCTATTTTATTGCACCAGTTTACTGATAATATGGTTGATAATGTTCTAATGCACTCATTGAATATCAATTAACTTAATCATAAGAAGTTGTGGAAGTAGCATATATGAATCTGATTATGGAAATGAAAAAGTTTTATTAATGTGATAATACTGATTCACCCCCCCCCCCTTCTCAGTATTATTTCCAACAACAAACCCGACGATGATGTTGGAGGGGGTAGGAAAGAGTTTAAGAAAAAAGTAAAATTTCCATGCAAGTTATGCAATGGAGATCATTTGACTCATATTTTCCCTAAGATCCAAGATGCTCAATTCTTATTAGTTCAGTAGGGGTATTCTAGCTCCTAGGTTGTCCTCACTAACCCTTTTCCCAAGGGCAAGAATTACTGGCTGGCGCAAACTCTAATACTAGTACCCCTACAGGGGGCAACCAGGAAGGGGATAATACATCAAATGTCTACATGATGAGTTCACATATCGACGTTGCTACATGATCACGTGATTATGGTGAATCAAAATCATCTAAGGCTAAGTCTACTTCCGATGCTTTAGAGCCACTCCATATTGAGAGGCCCTCTGTTGAGTCTATACCTCGAATGGCGAAAGGCTTCACAAAGTGCTCGACCATTAACCCTAATGCTAGGGTGTGGTGTAGGTAAATTCTAAGTGTAAACACAAACAATTCCTCTAGCCCGAGAGAACCAGTCTAGCCACAAACAAACAATCTATCGAAAAACTTCTTAAGATAGAATCAATTAAGGGGGCCTACCTCTTAGAACATTATTCTTCTTGGTGGTGATCCTGCTTCCCCACTCCAACTATCTTATGTTTCCTTCCTTCGAATACCTAAAACAAGCAAATAACAACAACAACAAACATGATAACATACAATATTATATTCAGCCTACTTAATAGGTCAAGGAAAATTAAGCCATAAAGATTTAAAATGACACTTCATGTAGGAGATCAATCAATAACTGCAATTATATAAATCGGAAAGATATTACAATTGGTGCCTTAACGTTGTTGGTCTCCTCCAACGTATTCGGGTTCCCACACTTCTGCTAGCACTTCATGGATAGCCTCAACAATGAAATTCTTAAGGCCTCTTTCCCTCTAGTCTCAAACCAAACCAAAATCACACTATTCTCCCTCAAACATACACTAGAAAGCTACAAGCTATAGATGACTTGTTGATTATTCAAACTTGCTCCAAAACTCCAACTCTTTTTCTTGGGAAAAAGAGAGGTTTATATAGCTTGTATGCATGGGAGATAGTTACTCTCATCGTTGGAGAAGGTCTTATCTCTTGAGGTTGTTCCATCCTAATAGGGGAAAGGAGCCCAAACTGACTTCCTCAGCTCCATCCAGCCCAACCATCTACCAGACATCTGTCACAAAGCTTCTGAAATGGAAGCTTCGGCTCCATATTTAAACAACCTTCCAAAATAGGATCGACGTGACTGGAAAAGGGATCAGTTGCTTGGAATGGCATGAGGGCTAGTTTTAATCTCTACAAATGGGTGTGAGGAGAAAAATATTCAGTAGCGTCAGTCTTCTAAACTAAGATAGAAGGAAGATTCTTGAGAAATGATGCAAAGGGGAAATATTCTACTCATGAAGAGGGACATATTGGGAGTTTCTTCATGATGGGAGAGCATGTCGGGTACACTTTAGAGGTTCTCTAGGATCATAGATGGAGAGTATAGGGACAGTGACAAAATGTTGTGTAAGAGATTCCACCTAAAGCATGAAGGCCAAACTAGAATGAGGGGTGAAATGATTTACAAGTGGAAGCGGGGAACCGGAGTCCATCATCGGAAAACCTGCAAGCAAGCATGAAATTACCCAAACTGGAAAACTTGTCCAACACCTGTGAAATCACCCGATCGAAGGCCAATGATGTGAGCTTGTCATCGAGTGCAAAGAACTTACTATTAGGGCATTGTTATAGACATTTTTGGGCACTTCAACCCCAATCATAAATGTCCATAAACTGAGGGCTCCTAAGTCCCTAAAAGTGTTGCTTCACTGCCTAAAGGAACAAGGTCAACTGATTACATCATCTCCCAGAAGTTCTCCACTGAAAACTGCTCATAAATGGTCAAAACTAGACCATACTGAAAGCTCAATGCAGAGGGTGCGATGCATATCACCTTCCCAGTGGACAGGGTGTGATGCATATTGATTTGCTCCTCTGTAGGGTGCGATGGTTAGGAATGGACAAATGGCAGGGACAAAAATGCGAGGTGGAAGATCATAGAATCTTCCAGAAGCTTCCCCTCTGACACTTGCCACTCCATTTTCGACTAGGGATGAGTAAGAGATCATCATTCTCCAAGTGGAAGCAGGAACTATCAGAGAGAAGACACTAATCAAGATCCCAGAAGATGACTCACCTCTCTGTAATCATCTATATATGGATCCCTCATCACAGAGATCCAGAGGCTGGAATTTTGTATCTTATAGAGAAGTGTTGTTGGTTTTCTGGTGTACATTCACAGTGTTGGGTGATCTAGCTTTGCTTGAGGTGAAGAAGGGCTTCCTAGCTGGAGGATGATGCTGGGTCAGAGCACATGGTTGTAATCCTCTTGCTACTTTTCATTTGAATAAATCTATTCTTGTTTCCTTCCATATTCTTGTGTAGTTGTTTATATATGCATGTATATTGTTAATACACATCTGATCCTGTATTATTTATGAATTTAGATCCTTGTTTCTTGCATAGTAGTATGTTGCTGTGATTCCACCGGTCGTTTTGAAGTTGGGCAGACAAAGGAGAAGCGGCGAAACTCTATCAAGAAGGAGAGGAAATCAAATGCAAGACTCAGGTTGGTCCTCTTGGTTCTCCTCTCGTCTATTTTCATAAAATGAAACAATAGTAGACTTTGATTGTTTGTTTCTAAGATAGCCACCCGTCTTAGTGGGAATAGCAGCATCCGAGTGGACACTATTCCCGGATAACAAAATGGCGACTCCGCTGGGGAGCGACTAGATTACTTGTTAGCATATCTATCCTTGTTTCTTTTATAAACATACAGACGGAGCCTGAAGTCAAGCCAGCTAGCCTTCGAACTGCATTTGTCATACAAATGCAAAGTAGATCAATGCTGCTTCAGTCTATCTCCGTGTTTTGTTTATGAATTAAACAATAGATCTGCAAGCAATCTAATTGCCCTAAGTGGTGGCTCTAGTAACCTCTTAGATCACCCCTGTGTTTTACATACACTGATCCTTACTTATTCAGCCTAAACACCTGAACTAGATTGCAAACTGTGAGTGAAATCTCGTTCAAAGTGTTATCTCCCAGGTTGTTCCCTTTGACTCCCAAGGGAATACGGCCGGGGTAACCACTAACCAAGCTTTGGATTATAGGTTCTAGCCTACCTATAATCAGATAGGGCTCTCTCTTTATGATTTAGCTCTGTTTTGTGAAGATTTTAGGCTAGTTATGAGTTCAGTTTTTGTTTAAAGTTTTGGTTGTGAACTGTTGTTTTGAGAAGGGCATGAAATGTTTGAGAGATTTTAGTCCATTGGGCATATGGAGTCAGAAATTGAGTAAGTCTTGATGCCTGTGATGGAGAAAGGTTTACTGCAAAGCTAGACAGCTATTCATGATACAATTTCTGGTTTATAAATGAAACAGAGTGAAATGGAACTTATACACAGTGTGACTGTAAGTTGAAAAGCAGATTCTATTCAGTAGCATCTAAGAATTACTGCACAGAAACTGTTAAAGATTTAGAGTAAGTTGGAGCATTTAAGAATTCCAATTTAACAGATAAACCTGAAGAAAACATTTATGACAAGGAAAGATTGAATTCAGGGTGTCTCCATGGACAAATCCTGAGTTATTCTTCTTCTTTCTTGTTGAGATTAGACAACATACATGAGAGATGAAACAAACAGAAATTAAACATAGACAGAGATAGAGAAACTTATTGTATCAAGCTATAGCACTAGAATTCTGCAGCATTCAATGGTTCCAACACAGCATTCATCAGAAAAGGCAATCCCTGGAAACCCCAAAACTTCTTTGTATTATATCTCCAAAGATACAACCGAGTTCTCTTTCTGAACAAGTAACAACAACCCCAAATGAGATGCGCAGGGGTGAATATATACAAAAAATATCAAGGAAAATATCTGAAGTAACAGTTATTGAGCAATAACTGCTTCTACCAACTTTTACAGTATGGTGGTTACAAAATTTAAAGCCTCTGGCACAAGTACACAACAGCTGTCTGCTGCTTGTCAGATTAACTTGACTTTTGGGCCGAAGGGCCAGCTGCGTTAATTCCTGGACGGCTCCTGCTGATGATGGCTACTGTAGATAACGCGTTACGGCTTTGATGCCTTTGGGATGCTGACCTGTAATCTTTGACCTGTGGTTGCTGATCTGTGACTTCTTTATTGATTCCTTGCTTGCTGTAAAATGTCTTTAATCAGAATATTTAATTAATCAAAGCAGAATTCTGATCATATCAGTCCACCATTCATCAGTAGGCATTTGGTGCCTTTGCATTTTGCGTAATGTTTCATCAGCATCTGTATATTTGTAGTAATTAGGGGGTGATGCAAACAGATGGTTGATTTCATGTTCTATATAAAACAGATTTTCTAGTTTATCATACTATTCTTCCCCTGTAGGTGGCCCAGTTTCCTCTGAAGTGCTAGATGAGGTAATCAACTGATCAGTGATGTAAGTGTTGACTCTTTTGGCATATTGCTCATGAGACCATAGCCTTCCAGCGCTGTTTATTAAACTGGGAAGTCCTCTGTCATATAATGCTGTGATCTTGGCACCAAAAGCATTTACCTCTGCTTGAATATCCTGACATTTTCTTTCCAGTGCCTGTACATAGTTTCTGAGGGTGAGTACCCTTTTAATCAGCAAAATTGTATCAGTTCTATCTCTGATACCCATGTTTGCTAGCTGTATGCCATTTTTGTGGTTCAACACATTGATCATTCTATTAGCTACCTCTGGCATACTTCCTAGAGCAGCTCTGGCTTTTTGATTTTCTGCATAAGCCCTGCCCAGCAAATCCATTTGCTCATGGATAGTCTGTATATATTCCCATTGGTCTGTGATTGATTGACCAATCTTTTGCCATAAAATTTTCTTGAGCTCCGTTATTGCTTTGCCCATGGCCATTTCTTTCTCAAGCTCTTTGATTTTTCTTTCCAGGGTCTTTGTTTCCCTTGCCTTTTCTGCCACCTGTTGTTTAGATTTATCATATTTCTCATTTATTTTGGCCAATTCCTCCCTGGCTTCACTCAGCTCTGCCATCTGGGCTTCTAGGGCCTGAATTTCATTCTTCAATTTCTGCATGTCAAGGCTTGCAGCCTGTTCTGATGTTGGTGCTGGCGCTGAGGTTGATGGCGTTGTTTCCACTGACTGACCTGTAGGAGGAGTGACAATTTGAGGAGACTCCTCAAGGTTGATTACTTGCGGAGGGGGCTGAGATGTTTGGCCTCCTTCTTTCTGTTGTAGGGCTGCCTGCAGTGTAGCCTCTGTTTTTACCAATTTACCTTCTGTTTGGACCAGTTGCTGATGTAGTGTTATCAGCATGGCTGCTGTATCCTGGTCTTTTCTCTGCTGAGCAACCTCTTCTGTTTGGGAGTGAAGGGTTGCTGGGATCCTCACCATCTTTCTCAAAGCTGCAATATCTGCATCTCTTTCTTTTAGCAGTGCCTGCACAACTTTGGGATCCTTTGGGTCATGCCCGAGATCTATAATTATTTCCTCCAGAGACTTGATCCTGTTGTCTTTAGCTTGGGAGGATTCCTTTTCTAGCTCCAATTGTGCAGTGGTATTATTCAAAGAATTCTGCAATCTATAATTTACCAATGTTTTATCTGCAAGAGTGGCATACACCATCTCACCCGTTTTCTTGTGCAATTCAATCTGATCCATTGGGTGGATGTCCTTGGACAAGATTTCCAAGTTTGTTCTTACATAATCAGCGGAAGACTGTGGCTGCAGCACTGTGGGCATAAAATGGCTCATTATCATTTTGCCCTCTTGCACATCATATGCAGACATCAACCTCTGCTGGTTTGTAGGAGCCATTTTTAACAAGTGATTGTATAGCTGTATCCTCACTGGCTCATTTCTGGCCTTGATGTCTATGAATTGCTTCTTTATGCTAGACTCACCCTTTCTTTGTTGCCCTGAGGAGCTGACCTCTCCTCCATGTATTCTTTGCTTCTCTTGTTGTAATGAGCTAGCTGATACTTCTGTACTGGGGGGACCCATCTGTGTTTGACCAAAAGGCATTTCCTCCTCTAAAAAAGGATTGAGCCTTTGTCTCTTTTCCCCTTGCTGTGATGTTGCGGTACTAAGGGGAGTATGTTCCTCTCTATCTCTTTTCTTGCCCCTCTCTTCATTGACAGGTGTTTGGAGCATCAAAGTTTCCACTGTAACATTCTGTACTGGGGCCTCCTTTTCTTGCATTTGCTCATCATTAGGACTAGGAGCCTCTGCTGTTTCTTCCTGTTGTTCAAGATGTTTTTCAGGCTGTTTTTCTTGGGCTGATTGCTGCTCTTCAGGGACCTCTTGCTGTTTTGTTTCCTTGCCTTTATCCATGGCTGAAGTCTCTGCTGTAATTGGGGCTTGAATTGTCTTTTCTGGAGCTGTGGATGATGAGGCAGCTGCTCCCACTTGAGTGCCTGGAAGAGAAGATACCTGTGAACAATGCTCTAAGTCAACCAACTTTTGGATATTTCTTATTCCTCTTTGAGCTAATTCTTCTTGTGTAGTAGCCTCTTCTAAGGTGCCTTCCCTCCATTCTAGTTGATTTTCATATTTTTCTATGTGAGGTAACCTTATGTGACCATAATTGGCCAGCCTATATCTGATTCTTCTTAAACTTATGAAATGAGTGGGGTCGTATGGTTTCCAAAGGAAGCTGGTCTGTAAGCCAAGGCCACTTAGCATTCTATCTGCCTCTTGCCAACCTTCCTCCCTTTTATTGTAGATGAAGGGGCCTAATTGGTTTCTGACTTTAAGCTGTGCTTTCTTGCCCCTGCTTGAAAAATGGAGTACATCAGCATTTCCAAATTGCCTGAAATAGTCAAGGGAAAACAATCTCATAGGCACATATCTGGGCAATCTGTATGGGGGCAACTCACACCCATATATTCTGATAACTGTGTGGTTTTGGTAACAATACCAATCCCCAATGCTGTACACCTTAGACAATTGAAGAATTCTCTGCATCTCATCAGTTAGTCTTGGAGGTGAGCTCAGAAGCAGAGACATGGCTGGGTGGATGAAGAGGTCTATAAACTCACAATAAGTGTAAGGGGAACAAGACCTACAGTGGAAAACAGAGGACCAATAGAACACTGACCTTGGATTGCCTTGTGCATCCATTCTTTTCACAGGGAAAGGAAATTTCTCATGCTGATAGTATAGGATTAAATGATAGATATAGGAGGTGTATCTGAACACCCTTTCTCTTTCCAAGTCCATCAATTGCTCATGTATTTTATTGGAGATGTAAGTGGCATAGTCATAACAGATTAGGGGCTTACCAGGGGAAAACATGGCCATTATCACCAGCACAGTTTCATCAACAAATTCTATTGAATTATAGCCCAATATGGGACTAATCATGTCTGCAAGGTCTGTGCCTAATTGATTTAGGTATACATGATGGATGGGAGGGTACTTCATGGTCTCAGAGGTTGAATCAACAAACAATTGATTTATCTTGGTGATTTGAGCATCTGTCAGTTTAGCTCCTTGCTCTATCAGATCTATCAATGATAAAGGAACTAATTTCTTATCAGTTTTGAAGTTTAGCATCTCTCTAATGGCTGCAGGAGTGACATAAAAAGCAACTGAGCCTGAAGGGTCAAGCACAGCCCTCTGAGTGGGGTCATAGTAGGCAACACACCGGTGGATTTTTTCAGGAAACATATTGACCTGAGGGAGCCTGAAGATGGGGAGGAAAGAGTCCCAAATGCCCAATATATCAGTTCCATTATTATGCTTAATTTTCAATTCATTCAGCAAGTGAATGTGATACTTGCTATTCATTAGCATTTCCTCTGATATTTGGTAATCTCTATCTACTAACGGTTGCCGCTCCAATTCTCTCTGAGGGGAATTCAATGGAGCAACATTCAGGGCAACAGGTGCTACTAGTGTATCCATGTTTTATAAGCGAAGTTGGGTTAAATTTCGACTATTTCTGGCAGAAATACCGTCCTGCGTGGTAGGTTAAGTAATTTGCTGAATTACAGTCTGTTTCAGAGCAACAGGGGTGTAATTGGGCACAATTGGCTGGTTAAGAACTGATGGAATTGGTTTTAAGGCATAGCAGGCCTATTCTTCAAGGGAAAATGGTCAACTTTAATGGTTTTTTAACAATGCAGGACGAAACAGAGCGCTCAGTTGGGGAATTGACAAATACCTGGATCAATGGCAGTATTTGAGCTTGGTTGCAGTCGAATTCTGGGTGGCACCAGCTCTGAATGGTCTTGGCAAGGTTCAGCAGCAAAGGACGTAAAAACACATGCAGGAGGCAGAGCAGAAAAACACAAAAAAGTTGCGCAAAAATGGCAAATTTCGGCCAAATATGGACTTTTTGGCGTTGGCACAAAAATTTGGATGACATCAGCATGATGTCATCAGGTGGGGTCAGGGGCGGGTGACGTCAGCATGACGTCATCGGGTGACGTGGCAATCAGTGAGTGGTCCACGGGGACTGCATAGGTAGAGTGACAGCTCGGAGCGACGGCGGGCGGGGGCACTGATGCGGCGGTGAGGTGGCGTGACGTTGGCATGACCGGTCAGCGGAAAACCGGGAGTGGTAAGCAGTTTTATATCGCACCGCTCTTTATACGGAAGCGGAATTGTCAGAGGCTGGCCCGATCCAGTAATATGGCGACGCGTGCCCCCGTGTGTACGTTAGCGGACGTCAATTTTCGGAAGCTAACGGCAGTACATCGGGGCCGTTCCGAAATTGATAAGGGCCGTCGGATGGGAAAGCCCAGATCCGACGGCTGGCAGAAGGCAAAGTTGTCGGGGCGATACGGTCGGGCAGGACAAATAAAATAATATTATTTTGTGAAATATGTGCCCGGCGGAACATTGGAAAAGTGGGTTTTGTGGGTTGTTTAACAGTGTTACGGGTAAAATGGGTTATGAGGTGGTTTATTTACAAAACAGAGTTAGGTTATTAATCCAAGCAGATCTTGGATTAATCCCAGGATTAATTTTTCAGTGCTCTTTGGGTCGCGCTCAATGTTTTAGCGCTTGCAAACACTTAAACCAATCATAGAGCTATAATGCTCGGGGAAGGGGATACATAGATATTTTGGGTTTTTTGCATAATTTACATAGTAATAGGGGGAATAGGGGGTATAGGGAGTTAAATAGTAAGAAATTAGGGGTTAATATGAGTGGAAGAGGTGGATGAGGGGGTAAAAACACTAAGTTTTATATGAAATCAACTTAGTTTAGGAAGTAGATCAAAATGAAAAGAATTTTACACAAGAAATGTGGCTCTTAAAGAAACAAGAACCAACATAAGACCTTGACTTCTTTCATGAACATAGCTGGTTTTGGGATGTTAGTAATGAATGTGAGGGGGGATAATCAGGAAGTTAGACATGCTTCTTTGTATTGCTGCAAAATGATGGAGAAGAGGACCTTCTCTATCCACTCATATTTGCTTTATGTTGGACCAGCAAAATGAAAGGAATGACATTTCTGCAACCCCATCTACCTACCCATCTACTTGCCTAACATTTTTTGTTTCTTCATGGAGGGTGCACTTGAGCTAGCAAACCCTCAATTTCTCTTTTCTTTTCTTTTTGCTTTTTTCTTTGCTTTTCTATCTAGAACTACCCTTATTGCTTACAAGGCCCCAGATTAAGCAGTTGGGAACCTTAATTCTCTACCTAGCTACTGGTCTGCCAAGATTAAACAGTTTGGACAGACTTCTTTCTCTATTATACAACAAGAAATTGAAACATGGCATGATCCAGATTAGGCTGTTGGACCATCCATCCAAAATTCAGTCACCATCAAGCTATGTACACATATTGCTTTCTTTTGGAAATATGGAATCTTTGCATCACCAAAGCAGAGCATATTTGGAACTTTCTTTGCCAATCATGAAATATGAAACCTATTGGTATAGGTATCTAATAGTGGCTCCACATGGGGATGGTTTTTCCATTTGAAAGACCAAGAACAGCAGGTCAGAACGCCTTGGCCCTTGACTTCCTTTACCAAGACTTGGAGTTTTCCTCGAAATCTCAAAATTGTGCCCTTCCCATCTTGGTAGATCTATGAACTTATTGGCCTTTTGCTGATAACTTACAAAACTTGGGAAGCTGCATTTCCTACATGTTAACAGAAAATAGTATATACTCCTGAGTATGTACAAGGGAGAATCAAGTTACAGACATGGATAGTAATCAAAATAGTGCTTTAACATCCTGCCATTCACAGGACCTTCATCCAAATCAGCTTCATCAAGACATTTAAGAAAGTAAGTATTGTTTCCTTGCACTGCTTGAATAGAAAATGGTCCTCTCCAAAGGGAATCAAATTTTCCATGTTTTCCTTTATCTTCCCTTCTTGAATCCCACTTGAGGACTTTGTCACCAATGTTGAAATCTTCAGCCTTAGTCCTTCTATCAAAAGCTTTCTTTAACTTTTCTTGTAAAACTTGAACTCTCCTATAGACTTGGTCTTTAGTTTGCTGTAAACATATTATTTGATTGATCCTTCTTTGCATGTCATTGGGCTCAGCTTGACTTTCTTGAAGTAATTTCATAACAGGAACCCCTAGTGATGAAGGAAATTTGGCTTCTAATCCATAGACTAACTCATATGGGCTGACTCCAATAGATCTCTTGGTTGTTAGTCTATCTGCCCATAAGGCATTCACAAGCTTCTTATGCCAATTCTTCTTATTTTCATCCAACACCTTCTTTATGATGTTTATAAGGCTTTTATTTGATGATTTAGCTAGGCCATTTCCTTGAGGGTAATATGCAGTGGAATGGCCCAAAGTAATATGAAATTTGTGGCAGAAGTTCACCATCTTCTTGGATCTAAAAGCAGCAGCATTGTCTGTTATGATTTTGTCAGGACAACCAAATCTAGAAAGGATATTGGTCTCAAGGAACTGAATGATAGTGGAATCATTGGCTTGTCTACATGGAACAGCTTCAATCCATTTAGTAAAGTAGTCTGTGGCTGTTAGAATCCATCTATGTTGGCCTGAAGATGAGGGATGAATTTCCCCAATGAAATCCAAGCCCCATTGTTGAAAAGGTCTCTCTGTTGCAATAGGCCTCAAAGGAAGTGGCAATAACTTTCTCTTTCCCTCAAACACTTGGCATTTGTGACATGAAGTAGTAAATTTTTTGACATCAGAGAAAACAGTGGGCCAATAGTAACCAGCCCTCAGTATCTTATCCACAGTGGACTTCCAATACAAGTGTCCACCACAATCACCTGCATGAAATTCTTTCATGACATTGTTAGTCTCATTCTCAATTAAGCAGTTTAACAATATACCCTCATGGTTTTTCCAAAGCAAATTGCCATCCATGACACAAAATCTTGAAGCTTTCATTTTTAGGAACCTACATTTAGTTCTGGACAATCCTGGGGGAGCACACAGGTTTTGTAACACATAACAGATATCAGCATACCAAGGGGATTGTTCAAAGGCTACATTGATCTTTGGAGTCGCCAGCTCCGGTTCATTGTCCAGTTGGTTAATATCTAAGGCTTGGAAGTTTGCTTCTGTCATTAATTTGGCCAAACCTTGCCTTTTTATCAGTTTTGTAGGTTTTATTTCAATATCAAATTCCAAGATGTTGGCAATCCATTTTCCTCTTCTGCCCTCTAAGTTTTCTTGAGTGAGTATGTCTTTCACAATGGGACTTGGCACATAAGCTATAACATGGGAGTATAGGATGTAAATCCTAAAGTCTTTAATGGCCTTGACCAAAGCATAAGCTTGCTTCTCCATGATCTGATATTTCAGAGGTGCATCTCTAAGAGCTCTACTAAAGAAATCAATGGGTTTTTCATTTCCTTGGTCATCTTTCTGTAATAAGACCGCTGCAATGGTATGCTGGGAAGAAAAAGAGAAAATGATAAATTCTCTGTCAAATTGAGGATTTGTTAAGACTGGGGTTTGGGTAAGGGCCAATTTTATACCTTCAAAAGCTTGATTTGCTTCTACTATCCATTTCACTTTTGAATCCTTCTTTAGCATGTTATTTAGTAATCTGATCAATTCTGCTAAGTTTGGGATAAACCTCCTTAAGAAGTTAATCTTTCCCAAGAAGGCTTGTAATTATTTGATGTTTCTTGGGTTGGGCATTTGTAAGATAGATTGTATCCTATCTGGGTCAATTCTAATGCCATCCTTTGAAATGATATGACCTAACAGCCTACCTTCTTCTAAACTAGATAGAGACTTCTTGGGATTCAAGGAAATTCCGTATTTCCTACATGTTAAGAATATCTGTCTCAAGTGCTTCAAGTGTTCTTGGTCAGATTTTGAGAAAGGTGTGAGGTCATCTAAATAAATGACAAGGAAGTCATGAATCTCTTTGGCAAAAGCAATATCCATTGCTCTTTGAAATGTAGCCCCTGCATTTTTCAATCCAAAAGGCATTTTTACATACTTGAAAGTTCCCCATGGGGTTGTGAATGCGGTTTTGTCTTGATCATCAGGGTGTACTAGGATCTGATTAAAGCCTGAGAATCCATCAAGTAATGAGATCCTTGAAGCCCCTACCACTCTTTGGAGAATGTGATCCATCTTCGGTAAGGGATAATTATCCTTGAGGGATACTTGGTTCAAATTCCTTAGATCAACACAAAGTCTGATCTCACCAGTTTTCTTTCTTGTGGGCACCAAATTTGAAATCCAGTCTGAAAACCTGATTGGTGCTATGATACCAGCTTTAAACATTTTTTGTACCTCTTTTTCAATTGAAGGGAGAAGCATAGGATCGATCCTTCTCAATTTTTGCTTGAATGGCTTTTGATTAGGCTTGAGAGGGATGGTGTGTTGGATAACAGAGGTGTCATAGGATTTTAAATCCTCATAACTCCATGCAAAGACATCTTGAAACTCTTTGAAGAGGTCAATGTATTTAGGCTTCTGATCAGGAGGTAAAGACGCAAACAATTTTATTATCTTGGGCTTCTCAATAGTTCCAATGTTGCATTCTTCAATGGCAGCATTAAGGGGCTACATTTTTGGTTTTCTAGGGACATCATTTGAGTCAAAGATGTCCTCCAATGGAGTTAGGCCTGTTGGTAGAAAGTTATCCTTTAGCTCTATGATTTCAGCCTCTGTACCAACTACTGCATCAAAATGCAATAGTTCAAGTTGTTGTAACTTTTCCTTATCAAAGTTTGTTGGACAAAGTATTTGGTTAGCTGTTTTGGGTGATATTGTTGTTTGGTCCTGTTCACCTAGTGTTTGTGACTCACTTGCAGCTTCTGTATCAATGTTTAGTCCTGAAAATTCTTGCTGCAAAGTCAAGAAATTATTTATTTGTGTATCATCCTCAAACACTTGCCAGTCCTTGACATTGTTTGGGACAGAAGGTCTGTGTTTTATCTCAGTTGTAAAGCAATGCTTGGGTTTAAAAGGTAGTTTACAAGTGCTCGCAAATGTGGCCAAACTATGAGCATGAAGGTTATGGGTTCTAGAAATTTTGGTAATTTGAAATTCAGTGAAGGAATTTAGTATTTCAGCAGCAGCAGACCTATAAGATTTCAGTCTTTTGTCATTGGTGACAAAATTGCCCTTTACTTGTTGGATAATTAGGTCTGAGTCTCCTAGGATTGAAACCTTTGTGGCTTGTAAGGATTTTACTAGTTTGAGACCTAGTAAAAGAGCTTCATATTCTGCCATATTGTTGGTGCACCTGAAGTTTAGCCTATAGGCTCGGCCCTCTACATGACTGTTTTGTTTGTTATGTATCCAAAACCCTGCTCCTGCCCCTAATTTGTTGACTGACCCATCAAATTCAAGGAACCAGAGGACTTCTCGGTCAAGGGAAGAATTTTCAACTACTATGGGACTGGGCATCAACAACTTGAGACCTTGGCTTACACTTGGTTTTTCTTCTTGAACAGTTTTGTTTATTGATTGCTCAACCGTTATTTCTAGAGCAGTAGTTTGTTCATTTATATACTGATCTTGTTTGAGTGTCTTGGTTTCATCATCATTTGTAGGACCTGTATTATCATTGAAGAGAATATAGGAGTCTATGTCAAAATGGACAACATATATGGGAAAGTTTTGAGGTTTTTCTTCATTGCTGACCATGTATTTCATGAGTGTTTCTCTGTATAGTCTCTTTGGTTGCCCAAAGACAGAGATGGTGGCATATGACATGTCTAACTGCAGGGAACCTTGAAGTTTAGCTCCCCATGATCTTGATAACAACATTCCATACTTGGGTGGGATATCAGCAACTACAACATCCATCAAGATGGTCTTATTTGGGTATTGGACAAGTGACACACAGAGATCCTTTATCAGGCCTAAACACTTAACTTGGCTGGAGTCAAATGAGAATAAGTCCTTATATGATCTTGTAATATCTAGGTTTAACCTTTCCATGACTGATTTGGGCATCAGGTTGTGGGAAGCACCTGATTCAAACATTGCATTATGTAATATCTTATCATGAACATGCAAGATGACATAAAATGGTAAGATTCCATCAACTACTGTCTTCCCATCAACCTTCGGACCGAAAAGTAGTTCCGGGGTATCATCTAGCACGTTGACATCATCTTTGTTATGAGTAAGCTGAAGGGATCTCTTGATTTGTTGTTTGTAGATGTTATGTTTGGCCAACTCTGAGAGAGGAATGGCTATCTTCAATTTTCCAATTTCAGCTTCTAAGTCAAAAGGTCTTTCAGATTGGGTCTTAGTGTTCTGGCTAACAACCCTTTCCCTTACAATGGAATCCTTAGAGCTTTCTTCTTGATTCTCATTTTGATCTTGGGGCTTGTCCTTTTTACTCATCTTTTGAGAAATATTGCTTGGATTATGCTGTGAGGGTGATGCAGCCACTGGTTGTGGATTTGAGGGAGATGCTTCAGTTATTTCTTCAACTGTTACTTCATTTGTGATTGAATCAGTTTTGTCAATTGCCTCTGTGACAATAGCTTTCTTAGGCTGTGGGGTGTCCTTTGTTTTGTCAGGCTGTGTCACATTTATTGTTCTACTTCTCAATTTATATTGCCTATGAACTTCAAAAAAAGCTGTATCATAGCCTTGTTTGAAATCAAATGACTCACTCGATTTGGTTTGGAACTGCTTGATATCATTATCCTTATGATCTTCTTGTGTTAAAAAAACTTGATTCCCACTGTCCAAACCCATTAGGTTGATGTGAGGGTCCTCATTGGGTTCGCTAGATGTGGAAGCCTCAGCATAATTCTCTTGGAAAGGGGGTCTGACATGTTGGTCAGGATCAGTTCTTCCAACATTGGGGAGTTGATTCTTTCTAAAGTTTTGGTTTCTTATATTGCTTGTTTGTCCTTCCCATGATGACTTTCTTACTATGGTTTCCACTCTGTCCCCAAGTCTATCCATACCTTTGATAATTACATCTAACTTCTGCTCAAATGCAGAGGGTTCTCCCTTAAAAGTAGTTCTTCTTTCAGTTCTGGCCCTATTTCTCTTAGCAATCAAATTTGCCTCTACACTTACTGCTATATCTTGCATGTCTTCCAATGTTGTAGGGGCTCTTTCTCTTAATTGATATGCCATATCAGCATCAAACCCATCAGGGAACTTAACTAATGCTAAATCAGGTGGAGGCCTAAGGTTTTGAGGAATGGCACTATAGATAGAATTGAATCTAGTGCAATAGTCCGAGACAGTTTCTTGTGAACCTCTCTTTATGGTGTCATACTCAGATAAAATGTGTAGAGGGTCTTTTTTATTTTCCCATCTGTTTAGAAATGACTGGTAAAGAGCACCTGAATTAGCTATGGAATTTGCGGCCAGCGCTCTAAACCAGGTTCTTACTTCACCTGTCAGACTTTGCACAAAAATTTTCATTCTCACATCATCATCATCTATCTCATAGTTTCCGAAGTAATCTTTCATTTTCTTGGTATGCTGTAGGGCAGTGTACGTACTGGTTCCATCAAAATAAGTGATTTTTCCTTGGTAATCTTGAGGCATGGCCCCATGATTGTTAGGCAGCTGGAGGGGTGCATAACGATTAGCCATATTTGGTGGGATAAGTGGGACAACTGGAACAACAGGAACAACAGGGACAACAATAGCAGTTTGGGTGTTAGGTGTTGACAATATGTTTTGTGAAGTGGATGATGAAGAGGGGGAGGAGTGAGTTGTATGAAGGTGAACAGTTGGCTTAGAAGGGGTGGGAATAAAACTATTCTGAACTGCCTCAGGGCTAGATTCAGGGGATTTCTCTGGTTCCTTTTGGCTCCTATAAGTTTTGTGGATCAAATGTGGATTCTCAAAAGCAGGAGGAGGATTTGGGTCAGGGTTTGACCTGGTGTGCCTAGTTTTCTTTTTAGGAGCCAGCTTCTGAACTTCTTTTGGTATTTTTTGAGGATATTTTTAGAACTATTTCAAGGGAATGCTCAAGATTCTTTGGAACCACTGTCTATAGACAGACAGCAGTTGAAAAATATGCTCGTCCCCAGTGGAGTCGCCAATTATGTTATCTCCCAGGTTGTTCCCTTTGACTCCCAAGGGAATACGGCCGGGGTAACCACTAACCAAGCTTTGGATTATAGGTTCTAGCCTACCTATAATTAGAGAGGGCTCTCTCTTTATGATTTAACTCTGTTTTTTGAAGATTTTAGGCTAGTTATGAGTTCAGTTTTTGTTTAAAGTTTTGGTTGTGAACTGTTGTTTTGAGAAGGGCATGAAATGTTTGAGAGATTTTAGTCCATTGGGCATATGGAGTCAGAAATTGAGTTAGTCCTGATGCCTGTGATGGAGAAAGGTTTATTGCAAAGCTAGACAGCTATTCATGATACAATTTCTGGTTTATAAGTGAAACAGAGTGAAATGGAACTTATACACAGTGTGACTGTAAGTTGAAAAGCAGATTATATTCAGTAGCATCTAAGAATTACTGCACAGAAACTGTTAAAGATTTAGAGTAAGTTGGAGCATTTAAGAATTCCAATTTAACAGATAAACCTGAAGAAAACATTAATGACAAGGAAAGATTGAATTCAGGGTGTCTCCATGGACAAATCCTGAGTTATTCTTCTTCTTTCTTGTTGAGATTAGACAACATACATGAGAGATGAAACAAACAGAAATGAAACATAGACAGAGATAGACAAACTTATTGTATCAAGCTATAGCACTAGAATTCTGCAGCATTCAATGGTTCCAACACAGCATTCATCAGAAAAGACAATCCCTGGAAACCCCAAAACTTCTTTGTATTATATCTCCAAAGATACAGCCGAGTTCTCTTTCTGAACAAGTAACAACAACCCCAAATGAGATGCGCAGGGGTGAATATATACAAAAAATATCAAGGAAAATATCTGAAGTAACAGTTATTGAGAAATAACTGCTTCTACCAACTTTTACAGTATGGTGGTTACAAAATTTAAAGCCTCTGGCACAAGTACACAACAGCTGTCTACTGCTTGTCAGATTAACTTGACTTTTGGGCCAAAGGGCCGGCTGCGTTAATTCCTGGACGGCTCCTGCTGATGACGGCTACTGTAGATAACGCGTTACGGCTCTGATGCCTTTAGGATGCTGACCTGTAATCTTTGACCTGTGGTTGCTGATCTGTGACTTCTTTATTGATTCCTTGCTTGCTGTAAAATGTCTTTAATCAGAATATTTAATTAATCAAAGCAGAATTCTGATCATATCAGTCCACCATTCATCAATAGGCATTTGGTGCCTTTGCATTTTGCGTAATGTTTCATCAGCATTAGTATATTTGTAGTAATTAGGGGGTGATGCAAACAGATGGTTGATTTCATGTTCTATATAAAACAGATTTTCTAGTTTATCATACTATTCTTCCCCTGTAGGTGGCCCAGTTTCTTCTGAAGTGCTAGATGAGGTAATCAACTGATCAGTGATGTAAGTGTTGACTCTTTTGGCATATTTCTCATGAGACCATATCCTTCCAGCGCTGCTTATTAAACTGGGAAGTCCTATGTCATATAACGTTGTGATCTTGGCACCAAAAGCATTTACCTCTGCTTGAATATCCTGACATTTTCTTTCCAGTGCCTGTACATAGTTTCTGAGGGTGAGTACCCTTTTAATCAGCAAAATTGTATCAGTTCTATCTCTGATACCCATGTTTTCTAGCTGTATGCTATTTTTGTGGTTCAACACATTGATCATTCTATTAGCTACCTCTGGCATACTTCCTAGAGCAGCTCTGGCTTTTTGATTTTCTGCATAAGCCCTGCCCAGCAAATCCATTTGCTCATGGATAGTTTGTATATATTCCCATTGGTCTGTGATTGATTGACCAATCTTTTGCCATAAGATTTTCTTGAGCTCCGTTATTGCTTTGCCCATGGCCATTTCTTTCTCAAGCTCTTTGATTTTTCTTTCCAGGGTTTTTGTTTCCCTAGCCTTTTCTTCCACTTGTTGTTTAGATTTATCATATTTCTCATTTATTTTGGCCAATTCCTCCCTGGCTTCACTCAGCTCTGCCATCTGGGCTTCTAGGGCCTGAATTTCATTCTTCAATTTCTGCATGTCAAGGCTTGCAGCCTGTTCTGATGTTGGTGCTGGCGCTGAGGTTGATGGTGCTATTTCCACTGACTGACCTGTAGGAGGAGTGAAAATTTGAGGAGGCTCCTCAAGGTTGATTACTTGTGGAGGGGGCTGAGATGTTTGGCCTCCTTCTTTCTATTGTAGCGCTGCCTGCAGTGCAGCCTCTGTTTCTACCAATTTACCTTCTGTTTGGACCAGTTGCTGATGTAGTGTTATCAGCATGGCTGCTGTATCCTGGTCTTTTCTCTACTGAGAAACCTCTTCTGTTTGGGGGTGAAGGGTTGCTGGGATCCTCACCATCTTTCTCAAAGCTGCAATAACTGCATCTCTTTCTTTTAGCAGTGCCTGCACAGCTTTGGGATCCTTTGGGTCATGCCCGAGATCTATAATTATTTCCTCCAGAGACTTAATCCTATTGTCTTTAGCCTGGGAGGATGCCTTTTCTAGCTCCAATTGTGCAGTGGTATTATTCAAAGAATTCTGCAATCTATAATTTACCAATGTTTTATCTACAAGAGTGGCATACACCATCTCACCCGTTTGCTTGTGCAATTCAATCTGATCCATTGGGTGGATGTCCTTGGACAAGATTTCCAAGTTTGTTCTTACATAATCAGCTGCAGACTGTGGCTGCAGCGCTGTGGGCATAAAATGGCTCATTATCATTTTGCCCTCTTTCACATCATATGCAGACATCAACCTCTGCTGGTTTGTAGGAGCCATTTTTAACAAGTGATTGTATAGCTGTATCCTCACTGGCTCATTTCTGGCCTTGATGTCTATGAATTGCTTCTTTATGCTAGACTCACCCTTTCTTTGTTGCCCTGAGGAGCTAACCTCTCCTCCATGTATTCTTTGCTGCTCTTGCTGTAATGAGCTAGCTGATACCTCTGTACTGGGGGGACCCATCTGTGTTTGACCAAAAGGCATTTCCTCCTCTGAAAAAGGATTGAGCCTTTGTCTCTTTTCCCCTTGCTGTGATGTTGCGGTACTAAGGGGAGTCTGTTCCTCTCTATCTCTTTTCTTGCCCCTCTCTTCATTGACAGGTGTTTGAAGCATCAAAGTTTCCACTGTAACATTCTGTACTGGAGCCTCCTTTTATTGCATTTGCTCATCATTAGGACCAGGAGCCTCTGCTGTTTCTTCCTGCTGTTCAGGATGATTTTCAGGCTGTTTTTCTTGGGCTGATTGTTGCTCTTCAGGGGCCTCTTGCTGTTATGTTTCCTTGCCTTTATCCATGGCTGAAGTCTCTACTGTAATTGGGGCTTGAACTGTCTTTTCTGGAGCTATGGATGATGAGGCAACTGCTCCCACTTGAGTGCCTGGAAGAGAAGATACCTATGAACAAAGTTCTAAGTCAGCCAACTTTTGGAGATTTCTTATTCCTCTTTGAGCTAATTCTTCTTGTGTAGTAGCCTCTTCTAAGGTGCCTTCCCTCCATTCTAGTTGATTTGCATATTTTTCTATGTGAGGTAACCTTATGTGACCATAATTGGCCAGCCTATATCTGATTCTTCTTAAACTTATGAAATGAGTGGGGTCGTATGGTTTCCAAAGGAAGCTGGTCTGTAAGCCAAGGCCACCTAGCATTCTATCTGCCTCTTGCCAACCTTCCTCCCTTTTATTGTAGATGAAGGGGCCTAATTGGTTTCTGACTTTAAGCTGTGCTTTCTTGCCCCTACTTGAAAAATGGAGTACATCAGCATTTCCAAATTGCCTGAAATACTCAAGGGCAAACAATCTCATAGGCACATATCTGGGAGATCTGTATGGGGACAACTCACACCCATATATTCTGATAACTGTGTGGTTTTGGTAATAATACCAATCCCCAATGCTGTATACCTTGGACAATTGAAGAATTCTCTGCATCTCATCAGTTAGTCTTGGAGGAGGTGAGCTCAGAAGCAGAGACATGGCTGGGTGGATGAAGAGGTCTATAAACTCACAATAAGTGTAAGGGGAACAAGACCTACGGTGGAAAACAGAGGACCAATAGACCACTAACCTTGGATTGCTTTGTGCATCCATTCTTTTCACAGGGAAAGGAAATTTCTCATGCTGATAGTATAAGATTAAATGATAGATATAGGAGGTGTATCTGAACACCCTTTCTCTTTCCAAGTCCATCAATTGCTCATGTATTTTATTGGAGATGTAAGTGGCATAGTCATAACAGATTGGGGGCTTACCAGGGGAAAACATGGGCATTATCTCCAGCACAGTTTCATCAACAACTTCTATTGAATTATAGCCCAATATGGGACTAATCATGTCTGCAAGGTCTGTGCCCAATTGATTTAGGTATACATGATGGATGGGAGGGTACTTCATGGTCTCAGAGGTTGAATCAACGAACAATTGATTTATCTTGGTGATTTGAGCATCTGCCAGTTTAGCTCCTTGCTCTATCAGATCTATCAATGATAAAGGAACTAATTTCTTATCAGTATTGAAGTTTAGAATCTCTCTAATGGCTGCAGGAGTGACATAAAAAACAACTGAGCCTGAAGGGTCAAGCACAGCCCTCTTAGTGGGGTCATAGTAGGCAGCACACCAATGGATTATTTCAAGAAACATATTGACCTGAGGGAGCTTGAAGATGGGGAGGAAAGAGTCCCAAATGCCCAATATATCAGTTCCATTATTATGCTTAATTTTCAATTCATTCAGCAAGTGAATGTGATACTTACTATTCATTAGCATTTCCTCTGATATTTGGTAATCTCTATCTGCTAGCGGTTGCCACTCCAACTCTCTTTGAGGGGCATTCAATGGAGCAACATTCAGGGCAACAGGTGCTACTGGTGTATCCATGTTTTATAAGCGAAGTTGGGTTAAATTTTGACTATTTCTGGGAGAAATACCATCCTGCGCGGTAGGTTAAGTAATTTGCTGAATTACAGCCTGTTTCAGAGCAACAGGGGTGTAATTGGGCACAATTGGCTGGTTAAGAACTGATGGAATTGGTTTTAAGGCGTAGCAGGCCTATTCTTCAAGGGAAAATGGTCAACTTTAATGGTTTTTTAACAATGCAGGACGAAACAGAGCGCGCAGTTGGGGAATTGACAAATACCTGGATCAATGGCAGTATTTGAGCTTGGTTGCAGTCAAATTCTGGGCGGCAGCAGCTCTAAATGGTCTTGGCAAGGTTCAGCAGCAAAGGACGTAAAAACATATGCAGGAGGCAGAGCAGAAAAACACAAAAAAGTTGCGCAAAAATGGCAAATTTCGGCCAAATATGGACTTTTTGTCGTTGGCGCAAAAATTTGGATGACGTCAGCATGACGTCATCAGGTGGGGTCAGGGGAGGGTGACGTGGCAGTCAGTGAGTGGTCCACGGGGACTGCATAGGTGGAGTGATAGCTCGGAGCGATGGCGGGCGGGGGCGCTGATGCGGCGGTGAGGTGGCGTGATGTTGGCATGACCGGCCAGCGGAAAACCGGGAGTGGTAAGCAGTTTTATATCGCACCGCTCTTTATACAGAAGCGGAATTGTCAGAGGCTGGTCCGATCCAGTAATATGGCGACGCGTGCCCCCGTGTGTATGTCAGCAGACGTCAATTTTCGGAAGCTAACGGCAGTACATCGGGGCCGCTCCGAAATTGATAAGGGCCGTCGGATGGGAAAACCCAGATCCGACAGCTGGCGGAAGGCAAAGTTTTCGGGGCGATACGGTCGGGTGGGACAAATAAAATAATATTATTTTGTGAAATATGTGCCTGGCGGAACATTGGAAAAGTGGGTTTTGCGGGTTGTTTAACAGTGTTACGGGTAAAATGGGTTATGAGGGGTTTATTTACAAAACAGAGTTAGGCTATTAATCCAAGCAGATCTTGGATTAATCCCACGATTAATTTTTCAGTGCTCTTTGGGTCGCGCTCAATGTTTTAGCGCTTGAAAACATCTAAAGCCGATCATAGAGCTATAATGCTCGGGGAAAGGGATATGTAGATTTTTTGGGTTTTTTGCATAATTTACATAGTAATAGGGGGAATAGGGGGTATAGGGAGTTAAATAGTAAGAAATTAGGGGTTAATATGAGCGGAAGAGGTGGATGAGGGGGTAGAAACACTAAGTTTTATATGAAATCAACTCAGTTTAGGAAGTAGATCAAAATGAAAAGAATTTTACACAAGAAATGTGGCTCTTAAAGAAACAAGAACCAACATAAGACCTTGACTTCTTTCATGAACATAGCTGGTTTTGGGATGTTAGTAATGAATGTGAGGGGGGGATAATCAGGAAGTTAGACATGCTTCTTTGTATTGCTGCAAAATGATGGAGAAGAGGACCTTCTCTATCCACTGATATTTGCTTTATGTTGGACCAGCAAAATGAAAGGAATGACATTTCTGCAACCCCATCTACCTACCCATCTACTTGCCTAACATTTTTTGTTTCTTCATGAAGGGTGCACTTGAGCTAGCAAACCCTCAATTTCTCTTTTCTTTTCTTTTTGCTTTTTTCTTTGCTTTTCTATCTAGAACTACCCTTATTGCTTCCAAGGCCCCAGATTAAGCAGTTGGGAACCTTAATTCTCTACCTAGCTACTGGTCTGCCAAGATTAAACAGTTTGGACAGATTTCTTTCTCTATTCTACAACAAGAAATTGAAACATGGCATGATCCAGATTAGGCTGTTGGACCATCCATCCAAAATTCAGTCACCATCAAGCTATGTACACATATTGCTTTCTTTTGGAAATATGGGATCTTTGCATCACCAAAGCAGAGCATATTTGGAACTTTCTTTGCCAATCATGAAATATGAAACCTATTGGTATAGGTATCTAACACAAAGTCTCAAACTGCTACCATCGCACCCTCCCTTCAAGGTAGTCTGTATGCATCGCACTTCCCAAGTGCAGTAGGTGAGTTGCATACTGAGTTCACTGTGTAACAGGTGCGATGGTCAGGGAGGGTTAACTTTACCCTCCGACTGTGGATTTTTCTCACTGTTTTTAGTCTTATTCAAGAGTTTTGCTGTCTGTAGTCAGTGTACTTCTGTGAAAACCCCCTTCTCTTGCATTATTCCGCCTCCTTAGTGCAAAGAACTATAATTTTTTTTATGTATTGTGCGTCATTTTTAGTTCTCTTTTGCAAAAAGTAGCATAGTCGAACTGTCGTCTCTAGATCTGAAAGTGTCGTAGCTGTCGTTTTCAGTTTTAGAAAACAATCCCATTGTTCCGCATAGTCGACTATACAATTATTGTTGCATAGGATTTGAATCATTAGTTTTAAAGTTTCGAAAAGCAATTTCCATTTCAAAATCGCAAAGTGTCTCTCTTGCTTTCACTTCGTTTTGAAAAAGAATTTTGTTGAGTACTGTCACTTTAAAAGTAATTCAGTTTTGCACATAGCTTTCTTAACGTCATTCACACATTAAGAGAGCTGAAAACAAACACATGCATATGCATTTGCATTTTGATTACTTGGCTTGATTTAGGACTGTGCATTTAGAGTGTGCTCTGTGCTCTCTGAAGAAAAGATTCTTGACTTTCTTCCCTTTAGTAGCTAGGATTTTCATTGCTGAAGGAAGATAAAACGTTTGTTTATCATCTTAGACTACATTTTAGGAATTATATATACATCACATGGTGAACCTGAAAGGCAAACTATTAAGAAAGATCAACTTAAAATAAATTCAATGAATCTAACAACGCTTTGGAACTTAACGCACAACATCTAGAGGTCTAGGCTAGAGACGTATTCCGGCGTCGTAAAACCTAGTAACTGTTGCTTTCAGTGTTGGTTGGGTGATTCCTCCACTCTGAGATGGCAAGTGCCAGTACGGACTTGTGCTCCCACGTACTGTCGCGTATATTGGGAGACCACAATAGGCTGCATCCTTTATCCTTAGGAATCCATGTTTGCTGCCTTATCGATCACAATGCATCGAACCCAGCATTCAGGAAGATTGACTTCCGTACCGTAAAAAGTATTCTACAGTTTTGCAATTGGTTTGGTAATCCTCTCTACCTAGATCTCCAGAGAAGTCCATTTTGCTCCTTTTCAGACTCCTTAAAGGAAAAGGTCCTCTGAGCACTTGTCACTTCAGGCTCAATAAAAATCGAAGGCGACTAGAGTCATCTTTTTTTTTTCTCGACTCTTTAAAATTGAGAAAACAAGTTGTGTCAAAGCGTCTGAAAATTTATTTTATCGGAATAACGTCACAAATTCCCCCGATCTTCAGGTTGAGAAAATGGAGTCTACCAACCAAGGATTTCCCCGTGAAGGAAATCCTAGTCCCTTCTCCTCTTGCAGAGATGTTGGTGCACCCCATATGGCCACTTTGTCACTTCCAAGATTGACAATTGGTTTGCCCATCTCGCTCTTCTCTACCTCTGTCGTTCAGAATCCCATAATTCCTGAACAGTCTAATCAGTAACTAGACGACACTAGAGTTGCCTCCCAACCTTCTACTTCATTTGATTCTCCCTCTCCTCCTTCCTCTTCGCTTGATAAAGCCAATCAAGCTAAAAATCAAGTAACTGAGAAGAAGAAGAAGCAGAAAGAGAAAAAGGAAAAGAAGAAAAAGGAACCAAAATCAAAAAGGAGCAACCAAGTATCCGTTATAGACATTTTTGGGCACTTCAACCCCAATCATAAATGTCCATAAACTGAGGACTCCTAAGTCCCTAAAAGTGTTGCTTCACTGCCTAAAGGAACAAGGTCAACTGATTACATCATCTCCCAGAAGTTCTCCACTGAAAACTGCTCATAAGTGGTCAAAACTAGACAATACTGAAAGCTCAATGCAAAGGGTGCGATGCATATCACCTTCCCAATGTACAGGGTGCGATGCATACTGATTTGCTCCTTTGTAGGGTGTGATGGTGGGGAATGGACAAATGGCAGGGACAAAAATGTGAGGTGGAAGATCATGGAATCTTCTAGAAGCTTCCACTCTAACACTTGCCACTCCATTTTCAACCAGGGATGAGTAAGAGATAATCATTCTCCAAGTCGAAGCAGGAACTATCAGAGAGAAGACACTAATCAAGATCCCAGAAGATGACTCACCTCTCTATAATCATCTATATATGGATCCCTCATCACAAAGATCCAGAGGCTGGAATTTTGTATCTTATAGAGAAGTGCTATTGGTTTTCATGTGTACATTCACAGTGTTGGGTGATCTAGCTTTGCTTAAGGTGAAGAAGGGCTTCCTAGCTAGAGGATGATGCTGGGTCAGAGCTCATGGTTGTAATCCTCTTGCTACTTTTCATCTGAATAAAGCTATTCTTGTTTCCTTCCATATTCTTGTGTACTTGTTTATATATTCATGTATATGGTTAATACACATCTGATCCTGTATTATTCATGAATTTAGATCCTTGTTTCTTGCATAGTAATATGTTGCTATGATTCCACAGGTTCTTTTGAAGCTGGGCAGACAAAGGAGAAGCGGCGAAACTCTATCAAGAAGGAGAGGAAATCAAGCGCAAGACTTAGGTTGGCCCTCTTGGTTCTCCTCTCGTCTATTTCAATAAAAGGAAACAATAGTAGACTTTGATTGTTTGTTTCTAAGATATCCACCCATCTTAGTGGGAATAACAGCATCCGAGTGGACACTATTCCCATATAACAAAATGGCGACTCCACTGGGGAGCGACTAGATTACTTGTTAGCTTATCTATCCTTGTTTCTTTTATAAACATACAAACGGAGCCTGAAGTCAAGCCATGTAGCCTTCGAACTTCATTTTTCATACAAATGCAAACTAGATCAACGCTGCTTCAGTCAATCTCCATGTTTTGTTTATGAATTAAACAATAGATCTGCAAGCAATCTAATTTCCCTGAGTGGTGGCTCTAGTAACCTCCTAGATCACCCCTGTGTTTTACATACACTGATCTTTACTTATTCAGCCTAAACACCTGAACTAGATTGCAAACTATGAGTGAAATCTTGTTCAAAGTCTCGCACTGCTACCATCACACCCTGCCTTCAAGGCAGCCTGTATGCATCGCACTTCCCGAGTGGAGTAGGTGCGTTGCATACTGAGTTCACTGTGTAACAGGTGCGATGGTCAGGGAGGATTAACTTTACCCTTCGACTGTGGATTTTTCTCACTGTTTTCAGTCTTATTCAAGATTTTTGCTATCTGTATTCAGTGTACTTTTGTGAAATCCCCCTTCTCTTGCATTATTCCGCCTCCTTAGTGCAAAGAACTATAAATGTTTTTATGTATTGTGCATCGTTTTTAGTTCTCTTTTGCAAAAAGTAGCATAGTCGAACTGTCGTCTCTAGATCTGAAAGTGTCGTAGCTGTCATTTTCAGTTTCGAAAGCAATTCCATTGTTTTGATAGTCAATTATACAGTTACTGTTGCATAGGATTTGAATTATTAGTTTTAAAGTGTCGAAAAGCAATTTCCATTTCAAAATTGCAAAGTGTCTTTTTTGCTTTCACTTCGTTTTGAAAAAGAATTTTGTTGAGTATTGTCGCTTTAAAAGTAATTCAATTTTGCACATAGCTTTCTTAACGTCATTCACACATTAAGAGAGCTGAAAAACAAATACATGCATGTGCATTTGCATTTTGATTGCTTGGCTTGATTTAGGACTGTGCATTTAGCGTGTGCTCTGTGCTCTGTGAAGAAAAGATGCTTGACTTTCTTCCCTTTAGTAGCTAGGATTTTCATTGCTGAAAGAAGATCAAACGTTTGTTTATCATCTTAGACTGCATTTTAGGAATTATATATACATCACGTGGTGAACCTGAAAGGCAAACTGTTAAGCAAGATCAACTTAAAATAAATTCAATGAATCTAACAACGCTTTGGAACTTAACGCACAACATCTAGAGGTCTAGGCTAGAGACGTATTCCGGCGTCGTAAAACCTAGTAACTATTGCTTTCAGTGTTGGTTGGGTGATTCCTCCACTCTGAGACGGCAAGTGCCAGTACGGACTTGTGCTCCCACGTACCGTCGAGTATATATTGGGAGACCACAATAGGCTGCATCCTTTATCCTTAGGAAGTCGTGTCTACCGCCTTATCGATCGCAATGCACCGAACACAGCATTCGGGAAGATTGACTGCCGTACCGTAAAAGGTATTCTGCAGTTTTACGATTGGTTTGGTAATCCTCTCTGCCTAGATCTCCAAAGAAGTCCATTTTGCTCCTTTTCAGACTCCTTAAAGGAAAAGGTCCTCTGAGAACTTGTCACTTCAGGCTCAATAAAAATCGAAGGCGACTAGAGTCATCTTTTGTTTTTTCTCGACTCTTTAAAATTGAATAAACAAGTTGTGTCCAAGCATCTAAAAATTTATTTTAATCAGAATAACGTCACAAATTCCCCCATTGATCTTCAGGTTGAGAAAATGGAGTCTACCAACCAAGGATTTCCCCTTGGAGGAAATCCTAGTCCCTTCCCCTCTTGGGGAGATGTTGGTCCACCCCATATGGCCACTTTGTCACTTCTAGGATTGACAATTGGTTTGCCTGTCTGGCTCTTCTCTACCTCTGTCGTTCAGAATCCCGTAATTCCTTAACAGTCTAATCAACAACTAGACGACACTAGAGTTGTCTCCCAACCTTCTACTTCATCTGATTCTCCCTCTCCTCCTTCCTCTTCGCTTGATAAAGCCGATAAAGCTAAAAGTCAAGTAACTGAGAAGAAGAAGAAGTAGAAAGAGAAAAAGGAAAAGAATAAAAAGGAACCAAAATCGAAAGGGGGCAACCAAGTATCGTCTAGTGAAAATTCACACACCACACAGTCAAAACCTAAATCTCCTTGTGTCATTTTCAATGGAGACCACTATCACCGAGATTGTCCCTGCATCCCTCGGATCTTAAGGGACTGGTCTCCTCGTTTGCACAATTTGGTAGCATCAACCTCTGGCGATCATGTTGAATGCTCACCATCAACTAGTGAAAGTGAAGCACATGGACAAATAAGGAATCTGTTACAGGGAAAAGTGTCTACACAGAACTGCTTATCCCAATAAGGTGTGGTAGCTACCTTAGAAAAAAACAAAGTAAAGCTACTTTCGTTTTTCCTTTATGAAATATAGATGAGAGAAGAACAAAGAAGACCAACCTCTGTCTTGCGCTAATCTCCTAGTTCGATTCCTCTCTCTCTTGATAGTCTTTCGCTACTTGCTCCCTTGTACACCCAGCTTCCCAGAGTACCTGTAGGATCACAGTAGCATAACACTATACAAGAACATGGATCTATAATCATAAACAATCTAGGATTAGATGTAAATTGACCATACAAATATGTAAAACATAAATGACACAAGAGTATGGAGGAAAACTTGAATAGCTTTTATTGATAATCAAGAAAGAGCCAAGGGAGTTACAACCAGTTGTTCTGACCCAGTATCATCCTCTCAGCAGGTAAGCCCTTCTTCACCTCATACAAAGCTTAGATCACCCAACACTATGATGTTGTCTCAAGAAACCAACAACAATTCCTTACAAGATGCAAAATTCCAGCCTATCGATCTCTACGATGAGGGATCCATATATAGATATCTGTAAGGGAGATTAGTTAGCTTGTGATTTGATTAGTGTCTTCCCTCTGATAGTTCTTGCTTCCACTTGGAGATTGATGATCTCTTACTCATCCTTGGTCGAATTCAGAGAGGCAAGTGTCACAGGAGAAGTTTCTGGAAGATTCCATGCCTCTCCACCTCGCGGAATGAAACTGCCATTTGTCACTTCTCGCCCATCGCACCCCATAGAAGGGCTTTCTGAAATGCAACGCACCCAAAAAGTGTACTTAGGTGAGATGCAATGCACTTTGCCTATGGAGCAGCTAAAATGATCCTGTTTTGACTAGTTCTAAGAAGTTTTTCATGGAGAACTTCTGGGAGAAGCTGTAATCAGTTGACCTTGTTCCTTTAGGGGTTAGAACAACACTTTTACGGACTTAGGAGCCCTTGGTTTATGGACATTTCATGCTTGGGGTTGCAGTGCCCAAAAATGTCTATAACAGTTGCCCCCTAAAGCATGAGGTCGTTAATCTTTTTTGATGTCGGGTGAAATGCTTTATTATGAGGATCTGAAGTTATTTCAAGCTGGGAGGAGACCTGTAATAAGATACAATACAATACATTATATTCATAATATTTTCATGATCTAGCTGAGGCGAGCATTCCCATGCTCAGCTTTATAAATTTATTTTCATGTACATAGGACAGACAATCGTCTGAGTGTAGACTGATGATTCTGGTAGAGCCATCATCCCTTTGATTGGATGATTATTTGTGAAGCAATGATGTACATTTGATGTCCTTATTTCCCTGAATATATATCGCAACCCAGATGGATGAAACTAGATCTGGGGTCCTCAATCTTGTTCGATCTTCACTCGAAGTACAAGTCTATCCATGTGAGAGATGTTCTAGAGTTGAACATGGAAAGACATCACCTGGTTACCAGCCAATGATGTAAGCTGTTAACAGGCGCGAGAGGAATCACCGATAATGATAATGACCCTCAAGGTACTGCAGTACAATTCATGTGGTGTGAATAAAGGACTTGGCGTCGAACACCACGCAAAATCTTTCGGTCGAAGGCCATTGATGTAAACCTTTCGCCGGAAGTGAGAAACTTGCCATTGAGGCATGCAAGCTTCAAAGTACTGAACGTGGTGTTCCTAGATCGACTTCTTGGATAATGACCTGATGTCGACAAGAAGCAATCCGTCATAGGAGGGCCTTAATGAATCCCACATCAATGACACGAAACAGAGCAAATGATTTTAATGGAGGTGAAAACGATCTGATGACATAAGGTTCAGGGTGGCGGTCATGAAAGAATGGAGTGTAAATGTATTGTAGCGAGTGAGACACAGGTGAATTCTCTGAATGACTTCTCTTGAACATATCGGCGACACTGACATGATGGATTGGTAGCATTAACCCCAAATTTGGATGGTGTGATGGGACCATGGCGATGTGACCGGTGAATGAAACAACCCAACCCGACTTGGATGCGGAGTGAAAGTGTCATGTTCAAGAGCAACTTGCTACCAACAAAGTTTCTTCAAGTTTTGTTCCCAATTTTTCCCCAGTCATTGCTGACCAGTACCTCTTTATTTTTGTCAAGCTTGAGGAGGATAACATATGCTTGTTCTATAATTTTCCCTTTGGGCAAACCCATCGCTATGTTTTAACGAGCCTAGCGATAGTGAAACTCATTCTTGTCTGCTATGGACATGTTTGTCGCTATTAAGTTTTAACGATTTTAATGACAAAGATAACTCGGTCCTTTTCAATTTTAGAGAGTCTGAAAAGGGACGTAAAGGAAACTCCAAAATTCCTTTTTCATCATCTAATCCCTTAAGTCAGAAAAAGTATAAAAGAATACAGAAGGGATGAATTTTCAATACTTTTAACGAGCCGAACAAAACAAGCGCTCGATCTTTTTGTGTAATAATCCCTCAGGTGCAAAAAGATTAAAATCTAAAGGAGGGATAGCACTTCCAGTCCCTTTAACGAGCTGGAGAGGCCAATGGCTCGACAATCTTTTCATATTTTACGAGTCAGTTGAAAAGAGCTTAAAGGAGACTCGTTTTTTGAGGAACGAGTGATAAAATTGGGTAGCAGCTGATTCCAAGTAAGGTTTGGAATTTTCCAATCACGGTAGTGTTACAAGAATGGCTAGTGGGATCACTCTTCACAGCTGTTCCTCAAAAGGGGTAAACAATCAAATGGAGGTGAATGATCGGCCAATCCAAAGTGGAGGTGATGAGGAGAACACGACCAAGGCTTTCAAAGGCTGAAGTACTACATTCACGATGGTTATTTACCGGGAAATAGTTCATTTTTTAATGAGCTTAAACACGGGGAGAAACATTTGCTCATGACTTATGTTTATTTTATAACGAGCTTGAACTATGTGCTAAAACTGCTCGATTAAACGATCATTTCTTGACTTTACCATAATTCTGATACCTTCTTCGGGTGGTTCGATCGACAAGAGATGGTTTATTCCAAGTATCCATATGCTGGTATGGACTTCCGGGGTGACCCAGATTTAGTACTGCCGGCTAACGAACAGTGGGGTGCCATTGTGTTATAGACATTTTTGGGCACTACAACCCCAACCATGAAATGTCCATAAACCAAGGGCTCCTAAGTCCCTAAAAGTGTTGTTCTAACCCCTAAAGGAACAAGGTCAACTGATTACAGCTTCTCCCATAAGTTCTCCATGAAAAACTGCTCAGAATTGGTCAAAACAGGATCATTTCAGCTGCTCCACAGGCCAAGTGCATTGCATTTCAAAAAGCCCTTCTATGGGGTGTGATGGGCGAGAAATGACAAATGGCAGTGTCATTCCATGAGGTGGAGAGGCAATGGAAGCTTCCAGAAACATCTCCTGTGACACTTGCCTCCCTGAATTTGACCAAGGATGAGTAAGAGATCATCAATCTCCAAGTGGAAGCAAGAACTATCAGAGGGAAGATACTAATCAAATCACAAGCTGACTCATCTCCCTTATAGATATCTATATATGGATCCCTCATCCCAGAGATCCGGAGGCTAGAATTTTGCATATTGTAAGGAATTGCTGTTGGTTTCTTGAGACAAACAGCAGATTGTTGGGTAATCTAAGCTTTGTATGAGGTGAAGAGGGGCTTCCTTGCTGAGAGGTTGATGCTGGGTCAGAACAACTGGTTGTAACTCCTCTTGGCTCTTTCTTGTTTATCAATAAAAGCTATTCAAGTTTTCCTCCATACTCTTGTATCATTTATGTTTGCTGCATTTGTATGGTCAATTTACATCTGATCCTAGATTGTTTATGATTATAGATCCATGTTCTTGTATAGTGCTATGCTACTGTGATCTTACAGGTACTCTATGAAGCTGGGCGTGCAAGGGAACAAGTAGCGAAAGACTATCAAGGAAGAGAGGAATCGAACTAGGAGATTAGTGCAAGACAGAGGTTGGTCTTCTTTGTTCCTCTCTATCTATACTTCATAAAGGAAAAACGAAAGTAGCTTTACTTTGTTTGTTTCTAAGGCAGCTGTCACACCTTAGTGGGATAAGCAGTTCTGAGTAGACACTTTTCCCTGTAACAAAATGGCGACTCCACTGGGGACGAATTAGTTTGTTTGTTTATCTTCCTTGTTGTCTATTTCATAAACTTACAGACGGAGTCTGAAGTCATGCCAGGTAGCTTTCGAACTGCATTTGCTATGCAAATGAAAAGTAGATAAATGCCGCTTCAGTCAATCTCTGGGATTTTTTTATGATTCAAACAACTGATTCACAAACTCTCTGATTTCCCTTGTGATAGCTCTTAGATCCTCCTTAGATCTACCCCTGATTGTTGCATTATTGATTACCTATTGCTCGGCCAAAACCCATGAACTGAACTGCAAACTATGACTCGGAACCCAAGCAAAGTCTCGTCTGTGGCCCAACGCAGGTACTGTTCTGAGAATCTGAAATTCAGCGCACTTCCCGAGTGTAGTAGGTGCATTGCATTTCACATTCCCTGTGTTACAGGTGCACTGATCAGACTAGGCATTGTTTAGTTTTGGTTTCTGTGATTCATTCTTTCCAGTTCTATTCATGAATTTTGCTGCCAGTGATCAGTATATCTCTGTTTGATACCCCTTTTCCTTGATGTTATTTTGCCTCCTTTGTACAAAAGAACTGTAAATGTTTTTGTGTGTTTGTTTAGTCATTTCCAGTTCCCCTTTGCAAAAAGTAACATAATCACACTCTCGTCCTTTGATTAGAAAGTGTCGATTTCAATCATAGGAAAGATTTTGATTGCTGTTGATAGTCGGTTATCCTGTTACTATTGTTTTTGGTCTGAATTTATAATTTTTCTAGTTTCGAAAACAAGTATTCATTTCAAAATCGTAAGGTGTTTTGATTGTCTCCATTTTTGATTTCGAAAAGAAACTTGTTGATAACTATCGCTTGAAAAGAAATTCAGATTTGTGCATCAACTTTCTTTTTATCATTCATATACTAAGAAAGTTGAAAACAAATACATGCATGTGCATTTGCATTTGGACAGTCTGATTGGTTTGATTTAGGAAAGTGCATTTAGAGTGTGCTCTTTGCTCTTTGTGAAAGGATTCTGTCTTTCTTTCCTTAGTAGCTAGGATTTTCATTGCACAAAGAAGATAAAAAGATTGTTTATCATCTTAGATTGCATTTTAGGAATTAAATCTACATCTCGCGGTGAACCTGAAAGGCAAACTTCATAAACAAGATCAACTATAAAATAAATTCAATGAATCTAACAACGCTTTGGAACCTAACGCACAACATTTAGAAGTCTAGGCTAGAGACGTATTCCGGCGTCGTAAAGCCTGGTAACTTTTGTTCTCACTGATGGTTGGGTGATTCCTCCACTTTGAGACGATAAGTGCCAGTACGGACTTGTGCTCCCACGTACTGTCGAGTATATTTTGGGAGACCACAATAGGCCTAATCCTTTATCCATAGGAAGCCATGTCTGCCGCCCTATCGATCACAATGCACTGAACACAGCATTCGGAAAGATTGACTGTCGTACTGTAAAAAGTATTATGCAGTTTTGCGATTGGTTTGGTAATCCCTCTACCTATATTTCCAGAGCAATCCCTTTCGTTCCTTTTCAGATTCTTTAACGGAAAAGGTCCATTTGAGAACTTGTCACTTCAGGCTCATTAAAAATTGAAGGCGACTAGAGTCATCTTTTGTTTTTTCTCGACTCTTAAAATTTGAAAAAACAAGTTGTGTCAAAGCATCTAAAATTTATTTTAAACGGAATATTCATTACCCTTTCCTACGTTGATCTTGGGTTGAGGAAATGGAATCCACCAACCAAGGAATTCCCCTTGGAGGAAATCCTAGTCCCTTCTCCTCTTGGGGAGATGTTGGTGCACCCCATATGGCCACATTTTCGCTTCCAGGACTGACAATCGGCTTGCTTATATGGCTCTTCTCAACCTTTGTCGTTTAGAACACGACAATTCCTGAACAATCGAGTCAGCAACTAGACAATTCCAGAGTTAACCACCAACCTTCTACTTCCTCCAATTCTTCCTCTCCTCCTTCCTCTTCGCTTGATGGGGCTGGTAAAGCCAAAAGTCAAGTACCTGAGAAGAAGAAAGAAAAGAAGAAATAGGAGAAGAAGAAGGAGCCAAAAGCGAATGGGGGCAAACGAGCATTGTCTAGCGAAAATCCACACACTGCACTGACCAGGCCTAAATCGCCATGTGTCATTTGCAAAGGAGACCACTATCATAGAGATTGTCCTTGCATCCCTCGGATCTTAAGGGTCTGGTCTCCTCATTTTCACAACCCGGTGTCGTCAACCTCAGGTGATCATGTTGAAAACACACCGTCGACTAGTGAAAGTGAAGCCCCAGGACAAAAAGGAAAATATAGATTTCCTTGTAAACTATGCGAAGGCGATCATGCCGTCCACCGTTGTCCCTTCTTAGACGAGGCTAAAAGAGTTTTGGACGATCGTCCGGTTTCACTGTTACGACTTCCTCTGGATATAAAAAACTCTTGCGCGAGTCCGTCACTAGTTGAAAATTTGGCTGGCCTGCTCAAGTGGTCGGCTGAAGCATCTATCATTGAAGACAAACCATCTGAACCCATACCAGACGAAAGTCAAAAGGTCGAGGCGGCAGTTGACCCAGTCTTGCCTTCAGAGGTTCCATCTTCAGATGATATAGTCACCGAAGAGAACAAAGATGACACCGTCCAAATTCTTTTCGTAAGCACAGACTCTAATGAACATGGGGGAAATTTACCCATTCCTTTACCGCAGGAAGGAAGTTCGTCAGAGTCATACCCGACCGTCTATTCGGTCCCACCTCCAAGCAACCTAGTTGTCTCCTTTGATTGGAATCAACTAGGCAGACCCCGTTTACCAGCTAGCATACCATTCTGAATCATTGTTCAAATATATAGAATGGTTATGGCTGGTACCATCATAGATGAAGGGGCTTCTGTGAGTATCCTTTCCTTGACTACTTGGAAAGCACTTGGTTCGCCATCGCTTTTGCCTGAGATGAGAAATCTAATAGGCTTTGATAAAGGAACCAGTCGACCGTTAGGGATCCTTCCCAATGTGCCAATAACATTGAGAGGGAAAACCGTTCAAACGAATGTAATGGTAGTCTAAGGACCCCTGGATTATAATCTACTCCTTGGATGAGACTATATTTATTGCATGGGAGAAATTGTCTCCTCACTCTTTAGAGTAATGTGTTTTCCGCACGAAGGAAGAGTGGTCAAGCTCGTAGACCAGCTTTCATTTCCTGGATCACACAGGGCAAATAGTCATATACCATCCCTGAATGGTCTTTTCACGCAATAAATGTCTCAATCCCCAGTCCGTCCGCCCGATGAGCGCGAGTGATTCGGGGGACATGACTGAAACCCAGGGGGCATGCACCCTGGTCTGCTTCGGTAGGAAAACTTTAGGTATAGGGTAGGTTTCCGTGAGAGTATATGAACTTCGTACTCCCATCCGAGATTGGAAGAGGGAGTTGGACTGGAATAAGATTCTCTTGTCAAAGTTATGTGGGTTGGCAAGCATCGCCACTCACCTTTGTTTATTTCGATAAACATTGCCGAAGAAGTGTTTTGTTTACATAGTAAATAAAACAATCTTTGGTAACCTGTAAGAGGTAGACCTCTCCCAGTAAAACAAATGTTTTAACGGAAGGAAGAAGGGGTAACCTTGAAACTCTCTTTTATACCTGGGGGTATGCAAACCTTTTGGCATGCAAGCAAAGAGCGACTATTTATTTTTTTAAATTTGTAGGTCCTCTAACCCTTTAAACTCGTAGGATTGGTCGTTTCCTAACTTGCATAAAGAAAGGATGTGGGGAAAAACTCTAAAAGTTGTCGTTTTTATATATGAGACATTCTTATCACACGACTGGATTAATCGAGCAGTTTTAGCGCGGACTTCATGCTCGTTAAAAAATAAACATAAGCAATGAGCACATGTTCCTCCAGAGTTTAAGCTCATTAAAAAATGAACCAATTTCTGGTAAATAACCATCGTGAATGTAATATTTCAGCCTTTAAAGCCTTGGTCGTGTTTGCACCGTCACCTCCACTTTTGCATTGGCCGATCATTCACCTCCATTTGATTGTTTACACATTTTGAGGAACAGCTGCGAAGAATGATCTCACTAGCCATCCTTGTAACACTGCTGTGATTGGAAAATTCCAAACCTTACCTGGAATCAGTAGCTACCCATTTTATCACTCATTCCTCAAAAGACGAGTCTCCTTTAAGCTCTTTTCAATTGACTCGTAAAATATGAAAAGATTGTTGAGCCATTGGCCTCTCCAGCTCGTTAAAGGGACCGGAAGTGCTATCCCTCCTCTAAATTTTAATCTTTTTGGACCTGAGGGATTATTACACAAAAAGATTGAGCGCTTGTTTTGTTCGGCTCGTTAAAAGTATCAAAAATTCATCCCTTCTATATTGTTTTATACTTTTTCAGACTTAAGGGATTATATGATGAAAAAGGAATTTTGGAGTTTCCTTTACGTTTCTTTTCAGACTCTCTAAAATTGAAAAGGACCGAGTTATCTTTGTCGTTAAGCTCGTTAAAATTTTAATAGCAACAAACTTGTCTATAGACGAGAACGAGTTTCACTATCGCTAGGCTCGTTAAAACATAGCGATGGGTTTGCCCGAAGGGAAAATTATAGAACAAGAATATGTTATCCTCCTCAAGCTTGATAAAAATAAAGAGGTACTGGTCAGCAATGACTGGGGAAAAATTGGGAAGAAAACTTGAAGAAACTTTGTTGGTAGCAAGTCGCTCTTGAACATGACACTTTCACTCCGCATCCAAGTCGGGTTGGGTTGTTTCATTCACCGGTCACATCACCATGGTCCCATCATACAATCCACATTTGGGGTTAATGCTACCAATCCATCACGTCAGTGTTGCCGATATGTTCAAGAGAAGTCATTCAGAGAGTTCACCTGTGTCTCACCCACTACAATACATTTATACTCCATTCTTTCATGACCACCACCCTGAACCTTATATCACCAGATCGTTTTCACATCCATTAAAATCACTTGCTCCATTCCGTGTCATTGATGTGGGATTCATTAAGGCCCTCCTGTGACGGATCGCTTCTTGTCGACATCAGCTCATTATCCAAGAAGTTGATCTAGGAACACCCCATTCAGTACTTTGAAGCTTGCATGCCTCAATGGAAAATTTCTCACTTCCGGCGACAGGTTTACATCAATGACCTTCGACCGAAAGATTTTGCGTGGTGTTTGATGCCAAGTCCTTTATTCACACCACGTGAATTGTACTACAGTACCTTGAGGGTCATTATCATTATCAGTGATTCCTCTCGCGCTTGTTAACATCTTACATCATTGGCTGGTAATCAAGCAATGTCTTTCCATGTTTTACTCCAGAACATCTCTCACATGGATAGACTTGTACTTCGAGTGAAGACCGAACGAGATTGAAGACCCCAGATCTAGTTTCATCCATCCAGGCTGCGATATATATTTAGGGAAATAAATACATCAAATGTACATCATTGCTGCACAGATAATCATCCAATCAAAGGGATGATGGCTCTACCAGAACCATCAATCTACACTCAGACGATTGTCTATCTTATGTACAGGAAAATGAATTTATAAAGCTGAGCATGGGAATGCCCACCTCAACTAGATCATGAAAATATTATGAAGATAATGTATTGTATTGTATCTTATTACAGGTCTCCTCCCAGCTTGAAAGAACTTCGGATCCTCATAATAAAGCATTTCACCTGACATCAAAAGATTAACGACCTCATGCTTTAGGGGGCAACTGTTATAGACATTTCTGGGCACTACAACCCCAAGCATGAAATGTCCATAAACCAAGAACTCCTAAGTCCCTAAAAGTGTTGTTCTAACCCCTAAAGGAACAAGGTCAACTGATTACAGCTTCTCCCAGAAGTTATCCATGAAAAACTGCTCAGAATTGATCAAAACAGGATCATTTCAGCTGCTCCACAGGCCAGGTGCGTTGCATCTCACCTAAATACACTGGGTGGGTGCATTGCATTTCAAAAAGCCCTTCTATGGGGTGCGATGGTAGAGAAATGACAAATGGCAGTGTCATTCCGCGAGGTGGAGAGGCAATGGAAGCTTCCAGAAACTTCTCCTGTGACACTTGCCTCTCTGAATTCGACCAAGGATGAGTAAGAGATCATCAATCTCCAAGTGGAAGCAAGAACTATCAGAGGGAAGATACTAATCAAATCACAAGCTGACTCATCTCCCTTATAGATATCTATATATGGATCCCTCATCCCAGAGATCCGGAGGCTGGAATTTTGCATATTGTAAGGAATTGCTATTGGTTTCTTGAGACAAACATCAGATGGTTGGGTAATCTAAGCTTTGTATGAGGTGAAGAGGGGCTTCCTTGCTGATAGGTTGATGCTGGGTCAGAACAACTAGTTGTAACTCCTCTTGGCTCTTTCTTGTTTATCAATAAAAGCTATTCAATTTTTCCTCCATACTCTTGTATCATTTATGTTTGCTGCATTTGTATGGTCAATTTACATCTGATCCTAGATTGTTTATGATTATAGATCCATGTTCTTGTATAGTGCTATGCTACTATGATCTTACAGGTACTCTGTGAAGCTGGGTGTGCAAGGGAACAAGTAGCGAAAGACTATCAAGGAAGAGAGGAATCGAACTAGGAGATTAGCGCAAGACAGAGGTTGATCTTCTTTGTTCCTCTCTATCTATACTTCATAAAGGAAAAACGAAAGTAGCTTTACTTTGTTTCTAAGGCAGTTGTCACACCTTAGTGGGATAAGCAGTTCTGAGTAGACACTTTTCCCTGTAACACATTGGTAAATTCTTTGACCATATTCCTGTTTATCATTTTTCTTTTACAATGTCCTTGTGCTTTATTCTATCAAGACTAATCAAACTCATGTGTTCATGCAGATGTCGGTCCCGTTCGGCCAGTAGTACGCCTGAGAGTGCCAGCTGCCGCCCCAGCAGGAGAGGTTGTTGGAAGGGCTATCCTTCGCGACCTCGATGTGGCCGAGACTCTCACAGCATTACAGGACCAGGTCGAGGGCCTCACTCTCGGTATTCCAGATGTGAGGACTGATGAGCTGCCCTTGAGGTTGTAGCGGCATACTACTGGTGTGCCAAGACGATGGACTCGACTCTTACACATGATCGCACAGGCTGTGACTTGCTATCACGAGCACAATTAGACTAGGGTGCCCCATAGCGTTTTGAGTTTTGGGTCATTTGACCAATTTTGTCTTGGTTACAGAACATTATGTGTAAACCATAAACAATTATATATATATTTTTGATTTTCGAAGTTTTATTTTGGCTAAGTTACATGATCCAAATGCAAATATTGATGTTATGCTTCTTTTTATAAATGTTGTAAATGTCTATTTAACACATAATTTGCCAATGAGTCAGTTAATATGTTTAAGCTTCTAGAAATATGCTGATATTGAATAAAATCAAATCGTCTTTCCAAAATCTTAACCCTTAGGAACATGCGATAAATAGTTGGATTTCGAACAGAGTAGATACCAGTGAGTTGTAGTATGATGAATTGTGAGTCTAGCTTGACAATCAGTCGGCGTATACCATGTGTGATGGCATCAGAGAGAAGTTCTATCAACGCACTATACTTAGCGATGTTATTTGTTGATCGACCAATACATACCCCCCTGAAACTTACTAACTCGCTGCTTGGATAAAAAATGGCCCAGGCCATGGAAGATAGGTTCCACGAACTACGACTCGCTCCGTCGGCATATCCAACACATGACTCCAATAGGTTTGACATCTGCAATAAATGTAAAAAGTGGATTACTTGACCAAAAAAAATACTTTAGCGAAAACAAAAACATAACAAAAGCATATAGGTTACTATACTGAATCACGCATAGTAACGCTTGAGCTACAACCCGTTACGAGGTTGTGCCAGTGGAATCCCGTCATAATCCATTAACTCATAGGCTCCTTTTGCAAACACTCGCTTAACAACATAGGGGCCCATCCATAAAGACTTGAATTTACCTGCCCCCAATTTATCGGATTCTTGGTCATAAAGCAAGACCAAGTCACCTTCTGAGAAGACATGGGGTTTGACATTCTTGTCGAACTGCACCTTGACTCGTTTCTTATGGGCTTCATTAGCCAAAGCAGCATCACGACGAGTTTCATCCAATTGGATTAATTCCAAGAAATGAGCCTTCTCTTCTGAAGTCTTGGGGAGAAGGTCAATTGCAAGTTTGAAGGATGAGATTTCACACTGGATTGGTAAGACTCCTTCCAGGCCATATACCAGTTGGAAAGGTGTAAACCCGGTTGCATTCCTTACCAATGTTCGGTAAGCCCACAAGGCTGAGTACAGGATTAGGTGCCAACTTCTTTTGTGAACTCCAATCATCCTTTGCAGCATGCGCTTCAGGACTTTGTTGATTGCTTCAACTTGTCTGTTGGCTTGCGGGTAATATGGAGTAGAGATGTCGTGAGACAACCCTAGTTTGGCAGCTAATTCGACCATCATGTGATTGCGAAAATGCGATCCATGATCTGTGACTATAGCTTGTGGGATGCCGAATCTGGCGACTACATGATTGAAAAAGAAGAGGGCAGCTCTTTCACCAGTATTATCTAATGTAGGCATCGCCTCGGCCCATTTGGTAAAATAGTCAACTGCGACTATGATATACACATGCCCCCTGGTTGAGGTGGGGTTACATGTCATGAAATCGATGCCCCATTTGGCGAATGGCCCGACAACAGCTATTGGCTATAGAGGTGCGGGTGGTCTTCTGGTTTTGCTATCGAAAATTTGACAAGCGTGGTAAGTTCTGACTACGGTTATGCAATCTTTGAACATTGTTGGCCAGAAGTATCCTTCTCGTAAAAATTTTTGCGCTGTAGCATAACCGGATTGATGCCCCCCACACGCGCCTGAATGGCAATCATTCAGGACTTTTTCGGCCTCCTCATGGGTGAGGCACCTTCTCAGAACTGTATCGACACCACGACGGTAAAGTGTATCACCGACGATCAAGTAGTATTTTGCTTGGTATCGAATACGTTTTTGTTCGAAGCGAGAGGTATTTGGCCTATATTTTTGGGTTTGGAGATAAATGATTATATCCCCATACCATAGATTGCTTGAAGATATCAAAAAAAAATTTTCATCCACGATCGTTTCTTCAGATGTTTCATCGTTGGACGACGATGGGAGATCGCATAATAATTCTGCGAAAACCAGAGCTTTCTTTGACTTGGATTTTACAAATTCCATATCAAACTCTTGTAGAATTGCTATCCATTTTGAATATTTTCCCCCCAGCAACTGTCGCGACAATATATAAGTCATGGGGTTGCAATCTGTCAGAATGGTAGTTTTTCGAAAGAGGACATAGTGTCGAAATCTCTGTATCGCTTGAACAGCTGCGAGCGCTAGCTTTTCAACATAAGAATATTTGCTTTCTGTATCATAAGATATAGAATGTTCAATTCCATTGTCTTCTTGAACTAAAACCATTGCGATGGTTGTATCTGCTGCAGCCAGATACAGGTTAAAGTCTTTTTGATAATCAGGAGCGTACATTAATGATGCTTTCATTAGGGATTATTTTAAAGCATCAAAGGAAGCTTGCGCAACCTGATCCGAAACAAAGGGTACTTACTTTCTCAAAAGACGTGTATAACCTTTAGCAAGTTCGGCGTAATTTGTAATGAACCTCCTCAGAAAGTTTGCTTTCCCTTAGAGTTTCTGAATCTGAAGCAAATTCGAAGGTGGAGGCAAATTTATGATTGCATGAACCTTACATGGGTCGAGACGAATCCTGTCTTTCGAGACTACAAAGCCAAGTAAACGACCAGAACTGACACAAAATACACATTTGTGTGGATTGAGTAATATCTTGTAGTGTCGGCAACGTAGAAATATTGCTCTTAAATGCTGCGGATGATCAGTCCGCTTTCGCGAATGAGCTGGAAGGTCATCGAGGTATGGTTGAACGATGTTTCTGATGTGTTGGAAATAATACTGAGAGGGGGGCTGAATCAGTATTATTAGAACTATAAAACTTTTTCAATGCTCAGAAACATATACGCTACTTTCGTTAAGTGAACCAGCGTGTACACGCAACTGTGTCTAAAGAAAACAGCGTATAACCAGAAATCTTAGAATTCAGTTAGTTTATCTTCAGTTAAGTGCATAAGGACATTATTCACCATATTAAGAGTAAACAGATGCAGTAGAACAGATCACACAAAAACCACACACATGAACACCATGATATAAGGTTGAAACCCAATGTGGGTGAAAACCACCTGTTGCAAGTCGTCTCTATCTTTCTTTAATATGAAACTTCAGTTTACAATCTTTTTGTACTGGTGCAGCCTTATACCAGTACGCAGGCTACAACCTGCAGAAGGCTACAACCTTCTCTCGTTCTCCAAACTTCCTTGGAAGGGAGCTCCAACCCCCTTTGCTCTTGTACTAGCCAAGATACTAGTACGTAGGTGCTGGCCTACAATCTTCTTTCTTTCAGGTACCACCTTTCATACATTTTCAGACTGGATATTCCTGAAGCACAACATAACAATCTGAAGACCACAATTCATTCAACTTTCACAACAAATCATTGAAGCACAAAACAACCAATACTAGCATCATCAATCTTTGAATCACTGAACCACTGAAACCCTGTCAATCACCAGTTACCAGAACACAGAGCAGACTACAGAACTCTACAATAACAGTCAGACCCAACTGTAAACCCAAAAATCAAGCTTCAAAAGATATACGCTACTTCAATGAGAGAAAACCGCGTATACACGCGCTTTTACCGAAGACAACCTGCGTACAGATCTAAAAATAAATTCTCTCAACTTGCAGTTGTACCAGATATCAGTTAGACCTAGAACATAACATTGCGTCAGTATGTAGATCTAGAAATACGCATAATCAACCATATCATAATAGTGCATTTCAAATCATTAGATCCCGATCTATCCTTAGATCTAGTCTTCCATCAACCGAAGTGATCTCTCCTTAGCTTAGATCAAGCAACCCAGAACCTGAATACCAGATCTCTTTCTTTTTCAGATATTCAAGCCTTTTCAAAGATGTCCTTGCCTAATGATCTTCTTCTCCTTATATAGCCTTAGGCCTTGCTCAATACCAAGAGCCAAAACCATAGAGATCCAATACCATCAACTTAAAAACTAGGGATCAACACGTCTGTCGAGATACTTTGGTCCAAAGACATAGGCTCAAGTACCGAGGACTAACTACCACGGACCAAAAGGAAGCTTCCCGACATATACGCCCTTTTCTGTTCATGCATCTGCGTGTATACGCACCTTCGTATATAGCTCTCCTGCGTATACGCGACTTAGTATGCAGATCACCAGCATGTATACGCAACTTGGACTTAATTAACCTGCGTATATGAGATTTCTCTTCATTCTGTAGTCTGAACGGAGATATGTCATCAAAGAAAGTTGCCATGAAGGACAACACCTGTATCATAACACCACACCTGTGCCAAAATGCCAACAATCTCCCCCTTTGGACTTGATGGTAACCTTCAGATCCTTAGAATCATTCTCCCCCTTTGTCATCAAGGGCAAAGGGCTGTGCTCCCCCTGAGGACATGCTGATACCTCTGCTTGGCTGTGCTGAATCATGCTCCCCCTGACTATAGGCCAGATCTGCAAAAGATGTTCTTCAACAAGAACCAAGACTTATACACCATAAGGGACCTTCCTATCACCAAAAGACTCAATACATACATCCATACTCCCTACCAAGAGGGGACACATCAGAAACAACCAATTATATTACATCATTCATCCCAGGCATAGTGGGGAAACCAACATAGGCCGTTACATGACCTTGACACCATAAAAGAGATATCACAAAAGAGATACATGACATAGAGACAACAGATCTAGACCAAGACTTATGAAAGTCACCAGCAGCATCTGATAAACATCTTTTAGATCAGCAACCAGGATTTCTTTCTGAGCTCCTTCTCCTGAAACCAACAACCAAAACATCTAAATTCCAACAATGCTTTATGAGACTTTTAAGCTGCTCCCCCTAAACCTGTGCCTGCTGCACCCCCTGAAACTGTGCCTGAAGAATTCTGACATACCCATCTCAGACCTTTTCAAACCAGAGATTGCCCTTGCTGTTCAGAACTCCATATACGCGATTTCTCCTGCATAAACCAGCGTATGTACGCGGATATACTTTCTACAACAAGCGTACAACATACACTACAACATACACGCGACTTACCCCGCATAAATCCGCGTATATACGCTGATATCCCTTACGTAACTTGCGTATACCAACTTTTCTGTAGAACAGACAAGCTTTAACAGCAGGAGGAAGCATCAACTACTCCCAGCTTTTGTCTGAGATATTCAAAAGTTTCCCTGGGCAGTGGTTTTGTGAGAATATCAGCAACTTGTTCCTTAGAAGGAACATACTCCAACTTGACCTTCTGCTCAAGTACTTGTTCCCGAAGAAAATGGTACTTGATTGGTATGTGCTTGGTCTTTGAGTGCATGACTGGATTCTTTGAAATGCTGATTGCACTTGTATTATCACATAAGATAGAGACTGGTGGAGTGCAAGTGATTTGAAAGTCCTGCAAGGTCTGCATCATCCAAAGAAGTTGTGTGCAACAAGATGCCGCAGCCACATATTCTGCTTCAGCTGTAGATAAGGCAATCGAACTCTGTTTCTTGCTGAACCAAGATACTAATCTGGAACCCATGAAGAAAGCACCACCACTTGTGCTTTTCCTATCATCCACACTTCCAGCCCAATCTGCATCTGTGTAAGCATGAAGAGTGAGATCTGTATTTCTAGGATACCATAAGCCATGGTTTTGGGTCCCTTGAAGATACTTGAAGATTCTTTTGACTGCCTGAAGATGAGTTTCCTTTGGGTTGGCTTGAAATCTTCCAACAATTCCTACTGCATGTGTAATATCTGGTCGGGTACCTGTCAAATAAAGCAAACTCCCAATCATGGATCTATAAGTGGGTTGGTGAACTGCTGCTGATTCATCATTTGCACTGAGGCTGCATCCTGTAACCATGGGTGTACATACTGGCTTTGACTCTTCCATGCCATACTTCTTCAAGATCTGCTTGAGGTATTTGGTTTGAGACAGGAAGATACCTCCTTCATTTTGTTGGATTTGCAATCCAAGAAAATATGTCAATTCTCCAAGTAGTGACATTTCGAATTCTTTCTGCATAACCAAGGCAAAGTTTTGACTCATAGTCTCTTCATTGCTGCCAAAGATAATATCATCTACATAAACAATAAGAATTAGCAATTTGTTATTTTCAACTTTTATATAGAGATTGCTATCTGCTGATCCTTTTGAAAAGCCTTGTTGGTGAAGATATTTGTCCAACCGATAGTACCAAGCCCTTGGAGCTTGTTTGAGTCCATAGAGAGCCTTTTTCAATCTGCATACAAGGTTTGGATCATTCCCAAGAATGAAACCATCTGGCTGCTCAATATATACTTCTTCTTCTAAGTCTCCATTCAGGAAGGTTGATTTCACGTCCATTTGAAATACCTTGAAGTTTTGAAAGCTTGAGAGAGCAAGGAACATTCGGATGGCCTCAAGTCTTGCCACAGGAGCAAAGGTCTCTTCAAAATCTATTCCTTCTTGCTGCGCATACCCTTTACAAACAAGTCTGGCCTTGTTTCTAATTACTTCTCCATTTTCATTCAATTTATTCTTGAAGACCCATTTTGTTCCTATTACATTCTTATCTTTTGGTCTAGGAACTAATTCCCAAGTGTTGTTCTTTTCGATCTGCTCAAGTTCTTCATCCATTGCTTTGACCCAACATTCATCTTTGCATGCCTCTTTCACATTTTGTGGTTCAGTGGAGGAGAGTAATGCCAAATAGCTTGAAGCTTCTGCAAGTGTCCTTCTTGTTTGTACTCCTGCTTCTTTCTGCCCCACAATCTGAGATTCTGGATGATTCTTTTGAACATATCTGGATGGAGTCTTCTCTTCTATTCTTGTCTGCTCCTCTGGTTCTTCTTGAGGTTCTTCTTCTTCTTGAGGTTCTTCTTCTTCATCATTCCGCCTTTGAGGGTAGCCTTCATCTTCTTCAATGTCTTCATGATGAACTTGCCTAGGAATATATCCCTTCTCATCAACCACTACATCAATGCTGTCAACAATTCTGCCAAGTCTTTTATTGTAGCACTTGTATGCTTTGCTATGTGGAGAATAACCAAGAAGAATGCCCTCATCTGCTCTTGGTTCAAGTTTGCCAAGTTGCTCATCAGTATTCTTAATATAACATTTGCTCCCAAAGATTTTGAAGTGCTTCATCGAAGGAGTCTCACCACTCCAGAGCTCATGAGGTGTTTGAGTGCTGTTTACTCGGACATTTGTTTTGTTAAGAATAATAACCGCAGCATGTGCAGCTTCACCCCAGAAGGTTGTGGGAGTACCTGATTCATCAAGCATAGCACAAGCCATTTGTTCGATTGTTCTGTTCATTCTTTCCACCACCCCATTTTGCTGAGGAGTTCTAGCTGTAGAGAATTCTCTTCTTATCCCATGTTCTTCACAGAAATCGAAAAATTCGTTTGAGGCAAACTCCCCACCTCTGTCAGATCTGAGGCACTTAATTTTGTGTCCTGATTCATTTTCAACCAAGGCTTTGAAGGATTTGAATTTTTCGAATGCTTCATCTTTGTGCTTCATGAGCCCTAACCAAACAAATCTGGAGAAATCATCAATGAATAATATCAGATATTCTTCTCCTCGAGGTGTCCTCTTCCTAAATGGACCACATACATCTGTATGGACTAGCTCGAGAGGCATGCTAGCTGATCCTTCCTTCTCTGGAAAGTTAGTTCTGGTTTGCTTTCCAAACTGACAAGATTTGCATATGGTATTGTCTGGAATTTTGATATCTGGAAGACCACGAACTGCCTGATATTTGCATGCTTTCCTTATTTGTGAAAATCTTAGATGCCCCAACCTCCGATGCCATAGCCAATGTTCATCACCCTTGCTTAAGTAGCATTGTTGTCTTTCCTCAAAGATATATAGATTATTTGGAGTCATTCTTCCTTTGATCACTGTTTTACCTGTATCAAGATCGCGAACACAACATCCATTTGATCTAAATATTACCTCAGTTCCTTGATCGCACATCTGACTGACACTCAGAAGATTATGCTTCAATCCATCAACATATAAAACATTTCCTGCTTTGACCTTCTCTTTCAATGGAGCAACACCTTTTCCTTTTATGGCTGCAAATATATCGTTCCCAAAAGAAACTTTCTTCCCCTTTTCTAATGCGGTATATGACTCAAGCTTTTCTTTGTCCCCTGTCATATGCTTCGAACATCCGCTATCAATGTACCATAGACTTTCTTGACCTTCTGCATAAAAGGATATCCCACATATTTCTGGTTGTGATTATTTTATTCTCCATGTTCTAACATTTGAAGTTTGTTCCTTCTGAGTTGTCTTTCGGAACCTTCTCCTGCATTCAGAGTCTTCATGACCAAAGTTATTACAAATAGAGCATTCAACTTCATTTTCAAGAACTGAAAAATTGTCATAAGTCCTTTTCATGGTTCCAGTCATTCTCCCTTGCTTTTGAGCTTCTCTAGTCATGATTGTTTTGTAGGCAACACATTGAGCTGCTTTGTGACCGAAGTTATGGCAAGAAAAGCATTGGCCATTAAAGAAACTTCTGCGATAATCAGATCTATCATCCAACCGATTGTAGCTTCTATTCATTCTTGGAGCAAATTGGGAAGATTTTACCTGTGGCTGATTGTAGCTTCTGTTTGTCCTTAGGGCAGTTTGTCCACGAATTTCTTGATGGTCTTTATTTGTTCTTGAGGTAAGCTGTCCCTAATTCACCTGATGACTTTTATTTGGCCTTTGCTCGCTTCTCCTTGCTGCATCAAGATAACTTTTAGAGGTAGAGGCTTGAGATGTTTCTCCATTATATCCAAGACCTGTCTTGATCAGAGGAGATCGCTGCACATTGATAATCTCATCCAAGGTTTCAGATCCTTTAACAAACTTAAGATTAATTGCTTTGGTTTTCTCAATCTCCTTTCTAAGACAAACAATCTCACATTCCAATTTTTCAAGATGTTTTTCCTTTTCAGCTAATTGACATTGTAGAGAATCAATAATAGCACTCTTCTCTTCTAAACAAACTTTGAGATCTTTCATTTCTTCATAAAAGCCTTCTACATCTATAGCATCCATGTAGTCATCATCTTCAAAAGCCATTAAAAGTTTATATCTATTACCTTGTTCATCTTCATCACTATTTGAAAGTCCATCACTATCTTCATGAGTGTAATAGCTTTTCTTCTTTTCATATTGTTTCTTGTTCCATTTAACAGGTTCCTTTCCCTTTTCATTCTTATCTTTGTGAGAACATTTGGCAGCATAATGACCTACTCTTCCACAAGCAAAGCATTTAAAAGGTAACTTACCTCTGAACCTTCCAGAACCCCTTTGAAGATTTCTGACAAAATTTGATTCCTCTACTTCATCTTCTGGCAGGTGACTTGCTTCATAATAATCTTCTTTGCCTGAAGCCTTGAAGGTAGCTTCTCTTCTGTCTGATGGACCTCCCTTTCTCATTTCATAAGCAGTTAGAATTCCGTGAAGCTGAGACATAGTAAGAATTTGCAAATTTTCCTTTTCTTCTATGGCAGACACTTTAGATTCAAACTTGGGGGACAAAGATCTTAGAACCTTTTCAACCACAATAGCCTCTTTTATTTCTTCACCCAAGTTTTGCATGCAATTGACAATCTCATCTACCCTAAGGAAGTAGTTAGCCACACTTTCATCATTATACATTCTGAGAGTCTCATACTTAATCCTAAGAGTTTGAAGTTTAGCACGCTTTACCTGATCGTCTCCTTCATAGCTCATGACCATTTTATCCCATATTTCTTTTGCAGATTTATAGTGCATTACCTTCATGAATTCTGATTGAGAGATGCATCCCAATAGAGTATTGACTGCTTTCGCATTTGTTTCATATTTCTTTTTCTCGGCTGCATCTGTAGGAGTAGCTGAAGGAAAAGTGTAGCCTGTCTCTACGATGTTCCAAACTTCTGTACCAAGAGATTGAAGATAGGCAGTAACTCTTACCTTCCAATAATTGAAGTTTGTCCCATCAAAAACCGGTGGCCTGATTGATGCTTCTTTCTCGTAGTTTCTCATGATGAACGATCTACCTTCAAGCGGTCAAGCTTCTCTGAAGGACCTACTCTGATACCAATTGTTGGAAATAATACTGAGAGGGGGGGGTGAATCAGTATTATCAGAACTATAAAACTTTTTCAATGCTCAGAAACATATACGCTACTTTCGTTAAGTGAACCAGCGTGTACACGCAACTGTGTCTAAAGAAAACAGCGTATAACCAGAAATCTTAGAATTCAGTTAGTTTATCTTCAGTTAAGTGCATAAGGACATTATTCACCATATTAAGAGTAAACAGATGCAGTAGAACAGATCACACAAAAACCACACACATGAACACCATGATATAAGGTGGAAACCCAATGTGGGTGAAAACCACCTGCTGCAAGTCGTCTCTATCTTTCTTTAATATGAAACTTCAGTTTACAATCTTTTTGTACTGGTGCAGCCTTATACCAGTACGCAGGATACAACCTGCAGAAGGCTACAACCTTCTCTCGTTCTCCAAACTTCCTTGGAAGGGAGCTCCAACCCCCTTTGCTCTTGTACTAGCCAAGATACTAGTACGTAGGTGCTGGCCTACAATCTTCTTTCTTTCAGGTACCACCTTTCATACATTTTCAGACTGGATATTCCTGAAGCACAACATAACAATCTGAAGACCACAATTCATTCAACTTTCACAACAAATCATTGAAGCACAAAACAACCAATACCAGCATCATCAATCTTTGAATCACTGAACCACTGAAACCCTGTCAATCACCAGTTACCAGAACACAGAGCAGACTACAGAACTCTGCAATAACAGTCAGACGCAACTGTAAACCCAAAAATCAAGCTTCAAAAGATATACGCTACTTCAATGAGAGCAAACCGTGTATACACGCGCTTTTACCGAAGACAACCTACGTACAGATCTAAAAATAAATTCTCTCAACTTGCAGCTGTACCAGATATCAGTTAGACCCAGAACATAACATTGCGTCAGTATGCAGATCTAGAAATACGCATAATCAACCATATCATAATAGTGCATTTCAAATCATTAGATCCCGATCTATCCTTAGATCTAGTCTTCCATCAACCGAAGTGATCTCTCCTTAGCTTAGATCAAGCAACCCAGAACCTGCATACCAGATCTCTTTCTTTTTCAGATATTCAAGCCTTTTCAAAGATGTCCTTGCCTAATGATCTTCTTCTCCTTATATAGCCTTAGGCCTTGCTCAATACCAAGAGCCAAAACCATAGAGATCCAATACCATCAACTTAAAAACTAGGGATCAACACGTCTGTCGAGATACTTTGGTCCAAAGACATAGGCTCAAGTACCGAGGACTAACTACCACGGACCAAAAGGAAGCTTCCCGACATATACGCCCTTTTCTGTTCATGCATCTGCGTGTATACGCGCCTTCGTATATAGCTCTCCTGCGTATACGCGACTTAGTATGCAGATCACCAGCGTGTATATGCAACTTGGACTTAATTAACCTGCGTATATGAGATTTCTCTTCATTCTGTAGTCTGAACGCAGATCTGTCATCAAAGAAAGTTGCCATCAAGGACAACACCTGTATCATAACACCACACCTGTGCCAAAATGCCAACATGATGTCATGGAAGGCATAATTCATTGCCCTCTGAAATGTTTCCCCTGCGTTCTTTAAACCGAAGGGTAGTTTTAGGTATGCGAATGTGCCCCACGGACAAATAAATGCAGTCTTTGACTGGTCTTGTGGGCAGATATTTATTTGATTATACCCTGAGAATCCATCCATAAATTAAAAGATTTCACATCCGGCGCATTCATCAATTATCTTGTCGATGAAGGTTGTAGGGTAGTGGTCTTTTGGACAAGCTTGATTTACATCCCTATAATCAACGCACACTCTAATTGTTCCTTGTTTTTTCATAACAGGGACAATATTCGATACTCAATCGGTTAGAGGAACCGGGTAAATGAAACCAGCATGGAGAAGTTTTTCAACTTCTGCCTTGATGGCAGCGACTTTCTTGGGGTGCACCTGCCGTAGCCGTTGTCGTACTGGTTTGACATCTGGATACATCTTGATTTCGTGTTCAATGATACTCGAGTCGATGCTTGGCATTTCATTATATGACCAAGAAAAGACATCTCTGAATTCGCGAAAAAGAGCGCTATATATTTCCAGTTCTGAAGGAGAACAACATTTGCCAACATAAATATTCTCTACAACATCTATTTTGGTTGAGATATTTATGGCGATAGTCTCTTCAATGTTGGACAAGTTTCGCTCGGAATCCACCGTGTTTACAGTATTTGATAGAAAATCAAAAACTGAAGGATGACAAAGGTCATCAGGAGTATTTTCTTCACAATCCGGAAGAAGGGAACGATGGTGGTAATCTTCCCATGGTTCCCCTTCAATTATCACTGATTGAACAATTCCCTCGTCGGTGACATGCACTCGCGACCAAGGGTCTGAAGGGGTGCCATATTCCTTAGACCTATCTATCCAAATGCTTGATGAGTGTTGATTTGGGTTTGCCTCCCATGCTAGGAACATTAATTTCTACAATATTTCTGTTGGGCTTGGAGGCAATACCTGCGCATGATCCATGTTGATATCGTTTCCTGAGATCTTTTTAATTGAAGATATCATATTGCAGGTTCCTACCGACGCTACTTCTGCCAAATTGATTGGAGGTGGAAGGGCAAAAGTTCCCATTAATATAGGGTCTTTTAGTAGGCCTACTCCGATATTTTGAAGCGAATGGGGGCTTTCATGGATCATTGGAATGCTTCCCGTAACTTGAGAACCATTGGGGAGGAAGTTTTGTTGATCGACGATTGTAATCCCTCTTTGAAAGGGAAATGCAATCTTCCTAAAATAGGTCGACACAACAGCAGCCATTGCATATATCCATGGTCTTCCCAGTAGGATGTTGTAATCGAGATTCCCCTCAATTACTTCAACATCTATTTCTATTGTTTTCCCTCCTAATTCCACCTTCCAGTTACTTAGAATACCATATGGGGTATATGTTCGTTCGTCAAATGCTTTTAATGCCGTCGAAGATCGCGACAAGTTTGGAGATCCTAAAGTTTTCCAGCAACTCATCGACATAATACATGTAGATGCCCCCTCATCAATAATCGTTCGATGAACAGTTTTGTTGAGGGCTTTCACTTGAACGAGGAAAGCTAGTTGAGCTGGTAACTGAGGATCGTATCCTTTATGATCAAAGAATACAAGATCGGAATCCTTTGGGTCTATCCCACCGATGGCTGATAATAAAGCTTGCTTTTGGGATGGGCAATTTTGTAGTACCTCAAGAGTCGACATAGCGGATGGCGATTGGGCCAAATATTCCACTATATTATAATGTTGTGTTGTTCTAGCATGAGGATTAAACGTCGACTTGTGTACCACTCCCTTTGGCGGTTTTATTCTCAACTCAAGAATGATGGGTGGTGCAACTTCTGTCGAAGTTGTTGTCGAACTACTAGGTTGATCTTTATCCTTGTTGTTCGACAGCTGTGGATTCCCATAATCTTTGTTATAAACAAAGTTACCTAAGTACACTCTGTGGGTGTGTTAAAACATAGCGATGGGTTTACTCGAAGGGAAAATTATAGAACAAGCATATGTTATCCTCCTCAAGCTTGACAAAAATAAAGAGGTACTGGTCAGCAATGACTGGGGAAAAATTGGGAAGAAAACTTGAAGATACTTTGTTGGTAGCAAGTCGCTCTTGAACATGACACTTTCACTCCGCATCCAAGTCGGGTTGGGTTGTTTCATTCGCCGATCACATCGCCATGGTCCCATCACACCATCCACATTTGGGGTTAATGCTACCAATCCATCATGTCAGTGTCACCGATATGTTCAAGAGAAGTCATTCGGAGAATTCACCTGTGTCTCACCTGCTACAATACATTTACACTCCATTCTTTCATGACCGCCACCGTGAACCTTATGTCATCAGATCGTTTTCACCTCCATTAAAATCATTTGCTTCGTTTCGTGTCATTGATGTGGGATTCATTAAGGCCCTCCTATGACGGGTCGCTTCTTGTCGACATCATCTAATTATCCAAGAAGTCGATCTAGGAACACCCCGTTCAGTGCTTTGAAGCTTGCATGCCTCAATTGCAAGTTTCTCACTTCCAGCGACAGGTTTACATCAATAGCCTTTGACCGAAAGATTTTGCGTGGTGTTCGATGCCAAGTCCTTTATTCACACCATATGAATTGTACTGCAGTACCTTGAGGGTCATTATCATTATCGGTGATTCCTCTCGCGCCTATTAACAACTTACATCATTGGCTGGTAATCAGGCGATGTCTTTCCATGTTCGACTCCAGAACATCTCTCAAAGGGATAGACTTGTACTTCGAGTGAAGATCGAATGAGATTGAAGACCCCAGATCTAGTTTCATCCATCCGGGCTGCGATATATATTCAGGGAAATAAAGACATCAAATGTACGTCATTGCTGCACAGATAATCTTCCAATCAAAGGGATGATGGCTCTACCAGAATCATCAGCCTACACCCAGATGATTGTCTGTCCTATGTACATGAAAATGAATTTATAAAGCTGAGCATGGGAATGCCCGCCTCAGCTAGATCATGAAAATATTATGAAGATAATGTATTGTATTGTATCTTATTACAGGTCTCCTCCCAGCTTGAAAGAACTTTGGATCCTCATAATAAAGCATTTCACCCGACATCAAAAAAGATTAATGACCTCATGCTTTAGGGGGCAACTGTTATAGACATTTTTGGGCACTGCAACCCCAAGCATGAAATGTCCGTAAACCAAGGGCGCCTAAGTCCCTAAAAGTGTTGTTCTAACCCCTAAAGGAACAAAGTCAACTGATTACAGCTTCTCCCAGAAGTTCTCCATGAAAAACTTCTCAGAACTGGTCAAAACAGGATCATTTCAGCTGCTCCATAGGCAAAGTGCATTGCATCTCACCTAAGTACACTTTGTGGATTCCCCAGCGGAGTCGCCATTTTGTTATAGGGAAAAGTGTCTACACAGAACTGCTTATCCCACTAAGTTGTGTTAGCTACCTTAGAAACAAACAAAGTAAAGCTACTTTCATTTTTCCTTTATGAAATATAGATGAGAGAAGAAAAAAGAAGACCAACCTTTGTCTTGTGTTGATCTCCTAGTTCAATTCCTCTCTCTCTCGATAGTCTTTCGCTACTTGCTCCCTTGTACACCCAGCTTCACAGACTACCTGTAGGATCACAGTAGCATAACACTATACAAGAACATGGATCTATAATCATAAACAATCTTGGATCAGATGTAAATTGACCATACAAATGCATAAAACATAAATGACACAAGAGTATGGAGGAAAACTTGAATAGCTTTTATTGATAATCAAGAAAGAGCCAAGGGAGTTACAACCAGTTGTTCTGACCCAGTATCATCATCTCAGCAAGTAAGCCGTTATTCACCTCATACAAAGCTTAGATCACCCAACACTATGATGTTGTCTCAAGAAACCAATAGCAATTCCTTACAAGATGCAAAATTACAGCCTCTGGATCTCTGGGATGAGGGATCCATATATAGTTATCTGTAAGGGAGATGAGTCAGCTCGTGATTTGATTAGTGTCTTCCCTCTAATAGTTCTTGCTTCCACTTGGAGATTGATGATCTCTTACTCATCCTTGGTCGAATTCAGAGAGGCAAGTGTCACAGGAGAAGTTTCTGGAAGATTCCATGCCTCTCCACCTCACGGAATGACACTGCCATTTGTCACTTTTTGCCCATTGCACCCCATAGAAGGGCTTTTTGAAATGCAACGCACCCACAAAGTGTACTTAGGTGAGATGCAACGAGCTTTGCCTATGGAGCAGCTGAAATGATCCTGTTTGGACCAGTTCTGAGTAGTTTTTCATGGAGAACTTCTGGGAGAAGCTGTAATCAGTTGACCTTGTTCCTTTAGGGGTTAGAACAACACTTTTAGGGACTTAGGAGCCCTTGGTTTATGGACATTTCATGCTTGGGGTTGCAGTGCCCAAAAATGTCTATAACAAAATCCTAAAATTCCTTGTAAGTTGTGTGAAGGCGACCACACCATCCACCGTTGAAAATGAACCCTTTGAATCCATTTCAGATGAAAGTCAAAGGGTCGATACGGTAGTTGACCCGGTCTTGCCTTCAGAGTGTTCATGTTTGAACGATACCGTCACTGAAGAGAAAGAGAACGACACCGTTCAAATTCTCTTCATCAACACAGACTCCGATGAACTTGGGACCAGTCCTCCCGTTCCTTTATCACAGGAAGGAAGTTCATCAGAGTCATATCCAGCCGTCTATTCGGTCCCACCACCAAGAAACCTAGTCATTTCCTTTGACTGGAATCTATTAGGCAGACCCTGTTTACCAGCTAGTGTACCATTCAGAATTATTGTACAACCTTACAAAATGGTTATGGCTGGTACCATCATTGATGAAGGGGCTTCTGTGAGTATCCTTTCCTCAATTGCTTGGAAAGCGCTTGGTTCTCCATCGCTTTTGCCTGAAATGAGAAATCTGACAGGCTTTGACAAGGGAACCAGTCGACCTTTAGGGATCCTTCCAAATGTGCCCATTACTTTGAGAAGGAAAACTGTTCAAATGAACGTTATGGTAGTTCAAGGACCTTTAGATTATAATCTACTCCTTGGACGCGACTATATTTATTGCATGGGAGCTATTGTCTCCTCACTCTTTAGAGTAATGTGTTTTCCGCACGAAGGCAGAATGTTCAAGCTCGTAGACCAAATTTCATTCCTCTGTTCACACATCGCAAGTAGTCAAATGCCATCCATAAATGGTCTTTTCACGCAAGAAATGTCTCATCGGTCTCTAGTCCGTCCACCTGATGAACGCCAGTGATTCAGGAAGGTGTGATTGAAACCCAGGGGGCATGCACCCTGGTCTGTTTCGGCAGGAAAACCTTAGGTATAGAGTGGATTTTCGCGACGGATATATGACTAGTCTGGCGAACCTGTCCAAATGGACGTGGGAACGGGCTGGAATAAGATACCTTCATCAAATTTATGTGAGTGGAGGTGCATCTGCCCCATTCACATTTGTCTATTTTGATAGACATCGCCGAGAAAGCTTTTTCTTGGTAACCTGGAAATTTTTCGCTATACATGGGGGCATGCAAACCTTTCCGCATGTAAGTGAAGAGCGGCTATTTATTTTTTAAATTTTTAGGACTTCTAACCCTTTAAACTCGTAAGGCTAGTCGTTTCCTAACTTGCATAAAGAAAGGATCCGGGGCAAAGCTTCAAAAGGTGCAAGCTCCATAAAAAATGGCATCTTGAATGAGACATTCCTATCATACGACTGGCGAGCAATGTTGTCGCAGAGTTCAAGCTCGTTAAAAAATAAACTCTCCACGAGCAGTTTTAGCGCATAGTTCAAGCTCGTTAAAAAATAAACATAAGTCATGAGCAAGTGTTTCCCCAGCATTTAAGCTCATTAAAAAATGAACCGGTAAATAACCATTGTGAATGCCTTATCGCCAGCTTTTGAGCCTTGGTCGTGTTCTCGCCATCACCTCCACTCTGTTTTTAGCCGATCATTCGCCCCCATATGATTATTTACCCCTTCAAGGAACATCTGCGAAGAGTGATTCTGTTAGCCATCCTTGTGACACTACCATGATTGGAAAATTCCAAATCTTACCTGGAATCAGCTGCTGCCTGAAACCATCACTCGTTCCTCGAAAACGAGTCTTCTTTAAGCTCTTTTCACCTGACTCGTAAAATATGAAAAGATTGCCATGCGATTGACCTCTTCGGCTCATTAAAAGGCATCAGAAGTGCTATCCCTCCTCTAGATTTTAATCTTTTTGGACCTGAGGGATTATTACACAAAACGATCGAGCACTTGTCTTGTTCGGCTCGTTAAAACTATCGAAAATTCATCCCTTTTGTATTATTTTACGCTTTTTCGGACTTAAGGGATTATACAACGAAAAAGAATCTTTGGAGTCTTCTTTCTGTCTCTTTCAGACTCTCTAAAATTGAAAGAGACCGAGTTATCTTTGCCGTTAAACTCGTTAAAACTGAATAGTGACAAACTCATCCAAATGGACGAGAGCGAGTTTCACTGTTGCTAGGCTCGCTAAAATATAGCGACAGGTTCACCCGAAGGGCGGATTATAGAACAAGCATATGTTATCCTCCTCAAGCTTGACAAAAATAAAGAGGTACTGGTCAGCAATGACTGGGGAAAATTGGGAAGAAAACTTGAAGAAACTTTATTGGTAGCAAGTCGCTCTTGAACACGACACTTTCCTTCCGCATCCATGTCGGGTTGGGTTGTTTTGTTCACTCGTCATCACCATTGGTCCATCACACCATCCATTTTTGGGGTTAATGTTACCAATCCATCGTCAGTGTCGCCGATATGTTCAAGAGAAGTCATTCAGACAATTCACCTGTGTCTCACCCACTGCAATACATTCATGCTTCATTCCTTCATGACCGCCACCCTGAACCTGGTATCGTCAGTTTGTTTTCACCTCCAAAATCATTTGCTTCGTTCCATGTCATTGATGTGGGATTCATTAAGGCCCTCCTGTGACAGGTCACTTCTTGTTGACATCAGCTCATTATCCAAGAAGTTGACTTAGGAACAACCCTTTCAGTACTTTGAAGCTTGCATGCCTCAATGGAAAGTTTCTCACTTTCGGCGACAGGTTTACATCAGTGGCCTTTGACCGAGAGATTTTGTGTGGTTTTCGATGCCAATTCCTTTTTCACGCCACGTAAATTGTACTGTAGTACCTTGAGGGTCATTGTCATTATTGGTGATTCCTGTCGCGCCTGTTGATAGCCTAATCATTGGCTGGTAATCACGCGATTTCTTTCCATGTTCGGCTCCAGAACATTTTTTCACATGGATCGACTTGTACTCCGAGTGAAGATTGAACGAGTTTTGAAGACCCCAGATCTAGTTTCATCCATCCAGGCTGCGATATATTCGAGAATATAAAAACATCCAATGTACATCATTGCCGAATAGATGATCATCCAATTCAAAGGATGATGTGTCCATATCATCAGTCTGTCACACAGACAATCGTCTGTCCTATGTAATTGAAAATGAATTTATAAAGCTGAGCATGGGAATGCCCGCCTCAGCTAGATCATGAAAAAATGTTGTCAAAATAATGTATTGTATTGTATCTTATTACAGGTCGCCTCCCAGCTCGGAAAAACTTCAGATCCTCATAGTAAAGCATTTCACCCGACATCAGAAAGATTAACGACCTCATGCTTTAGGGGCCAATTATTATAGACATTTTTGGGCACTTCAACCCCAATCATAAATGTCCATAAACTGAGGGCTCCTAAGTCCCTAAAAGTGTTGCTTCACTGCCTAAAGGAACAAGGTCAACTGATTACATCATCTCCCAGAAGTTCTCCACTGAAAACTGCTCATAAATGGTCAAAACTAGACCATACTGAAAGCTCAATGCAGAGGGTGCGATGCATATCACCTTCCCAATGTACAGGGTGTGATGCATACTGATTTGCTCCTCTGTAGGGTGCGATGGTCGGGAATGGACAAATGGCAGGGACAAAAATGCGAGGTGGAAGATCATGGAATCTTCCAGAAGCTTCCCCTCTGACACTTGCCTCTCCATTTTCGACCAGGGATGAGTAAGAGATCATCATTCTCCAAGTGGAAGCAGGAACTATCAGAGAGAAGACACTAATCAAGATCCCAGAAGATGACTCACCTCTCTGTAATCATCTATATATGGATCCCTCATCATAGAGATCCAGAGGCTGGAATTTTGTATCTTATAGAGAAGTGCTGTTGGTTTTCTTGTTTACATTCACAGTGTTGGGTGATCTAGCTTTGCTTGAGGTGAAGAAGGGCTTCCTAGCTGGAGGATGATGTTGGGTCAAAGCTCGTGGTTGTAATCCTCTTGCTACTTTTCATCTAAATAAAGCTATTCTTGTTTCCTTCCATATTCTTGTGTACTTGTTTATATATACATGTATATGGTTAATACACATCTGATCCTGTATTATTCATGAATTTAGATCCTTGTTTCTTGCATAGTAGTATGTTGCTGTGATTCCATAGGTTCTTTTGAAGCTGGGCAGACAAAGGAGAAGCGGCGAAACTCTATCAAGAAGGAGAGGAAATCAAGTGCAAGACTTAGGTTGGCCCTCTTGGTTCTCCTCTCGTCTATTTTCATAAAAGGAAACAATAGTAGACTTTGATTGTTTGTTTCTAAGATAGCCACCCATCTTAGTGGGAATAGTAGCATCCGAGTGGACACTATTCCCAGATAACAGTATCGTCTACCGAAAATTCACACACTGCACAGTCAAAACCTAAATCTCCTTGTGTCATTTACAATGGAGACCACTATCACCAAGATTGTGCCTGCATCCCTTGGATCTTAAGGGAATGGTCTCCTCGTTTGCATAATCCAGTAGCATCAACCTCTAGCAATCATGTTGAATGCTCACCATCAACCAGTGAAAGTGAAGCACATGGACAAAGAAGGAATCCTAAACTTCCTTGTAAGTTGTGTGAAGGCAGTCACACCGTCCACCATTGTCCCTTCCTTGACGAGGCTAAAAGAGTTTTGGATGATCGCCTGGTTTCACCGCTACGACTTCCTCCTAGATATAAAAAACTCTTGCCAAGTCCTCCACCGGTTGAAAATCCGGCTGGCCCGTCATTGTGGTCGGCCGAAGCATCTATCATTGAAAATGAACCCTCTGAATCCATACCAGACGAAAGTCAAAGGGTCGATACGGCAGTTGACCCAGTCTTGCCTTCAGAGTGTTCATCTTCGAATGATACCGTCACTGAAGAGAAAGAGAACGACACCATTCAAATTCTTTTCATCAATACAGACTCTGATGAGCTTGGGGGCAGTCCTCCCATTCCTTTATCACAGGAAGGAAGTTCATCAAAGTCATATCCGACCGTCTATTCGGTCCCACCACCAAGCAACCTAGTTGTTTCTTTCAACTGGAATCTACTGGGCAAACCCCATTTACCAGCCAGTGTACCATTCAGAATCATTGTACAAGCTTACAGAATGGTCATGGTTGGTACCATCATTTATGAAGGGGCTTCTATGAGTATCCTTTCCTCAACTGCTTGGAAAGCACTTGGTTCACCATCGCTTTTGCCAGAAATGAGAAATCTGACAGGCTTCGACAAGGGAACCAGTCGACCTTTAGGGATCCTTCTAAATGTGCCCATTACTTTGAGAAGGAAAATTGTTCACATGAACGTTATGGTAGTTCAAGGACCTTTAGATTATAATCTACTCCTTGGATGGGATTATATTTATTGCATGGGAGCCATCTTCTCCTCACTCTTTAGAGTAATGTGTATTCCGCACAAAGGCAGAATGGTCAAGCTCGTGGACCAAATGTCATTCCCCGGATCACACATCGTAAATAGTCAAATGCCATCCCTAAATGGTCTTTTCACGCAAGAAATGTCTCATCGGTCTCCAGCCCGTCCACCTGATGAATGCAAGTGATTCAGGAAGATGTGATTGAAACCCAGGGGGTATCCACCCTAGTTTGTTTCGGCGGGAAAAGCTTAGGTATAGAGGGGATTTCCGCGAGGGATATATGACTAGTCTGGCGAACCCATCCTTATAGGAAAATGGGAACAGGCTAGAATAAGATACCTTCGTCAAAGTTATGTGAGTGGAATGCGTCTGCGCCATTCACCTTTGTCTATTTCGATAGACATTGCCGAGGAAGCATTTTATCTGCTACACTTATAGAACTTTCTTGGTAACCTGGAAATTTTTTCGCCATACTTAGGGGCATGCAAACCTTTCTGCATGCAAGTGAAGAACTTGCATAAAGAAAGGATCCGTGGCAAAGCTTGAGAGATGTAAGCCACTTCAAAATAGCATCTCGAATGAGACATTTCTTATCATACGACTGGCGAGCAATGTTGTCGCGGAGTTCAAGCTCGTTAAAAAATAAACTCTCCACGAGCAGTTTTAGCACATAGTTCAAGCTCGTTAAAAAATAAACATAAGTCATGAGAAAATGTTTTCCCCAGCATTTAAGCTCATTAAAAATGAACTGGTAAATAACCATTGTGAATGCCTTATCACCAGCTTTTGAGCCTTGGTCGTGTTCTCTCCATCACCTCCACTCTTTTTTTAGCTGATCATTCACCCCCATATGATTTTTTACCCCTTCGAGGAACATCTGCAAAGATTGATTCTGCTAGCCATCCTTGTGACATTGCCGTGATTGGAAAATTCCAAATCTTACCTGGAATCAGTTGCTACCAGAAACCATCACTCATTCCTCAAAAACGAGTCTTCTTTAAGCTCTTTTCACCTGACTCGTAAAATATGAAAAGATTTCTGAGTGATTGGCCTCTCCGGCTCGTTAAAGGCATCGGAAGTGCTATCCCTCCTCTAGATTTTAATATTTTTGGACCTGAGGGATTATTACACAAAAAGATCGAGCGCTTGTCTTGTTCGGCTCGTTAAAACTATCGAAAATTTATCTCTTTTGTATTATTTTATGCTTTTTCGGACTTAAGGGATTATACAACGAAAAAGAATCTTTGGAGTCTTCTTTCCGTTTCTTTCAGACTCTCTAAAATTGAAAGAGACCGAGTTATCTTTGTCGTTAAACTCGTTAAAACCTAATAGCGACAAACTCGTCCAAATGGACGAGAACGAGTTTCACTGTCGCTAGGCTCGCTAAAATATAGCAACAGGTTCGCCCGAAGGGCGGATTATAGAACAAGCATATGTTATCCTCCTCAAGCTTGACAAAAATAAAGAGGTACTGGTCAGCAATGACTGGGGAAAATTGGGAAGAAAACTTGAAGAAACTTTATTGGTAGCAAGTCGCTCTTGAACATGACACTTTCCTTCCGCATCCATGCCGGGTTGGGTTGTTCCGTTCACTGGTCATCACCATTGGTCCGTCACACCATCCATCTTTGGGGTTAATGCTACCAATCCATCGTCAGTGTCACCGATATGTTCAAGAGAAGTCATTCAGACAATTCACCTGTGTCTCACCCACTGCAATACATTCATGCTTCATTCCTTCATGACCGCCACCCTGAACCCTGTATCGTCAGTTTGTTTTCACCTCCAAAATCATTTGCTTCATTCCGTGTCATTGATGTGGGATTTGTAGAGCTGTAACAAGGGTCTCTTTCACCTCTAGTTATGCCACATTAATAAGTCAATCCGGGAATGATTTGTTATTGCAAAGAGTAGCTCAATCCGAGGCTATTCGTCAGAGTAATGCTTCGTAGTACAGTGTCTAGAAAATAGAAGAGTAAATGGATGCTAAACTACAACTAATTTGCTTTTAAAAGAAAGGAATCACACCGAGCAATTTATCAGTCAAGGGTGCGGAAGCGATAACCCATCCCTCTAGAAACTGATGGAAGGAAAATAGAGTATGGACCAAAGATCTGGGAGCTAAGCAGCGACTTGCTGACTCACTATAGCTTTAGAACTTCTCTCACACCAAAACAGTAAATGCAAGGAAATGGAACAACAGAAAGTAAAATGGAACAACAAACGGAAAATGGAACAGCAAATCTGAAATGGAATAGCAGTAAATGGAACAAGAATAAATGGAACAGCAACTCAATAAACTAGATCGCGCGAGTTAGAATTGAACTTGCTCTATTGAACTAAACTCCCATTCCGCAATCAAATAACAATCTTCAAAAGCAATTCCAATGAACTTTAGTTTATGAGGCAATATTCAAAAATGAATTATGGAACAACATTTATCATATATACACAACACACTTACTATAGCAATCTGATGATTCAAGAGAATATGACTATGTTTCCAGATAGAATAATATTACTTCTGGATTCCCACAAATAAGAGTTCAAATGAATCCAATACAGCAATATTCAATATGAAGGCTCTGTAACAGAAACAGTTGGCTCAAATAGTGAACATGCAATCAACTCTGAAAAGATTCATTCATACAATACAGAGTCACTTACATAAATCTCTCGAATGAAACCATTAATGAATTAGTCGTAACAAAGCATGGAACATCATATGACAAACACGTCAGATTACCAAACTATATAAACAATCCACACAGAAACCAAAGTATAATGATACAAAAGCAAGTGTCCTTCAGAGCCGGGCCCATAGCTTCCAAGGATACACCGCCTTAGATTACTCCAGACACAGAGATGAAATAAAGCACCAAGTCTTTGATATTAATGCATCAACAAAAGTACAACAAAACAAGTCTTAACGAGACTCGATGATAAAAGTTCAAACTGAAACTTAAATTTACATATATGAAAAAAAGGTCTCTTGAGCTTAACACTGCTGCCCCTTTTTATAAGAGTAATGGCGGAGGTATCTAGGTAGCAAAAATAAGCAAGACAACGATCCCTCAGGATCAAAGATCCTGAGGGATTCGCCAAGCCGTTAATCCTTGATTTTCCTTTCCCTGCTCCGCCAAATCGATAATTCTTCTTTCTTCCCTGGGTCATTCTACTTCGATCCGCTTGATCTTGTTCGCATCCGGTTCCCTTCCAAAGGGACAACAGTTACTCTTCCTTTGTCTTTTCCTCTCAAACAGTAATCCTTCGTTTCCACCCTTTTCTGCATGGAAAATAACAATTATCAGTGATTAAGCTTTTCATACTAATTTTCACACATTCTACTAAAAATGCTTTGTCTCTTTAAGTTCATTATGCAGAAAGGGTTACAATTGCTACCAAAAAGTCACTAAATTGTTTGTCCAAAACATACCTTTCCAGAGCTCCACACACCCCCCTACTTACCCTGTTTCATGCCCTCATGAAAACATTATAGTTGACATGCAAAGCAGTAAGAGAGTAGGCCGGGGAAGGAATCTCGTGCGGAGGCCTACAACCGTGATGAGCAACCAAATCATCAAAAAGCTGATTTGTTTGACCTTCAAGCATCTCATACAAGGCCTGGTATCCGGGTGCAGGGTGCCAAATGATTGGACTACGAAATCGATACCCTAACCAGGATGGCCCTGCTTGCAGAATACGCTCGCCATAAAGGTTCAATCGGCTGGCTGCCAGCTCAAAATTTTCATATCTGAATGGTTCCCTGAGCTGGATGTTTGGGTTCGAAATCTGATATCGGAATTTTGCAGCATCGGTGGCAAGGTCTTTAATGGTCAGAAAATATTCCAAATTTTGTCGGATTAAGTCCTCATGCATGGGTCCTAATGTTTCCATAACACCCGGGGTTCTCATAAGGTTCCTATGTGCTCTCCATAGCAGTACTGGGTCTCTAGGCTCGGCTCTTACCCACAAGTCTAGGCTATTTTCCTGTCTCTGAAAAGTGGTATAAGCCCTGAGCCATTTTACCTAATTAACCCTGAAGGAAACAAAGGCTTGCAATTGTATGTCCCCAACAAAAGGGCCAGGATTTAAGTCAGTTTCCTGGTCTAGCACGAGGTTATGCAAGTAAATTTCACCTAATAACCTTTGGACCTTAATTCCATAATGCTTGCAACAATCTATGAAATCATTAAGAGTATTGATTTGTATAGGGGCACCTGCCCTGACAGCTTTTATCTTTAATCGTAAATATCGTTCAAGCAAAAATAAAGCATAGTTTTTAGCAGGGGCCCTACAGGCTAGAATGTCATTATACAAGGAACACACAGTGTCCATCTGCCTAACAACAATATCTAATCGACGAGTTACCTTTGCAACCTTTTCATGCTCCTTTTGCCAGCCTTCGAAGGCCTGGCTCTCGGACTGACTAATATTCCGAAGTTGTTGTTGCAACTCTTCATATTTCTTCCGGGGGACTGTTTGTTCCTTCAATTGTTCAGTTTCCTGCTGAGCTTCCTTCATCATTTTATGCAAGGTTCTTGTTTTTGGATCCTTTTTCCATAGGGCCGTAGAGGCCGGGAGTTTTACCTGAACCTTTTTGTTATACTGTTTAGAGTTCAGAACCCGGATCACCCCTGAGGGTGGTGCCTCTGTTTGGATCTCCTTATTCTCCTTTTCTTTCTTGACATGAACAAAAGGCTGCAATGGTTCCTCTGCTAATGGAACGACAGTCTGTTCCTCAGTGGCAATTGGAACAGCAGTTTGTTCCTCATTATCAATTGGAACAGCAGTCTATCCCTCAGTAGCCATTGGAACAGCAGTTTGTTCCTCAGCGTCATTTGGAACAGCTGCAGGTCTCCTAATTGGGTTTCGACCAACAGTGCGAGTGTAAGTCCCTCAACTTCTTGTTCGACAGGATTCTGCTGTAGCAGTCCTCTTCCTCTTCTGTGTGGTCCTTTGTATCCTCAGACTAGCTTTCAGAATGCGAATTTTCTGTCGGAGACGGGCTATAGTGCTCAGCAGCCTCTGCTGTTTAGTCCTCAATTTCTTGATTTCTCTTGTCTCGGCAGAGGGTTTGGGCTTGGCCCTTAAATCTGCCCCTGTGTCTAGCATTTCTTCTGGTGCTTCGGGAACAGATTGTTCCCGGTTGGTATCGCTTATTTCTTCCTCATGAACAGGTGGATTTTCTTCTCTTTGGTTCTCTGCATGTGAATTCTCGGGTATCTCTTCCTCTGGTGGTCCATCGGGAGGACTTGATGAGCTGGAGGGTTGGCCATATTCCCCCAAACTGGCCAGAATTGCGGCCAATTCTTCTTCGCCCACAGGGTCTCGCAGCAGGCTGCTTTCTGGCTGTATTACTTCCTCCTCCCGATTGTCCTGTTCAGTGACTGCCTTGGAGTTTTCAGCTTCGGAGTGCATTTCTCCCTCCTTACCTTCTTCTCTGGCTTGCTCAACCTCGTCCCCAGATTGTCCAGCATTTTCATCAGAAGGTATTTCTTCTAGTTCTGGAGGTTCGTCTGTAATCTCAATTGGTTGGCTGGTGTTCCGAATCTTTTCCAGCCTCCCTCGTATTCGAGCTAGCCAAACTAATTTCCTTGGTTTTTCTGGCTGTTCAGGTGTACAGGCAACAAGTTTTTCTGCTATCACTTCTCTGTGTTTTTCTGGTCGCTCTAGTGTATCTGAAGAATGCTTTCGTTTCAGAGTGACATGTTTTCCTGCTGCCACTTCTCTGCGTTTCTCTAATTGTTCTGGCATGCTGGAGGAAGTTTTAGGTTTTGGGGGTGGTGCAGTCAATCCCCCCTCAATCAATGCAATGAGCTCCTCCCAGCTGCTCTGCTGTTGAGTGAGACTATGGCTAACTATCAATCGAATCAATCCATGGTGGCTAACAACTGCGTCTACGTGCTGGGCCGTTTTCAGGCTTCGGGCCGCATCATGCAATAGCGAATTTAAAAGTGCAGGCATATTTACAGAACATTTTTCTTTTAAAACAGCTAAGAGTTTAAGATGGCGAGGTCTTACCACGTCCTTCCTTCCTTCGCAAGTAATGTAGCTCTGTACTATCTTTGCTAGTTCAGTCCAGGGTTCTCCTAACGTAGCTGGCAGAACTCCCTTCCCTTTCACTGTCAAGCTTTGGCCTTCATCCTGAAAAATCTCCATAATCTTCTGTAGTCTTTCTTTCTTCAGCGTCCATACAGGTCCGGTGGCTGGTAGGCCTGAGACTTCTGCAATTACATCGTCAGTGACCAGTATCCGTCTTTCTCTTACTGTGGAGTAGTCTTCCTGCAAGTTTTGCAGAAATTCCAACGCCACTGTCTCGTTTGGTTCTTGTAGGCGATTGAAATAATTTAGCCATCTAGCCTTTTCCAGGATCTCCCGAGCAGCAGCAGAGGCTGTCAATTCCTGGGGCTCGCTTCGGACTGCCTTACCTCCCATGGTTCTACTAAGGATTTTTAATGGAACAGCAACTGCCTGAGCTGTTTTGGGACGCAGAGAAGGTGATCGTCGCGAAAAAAAATAGAGCATGTAGCAAAAATGGATTGCGGATGGCAACTTTGCGTAAAATAGAATTATCATATCGTTAAACCATGCCATTCCTTCGTACACTATCTACTGCGAATGGTGTGGTGACACGTACCCCGTGGAGTAATGAGATTACCTTCCCCCCCCACGATGTGATAGGCTGCCCCAGCCGTCAAATAGAGGAGCAGTAGCCATTGTGTAACCAGTCATAAAGAACAGCATATAAAATTATGCCATGTTTTGGATAGACAACTAAATACCGAAATCGAGGCAAAAAGGTGGATCGCGTTTTACATAAGAGCTTGTATAATATGATGCGAGGCCAGGGGATGGGACGTCTGTCACTCGTACGAAGTCCCAAGGGGTCATTGTCAGTTCCTTTGCCATGATTGGTAGTAATAAGTATTCATGCGATATGTTAATCAGGGAATAAAGTATGAATTATTCATAGGATAGAAGAAACGAGAGGTATTAATATCATCCCTGTTGGTGTAACCATTATGACTTCGATACCATTAACAGAGCTCTGCTGCCGACAGGTGTCCATAACCTTGGCAGAGTTGTTTATTTCACCCCCAGAACCATGATCCTGTATGTGTATACAAATATTTTGTCAAAATCCAGGCCATTATGCTGGCTTGGTAACCAGGTAGCCATAATGCCATTCACCAGGAAGGCGCGAAACGTGGGCAAGCCGGCTCGTGATGAGACCCCCTGTTCCAAGGTCTGCTTAGTTAGTGTACCTTTGGACCATATCCCTGGTATGGTGGCCATGCTGGGAATGCCACTTCGCTTCCAACCTGATGATCATGGTAAGCTGGCTCTTGATGAAACCCCCTATCCTGCATTTGACAATAATTCACATTTGTCATCATTTTTCTCCTCTTTTTTCTCTTGTTTTCTTCAGTACTTTTTCTTATATATTTACACATAAGGGTGGTTCAGCACTCCTTAAGAGTGGGAATGGCGGAAGAAGTCTTATCGTCCCAACAGGAAGATATAAATCCTCTGTTCTTATTCTTATGTAATAATCAGAGAAATTTTTTAAGGAAATCGCCATGATAAAGATAACCAACCGGGGCAATGGGAATAAGTTAATGACAACGGGGATGAGAAGTAAGTATGTCCCCCCTCTTGTCCTCTTATCAATACTAGGCTCTATAAAGATAGCGATTTTATGATATGCTGACTTCGACGTGTTGTGATTGATGTTCATTGCATAAGTGTATAGCTGTATCTTAAAGACTGGAGAGATGATGGGTGAAAAAGCATCCTCAATATGAATCATCACTGAGACAACGATATGACTGTGGTGTTCCTTTTGAAAGAGAAGAATCCATGCAAGAAAATAGTTGGGATGCTGTTCTCCTAAGATGATGAGTGTTGTCTACAAAAATCGTCAACTGCTGTTCCTTTTGGAAAGGAACAGCAAAAACTCGCAAATGATGTCCCTTTTTGAAAAGGAACAGCAAAAACTCACAACTGCTGTTCCTTTGAAAAGGAACAGCAAAAACTCAAAACGTTGTTCCTTTAAAAAGGAACAGTTAAAAAGGAACAGCAAAACTCAAAACAGCAAAACTTGAAATGTTGTTCCTTTTGAAAAAGGAACAGCGAAAACACGAACTGTTGTTCCTTTTGAAAAAGGAACAGCAAAAACTCAAAGTGCTGTTCCTTTTGGAAAAGGAACAACAAAAACACGGAATGCTGTTCCTTTTGGAAAAAGGAACAGCAGAAACACGAAATGCTGTTCCTTTTGAAAAAAGGAACAACAGAAACAAGAAATGCTGTTCCTTTTGAAAAAGGAACAGCAAAAACACAACAATGCCAAAAACACGAAAACAAGCAACTGCTGTTCCTTTTGAAAAAGGAACGGCAACACTTCGCAACTACTGTTCCTTTTGAAAAGGAACAGCAAAAACCGCAAAAATGCTGTTCCTTTTGAAAAGGAACAACAAAAACTCACACCTGTTGTTCCTTTTGGAAAAAGGAACAGCAAAGACACGAAAACAAACCACTGCTATTCCTTCTGGAAAAGGAACAGCAAAAACTCAAAAATGCTGTTCCGTTTGAAAAAAAAGGAACAGCAAAAACACACTAACTGTAAAGAGCAATCTTAAGAAAGAGAGATCAAAGAAATATTAAAAAAAATGTATATACAAGAACTTATGTACAAGTCAAAAGAATGAGTTCCTTACTGAATTGTAGGTGAGGAAGATTTTACTTCCTCTCCTAAAATTTTCATGTCAGTATCTTGACGTAGCTGCTCACAGAAGGATTCCCGAGTGAGTGGCCTACGATAGAGACGAACTCGGTGGCCATTTACCTTGAATGCATATCCAGAACCATCGATTGTAATGAGAGTAAGGGTCCCATTATCATGTACCTTCTGGATTTCATATGGCCCCAGCCATCGAGTCTGCAGTTTCCCCGGGAAATCCTGAAACCGAGAGTCATATAACAGAGCCCAATCTCCTTCATGAAAGACTTCGTTCTTGATAAGTGCATCATGCCATTTAGCTCATTGCTGTTGAATAAGTGTTGTATTTTGTAATGCAGAGAGCCTTATTTCGTCCAATTCGTTAATCTGCTGTAGTCGATTGATTTGTGCCTCACTTAAATCTAGGCCAACTTCCTGTGCATTTCGTAGGGTTTGGATTTTGAATTCTATGGGGAAAATAGGTTGTTTCCCAAACACTAATTGATAGGTTGAATAACCAGTGGTACTTCTCCAGGTGGTTCTATAGGCCCAGAGTGCTTTAGGTAGTCGAGCGGCCCAATCACGCCTATGTGAAGCAATGGTTTTTGTTAAAATTGATTCTATTACCTTATTGCTGCTTTCTACTTGCCCATTCGCCTGCAGGTGATATGGGGTAGTAATTTTGTGCTGGATGTGATAGTTGTTAAGTGTTGCAGCTAGTTTGTTTCCAGCAAATTGTGGTCCTCCATCTATAATTATTTATCTCGGAAGGCCATATCGTACAAACAAATGGAATAGGAACTGAACTACCGAATCTTCTGTAGCTCTAGGTAACGCTTCGGCTTCAACCCATTTGGTAACATATTCTGTGGCTACCAAGATATATGTTCTCTGATTTGATGATGGGTTGATGGGTCCAACAAAGTCAAGAGCCCACCGTTCAAATGGTTCAATGACTAATTGTGGCCTCAGAGGCATCTCGTCGGCTTGACCAGGTCGTCCTGCTCGCTGGCAGCTATCACAGTCTTGAACGAATTTCTTCGCATCCTTAAAAATTGTAGGCCAGTAGTATCCTGTCTGCAGTACTTCGAGTGAAGACTGAACGAGATTGAAGACCTCGGATCTAGTTTCATCCATCCGGGCTCCGATATATATTTAGGGAAATAAAGACATCAAATGTACATCATTGCTGCACAGATAATCATCCAATCAAAGGGATGATGGCTCTACCAGAACCATCAATCTACACTCAGACGATTGTCTATCTTATGTACAGGAAAATGAATTTATAAAGCTGAGCATGGGAATGCCCGCCTCAGCTAGATCATGAAAATATTATGAAGATAATGTATTGTATTGTATCTTATTACAGGTCTCCTCCCAGCTTGAAAGAACTTCGGATCCTCATAATAAAGCATTTCACCCGACATCAAAAGATTAACAACCTCATGCTTTAGGGGGCAACTGTTATAGACATTTCTAGGCACTACAACCCCAAGCATGAAATGTCCATAAACCAAGGGCTCCTAAGTCCCTAAAAGTGTTGTTCTAACCCCTAAAGGAACAAGGTCAACTGATTACAGCTTCTCCCAGAAGTTATCCATGAAAAACTGCTCAGAATTGATCAAAACAGGATCATTTCAGCTGCTCCACAGGCCAAGTGCGTTGCATCTCACCTAAATACACTGGGTGGGTGCATTGCATTTCAAAAAGCCCTTCTATGGGGTGCGATGGGCGAGAAATGACAAATGGCAGTGTCATTCCGCGAGGTGGAGAGGCAATGGAAGCTTCCAGAAACTTCTCCTGTGACACTTGCCTCTCTGAATTCGACCAAGGATGAGTAAGAGATCATCAATCTCCAAGTGGAGGCAAGAACTATCAGAGGGAAGATACTAATCAAATCACAAGCTGACTCATCTCCCTTACAGATATCTATATATGGATCCCTCATCCCAGAGATCCAGAGGCTGGAATTTTGCATATTGTAAGGAATTGCTATTGGTTTCTTGAGACAAACATCAGATTGTTGGGTGATCTAAGCTTTGTATGAGGTGAAGAGGGGCTTCCTTGCTGATAGGTTGATGCTGGGTCAGAACAACTGGTTGTAACTCCTCTTGGCTCTTTCTTGTTTATCAATAAAAGTTATTCAAGTTTTCCTCCATACTCTTGTATCATTTATGTTTGCTGCATTTGTATGGTCAATTTACATCTGATCCTAGATTGTTTATGATTATAGATCCATGTTCTTGTATAGTGCTATGCTACTGTGATCTTACAGGTACTCTGTGAAGCTGGGTGTGCAAGGGAACAAGTAGCGAAAGACTATCAAGGAAGAGAGGAATCGAACCAGGAGATTAGCGCAAGACAGAGGTTGGTCTTCTTTGCTCCTCTCTATCTATACTTCATAAAGGAAAAATGAAAGTAGCTTTACTTTGTTTGTTTCTAAGGCAGCTGTCACACCTTAGTGGGATAAGCAGTTCTGAGTAGACACTTTTCCCTGTAACACATTGGTAAATTCTTTGACCATATTCTTGTTTATCGTTTTTCTTTTACAATGTCCTTGTGCTTTATTCTATCAAGACTAATCAAACTCATGTGTTCATGCAGATGTTGGTCCCGTTCGGCCAGTAGTACGCCTGAGAGTGCCAGTTGCCGCCCCAGCAGGAGAGGTTGTTGGAAGGGCTATCCTTCGCGACCTCGATGTGGCCGAGACTCTCACAACATTACAGGACCAGGTCGAGGGCCTCACTCTCGGTATTCCAGATGTGAGGACTGACAAGCTGCCCTTGAGGTTGCAGTGGCATACTACTGGTGTGCCAAGACGATGGACTCAGCTCTTACGCATGATCGCACAGGCTGTGACTTGCTATCACGAGCACCATTAGACTAGGGTGCCCCATAGCGTTTTGAGTTTTGGGTCATTTGACCAATTTTGTCTTGGTTACAGAACATTATGTGTAAACCATAAACAACTATATATATATTTTTGATTTTCGAAGTTTTATTTTGGCTAAGTTACATGATCCAAATGCAAATATTGATGTTATGCTTCTTTTTATAAATGTTGTAAATGTCTATTTAACACATAATTTGCCAATGAGTCAGTTAATGTGTTTAAGCTTCTAGAAATATGCTGATATTGAATAAAATCAAATTGTCTTTCCAAAATCTTAACCCTTAGGAACATGCGATAAATAGCTGGATTTCGGACAAAGTAGATACCAGTGAGTTGTAGTACGATGAATTGTGAGTCTAGCTTGACAATAAGTCGGCGTATACCATGTGTGATGGCATCAGAGAGAAGTTCTATCAACGCGCTATACTTAGCGATGTTATTTGTTGATCGACCAATACATACCCCCCTGAAACTTACTAACTCGCCGCTTGGATAAAAAATGGCCCAGGCCATGGAAGATAGGTTCCACGAACTACGACTCGCTCCGTCGGGATATCCAACACATGACTCCAATAGGTTTGACATCTGCAATAAATGTAAAAAGTGGATTACTTGACCAAAACAAATGCTTTAGTGAAAAGAAAAACATAACAAAAGCATATAGGTTACTATACTGAATCACGCATAGTAACGCTTGAGCTACAACCCGTTACGAGGTTGTGCCAGTGGAATCCCGTCATAATCCATTAACTCGTAGGCTCCTTTTGCAAACACTCGCTTAACAACATAGGGGCCCATCCATAAAGACTTGAATTTACCTGCCCCCAATTTATCGGATTCTTGGTCATAAAGAAAGACCAAGTCACCTTCTGAGAAGACATGGGGTTTGACATTCTTGTCGAACTGCACCTTGACTCGTTTCTTATGGGCTTCATTAGCCAAAGCGGCATCACGACGAGTTTCATCCAATTGGATTAATTCCAAGAAATGAGCCTTCTCTTCTGAAGTCTTGGGGAGAAGGTCAATTGCAAGTTTGAGGGATGAGATTTCACACTGGATTGGTAAGACTACTTCCAGGCCATATACCAGTTGGAAAGGTGTAAACCCGGTTGCATTCCTTACCAATGTTCGGTAAGCCCACAAGGCTGAGTACAGGATTAGGTGCCAACTTCTTTTGTGAACTCCAATCATCCTTTACAGCATGTGCTTCAGGACTTTGTTGATTGCTTCAACTTGTCTGTTGGCTTGCGGGTAATATGGAGTAGAGCTGTCGTGAGACAACCCTAGTTTGGCAGCTAATTCAACCATCATGTGATTGCGAAAATTCGATCCATGATCTGTGACTATAGCTTGTGGGATGCCGAATCTGGCGACTACATGATTGAAAAAGAAGAGGGCAGCTCTTTCACCAGTATTATCTAATGTAGGCATCGCCTCGGCCCATTTGGTAAAATAGTCAACTATGACTATGATATACCCATGCCCCCCGGTCGAGGTGGGGTTACATGTCATGAAATCGATGCCCCATTTGGCGAATGGCCCGACAACAACTATTGGCTGCGGTGCGGGTGGTCTTCTGGTTTTGCTATCGAAAATTTGACAAGTGTGGTAAGTTCTGACTGCGGTTATGCAATCTTTGAACATTGTTGGCCAGAAGTATCCTTCTCGTAAAATTTTTTGCGCTGTAGCATAACCGGATTGATGCCCCCCACACGCGCCTGAATGGCAATCATTCAGGACTTTTTCGGCCTCCTCATGGGTGAGGCACCTTCTCAGAACTGTATCGACACCACGACGGTAAAGTGTATCACCGACGATCAAGTAGTCTTTTGCTTGGTATTGAATACGTTTTTGTTCGGAGCGAGAGGTATTTGGCCTATATTTTTGGGTTTGGAGATAAATGATTATATCCCAATACCACAGATTGCTTGAAGATATCAGAAACAAATTTTCGTCCACGATCGTTTCTTCAGATGTTTCATTGTTTGACAACGATGGGAGATCGCATAATAATTCTGCGAAAACCAGAGCTTTCTTTGACTTGGATTTTACAAATTCCATATCAAACTCTTGTAGAATTGCTATCCATTTTGAATATTTGCCCCCCAGCAACTGTCGCGACAATATATAAGTCATGGGGTTGCAATCTGACAGAATGGCAGTTTTTCGAAAGAGGACATAGTGTCAAAATCTCTGTATCGCTTGAACAGCTGCGAGCGCTAGCTTTTCAACATAAGAATATTTTCTTTCTGTATCATAAGATATAGGATGTTCAATTCCGTTGTCTTCTTGAACTAAAACCATTGCGATGGTTGTATCCGCTGCAGCCAGATACAGGTTAAAGTCTTTTTGATAATTAGGAGCGTACATTAATGATGCTTTCATTAGGGATTATTTTAAAGCATCAAAGGAAGCTTGCGCAACCTGATCCGAAACAAAGGGTACTTCCTTTCTCAAAAGACGTGTATAACCCTTAGCAAGTTCGGCGTAATTTGTAATGAACCTCCTCAGAAAGTTTGCTTTCCCTTGGAGTTTCTGAATCTGAAGCAAATTCGAAGGTGGAGGAAAATTTATGATTGCCTGAACCTTACATGGGTCGAGACGAATCCTGTCTTTCGAGACTACAAAGCCAAGTAAATGACCAGAACTGACACAAAATACACATTTGTGTGGATTGAGTCATATCTTGTAGTGTCGGCAACGTAGAAATATTGCTCTTAAATGCTGTGGATGATCAGTCCGCTTTCGCGAATGAGCTGGAAGGTGATCGAGGTATGGTTGAACGATGTTTTTGATGTCATGGAAGGCATAATTCATTGCCCTCTGAAATGTTTCCCCTGCGTTCTTTAAACCAAAGGGTAATTTTCGGTATGCGAATGTGCCCCGCGGACAAATAAATGCAGTCTTTGACTGGTCCTGTCGGCGAATATTTATTTGATTATACCCTGAGAATCCATCCATAAATGAAAAGATTTCACATTCGGCGCATTCATCAATTATCTTGTCGATGAAGGGTGTAGGGTAGTGGTCTTTTGGACAAGCTTGATTTACATCCCTATAATCAACGCACACTCTAATTGTTCCTTGTTTTTTCATAACAAGGACAATATTCCATACTCAATCGGTTAGAGGAACTGGGTAAATGAAACCAGCATGGAGAAGTTTTTCAACTTCTGCCTTGATGGCAGCGGCTTTCTTGGGGTGCACCTGCCGTAGCCATTGTCGTACTGGTTTGACTTCTGGATACATCTTGATTTCGTGTTCAACGATACTCGAGTCGATGCTTGGCATTTCATTATATGACCAAGAAAAGACATCTCTGAATTGGCGAAAAAGAGCGTTATATATTTCCAGTTCTGAAGGAGAACAACATTTGCCAACATAAATATTCTCTACAACATCTATTTTGGTTGAGATATTTATGGCGATAGTCTCTTCAATGTTGGACAAGTTTCGCTCAGAATCCACCATGTTTACAGTATTTGATAGAAAATCAAAAACTGAAGGATGACAAAGGTCATCAGGAGTATTTTCTTCACAATCCAGAAGAAGGGAACGATGGTGGTAATCTTCCCATGGTTCTCCTTCAATTATCACTGATTGAACAAATCCCTCGTCGGTGACATCCACTCGCGACCAAGGGTCTGAAGGGGTGCCATATTCCTTAGACCTATCTATCCAAACGCTTGATGAGTGTTGATTTGGGTTTGCCTCCCATGCTAGGAACATTGATTTCTACAATATTTCTGTTGGGCTTGGAGGCAATACCTACGCATGATCCATGTTGATATCGTTTCCTGAGATCTTTTTAATTGAAGATATCATATTTCAGGTTCCTACCGACGCTACTTCTGCCAAATTGATTGGAGGTGGAAGGGCAAAAGTTCCCATTAATATAGGGTCTTTTAGTAGGCCTACTCCGATATTTTGAAGCGAATGGGGGCTTTCATGGATCATTGGAATGCTTCCCGTAACTTGAGAACCATTGGGGAGGAAGTTTTGTTGATCGACTATTGTAATCCCTCCTTGAAAGGGAAATGCAATCTTCCTAAAATAGGTCGACACAACAGCGGCCATTGCATATATCCATGGTCTTCCCAGTAGGATGTTGTAATCGAGATTCCCGTCAATTACTTCAACATCTATTTCTACTGTTTTCCCTCCTAATTCCACCTTCAAGTTACTTAGAATACCATATGGGGTATATGTTCGTTCGTCAAATGCTTTTAATGTTGTCGAAGATCACGACAAGTTTGGAGATCCTAAAGTTTTCCAACAACTCATCGACATAATACATGTAGATGCCCCCTCATCAATAATCGTTTGATGAACAGTTTTGTTGAGGGCTTTCACTTGAACGAGGAAAGCTAGTTGAGCTGGTAACTGAGGATCGTATCCTTTATGATCAAAGAATACAAGATCAGAATCCTTTGGGTCTATCCCACCGATGGCTGATAATAAAGCTTGCTTTTGGGATGGGCAATTTTGTAGTACCTCAAGAGTCGACATAGCGGATGGCGATTGGGCCAAATCTTCCACTATATTATAATGTTGTGCTGTTCTAGCACGAGGATTAAACGTCGACTTGTGTACCACTCCCTTTGGCGGTTTTATTGTCAACTCAGGAATGATGGGTGGTGCAACTTCAGTCGAAGTTGTTGTCGAACTACTAGGTTGATCTTTATCCTTATTGTTCGACAGCTATGGATTCCCATAATCTTTGTTATAAACAAAGTTACCTAAGTACACTCTGTGGGTGTGTTAAAACATAGCGATGGGTTTACCCGAAGGGAAAATTATAGAACAAGCATATGTTATCCTCCTCAAGCTTGACAAAAATAAAGAGGTACTGGTCAGAAATGACTGGGGAAAATTTGGGAAGAAAACTTGAAGAAACTTTGTTGGTAGCAAGTTGCTCTTGAACATGACACTTTCACTCCGCATCCAAGTCAGGTTGGGTTGTTTCATTCACCGATCACATCGCCATGGTCCCATCACACCATCCACATTTGGGGTTAATGCTACCAATCCATCATGTCAGTGTCGCCGATATGTTCAAGAGAAGTCATTCAGAGAATTCACCTGTGTCTCACCCGCTACAATACATTTACACTCCATTCTTTCATGACCGCCACCGTGAACCTTATGTCATCGGATCATTTTCACCTCCATTAAAATCATTTGCTTCGTTTCGTGTCATTGATGTGGGATTCATTAAGGCCCTCCTATGACGGGTCGCTTATTGTCGACATCATCTAATTATCCAAGAAGTCGATATAGGAACACCCCGTTCAGTGCTTTGAAGCTTGCATGCCTCAATGGCAAGTTTCTCACTTCTAGCGATAGGTTTACATCAATAACCTTCGACCGAAAGATTTTGCGTGGTGTTCGATGCCAAGTCCTTTATTCACACCACATGAATTGTACTGCAGTACCTTGAGGGTCATTATCATTATCGGTGATTCCTCTCGCGCCTGTTAACAGCTTACATCATTGGCTGGTAATCAGGCGATGTCTTTCCATGTTCGACTCCAGAACATATCTCACATGGATAGACTTGTACTTCGAGTGAAGATCGAACGAGATTGAAGACCCCGGATCTAGTTTCATCCATCCGGGCTGCGATATATATTCAAGGAAATAAAGACATCAAATGTACATCATTGCTGCACAGATAATCTTCCAATCAAAGGGATGATGGCTCTACCAGAATCATCAGTCTACACTCAGATGATTGTCTGTCCTATGTACATGAAAATGAATTTATAAAGCTGAGCATGGGAATGCCCGCCTCAACTAGATCATGAAAATATTATGAAGATAATGTATTGTATTGTATCTTATTACAAGTCTCCTCCCAGCTTGAAAGAACTTCGGATCCTCATAATAAAGCACTTCACCCGACATCAAAAAAGATTAACGACCTCATGCTTTAGGGGGCAACTGTTATAGACACTTTTGGGCACTGCAACCCCAAGCATGAAATGTCCGTACACCAAGGGCTCCTAAGTCCCTAAAAGTGTTGTTCTAACCCCTAAAGGAACAAGGTCAACTGATTACAGCTTCTCCCAGAAGTTCTCCATGAAAAACTGCTCAGAACTGGTCAAAACAGGATCATTTCAGCTGCTCCATAGGCAAAGTGCGTTGCATCTCACCTAAGTACACTTTATGGATTCCCCAGCGGAGTCGCCATTTTGTTACATGGAAAAGTGTCTACACAGAACTGCTTATCCCACTAAGTTGTGTTAGCTACCTTAGAAACAAACAAAGTAAAGCTACTTTTATTTTTCCTTTATGAAATATAGATGAGAGAAGAACAAAGAAGACCAACCTTTGTCTTGTGCTGATCTCCTAGTTCGATTCCTCTCTCTCTTGATAGTCTTTCGCTACTTGCTCCCTTGTACACCCAGCTTCACAGACTACCTGTAGGATCACAGTAGCATAACACTATACAAGAACATGGATCTATAATCATAAACAATCTTGGATCAGATGTAAATTTACCATACAAATGCATAAAAGATAAATGACACAAGAGTATGGAGGAAAACTTGAATAGCTTTTATTGATAATCAAGAAAGAGCCAAGCGAGTTACAACCAGTTGTTCTGACCCAGTATCATCCTCTCAGCAAGTAAGCCCTTCTTCACCACATACAAATCTTAGATCACCCAACACTATGATGTTGTTTCAAGAAACCAATAGCAATTCCTTACAAGATGCAAAATTCCAGCCTCTGGATCTCTGGGATGAGGGATCCATATATAGTTATCTGTAAGGGAGATGAGTCAGCTCGTGATTTGATTAGTGTCTTCTCTCTAATAGTTCTTGCTTCCACTTGGAGATTGATGATCTCTTACTCATCCTTGGTCGAATTCAGAGAGGCAAGTGTCACAGGAGAAGTTTCTGGAAGATTCCATGCCTCTCCACCTCGCGGAATGACACTGCCATTTGTCACTTTTCACCCATCGCACCCCATAGAAGGGCTTTTTGAAATGCAACGCACCCACAGAGTGTACTTAGGTGAGATGCAACGCACTTTGCCTATGGAGCAGCTGAAATGATCCTGTTTGGACCAGTTATGAGCAGTTTTTCATGGAGAACTTCTGGGAGAAGCTGTAATCAGTTGACCTTGTTCCTTTAGGGGTTAGAACAACACTTGTAGGTACTTAGGAGCCCTTGGTTTACGGACATTTCATGCTTGGGGTTGCAGTGCCCAAAAATGTCTATAACAAAATCCTAAAATTCCTTGTAAGTTGTGTGAAGGAGACCACGCCATCCACCGTTGAAAATGAACCCTTTGAATCCATTTCAGATGAAAGTCAAAGGGTCGATACGGCAGTTGACCCGGTCTTTCCTTCAGAGTGTTCATCTTTGAACGATACCGTCACTGAAGAGAAAGAGAACGACACCGTTCAAATTCTCTTCATCAACACAGACTCCGATGAACTTGGGACCAGTCCTCCCGTTCCTTTATCACAGGAAGGAAGTTCATCAGAGTCATATCCGGCCGTCTATTCGGTCCCACCACCAAGCAACCTAGTCATTTCCTTTGACTGAAATCTATTAGGCAGACCCTGTTTACCAGCCATTGTACCATTCAGAATTATTGTACAAGCTTACAAAATGGTTATGGCTGGTACCATCATTGATGAAGGGGCTTCTGTGAGTATCCTTTCCTCAATTGCTTGGAAAGCGTTTGGTTCTCCATCGCTTTTGCCTGAAATGAGAAATCTGATAGGCTTTGACAAGGGAACCAGTCGACCTTTAGGGATCCTTCCAAATGTGCCCATTACTTTGAGAAGGAAAACTGTTCAAATGAATGCTATGGTAGTTTAAGGACCTTTAGATTATAATCTACTCCTTGGACGCGACTATATTTATTGCATGGGAGCTATTATCTCCTCACTCTTTAGAGTAATGTGTTTTCCGCACGAAGGCAGAATGTTCAAGCTCGTAGACCAAATTTCATTCCTCGGTTCACACATCGCGAGTAGTCAAATGCCATCCATAAATGGTCTTTTCACGCAAGAAATGTCTCATCAGTCTCCAGTCCATCCACCTGATGAATGCCAGTGATTCAGGAAGGTGTGATTGAAACCCAGGGGGCATGCACCCTGGTCTGTTTCGGTAGGAAAACCTTAGGTATAAAGTGGGTTTTCGCAAGGGATATATGACTAGTCTGGCGAACTCGTCCAAATGGACGTGGGAACCGGCTGGAATAAGATACCTTCGTCAAAGTTATGTGAGTGGAGGTGCGTCTGCCACATTCACCTTTGTCTATTTCGATAGACATTGCCGAGAAAGATTTTTCTTGGTAACCTGGAAATTTTTCGCTATACATGGGGGCATGCAAACCTTTCCGCATGCAAGTGAAGAGCGGCTATTTATTTTTAAAATTTTTAGGACTTCTAACCCTTTAAACCCGTAAGGCTAGTCGTTTCCTAACTTGCATAAAGAAAGGATCTGGGGCAAAGCTTCAAAAGGTGCAAGCTCCATAAAAAATGGCATCTTGAATGAGACATTCCTATCATACGACTGGCGAGCAATGTTGTCGCAGAGTTCAAGCTCGTTAAAAAATAAACTCTCCACGAGCAGTTTTAGCGCATAGTTCAAGCTCATTAAAAAATAAACATAAGTCATGAGCAAGTGTTTCCCCAGCGTTTAAGCTCATTAAAAAATGAACTGGTAAATAACCATTGTGAATGCCTTATCGCCAGCTTTTGAGCCTTGGTCGTGTTCTCGCCATCACCTCCACTCTGTTTTTAGCCGATCATTCGCCCCCATATGATTATTTACCCCTTCAAGGAACATCTGCGAAGAGTGATTCTGTTAGCCATCCTTGTGACACTACCATGATTGGAAAATTCCAAATCTTACCTGGAATCAGCTGCTACTTGAAACCATCACTCGTTCCTCGAAAACGAGTCTTCTTTAAGCTCGTTTCACCTGACTCGTAAAATATGAAAAGATTGCCATGTGATTGGCCTCTCCGGCTCATTAAAATGCATCGGAAGTGCTATCCCTCCTCTAGATTTTAATCTTTTTGGACCTGAGGGATTATTACACAAAAAGATCAAGCGCTTGTCTTGTTCGGCTCGTTAAAACTATCGAAAATTCATCCCTTTTGTATTATTTTATGCTTTTTAGGACTTAAGGGATTATACAACGAAAAAGAATCTTTGGAGTCTTCTTTCCGTCTCTTTCAGACTCTCTAAAATTGAAAGAGACCGAGTTATCTTTGCCGTTAAACTCGTTAAAACTGAATAGTGACAAACTCATCCAAATGGACGAGAACGAGTTTCACTGTTGCTAGGCTCGCTAAAATATAGTGACAGGTTCACCCGAAGGGCGGATTATAGAACAAGCATATGTTATCCCCCTCAAGCTTGACAAAAATAAAGAGGTACTAGTCAGCAATGACTGGGGAAAATTGGGAAGAAAACTTGAAGAAACTTTATTGGTAGCAAGTCGCTCTTGAACACGACACTTTCCTTCCACATCCATGCCAGGTTGGGTTGTTCTGTTCACTCGTCATCACCATTGGTCCATCACACCATCCATTTTTGGGGTTAACGCTACCAATCCATCGTCAGTGTCATCGATATGTTCAAGAGAAGTCATTCAGACAATTCACCTGTGTCTCACCCACTGCAATACATTCATGCTTCATTCCTTCATGACCGCCACCCTGAACCTGGTATCGTCAGTTTGTTTTCACCTCCAAAATCATTTTCTTTGTTCCATGTCATTGATGTGGGATTCATTAAGGCCCTCTTGTGACAGGTCACTTCTTGTTGACATCAGCTCATTATCCAAGAAGTTGACTTAGGAACAACCCTTTCAGTACTTTGAAGCTTGCATGCCTCAATGGAAAGTTTCTCACTTTCGGCGACAGGTTTACATCAGTGGCCTTTGACCGAGAGATTTTGTGTGGTGTTTGATGCCAAGTCCTTTTTCACGCCACGTAAATTGTACTGTAGTACCTTGAGGGTCATTGTCATTATTGGTGATTCCTCTCGCGCCTGTTGATAGCCTAATCATTGGCTGGTAATCAGGCGATGTCTTTCCATGTTCGACTCCAGAACATTTTTTCACATGGATTGACTTGTACTCCGAGTGAAGATTGAACGAGTTTTGAAGACCCCAGTTCTAGTTTCATCCATCCAGGCAGCGATATATTCGAGAATATAAAAACATCCAGTGTACATCATTACCGAACAGATGATCATCCAATTCAAAGGATGATGTGTCCATATCATCAATCTGTCACACAAACGATCGTCTATCCTATGTAATTGAAAATGAATTTATAAAGTTGAGCATGGGAATGGCTACCTCAGCTAGATCATGAAAAAATGTTGTCAAAATAATGTATTGTATTGTATCTTATTACAGGTCGCCTCCCAGCTCGGAAAAACTTCAGATCCTCATAGTAAAGCATTTCACCCGACATCAGAAAGATTAACGACCTCATGCTTTAGGGGCCAACTTTTATAGACATTTTTGGGCACTTCAACCCCAATCATAAATGTCCATAAACTGAGGGCTCCTAAGTCCCTAAAAGTGTTGCTTCACTGCCTAAAGGAACAAGGTCAACTGATTACATCATCTCCCAGAAGTTCTCCACTGAAAACTGCTCATAAATGGTCAAAACTGGACCATACTGAAAGCTCAATGTAGAGGGTGCGATGCATATCACCTTCCCAATGTACAGGGTGTGATGCATACTGATTTTCTCCTCTGTAGGGTGCGATGGTCGGGAATGGACAAATGGCAGGGACAAAAATGCGAGGTGGAAGATCATGGAATCTTCCAGAAGCTTCCCCTCTGACACATGCCACTCCATTTTCGACCAGGGATGAGTAAGAGATCATCATTCTCCAAGTGGAAGTAGGAAATATCAGAGAGAAGACACTAATCAAGATCCCAGAATATGACTCACCTCTCTGTAATCATCTATATATGGATCCCTCATCATAGAGATCCAGAGGCTGGAATTTTGTATCTTATAGAGAAGTGTTGTTGGTTTTCTTGTTTACATTCACAGTGTTGGGTGATCTAGCTTTGCTTGAGGTGAAGAAGGGCTTCCTAGCTAGAGGATGATGTTGGCTCAAAGCTCATGGTTGTAATCCTCTTGCTACTTTTCATCTGAATAAATCTATTCTTGTTTCCTTCCATATTTTTTTGTACTTGTTTATATATACATGTATATGGTTAATACACATCTGATCCTGTATTATTCATGAATTTAGATCCTTGTTTCTTGCATAGTAGTATGTTGCTGTGATTCCATAGGTTCTTTTGAAGCTGGGCAGACAAAGGAGAAGCGGCGAAACTCTATCAAGAAGGAGAGGAAATCAAGTGCAAGACTTAGGTTGGCCCTCTTGGTTCTCCTCTCGTCTATTTTCATAAAAGGAAACAATAGTAGACTTTGATTGTTTGTTTCTAAGATAGCCACCCATCTTAGTGGGAATAGTAGCATCCGAGTGGACACTATTCCCAGATAGCAGTATCATCTACCGAAAATTCACACACCGCACAGTCAAAACCTAAATCTCCTTGTGTCATTTACAATGGAGACCACTATCACCAAGATTGTGCCTGCATCCCTTGAATCTTAAGGGACTGGTCTCCTCGTTTGCATAATCCAGTAGCATCAACCTCTAGCAATCATGTTGAATGCTCACCATCAACCAGTGAAAGTGAAGCACATGGACAAAGAAGGAATCCTAAACTTCCTTGTAAGTTGTGTGAAGGCAGTCACACTGTCCACTGTTGTCCCTTCCTTGACGAGGCTAAAAGAGTTTCGGATGATTGCCTGGTTTCACCGCTACGACTTCCTCCTAGATATAAAAAACTCTTTCCAAGTCATCCATTGGTTAAAAATCCGGCTGGCCTGTCATTGTGGTCGGCCGAAACACCAATCATTGAAATTGAACCCTCTGAATCCATACCAGACGAAAGTCAAAGGGTCGATACGGCAGTTGACCTAGTCTTTCCTTCAGAGTGTTCATCTTCGAATGATACTGTCACTGAAGAGAAAGAGAACGACACCGTTCAAATTCTTTTCATCAATACAGACTCTAATGAGCTTGGGGGCAGTCCTCCCATTCCTTTATCACAGGAAGGAAGTTCATCAAAGTCATATCCGACCATCTATTCGGTCCAACCACCAAGCAACCTAGTCGTTTCCTTCGACTGGAATCTACTGGGCAAACCCCATTTACCAACCAGTGTACCATTCAGAATCATTGTACAAGCTTACAGAATGGTCATGGTTGGTACCATCATTTATGAAGGGGCTTCTATGAGTATCCTTTCCTCAACTGCTTGGAAAGCACTTGGTTCACCATCACTTTTGCCTGAAATGAGAAATCTGACAGGCTTCGACAAGGGAACCAGTCGACCTTTAGGGATCCTTCCAAATGTGCCCATTACTTTGAGAAGGAAAATTGTTCACATGAACGTTATGGTAGTTCAAGGACCTTTAGATTATAATCTACTCCTTGGATGCGATTATATTTATTGCATGGGAGCCATCGTCTCCTCACTCTTTAGAGTAATGTGTTTTCCGCACGAAGGCAGAATGGTCAAGCTCGTGGACCAAATGTCATTCCCGGATCACACATCGCAAATAGTCAAATGCCATCCCTAAATGGTCTTTTCACGCAAGAAGTGTCTCATTGGTCTCCAGTCCGTCCACCTGATGAACGCAAGTGATTCAGGAAGATGTGATTGAAACCCAGGGGGTATCCACCCTGGTCTGTTTCAGCGGGAAAACCTTAGGTATAGAGGGGATTTCCGCGAGGGATATATGACTAGTCTGGCGAACCCATCCTTATAGGAAAATGGGAACAGGCTGGAATAAGATACCTTCGTCAAAGTTATGTGAGTGGAATGCGTCTGCGCCATTCACCTTTGTCTATTTCGATAGACATTGCCAAGGAAGCATTTTATCTGCTACACTTATAGAACTTTCTTGGTAACCTGGAAATTTTTTCTCCATACTTAGGGGCATGCAAACCTTTCTGCATGCAAGTGAAGAACTTGCATAAAGAAAGGATCCGTGGCAAAGCTTGAGAGATGTAAGCCACTTCAAAATAGCATCTCGAATGAGACATTTCTTATCATACGACTGGCGAGCAATGTTATCGCAGAGTTCAAGCTCGTTAAAAAATAAACTCTCCACGAGCAGTTTTAGCACATAGTTCAAGCTCGTTAAAAAATAAACATAAGTCATGAGAAAATGTTTTCCCCAGCATTTAAGCTCATTAAAAATGAACCGGTAAATAACCATTGTGAATGCCTTATCACCAGCTTTTGAGCCTTGGTCGTGTTCTCTCCATCACCTCCACTTTGTTTTTAGCCGATCATTCACCTCCATATGATTGTTTACCCCTTCGAGGAACATCTGCAAAGAGTGATTCTGCTAGCCATCCTTGTGACATTGCCATGATTGGAAAATTCCAAATCTTACCTGGAATCAGTTGCTACCCGAAACCATCACTCGTTCCTCAAAAACGAGTCTTCTTTAAGCACTTTTCACCTGACTCGTAAAATATGAAAAGATTTCCGAGTGATTGGCCTCTCCGGCTCGTTAAAGGCATCAGAAGTGCTATCCCTCCTCTAGATTTTAATCTTTTTGGACCTGAGGGATTATTACACAAAAAGATCGAGCGCTTGTCTTGTTCGGCTCGTTAAAACTATCAAAAATTCATCCCTTTTGTATTATTTTATGCTTTTTCGGACTTAAGGGATTATACAACGAAAAACAATCTTTGGAGTCTTCTTTCCGTTTCTTTCAGACTCTCTAAAATTGAAAGAGACCGAGTTATCTTTGTCGTTAAACTCGTTAAAACCTAATAGCGACAAACTCGTCCAAATGGACGAGAACGAGTTTCACTGTCGCTAGGTTCGCTAAAATATAGCAACAGGTTCGCCCGAAGGGCGGATTACAGAACAAGCATATGTTATCCTCCTCAAGCTTGACAAAAATAAAGAGGTACTGGTGAGCAATGACTGGGGAAAATTGGGAAGAAAACTTGAAGAAACTTTATTGGTAGCAAGTCGCTCTTGAACATGACACTTTCCTTCCACATCCATGCCGGGTTGGGTTGTTCCATTCACTGGTCATCACCATTGGTCCGTCACACCATCCATATTTGGGGTTAATGCTACCAATCCATCGTTAGTGTCACCGATATGTTCAAGAGAATTCATTCAGACAATTCACCTGTGTCTCACCCATTGCAATACATTCATGCTTCATTCCTTCATGACCGCCACCCTGAACCCTGTATCGTCAGTTTGTTTTCACCTCCAAAATCATTTGCTTCATTCTGTGTCATTGATGTGGGATTTGTAGAGCTGTAACAAGGGTCTCTTTCACCTCTAGTTATGCCACATTAATAAGTCAATCCGGGAACGCTTTGTTATTGCAAAGAGTAGCTCAATCCGAGGCTATTCGTCAGAGTAATGCTTCGTAGTACAGTGTCTAGAAAATGCAAGAGTAAATGGATGCTAAACTACAACTAATTTTCTTTTAAAAGAAAGGAATCACACCGGGAAATTTATCAGTCAAGGGTGCGGAAGCGATAACCCATCCCTCTAGAAACTGATGGAAGGAAAATAGAGTATGGACCAAAGATCTGGGAGCTAAGCAGCAACTTGCTGACTCACTACAGCTTTAGACCTTCTCTCACACCAAAACAGTAAATGCAAGGAAATGGAACAGCAGAAAGTAAAATGGAACAGCAAACGGAAAATGGAACAGCAAATCTGAAATGGAACAGCAGTAAATGGAACGGAAATAAATGGAACAGCAACTCAATAAACTAGATCTCGCGAGTTAGAACCGAACTTGCTCTATTGAACTAAACTCCCATTCCACAATCAAATAACAATCTTCAAAAGCAATTCCAATGAACTTTACTTTATGATTCGATATTCACAAATGAATTATGGAATAACATTTATCATATATACACAACACACTTACTATAGCAATCTGATGATTCAAGAGAATATGACTATGTTTCCAGATAGAATAATATTACTTCCGGATTCCCACAAATAAGAGTTCAAATGAATCCAATACAACAATATTCAATATGAAGGCTCTGTAACAGAAACAGTTGGCTCAAATAGTGAACATGCAATCAACTCTGAAAAGATTCATTCATACAATACAGAGTCACTTACATAAATCTCTCGAATGAAACGATTAATGAATTAGTCGTAACAGAGCATGGAACAGCATATGACAAACACGTCAGATTACCAAACTATATAAACAATCCACACAGAAACCAAAGTATAATGATACAAAAGAAAGTTTCCTTCGGAGCCGGGCCCTTAGCTTCCAAGGATACACCGCCTTAGATTACTCCAGACGCAGAGATGAAATAAAGCACCAAGTCTTTGATATTAATGCATCAACAAAAGTACAGCAAAACAAGTCTTAACGAGACTCGATGATCAAAGTTCAAACTGAAACTTAAATTTACATATATGAAAAAAATGTCTCTTGAGCTTAACACTGCTGCCCCTTTTTATAAGAGTAATGGTGGAGGTATCTAGGTAGCAAAAATAAGCAAGACAGCGATCCCTCAGGATCAAAGATCCTGAGGGATTCGCCAAGCCGTTAATCCTTGATTTTCCTTTCCCTGCTCCGCCGAATCGATAATTCTTCTTTCTTCCCCGGGTCGTTCTGCTTCGATCCGCTTGATCTTGTTCGCATCTGGTTCCCTTCCAAAGGGACAGCAGTTACTCTTCCTTTGTCTTTTCCTCTCAAACAGTAATCCTTCGTTTCCACCCTTTTCTACATGGAAAATAACAATTATCAGTGATTAAGCTTTTCATACTAATTTTCACACATTCTACTAAAAATGCTTTGTCTCTTTAAGTTCATTATGCAGAAAGGGTTACAATTGCTACCAAAAAGTCACTAAATTGTTTGTCAAAAACATACCTTTCCAGAGCTCCACAGGATTCATTAAGGCCCTCCTGCGACGGGTCGCTTCTTGTCGACATCAACTCATTATCCAAGAAGTTGACTTAGGAACACCCCTTTCAGTACTTTGAAGCTTGCATGCCTCAACGGCAAGTTTCTCACCGTCGACAACAGGTTTACATCAATGGCCTTCGACCGAGAGATTTACATGGTGTTCAACGCCAAGTCCCTTTTCACACCATGTGAATTGTACTGTAGTACCTTCAGGGTCATTGTCATTATTGGTGATTCCTCTCGTGCCTGTTAACAGCTGACATCATTGGCTGGTAATCAGGCGATGTCTTTCCATGTTCGACTCCAGAACATTTTTCACATGGATCTACTTGTACTCTGAGTGAAGATTGAATGCGTTTTGAAGACCCCAGATGTAGTTTCATCCATCCTGGCTGCGATATATTCAGGAATATAAAAACATCCAGTGTACATCATTGCCGAACAGATGATCATCCAATTCAAAGGATGATGTGTCCATATCGTCAGTCTATCACACAGACGATTGTCTGTCCTATGTACATGAAAATGAATTTATAAAGCTGAGCATGGGAATGCCCGCCTCAGCTAGATCATGAAAAAATGTTGTCAAAATAATGTATTGTATTGTATCTTATTACAGGTCGCCTCCCAGCTCAGAAAAACTTCAGATCCTCATAGTAAAGCATTTCACCCGACATCAGAAAGATTAACAACCTCATGCTTTAGGGGGCAATTGTTATAGAAATTTTTGGGCACTTCAACCCCAATCATAAATGTCCATAAACTGAGGGCCCCTAAGTCCCTAAAAGTGTTGTTTCACTACCTAAAGGAACAAGGTCAATTGATTATATCATCTCCCAGAAGTTCTCCACTGAAAACTGCTCATAAATGGTCAAAACTGGACCATACTGAAAGCTCAATGCAGAGGGTGTGATGTATATCACCTTCCCAGTGTACAGGGTACGATGCATACTGATTTTCTCCTCTGTAGGGTGCGATGGTCAGGAATGGACAAATGGCAAGGACAAAAATGCGAGGTGGAAGATCATAGAATCTTCCAGAAGCTTCCCCTATGACACTTTCCACTCCATGTTCGACTAGGGATGAGTAAGAGATCATCATTCTCCAAGTGGAAGCAGGAACTATCAGAGAGAAGACACTAATCAAGATCCCAAAAGATGACTCACCTCTCTGTAATCATCTATATAGGGATCCCTCATCGCAGAGATCTAGAGGTTGGAATTTTGTATCTTATAGAGAAGTGTTGTTGGTTTTCTTGTATACATTCACAGTGTTGGGTGATCTAGCTTTGCTTGAGGTGAAGAAGGGCTTCCTAGCTGGAGGATGATGCTGGGTTAGAGCACATGGTTGTAATCCTCTTGCTACTTTTCATCTGAATAAAGCTATTCTTGTTTCCTTCCATATTCTTGTGTACTTGTTTATATATGCATGTATATGGTTAATACACATCTGATCCTGTATTATTTATGAATTTAGATCCTTGTTTCTTGCATAGTAGTATGTTGTTGTGATTCCACAGGTCCTTTTGAAGCTGGGCAGACAAAGAAGAAGCGGCAAAACTCTATAAAGAAGGAGAGGAAATCAAACGCAAGACTTAGGTTGGTCCTCTTGGTTCTCCTCTTGTCTATTTTCATAAAAGGAAACAATAGTAGACTTTGATTGTTTGTTTCTAATATAGCCACCCATCTTAGTGGGAATAGCAGCATCCGAGTGGACACTATTCTCGGATAACAGGCATGCAAACTCTAAGTTACTGGGAGGGAATCTCTCGGTCAACTTCCTGGATAATGAACTGAAGTCAACAGGAAGTGACCTCGTCAAAGGAAGGTCATGATGTATCCCACATAATTGACACGATACAAAGGGATGCAAATGATTTCATATGATACAAAGAATTAGGAGTAAGTGTAACTACAGAAGGACTAACTCTTGAACATATCAACGACATGATTTTGGAGCTTGGTAGTTTTTGGATCCATAGGATCGGTGGTCATGATGACATGGCATAGATTAAATGGAAGGAAAAAATTAATGGCCCAACCTAGGAAGGTCAATGATGAAAGGGAGGATATCCCAAACCGACATGAAGCATAAAGTGTCATGTTCAAGAGTGAGTTGCCGACACAGCTGATAGAATTTCCAATTTTCCCCCACCATTTCTGGCAGGTACCCCAATTATTTTTTATCGCAAGCTTGAAGGGGATAGCATATGCTTGCGCAATAAGTTCATCCTTCAGATGAATCCGACCTACTAAGTTTAATGAGCCCTAGGAAGGAGAACCTCACGTTCGTCATGGCAACAAATCCAATGTCATTTAATGTTTTAACAAGTCCAAGAAAGGGGCAACTCTGTATCTTTTTCATGTTTACAAAGTTTGAAAAAATCATGGAAAAGAAAACTCCACATGGTCCCTTTTTGTATATTTGTGTCTCTCAAGCCCGAAAAGGTAGAAAATGATACTTGAGAGAACCACTTGACCATTTCAGTCAAGGAGTACCTTTTTCGTAAATAGTGCATCCCAGCTTGAAAAAGGGGTAAATGTATACTGGGTGAATGATGTTTCACAGCCTTTAACGAGTTCAACATGACAATAGCTTGAAAATATTTTCATGTTTAAAGAGTTAGAAAAGAGCTTGAAAGAAGACCCCCCAGTTTATTCTCTTTTACGAGTCAAAAAGGGAAAAATACTTGATCTTTTCATTTTAGTTTTACGAGTTGACAAAAGAGCTGAAACACGACTCCGGTACCATCATCAACAATTTATCACCTATCACTGCACAAAAAGGTAAATGCATTATCCAGTTCTGAGGAAAAATAGGTCAAACATACTCAAAAACCCTAAAATTTCATGAAAAATGAATACAATGAGGCAAAAGTAATTATTTTCTACCATTTACCATTTTAACTTTGCGTGAAGAGCTTTTTACCCACTTGTGCCCTAATTTTTCCAGAGCAGATTGCGGGAGATCCAGGAGGTGATTTGCCGAGCCATTAGTTGCAGGTAAGAGGCAAGACCTTAAGCTCCATTTGCATACTTATTTCACCTATTTTTATCCATTTTTTGGATTTCATGAGGAGGTTTTGGCAAAAAAAATCAGCATTGATCGGTGCAATTTCCGGGCACGAAATCATGCCAATAAGGGGTTGGTAAAACTGTCAATCACGCTGTTGGTTCTACTATTTTTAAAACTGTCGCGTCGACACCCTGAAAATAAACATTTCATGTTTTTTCTCAATTTGACCATTTGAATCCAAATTTTTCTGGCCAAATATGATTATTGACTTAATTATATGGTTTTTGTAAGGAAAAAATCGTCAAAAATGGTGGATTGGGAGGAATGCGAGCATGAGGATATTGACACCCAAGCAATGGCTGACTAAAATTTCTTGGATGCTTTGAGGAACTATGGGCTCCTCAAATTCTTCCTTACACCAGGTCTATGGGCTCAATTCGAATTACTGTCGTATCTGATCAGTTGCTGGGATGTGAATCAGGAAATTTTCATCATTGGTGACCAAGAGCTGGAGTTGGAAACTTCAGACGTTTATTTCATCACAGGACTTGTTATCACCCCAAGAAACTCTCCTAGGTTGTATCTCAGAGATGCTCGGGAACTTTACAAACTCAACAAAATGTAGGAAATGGATGAATGGAAGGAATGATGCATGTTCAAGCCAGATAACCACTCCCACTATGCTTAACTCCAGACATGGGTGAACACCCCCAAACTACAAGGCTTTAGACCACCAATTACTCACAGTTTGAGGATTAGGTGAATATGGAGAACACTAATCACACTAGAAGATGCACAGGACCCTGTGATGGCCGGCTGCAACCAGTAAAAAGATCTGCAAATCTATTTCCTAATGCACAGACAGGATGACAGCTCTCTGGCACTAATTAAAAAGAAAACTGCATAACACATTCAATAATACATACAAGATTCTAACACAGAGGTGGGATGATAGCCACTCTAATGCTAAATATCAAGAGCACATGAATAAATGCATAACAGGCACAACCTAGAATAGAGCAAAAGTGGAAAGTGAGCCATTAACAACAAGAGAATCTTGTATTAGCTGAAAATGAAGACTAGACACTGCAAGCATCACAGTAGTTACAATCTCCAGAAGTTGAACCTTACATCAGAACCAAAACCATCAACCCTCATCCCATTGTGTTTTTGGGTATATATAGAATTTCTTTACAAAAATGTTCTGCTACCCTATGTGTGGAAGGGTCATAATGTACCACCAACCAAATTAACTATCTAAAATGGGCCTCTGCTACGATCTGCTACTTCAATGAATGAATTGGATCTTCTCTGATATTTTTTTGTCCTTCTTGAGTAGGTAGAATGTCCTACGAAAGAATGATCCATAACTGATAAATGTTGTGATCTGCTCGAGGAATGTCCTTTTGTTCTTCGGCCATAATTTTCTTGAATGCAGTTGTTGGAAAAGTAAATGCATCGGGTACAGGTAGCTGGCCACCTTCATCCTTCAGGAGCATAGAATGGCTATGGACGTGGATGGATGGAGGAAGAAAATCAGCCATTGGAACACAGAGATAGACGACAGAGATCTCTTGGCATGGAGTATCAGGTGGAAGTGGAAGAAAAATGATTATGAGCCGTCAGATCTTGCAAATGGACGGGAGAGATCGGTTTATAGGAGCTACCAGGAGTAGACATGAACGGGCAATCATGAGCCGTTGGATCCCAGGTGGGTAGATCCAACGACTACAGGACATAAGACATGCACGAAAATTAACAAGCGGGCACGACAGATGGGTGGTAAGCGGTATTGCCTACACCGCTGATCGGAGGAAGGCGGTAAACATACAGTGGGGCCTGATCGCAATAGGCACACGATGCGTGGCAGATGGGATAGGGAGAAAACAGCTTTGCCCGTGAGTTAATGTTCACGTGGTTCGCAGGCATGGGAGGAGCGGATAGCGTCAAATCATGCGGTAGGAGCGATCGGACGATAGGTGTTTAACGCGCATGTTTCTTAATTGATGTGATTGGAAAGGGCTCATGGACTATGCATGCGGTTATATGGGTAAGGTCGTGCCAAGGAGCTTAAGTGCCCGAGGCTTAAAGGAAAGGGGCTTATGCCTAGCAGTCAAGAAAACATAGATAAAATGAAGATGGCAAGGGATTTATGGGAGTAGAAGAACAATAAAGGAGAAGAAGAAAATAGATTTCTGAGGGTTCCCTCCTCGCAAAAACACACGGCCAGTCTAAAATTTGGTCCTCCAAACATTGAAGTACATAGCAGAGCTAACACTAGCTCCTTCTGGGGATGAGATCCTCCTTGTAAGGTCTCAAGAACTGCAGACCACTGCCTTTCCTGTAAAGAGAAATTAGCAAAATTTCCTATGGTTCCATTGGGCATGGAGTCTCCTAAGCTTACACTAAACTGATAAAACAAAATATTTACAACTCTAAGGCCAAAAGACCTTAAACAACATAAATTTTCAGAAAATGCCCATTTACTGGGCCATCAAAAACTGCTTCTTCCCCCATACTTTGCAGTATGAAGGTATTGTTCCCTTGGATCTGAGAAATAGTGAAAGGGCCTGTCCAGAAAGCATCAAACTTCCCATGATTGCCTTTCTTTCCTTTTAGTGCATCCCACTTCAAGACCAAGTCTCCAACCTGAAAATTATCTGATTTTGTCCTTTTATCAAAAGCTTCCTTGATCTTTTTCTGATGTGCTGCAACCTTTTCAACCAGTTGTTTTCTGATTTGATGTACCTCTACTAAATCTGTGATCCTTTTTGCCATGTCTTCTTCCTCATTCTACTCTGATTGCAGGAACTTTGCCACATGGAGAGTAAGCTGAATTGGAAATACTGGCTCTGTGCCATACACCAGCTTGAATGGAGAATTCCCTGTGGATGTCTTAATGGTCACTCTGTGAGCCCAAAGTGCATATTTGAGTTTAGAATCCCAATTCTTTTTGTTGTCCTCCAACTGCTTCTTAATTATCCTTATCAGACTTTTGTTGGAAGATTCTGCTAGACCATTGCCTTGAGGATAATAGGATGTGGAATGAACTAGTTTAATACCCATTGAATTACATATTTCCACCAATTCTTTTGCCTTGAAGGCTGCTGCATTATCTGTCACTAATTTATGTGGACAACCAAATTTGGTGACGATATTTTCTGTCGAAAACTTCATTACCACATTATGATTAGCCTTCCTGGTATGGATTGCTTCAATCCACTTAGTGAAATAATCAATTGCTACTAATATCCATCTGTGTTGGCCACTGGAATGTGGATTGATTTCTCCAATAAAATCCAAGCCCCACTGCTGAAAAGGTCCTTTTGCATGTATTGGTTTTAAGGGTAGGGACTTCAACTACTGTTTCCCTTCAAATCTTTGGCACCTATCACAAGATTTAACAAATGAAAATACACTAGAAAATAAGGTGGGCCAATAGTATCTAGCTCTGAGGATCTTGTGGGCTGTAGTTTTCCAATAATGGTGTCCTCCACACATGCTAGAATGAAACTGCTGCATAACTTCCATTGAGTGTTATTTGTCCAGACACCTCAAAAGCACTCCAGATGGATCCCTCCAGTAGAGCAGATTTTCATTAATGCAATATTTAGCTGCCCTTAGCCTAATGGTTCTAGCTTGACTCTGAGTAAAGCTTGGAGGGACTTCTAACTTCAGCAAAAATTTAACTATTGTAGAATACCAATCACAAGAAGATAGATTTGCTGCCACAGACTGCTTTCTCTCTGGTTTGGCTACTTCCTCTTCTTCTGTTTGACCATTTTCTGCATCTGTGCCCATGAGATTAATGTCCAATGTTCTATAATTTTCTTCGGCTAATAATATGGCAAGGCCCTGACCTCTGACAAGTTTTGTGGGCTTCAATTTTATATTAAACTCAGTTAACTTTGCAATCCATTTAGCCCTTCTTCCATCAGCATCAGGTTGTGTTAGGACATCTTTAATTGCAGCATAGGGTACATATGCAATTATCTTAGAATGAAGAATATAAACTCTGAAAGCTTTCAAAGACTTGATAAGAGCATATGCTTTTTTCTCAATGATATCATACCTCAGCTCAGCATCCCTTAATGTCTTACTGAAAAAATGCCACTGGATGCTCTGAGTCTTCTTCATCTGTTTGCAATAAAACTGTTGCAAGGGTGTCTTTAGAGGCAAATAAAAATATATGGAACTCCTTGCTGTAATCCGGTCTTATTAAAGTGGGAGCCTCCATAATAGCCTTCTTAATGGATTCAAAGGATTTTCTTGCTGAATCTATCCACTTGATTTCTGACCCTTTCTTCAACATGGAGGTAGTATGCTTCACCAATTCTGCAAAATTTGGTATAAACCTCCTCAAAAAGTTTATTTTTCCCAGAAAGGACTGGATATCCTTCTTTGATCTCGGGACAAACAAAGTCTGTATGGCCTTTACTCTTTCTAGGTCAATTCGGACACCTGCAGTAGAAATAATATGTCCTAATAGCTTGCCTTCTTCTAAAGCAAATTGTGATTTTTTAGGATTGACTGAAATCCCAAACCTTCTGCACTTCAGGAATACTTTCTTTAAATGCTGCAAATGATCTTGATGGCTGTTGGAGTATATTGTTATATCGTCAAGGTAGATAAGGACAAATTTATCCTTCTCTCCCACAAATGCTATATCCATAGCTCTCTGAAAGGTGGCTCCAGCATTCATCAGCCCAAAAGGCATCTTAGCATACATAAAAGTGCCCCAAGGAGTGGTGAATGTCGTCTTCTCTTGGTCATCTAGATGTACAACAATCTGATTAAAGCTTGAAAATCCATCCAGGAAAGACATCACTTTGGCCCCTGAGACCTTCTACAGCAAATGCTCCATCTTGGGGAGAGGATAATTGTCTTTCTTAGAGCATTTATTTAAGTTTCTGAAATCAACACAAAGTCTAATTTCTCCATTTTTCTTCCTCACCACTACCAAATTTGCTACCCATTTTGAATATCTAAGGGGAACTATGATTTTGGCAGCCAATAGCTTCTTAATTTCTTTTTCTATTAGAGGAAGGAGCATAGGATTTATTGGTATTAGCTTCTACTTGAAAGGGATGGTATCTTTCTTTAAAGGGATTTTATGTTGGATGATCTTTTTATCATATGTTTTCAGGTCACTATATTCCCAGGCAAATACATCAGCAAATTGCTTCATTATATTGCAGTATTCAGTACTTTGTTCAGTAGAGAGATGGGTGGACAGATTTATGTACCTCGGCTGACCAGGACTTCCTATATCATACTTACAGACTACAGATTGGTCTTCTTTTTGGGAAACCTTGTAAGGCACATCATTCTGGTCAAACAATCTCTCTAGAGGAATTAGACCCTTAGGAATATGATTGCTAGGCAGCTGGACAATACTATCTTTACCAATTTTATTTCTAAGCTTGGATTGGGGGCTTTCTTCTAAAACTCCATTTTCTTGGTCAATTTTCATTTCATAGAATTCATCAATGACTTGCAGGAATCTATTTACTTCATCATCGTCTTCAAAAACCTTCCAATGGTGGACATTGTCAGGAAAGGATGGTCTATATTTCATTTGGACTTCATAAACTAGTCTGGGAGGCATGGGAGGGATAAACATGCTAGTAGACACAGCAAGGGAATCAACAAGCTGATTTTCGGCTCTAGGGATGTATGAGATACAAAAACTATCAAAAGAATCTTTGATTCTCCATACCTCATCTTTGTGTGCTTTCAGCCTTGCGTGCTTTGCTTGAAATGTTCTGTTTACTTGCTGAATAATCAGATCGGCATCTCCAAACACTTATGTTCCTGATCCCTCTATCTTTAGGTGCGTTCAGGCCCAATATTAGAGCCTCATACTCTGCTATATTGTTTGTGACTTGAAAAACCAGCTTAAAAGATAGTTGTGTGCTTTCTTGTTTTGGAGATATCAGCACCACCCCTACTCCTGCAGTCTCCCTGCTACATGCTCTGTCAAAGAACATCTCCCAAACTTGACTACCTTGCTCTTCCTTGGCCTGAACTATTTGTTTCTTGAGCTGCATCGAGGCCTTCTGAGATTCTTCTATTTGGAGTATACATGCTCCAAAATCAGTGTCCACAGCATAAATAGGATGATTGAAAGGATTCTTCTCATCACTGATGATGTATGCCAATTGTGCTTCTCTATACAATCTCCTACTTTCTCCTCCAAAAACTGGGACAGTGGCATATGATAAATCATTCTGTAATATCCCACCTAGTCTCTTAATCCATCCTCTGGACAGAAGCATGCCAAACATAGGAGGGACATCTGCTACCACAATGTCCATCACCATGCTCTTCATGTGCAGCTGAGTTAAGGTAATAGCTAAATCTTTGATCAATCCTAGGCATTTTACTTTCCTTGAATCAAAAGAGAACAAATCATGATATGGTCTAGTGATATCAAGGCCTAACTCTTCCATGACAGCTTTTGGCATCATATTGTGGCTAGCCCCAGTGTCTAGCAGGCAATTGTGAAGGATTTTATCATGAATAGTCAGGGAGACATAAAAAGATTGAGAATTATTATCAACAGGCTCCATCATAGGGCTAAGCACAACTACAGGCTTGTCATCTTGCAAATTCACAGAGTCAGTGGAGGTTTGTGTGGATTTCAGCTCAAGAGCTTCAAGGATAGGCTTCTTAAACACTTCACTCTTTACAAGTTCTAACAGAGGCACATATATTTTTAACTTTTGAACTTCTGCTTCAAAGCTGAAAGGGAAAGGTGACTTGTTAGGACCTCTTACCTCTTGAACTGGTGCTTTAAGGATGATTGGATCAGCTGCTGGTCTTTTCTGTCTGGTATTCTGTAACTCTGTTTGGGAAATATCTCTTTGGGCAGGATTCTCCTTGACATTTCTCACTTGCGACCTCAGGTTATACCTTTGCTGTCCACCAATCTGCAGAACAACCTCTCTTTCCCACTCTTGACTGGCTTGGTCCTGGAGTAATGCTTCTTCATATTCATCCAATGTCATAAAGGCAACACTGCCTTTATCTTCCATACAGTGAATTTCATCCTCATCTTCAATCTGTTCCTCCTCCATGACTACATTTTGGAAAGGAGCTTTAACTTTATGTTCTTCATTTGGTTCTTTACCCCTCTAAAGTACTTGTAACTGTTCATTTGCTCTTCTGAATGGGTTTGAGTTTCTTGGAGCAAATGTGTTCTGCTGCCTTGTTTTTCTTGAGTTCTATTCAACCTTCAGCTTAGATATCTTAGTAGCCAATGATTCTATCATTCTAGTCATTTTATCTAGTTTAGGCTCTGAATATGAAGCAAATGAAGAAGAATCCTCACTTCTTTGCCTCCTTCTGTCAGCGTGACTTTTAAGTTTTTTTGCAGCCATAATATTAGATTCTACTTCTAGAGCTGCATCTTGCATGTCTGCCAGAGTGGCACATCTTCTTTCTCTTAACAACAGGCATAAATCAGAGTCAAAAGCATTGGCATAAGTGAGTTTAGCTGAGGTGGGGGTTGGCTTTAGTTCAGCTGGTATCTTACTATACATACGATTGAATCTTTTATTAAAGTCAGGTAATGATTCCCCATTTTCTCTTTTCAGGTTACCAAACTCAGTATGGTAATACAGCAAGTCGTTTTTATCTCCCCAGTTCTTCAAAAATGCATCATCTAAGGCTTCAATATCAACAATAGATCTAGGGGTCAATTCTCTAAACCATTTTCTAGCCTCTCCATCAAGGCTCTGGACAAAAACTCTCATCCACACATCATTTTCACTAATGTCTAAGTTATCAGCATAACTGTAAAAAGACTCAATGTGTTCTTCAGCTGTTACCCCATCTGTACCAGTGAACTTTGGCATATATTTTTGATATTCTCCTACAGGCATGGCATTTAAAGTGTTATAGACATTTTTGTGCCTTACAGCATGAAGCATGAAATGTCCATAATCAAAGGGATCCAAAGTCCCTAAACATGTTGTTCTTACCCCTAGAGGAACAAGGTCAGCAAACTACAGCACTTCAAATCAGTTCTCCACCTGAAAACGCTCAAAAACAAGGCAATTCTGGATCATGTCAACTGCTACACTGGCTACCTGCACTGAATGTCAACTGCTACACTGGCTACCTGCGCTGAATGTCAACTCCAACACTAGCTACCTGCGCTGAACGTGTTTGGACAAGTGGCAGGCTCATTTCTCAAGGTGTCAATGCCCAGGAAGCTTCCAAAATGACACTTGGATCAGGGAATTCGCCCAGTGATGAGTAAGAGGTTCTTAAACTCCAATTGGAAGCAAGGATCTCCAAGTGGACTCAAGAACTGAAGTAACTGAAGTGGGAGAGGACACTAGTCAGCTTGAAGCTAGCCTCAAGATGACTCATCCTTTCTCCAAATCTCCTATATATAGAGCTCTTCTATGAGGTCTAAGGAGGCTGGAATTTTGTGCAAAGCAAGGAAGTGTTGTTGGTTTACAGTTAGAGCTATTGGGTGATTGCTTTTATAGAGGTGAAGAGGAGATTTCTTGCTGCTGGGGAGGTGCTACTGGATTGGAGCCATTGATGGTTGTAACCTTCTCAGAACCCTGTTACTTTTATCAATAAAGCTTTGAATGTTCTCCTATATACTTGTATTGCATTGATGTATTGTATTTACTTGTATATTTGATTCACTCTAATCCATGCATCAGTTATGAGTACATGTATCTTGTAGTTTTCCTCTCTCTGTTGTGCAGGATCTGTGTGTAGCTGGACCGGCAAAGAGAGCAAGGAGCTGGGAACAAGAGATAAAGAGAGAGGATAAGGATCGACAAAAGCGAAAGACACCGGTTGGTTAATCTTTTCTTCCTTCTCTCTGTACTTTCATAAAGGAAAACATTAAAGCTTTACTTTCAGTTGTTGCTAAGGACTGTCACCCTTAGAGTAGGGATAGGGTCATCCGAGTCGGATACTTTTCCCCACAACAAACTGGCGACTCCGCTGGGGAGCTAGTATCTTGTTGGTTTATTGTGTTTCTTGCTATTCATCTCATAAACAAGGAGAGCACCAAATCGAACTGCAATTGAGTCCTTCAATTGCAAAGTAGAGGGCAGCTGCTCTGGCTCAGTTTCTGAGCAAGTTTATGATTTGAAGAGCTGATCCACAAGGACTCTTGTGCTCTTTGTGATAGCTTTTCATCCTCTTGATCATCCCTTAGCTTGTACTTGACCTATAGCTTTTTATTTCAGCAAAAACAGTGAATTTTTGAGCTTTTTATGACCCGGAAACCCTTGTAAACGCAACTCTCGTGTCTCAGTGCAGGCTGCCCAAAGGCAGTCTGCATTTCAGCGCAGGTACTCCCTTCGGGAACTGCGCTGAAAGTCAGTTTGACAGACCAGAGCCTGCGCTGGACCAGTTAGCCAGTGTCTTGCTGAGGTTTCCTACTGAGTCTTGGCCCTGTTTTCACTGTTGTTTTGCTGCTGATTGCTTGTCATTTGTACTTGCTGTAAACCAACTTTCCTTGACATTATTCCGCCTCAGTTGTGTGATGAAACTGTGATTGTTCTTTTAGTATTTCTTGTTTCAGTTACAGTTTCCCATTGTGAAAAGCAAACCAGTATAGCTGTGGCCTCTTAGATCTTGAACTGTAAAAGTGTCGTCGTGATCTTAAGAGCTAGTTTTATTACTGTTCATGGCTGTTTGAGTTTGTTTGTTTTTCATTTTATGGTTTGAATTCATACATTTTTAGTGTCGAAACAAGTACCTGTAAGGCGTCTTTTGATTTTAGACAAAACTTGTTTGTTTACGCTTCAAATTGAATTCGAAAATTATACGACAGTTTCCTTTTGTCTACATCAACATTAAGGGAAAAGAAAAGAAATACATGCATCTTGCATTTGCATTTTTTGATAAGTTTGCGTGATTGATCTAGGGGAAAGTGCATTAGTTTGTGCTTTGTGCTCTGTGTGGAAAGATAATGTTTTTCTCTCCCCTCAGTAGTTAGGATTTTCAAAGCTAAAAAGATTGTAAAGCTTGCTTATCATTTTAGCTGCATTTAGGAATTTGTACCAATACATCTCGTGGTGATCCTGAAAGACAAACTGCTAAACAAGATCAACTTAAAATATTTTGAATGAATCTAAAAACGCTTTGTAACATAACGCTCACAATAGAGGTCTAGGTAGAGACGTGTTCCGGCGTCGTTAAACGTAGTGACTGTCGATCTCTACGAAGGTGGGTGATTCCTCCTGAGAGTCGGTGGCACTAATACGGACTTGTGCTCCCACGTACCGTCGAGTATATATTGGGAGACCCCTATAGGCATATATCCTTTATCCTTAGGAAGCCGTGTCGACCGCCCTATTGATTGCAATGCAGTGAACACAGCATTCACGAAGATTGACCACACGTACCGTAAAACGTATTCCGTGGTTTTGCGAAAGGTTTGGCACACCCTCTGACTAGATCTCCAGAGCAGTTTCTTTTGGCCTTTTTCAAACTCTATAACTGAAAAAGTCCAACCGAGCATTTGTCACTTCGGGCTCGTTAATACATCGAAGGAGACTAGAGTCATCTTTAGCTTTTTCTCGACTCTTAAAAAATGAAAAAGCAAGTTGTGTCTAAAGCGTCGTTAATAAATTCATTTTAAGCGGAATAATCATCACCTTTCCCTCGTTGATCTTCGAAGTTAGTCTACCACAAGTGTAAGTTCTTGTAGAATCGCGAGAAAATCTCTTGGATAGACTAGATATGTCTGAACAACCGTCGACATCCAGGACTGTGTCATCCGACACAGCAGCGGCAGAGCCTCCTGCTGCTATCCCAACAATGTTCGATGGTATACCATCTGTCCCGGCAAGTTATCAACAACAAGCCGGAGTCCCATCAGGGACAATGACATGGTTAGTTCCTATTTCTTCATCCGGATTATCATCTGGTATTTCTTATGTTGAAACTCAACAAATCAATCCAACGTGTCTTCAAAGGCCAATCTACCCTTTAAGTACTGGATTGCCACCATATGGAGGACAGTATGCCTTTTCATTGTTCCCCCCTGGAGAACAACCATATGGGAGTTTACAACAAAATTCAGGTCAAATTGGAAATACATCTAGCGGATGGGTACCAATACTGCCTCAACAACCAAGAGTTGCATATTCAATGCAACCAGTCCACCCTGTGTCGAATGTTGCCACTATACCTGGTATGGTGATTGCGTCACAAGTACAAGCGCTGCCTACTGTATGTCAACCCCAAGTTTCTCAGGTTGCCATACAACAGCCTCTTGTCTCGACATCTCAATCGCAACCTCAGGGCAGTGCCTCCTTATCTGGAGCGACTCAGGATCAAACAAGTACTGTGACTCCTCATCTTGGTCAATCATCTAGTATTGGGCATCAGCAAATGGTCCAACAACCAGAGCTGGTTCGAACTCAACAACCGCAATTCCAGCAATCATATCAAGGACCTGAGCAACAAGTCTTTGTAAGTAATGGGCAACCATACTATAATGGTTATGCCCATCAACCTTGTCAAAGTTGCCAACATTATGCTGGTATGCAAAGACCCACTGCTCAGGCTATTCCATCTTATCCTGGATATGCTTCACCTAACCTGAATCAACAGTTGCCCTTTGTAGCAACTCTAGAATTACCAGATCTAAACCGACTGACGAATGATCCAATTGCTTATGCCCCTTGGTGGCCAGCGATTCCACATAAACTTCCATCAGACATTCCTAAATTTAATGGAAATCCAGGTGAAGACCCGTCGAATCATGTGATGACATTCCATCTATGGTGTTCATCAAACACCCTGAATGATGATTCGATAAGACTTCACCTTTTTCAGAGGACGTTAACGGGTCCAGCGGCAAAATGGTACATTGAATTTCCTAGAGCTTCGTTCGACAACTTCAGTGCCTTAGCTACAACCTTTTTAACCCATTTTCAATTACCGATAAGGTATGAAACGGGAACAGAACTCCTTACCAACTTCAAACAGACAACGGCCACTCATATATCTGATCATATACATGAATGGCGACATCGTCGTAGGATGGTAAAAACATATGTTCCCGATCAGCTATTAGCTGAATGGTTTATAAAGTCATTACTTCCGGCCATAACGGAAGATGTGGCCAAGGGGGGGGTCGTAACAGAAGAGCAAGTTATAGCTCGTGCGCAATATCTAGACTTGGTTTATACTCAGTCTGGCACGCTCTACGACAAAATACCTGACGCCCCTAGACCGGAATTCTCAATTCCTCCTCCTCCTAAATCAAACAATGACTCTCACGCCGGCGAGGGCGTGATTGGCAAGCACAAAATTTATAGTCAAAATGCAAATGAAAAACTTCTTGCCTCAGAAGTAAATGCCATGTCGACCGACAAGGGCAAACAACTGAAGCAACCAGGGGGCAAGAAGAAAAAGACAGGAAGAAAAAGGAAACCCCCGGCAGGGTGTCATATATGCGATGAGGATCATTGGACGAAATATTGTCCACATATAGCTGAAGTTAAGAAACTCTTTAAGAGTTCAAAAACCCCAGCAGTATTGACTGATCCGTTTCCTAATCCAGGTCAAAATCTGGTTGCTAATCAAAATGCTTCCGGATCCCAAGTGCTTATGTTGTCTACCTCAAAGCAACAGAATAATGCTTTGACAAGGAATAAAGATTACGGGAATCCAAAGCTGTCGAACAACAAGGTTAATGAACGACCTAGTAGTTCAACAACAACTTTGACCGAAGTTGTACCACCCATCGTTCCTGAGCCAATGATAAAGTCGCCAAAGGGAGTAGTACACAAATCGACATTTAATCCTCGTGCCAAAGAAGCACAGAATTATAATATAGTAAAGGACCTGGCCCAATCGCCGTCCACTATGTCGACACTTGAGGTACCACAAAATTACCCCTCCCAAGAGCAAGCTTTATTATCAGCAAAAGGTGGGATTGGCCCAATGGATTCCAATCTTGTGGCCTTTGATCATAAAGGATATGACCCGCAATTACCAGCTCAACTAGCTTTCCTTATTCAAGTGAAAGCCCTCAACAAAACTGTTCATCGAACAATTATTGATGAGGGGGCATCTACATGTCTTATGTCGATGAGTTGCTGGAAAGATTTAGGCTCACCACCCTTGTCGAAATCGTCAACGACGTTAAAAGCATTTGATGGACAATCATACACTCCATACGGGATTTTGAGTAACTTGCAAGTAGAACTGGGGGGCAAAACAGTAGGAATTGATGTTGAAGTAATTGATGGAAACCTCGATTACAACATCCTACTTGGAAGACCATGGATCTATGCCATGGCCGCAGTTGTGTCGACCTACTTCAGGAAGATTGCATTTCCCTTCCAAGGAGGAATTACAATCGTCGACCAACAAACTTTTCTCCACAATAGTTCACAAGTTACAAGAAGCATTCCAATGATCCATGGAAGGAATCATTTGCTCCAAAATATCGGAGTAGGTCTCCTAAAAGACCCTGCCTTAATGGGTACTTTCGCCCTACCGCCTCCAAGTAATCTGGCGGGAGTGGCCACGGTGGAAACCTACAAAATGAAATCTAATCCAATCTTCTGGTTGGATTCGGAAGATTCCTAAATATTTTGTCGACATGGATCATTCCCGAGGACGGTTCTTATCTTGTGTCAACCTCGTTAAAAAATGAAACAATCCCCTCTTCAAATCTCAAAAGTGAACCTTCATTCCAATCACCAAGTTGAATGCAATGAAGCTTGGGGGGCATGCACCTCGATTTGAAGACATTATGCTGGGGGCATGCAAACTTAATCGAGCAGTTTTAGCACATGGTTCATGCTCGTTAAAAAATAAACGCAAGATCCGAGCAGTTTTAACGCGGTCTTCATGCTCGTTAAAAAATAAATAAAAGCAGTGAGCAATGTTCCCTCCAGAGTTTAAGCTCATTTTTATCTAAAAAAAGAACCTATCCCGGTAAATAACCTTTTGAGATCGTAAATCCATCAGCCATAAAAGCCTTCGTCGTGTTTGTGCACCGTCACCTCCACCGTCATTTGGCCGATCATTCACTTCCATTTGTGTGTTTACCCATTTTGAGGAACATCTGCGAAGAGTGATTTCACTTAGCCATCCTTGTGACACTGTCGTGATTGGAATATTCCAACCTGTACCTGGAATCTGCTGCTATCCCTGTTTATCACTCGTTCCTCAAAAGACGAGTCTTCTTTGAGCTCTTTTCACTGACTCGTAAAATATGAAAAGTTTGCTGAGTTTTGGCCTTCCAGCTCGTTAAAGCGACCGGAAGAGCTATCCCTCCTCTAGATTTTAATCTTTTTGGACCTGAGGGATTATTACACAAAAAGATCGAGCGCTTGTTTTGTTCGGCTCGTTAAAAGCAATCGAAAATTCATCCCTTCTGTATTGTTTTATACTTTTTCGGACTTAAGGGATTAGATGACGAAAAAGGAATTTTGGAGTTAACTTTCTGTACCTTTTCAGACTCTCTAAAAATGAAAAGGACCGAGTTTTCCTTGTCGTTAGATTCGTTAAATTCATTAAATAGCAACAAACTTGTCTTTAGACGAGAACAAGTTTCCCTATCGCTAAGCTCGTTAAATCATAGCGATGGGCCTGCCCGAAGGGCAGGTTATAGAACAAGCATATGTTATCCTCCTCAAGCTTGACAAAAATAAAGAGGTACTGGTCAGAAATGACTGGGGAAAAATTGGGAGAACATCAAAGTTTAATGGTAGCAAGTCGCTCTTGAACATGACACTTTTCCTTCGTACCACATCGGGTTGGGTTGTTTCATTCACCGGTCTCATCACCATGGTCTTCGCCAAACCATCCACATTTTGGGGTAATGCTACCGATCCATCGCATCAGTGTCGTTATATGTTCAAGAGAGGTCATTCTGAAAGTGTCAACCGTGTCCCATCCACTGCCATACATTATCCTTCATCCATTCATGATCGCCACCCTGAATCATATGTCACAGTTTGTTTTCACCTCCACTAAAATCATTAGCTCCGTTCCGTGTCATTGATGTGGGATTCATTAAGGCCCTCCTTTGATGGATCGCTTCTTGTCGACTTCAGCTCATTATCCAAGAAGTTGATCTAGGAACAACCCCATCAGTACTTTGAAGCTTGCATGCCTCAATGGCAAGTTTCTCACTTCCGGCGACAGGTATACATCAATGACCTTCGACCAGAAGATTTTGCGTGGCGTTCGACGCCAAGTCCTTTATTCACGCCACGTGAATTGTACTGCAGTACCTTGAGGGTCATTATCATTATCGGTGATTCCTCTCGCGCTTGTTAACGGTTTTCATCATTGACCGGTAATCAAGCGATGTCTTTCCATGTTCGACTTCAGTGCAATTCTCACATGGATCGACTTGTACTTAGAGTGAAGATCGAGCGAGTTTGAAGACCCCGGATCTAGTTTCATCCATCCGGGCTGCGAAATATATTCGGGAAATATAAAAATATTTGTCATGTACATCATTGCAGCAGATGATCATCCTATTCAAAGGATGATAATTTCAGCAGAGAATTATCAGTCTACCATCAGACGATCGTCTGTTCTATGTACCAAAATGTATTTATAAAGCTGAGCATGGGAATGCCCGCCTCAGCTAGATCATGAAAACAGAATGAAAAATAATGTATTGTATTGTATCGTATTACAGGGCACCTCTCAGCACTTGAATGAACTTCGGATCCTCTGGATAAAGCATTTCACCCGATAAACGACCTCATACTTTAGGGGGCAACTGTTATAGACATTTTTGTGCCTTACAGCATGAAGCATGAAATGTCCATAATCAAAGGGATCCAAAGTCCCTAAACATGTTTTTCTTACCCCTAGAGGAACAAGGTCAGCAAACCACAGCACTTCAAATCAGTTCTCCACCTGAAAACGCTCAAAAACAAGGCAATTCTGGATCATGTCAACTGCTACACTGGCTACCTGCACTGAATGTCAACTGCTACACTGGCTACCTGCACTGAATGTCAACTGCTACACTGGCTACCTGCGCTGAATGTCAACTCCAACACTAGCTACCTGCGCTGAACGTGTTTGGACAAGTGGCAGGCTCATTTCTCAAGGTGTCAATGCCCAGGAAGCTTCCAAAATGACACTTGGATCAGGGAATTGGCCCAGTGATGAGTAAGAGGTTCTTAAACTCCAAGTGGAAGCAAGGATCTCCAAGTGGACTCAAGAACTGAAGTAACTGAAGTGGGAGAGGACACTAGTCAGCTTGAAGCCAGCCTCAAGATGACTCATCCTTTCTCCAAATCTCCTATATATAGAGCTCTTCTATGAGGTCTAAGGAGGCTGGAATTTTGTGCAAAGCAAGGAAGTGCTGTTGGTTTACAGTTAGAGCTATTGGGTGATTGCTTTTATAGAGGTGAAGAGGAGATTTCTTGCTACTGGGGAGGTGCTGCTGGATTGGAGCCATTGATGGTTGTAACCTTCTCAGAACCCTGTTACTTTTATCAATAAAGCTTTGAATGTTCTCCTATATACTTGTATTGCATTGATGTATTGTATTTACTTGTATATTTGATTCACTCTAATCCATGCATCAGTTATGAGTACATGTATCTTGTAGTTTTCCTCTCTCTGTTGTGCAGGATCTGTGTGTAGCTGGACCGGCAAAGAGAGCAAGGAGCTGGGAACAAGAGATAAAGAGAGAGGATAAGGATCGACAAAAGCGAAAGACACCGGTTGGTTAATCTTTTCTTCCTTCTCTCTGTACTTTCATAAAGGAAAACATTAAAGCTTTACTTTCAGTTGTTGCTAAGGACTGTCACCCTTAGAGTAGGGATAGGGTCATCCGAGTCGGATACTTTTCCCCACAACATAAAGGAACAAGCAAAACTAGGGGTCCATACCTATCAGCTATAATTCTTTCCATATTAGTAGGTGCTTGCTGACCTACCATGACTGGGGTAGGTGGAAGGATTGGATAGTGGGGAACAATGAAATGGATGACAGAGACAAGGGAATATGATGGACTGTATGGGATACTTTCTTTAGACTAATATCCAAAGGGGAACTAATTGAACAAGGATTTGTATGAATCTCTGCAGGTGATTCTTCACTAGCAATACAAGGTTCCAAATCTTCAAATTGTCTATTCTCAACTATAACCTCCTCTTGCAGAGATGTATAAGACTTCTTAGGCTTACCTGATCCTGATGCTCCTTTCTGTGAAGTTTCCTTCTGCTTAACAATCTTCTCAGGGTCAGGTACTGGTTCAGCTGGTGATTTCTGAGGATTTCTTCGAGTTTGTCTCACAAACTAAGCCAGAACCACAACATGGAGTCACCACTAGGTTGGTTCTCCAGTAGAGTCACCAAATAGATGATTACAACCAAAACTATGCCCAGACTTTGTTTATCATCAAAATCTGGAACTGTGTCATTTCCTAGGGAAGCCGAGCCTCAATTTCCTCTCCCCGGCAATGGTGCCAATTAATGTTATCACCCAGGGAAACTCTCCTAGGTTGTATATCAAAGATGCTCGGGAACATTACAAACTCAACAAAATGTTGGAAATGGATGAATGGAAGGAATGGTGCATGTTCAAGCTAGATAACCACTCCTACTATGCTTAACTCCAGACATGGTTGAACACCCCTAGACTACAAGGCTTTAGACCACCAATTACTCACAGTTTGAGGATTAGGTGACTATGGAGAACACTAATCACACCAACAGATGCACAGGACCCTGTGATGGCTGGCTGCAACTAGTAAAAAGGTCTGCAAATATATTTCCTAGTGCATAGACAAGATGACAACTCTCTGGCACTAAGTAAAAAGAAACCTGCATAACACATTCAATAATACATACAAGATTCTAACATAGAGGTGGGATGACAACCCCTCTAATGCTAAATATCAAGAGCACATGAATAAATGCATAACAGGCACAACCTAGAATAGAGCAAAAGTGGAAAGTGAGCCATTAACAACAAAAGAAGCTTGTATTAGCTGAAAATGAAGACCAGATGCTACAAGTATCATAGTAGTTACAGTCTCCAGAAGTTGAACCTTACATCAGAACCAAAACCATCAACCCTCATCCCATTGTGTTTTTGGGTATATATAGAGTTTCTTTACAAAAATGTTCTGCTACCCTATGCATGGAAGGGTCATAATGGACCACCAACCACATTAACTATCTAAAATGGGCATCTGCTACGATCTGCTGCTTCAATGAATGATCCATATTTTTTTGTCCTTCTTGAGTAGGTAGAATGTCTTACGAAAGAATGATCCATAACTGATAAATGTTGTGATCTGCTCGAGGAATGTCCTTCTTGTTCTTCAGCCATAATGTTCTTGAATGCAGTTGTTGGAAAAGTAACTGCACTGGGTACAGGTAGCTGGCCACTTTCGTCCTTCGGGAGCATATAATGGCTATGGATGTGGATGGGCGGAGGAAGAAAATCGGTCATTGGATCACAGGGATAGACGGCAGAGATCTCTTGGCATGGAGTATCAGGCGGAAGTTGAATCAAAATGATTATGAGCCATCCGATCTTGCAGATGGATGGCAGAGATCGGTTTACAGGAGCTACCGAGAGTAGACATGAACGGACAATCATGAGCCGTTGGACCCCAGGTGGGTAGATCCAACAACTACAGGACAGAAGACATGCACGAAAATTAACGAGCGGGCACGACAGATGGGTGGTAAGCAGTATTGCCTGCACCGCTGATCGGAGGAAGGCGGTAAATGTACAATGGGGCGCGATCACAATAGGCGCACGACGCGTGGTATATGGGACAGGGAGAAAACAACTTTCCCCATGAGTTAATTTTCGCGTGGTTCATGGGCGTGGGAGGACCGGATAGCGTCAGATCATGCGGCAGGAGTGATCGGACGGTAGGTGTTTAACGCGCATGTTTATTAATTGATGTGATGGGAAAGGGCTCATGGACTATGCGCATGGTTATATGGGTAAGGTCGTGCCAAGGAGCTTATGTGCTCGGGGCTTAAAGGAAAGGGGATTATGCCTAGCAGTTAAGAAAACATAGATAAAATGAAGATGGCAAGGGCTTTATGGGAGTAGAAGAACAATAAAGGAGAAGGAGAAAACAGATTGTTTAGGGTTCCCTACTCGCAAAAACACACAGCCAACCTAAAATTTGGTCCTCCAAACATTGAAGTACATAGTAGAGCTAACAGGACTGTTCCAAAGAGGGAAGCCAGTCAATCTATATGATTCAAGGCCGATTGAGGCATGTGTGACCATGCTACTTGCTGAACATTTCCTAGAAGCACTCAAATAAAAAAGTGGCAAGATCGAGATTATGACTATTTTGGATCTTCTGTTGAGGGTGTTACTGTTGACCATCAATAGAGTGGTTGGGTCACAAGTGTTGATAAGAATAGCAAGTCAAAGTTTCAATATGTTATCAATTGCACGACACCCACTATCTTTAATTGGGTGGAAGTTATGAAAGTGAACATGAAGCGATAGCTATCAAAAGCTAAGGCGGGAAACCTGTAGTAGTTTTGCTACAGGTTTGTGCTAGTGACCTTCTTCTTGGAGCGAGTTTTGTTGTTCCACTACCAGCTAGCTGAGGTGGAACCACTAATTCCATGAGACCCATGGATGGTCCGTTAGAGCGAGTTGATTCCCAAGATTACCAGGGGCCAAAAGATGTCCTATAAGCTTGTATTTTCCTCATGGCTATGACGACAACTGATATAGTGGAGGATTGGCCTTACAGTGGTACCAACTTCCTCCGGGATACAGATATGCCACTCCCAGAGGGGGAGGATTATGATGATGGAGGTAAAAAACAAACAATTTTAATTTTTGATGTTTTCTATTTTTTTTTAGATATATGTGTTCAAGACATTTGATTTTATGAATGCAAATGTTGGACCAGAACACCTTGCCGGGATGTCCCCAATCGCCAGGTGCGTTGCTTGGCAATTCAAGGTCACTCCTTATCAAGAGGGAAGTGACAACGAGGACAAGATTGTGTGGAATCTTGAGCGTTTGACAAATGGGATCCCTGATTATGTCTGGATGGGTGATTTCCCACACCAGTACCAGAGGCATATGGTGGGGGTGTCAGATCGGATCCGTCGACTGCTAACCCGCATCGTCTAAGCAGTTACATGCTATCATGAGCATCATGTTATTTAGTGCATAGGTGTTATACAGGAAAATGATCTCCTCATCATCTCAGAGAAGAAAGACATGATGACTGAAGAAATGACCAAGTTCATAGGCCCAGGTTTCAAGCTAATGCTTTCTAAACACTAGCAACCTACTTTATAAAGCTTCCTAGCAAGGTTAAGGGTGTGCTAGTGCCTAGGGTTACTCTATCTATTACCTTGGGAAGAGCATTAGTGAACCCGAATGAGTTTTTATGTGTCAAGAGAATGAGTTGAATGAGAAATATCCCAAGATTCAAACCTATGTTAGCTCACAAAAGCAGGGAAACATCAAAACCCAAACTGTTTGGGGGCATTACTAATTCCTAATGGAGTATGCAAATAGGAAAGAGCACAAAGGCATGGAAACATCACTGCTTTTGCCTAATGGAACTCATGAAGGACTTAGCAACCATATCTTCACATGCTATATATGCAAGGCTATGGCCATTGTGAAAGGGGTCGAACCATTTGAAAGGATTGCCTATTTGACTGTCGAGCAGTCTCAGACTAAGGCATCATAAGAGGTTAAGAAGGGAGAGAGAGAGAGAGGAGTTGGAGGGGTAAGGGAAGGTTGATACAACCAATGGATGTAATCACTCTTTCTACATCAATATATAACTCTAATTGTGTTGTCAACTCTGAGGTGTTGGTAGTATAACTTTTTTATACCTTTATGCAACATTGTTAACATAAGTGGCTTAGATATATGCAACTAGATATATTTATATGTTCATGCCTTCTTTATCAAGGTTTTATGCTGTGATATTACACTTGTCTTTGCTATGTGTAGGTTTTTATATGGAGATGGCTTAGGGGTCTTCTGCCTAGGTACATTGTGCTCTCCAGAAACACCACACTAAGACTTGAGGTAACACGTCCTTCTTGCTTTGATATTCATTTGTTAAGCATAGATATGCATGAATATTAGTGACAGTTGCAGCTAATATGACTATCTGCCAAGGATCCCAAGAAGATCCTTGATGGTTTCTACATCACCAAATACCCGTGCATTAATCCCTATAGCATAATTGGCAACTCCATTAAGGACTACACTTAGTTCCTAGTTTTTCCCAGAAAGTTCCTAGATCTCTCTTTCTTCTAGGCCTTCCTATACTTCTTCATTATGGTGGGACCGTGGGGTATGAAACCTTAAGTACTCACACTTACAATATGAAATTGTATTTAAAAGCTTATTAATATAAATCTGAAGGCCTAAGCCTTATCAAATCATTTCCATTGTGACCTTATGCTCAAAACCGAAGGCTTAAGTTACAATTCAAAAGCTCAATGACGAAAATTAGACTTAGGGTTTTGTGATTTTCGATGTTGGTATTCGTTTCCACTCTGTTGAGGCTATGGGGGCAAGGTTTCATCCTTGTGGCTTTGCTCTACTCTTTGGTTTCAAGAATGCAAAATATCTTGTGGCTTCGACCCTCCGATGGCTACGTTGCTCCTTGCAACCTTTAACCTCGCATTGGGTAACTGTTTTACTTCTGTCGTGGCTTTGACCTTGTTGCTTTCAAGTCATTCTGCAATTTCATGTATCCGCTGGTTAATGTATTTTCTTGGGTCACTGTTCTAACAAGTTCTTGGTACCTTCTCTAGGGAACTCAGCCTCTACATGATTGGTATGTTTTCTGTCTGATTTTTTCTTTCAATTCTTTTTTAGTTTCCTCTAACCCTTCTTCTCCTTCCTCATAGTGCTTCCTTTTAGAGTTAGCTTCTATAATGCCACTATTTGCATGGGTTGTTTTCCCCTTCTCCCGACTTCTAACCCTACTGTTCCATACAACCTTGGTACTAAGAGAGTGACTTCGCCTTCGCTACGACATGAGCTTTCTCGGCTCCTCCAAGATAAGCTGTTCAATTTAATGCTATTCAATTTAATATTCGTGCAACTTTGCTGTCATTTTTAGTTTCTCTGGTCGTGGATCTAATTCTCTGTCTTTGTGCTTTTGTAGGTACTGTAGCATAGATAACCTCCAGCTGCAGCTAGCTTCTTTAGCAACCTTGTGTAGACAGGGTACGGTCTTGCCCTTTCATTTTTCTCTATTTTGAATTTATTGTTGGTTGTTCTGTGCTGTTTGTGAGCTTCAACAATTAAGAATGCAGATGGGTTTTTAGCCTCCCTTTCTCTGGCTTGATGTAATTTAAATTTTGTGAAATCCATTTTAGGTTTTGGTATTTAGGCCTCTTTCATCTTTCTGTTAGCCTGAATAGGTTGTTTGCTTATAGTGGTTTCTATTGTTCCTGAGACCATGCGGAAATAAAAATATATATGGCTATTTAATTTGTAAATTGTAAATGATATTGTTACCTGTGCTTGCTTTCTCATTCGTCATTCCGTTTATTTTGACTGTATTTGGTCCTCGCTTGTGGGTCTGTAACAACTTATATTTCAATCTTGTTTCAGCATCTAGATGGTTTCAGCTCCCTCTAAACTATCATCTTAAATATAGAATGTCTCGCACAAAGAAGAAAACAACTTTTATTTTAAAGTATAAAAGTAACCATTACACACTTGCTTGCTCACAAAGAAATTTATCTTCCTGACTACTCTCTCCCTCTGGATGGCAGCCCCTCACTTGGTGGTCTAGCTCAGTTTTAATACCTTGCCTGTAACTCCATACAGTTGAGAAACTGTCATTCAGTTTTCTAGAACTAATTAACTAATTAAACTAACCCTACTAACTAATTATTCCTAATTTATTCTTTAACTTTGGAAAACAAAAATTACAAGGCTGTGTTAGCTCGACCTTCAACCTTCAAGGAAAAAATTAAAATTAAAATGTTCTCATGACCAATCAAAGATAACAAATGCTCAACTATAGCTATAGCCCTTCAATTGGATACCCCTGCATCAGGCTCCCGGGGTAAATTAATCTCATGGCTCCTGCCCATGAGCTCTTCGATAGAGTACCCAGTGCATTGAATACGTGTGGCATCTAACCAGGAACTCTCCTCAATAGGAAAATTCTTGCACTTCACCAGATATTGCAAATATTATTTTTCTCACATTTTCCTGGCTATCTGCGTGTCTAGAATCTGTTCTATCTCCAATGGTTGTGCTAAAGGCATCTGTTTAATCCATGATTCTTTCTCATCCTGGGTGTCCCATGTTTGTCATTCCGAACTGTCTTCCACATCAACAACAACATATGGGTACAGATCTACCACATTACAAATGGGAGAGATTCTGATTCCTGGAGGTAATTGCAACTTGTAAGCGTTTGTAGAAAACTTCCAGAGGATTTTACAAGGTCCAATTTTCTTCATCTTTAGCTTGTTGTACTCTCCTTTAGGAAACCTTTCTTTACGTAAGTGTCCTAGTACTAGGTCTCCTATCTCAAACTGTACCTCCTGTCTTTCCAAATATGCCTTCTACTTATATTTTTGGCTGATGTCCTGTAGCTTTTGTTTGACCTGCTCATGAAGATTTCTGATTACTTTTGCGAAATCTTTGCCATCAACACTTTTGCGCTCCAACTGTGCCAAGTCCCTCAACTAAAATATCACATGTGGGTGTATTCCATAAAGGATTTGGAAAGGGCTTCTGCCCGTACTTCTGTTGGGCGAGTCATTATAGGAAAACTCTGCCTATGCAAGCACACGATCCCACTGTTTGGAATTCTCACCAACCAGACTCCTCAGCAAATTCCCTAGACTCTGGTTCACAAATTTATTTTTCCCATCTATCTGTGGGTGATAAGCTGAGCTAAAATTGAGTTTGGTGTCTAAGTTCTTCCACAATGTTTGCCAGAAATGGCCTGTGAACTTCACATCCCTCTTTGAGATAATGGATTTCTGCAATCCATGTAATCTGACTATTTCTGAGAAGAACAAGTGCACTACATGTGTGGCATCACTTGTCTTCTAGCATGGAATGAAATGTGCCATCTTGGTGAAATGGTCCACCACCACCATGATGGAATCGTAACCCCATTGTGTCTTTGGCAGACCCAAAACAAAGTCCAAACTGACTAAGTCCCAAGGTCTGCTTGGAATAGGTAAGGGTGTATACAACCCTGTGTTTTGACTGCATCCTTTTGCATGCTGACAAATCTTGCATCTAGTTACAAATCTCTGTACATCCCTTCGCATCCTTGGCCAATAGTAGAAATGACTCAGTTGTTCCAAAGTCTTATCAACGCCAAAATGTCCAGCCAAACCACCACTGTGTTTTTCTTGAATCAAGTTCTCTCGCATAGAACACTCCGGAACACACAACTGTCCTCCTTTGAACAACAATCCCTCCTGGAAGTTATAGTCCAACCATGGGCTATTTTCCCTCAACAATGGATTTTGGAAAGCTTCATAAGCTTCCTTAAAATCTGTATACGTCCTGTACAAGTCCTTAAGGTGCTCAAATCCAAATACTTGTACTGTGCTCTCTTGCAAGATCTAACTTCTTCTGCTTAATGCATCTGCCACCTTATTATATTGACCACTGATGTGTTTCAAAGAAAATGTGAAGCTCTGAAAATACTCCACCCATTTTGCATGCTTATGATTCATCTTGTGCTATTGCATAATGTACTGTAGCGCTGAATTGTTTGAAAACAAGACCAATTCATTAGCTAATAAATAATGTCACCAATGCTTTAATTCATGGATGAATGCATAAAATTCATTATCATAAGACATGTACTTCTTCCTGCTCTCATTCAGATTTTCACTAAAATATGCTACCGGCTTATCTTCTTGACTGAGAACTACACCAATGGTTGTCCCACTGGCATCACAACAAACTTGAAAAAGTTTGTTGAAATCTGGTAGCTTCAAGACTGGTTGTTTAGTAATATTTTTCTTCAAAAGCTGAAAGCTCTTTTCAGCAAATTTTGTCCAATAAAAAGGTTGATTTGGCTTCTTAATGGTATCCACCATAGGTGCACAAATACCATTGAAATGTTTAATAAATTTCTGATAGAAACTCACCAATCCATGAAAACTTTGCATCTCAAACAAACCTTTAGGAGAAGGCTAGATAGCTATAGCTGCAATCTTCTCTGGGTCCATCTTCAATTCATTTTTAGAGATTACAAATCCTAGATAAATCAGTTCTTTCTTGAAAAAATAACACTTTTTAAGATTTATCAGCAATTTATTTTGCTGTAATTTTTCTAGTACATACCTGACATGTCGAAAATGCTCCTCCCTGGTCTTGCTGAATATAAGTATATCATCTAGATATACGATCACAAATTTGCCTATGAATTCCTTCAACATCTCATTCATCAAGCACATGAATTTGCTAGGAGCATTACTCAACCCAAATGGCATAACTAGCCATTCATACAAGCCTTCATTTGTCTTGAAAGTTGTCTTTTGCTCATCACCTTCTCTGATCCTAATCTAGTGATAACCACTCTTCAGATCTATCTTTGAAAAGTATGCCACCCCACTTAAACAATCCATCATGTCATCCATTCAAGGTAAAGGAAACTGATACTTGATGGTGATTTTATTGATCTCTCTGGAATCAGTACACGTTCGCCATTCTCCTCCTTTCTTGGGGGCTAAAACAGTCGGAACTGCACAAGGGCCCAAACTTTCTCAAATCAATCCCTTATCCAACAAATCATGTACTTGTTTCATAATTTCCTCATTATCCTTTGGAATCATCTGGTAAGTAGCCTTGTTTGGTAAACTGGCTCCTAGAATGAAATCAATGTGGTGGCTGATGCTCCGCTTGGGCGGCAACTTATCAAGCAGATCATCTACCACAATATCACTGAATTCTTGCAACATCTCCTGTATCTCCACAGGTAGATCAGTAATTTTGGTATGTAGCAATACCACTCTTGGCTTTCGCACAATGGCATAGTTCACCTCATTACTTCCAACCTGTCGCAAAAATTTCTTTCCGCCTATCAACAGGGTCTTAGTTCCACTAGCTTTGTTATCTTTTCCTTCCTTCATGGGCACAAGTGTATGCTTCACTCCATCTTTAACAAACTTGTAGCAATTATTTTCCCTGTCATGGATGGCCTTTCTATCATACTGCCATGGTCTGCCCAGCAGAATATGGCATACATCCATAGGCATAATATCACACATCACACTGTCCTTATACTTCCCAATGTGGAACTCCACCTCACACTGCTCATCAACCAGCAACTAGTGTCCTTTCTGCAGCCAAGACACCTTATATGGCTTTGGGTGTTTCAACCTCTTCAATGCCAACTTTTCCACCATCTCAGTGGCTACCAAGTTATCGGTGCTTTCGCTATCGATAAGTAACCTGCAACATTTTCGATGTGACTTGCACACAGTATGGAATAATGCTTTCCACTGTGTCGTGTCAGTCACTTCCTTATCTGGTTTTAGAAGAACCTTATTCAAAACTAAGGCCTCACCTATTTTAGGGGCATCCTCCACCTCTTGTGGCGGTGCCTCTGCTGCTTTAGGTTGAGTAACGCATGCTCCCCTCTGTCCAGCTTGTTCATTTTTAGCACAATAAAAAGACCTATGCTCCCATTTGTGACACTTGTAACACTGATAGGCATTTCCTCTGCCTCTACCATTACCTCTACCTTGTTGGTATGACCTTCCTCCTCTAGTGTTACCTTCCCTTTCAGTCTATCCCGAAGATTTCAAACCACTACCCTCTTCATTTTTGTTGGTAGTCCTACCTCTGCCAAAGGACTGTCCTTTTCCTCTATTGGAACCACGTCCTCTCTTTGCATTCTGCTTCCTGGTAATCTTTTCTTCCGCCTTCAAAGCACATTGATATGCCTCGTCAATAGTTCTAGGAGAAAGAATGCTAATTTCATCTAGGATTTCCATCCACAGACCATTCACAAACCTTGTCTTTTCAGGGGTATCCTCAACATATCCCCACCCCCTCAAGTTCACTTTATAAAATTCTTTAGTGTATTCTCTTACATTCATCATTCTCTGTCTTAAATTTTTCACCTATCTCTAAAGGGAAATTTGATAATCTTTAGGGAGAAATTTACTCTTCATCTTCACAATCATCTTGTCCCATTTCTTGATCAAAGGCTTGTTTAATCTTCTTCTTTCTTCCTACACTCTTTCCCACCACACTGCTACATCCTTTCAATTTGGTGACAACAAACCTGATCTTCTTGTCTTTGCTGATTTCTTCATATTAAAAATATTTGTCTAGTTCACTTATCCAGTTCAACAATGCCTCTATCGACAAACTGCCATCATAATTAGAAAGCTCTGGTTTTTGCTTGCTACTAGCCAGCAAAAATAATCTCAAAAATTTAATCTCTGGTCCCTCTTCATCTGACCCACCTGTCGTGGTTGCGTTTTCTTCCTCAGTGTCATCCCCAACTTCCGGATCTCTGTGCCTTCCTACTTCCACTACTGCTAAACATGAAGTCAAGGTCCTAATCTCTTCTATATCCCTTCATCTGCTACTCTTCTAATGGCTCTACCTCGACCTCTTCTACCTACCTCCATCTTTACTGAGAAAAAGGAACAAACTTGCTTTGATACCACAATTGGTGGGACCATGGGGTATGAAACCTTAAGTAATCGCACTTACAATATGCAATTGTATTTAAAATATTATTAATATAAGTCCGAAGGCCTAAACCTTATCAAATCATTTCTAGTGTGACCTTGCGCTCAGAACTGAAGGCTTAAGTCACAACTCAAAATCTCATTGACAAAAATTAGAATTAGGGTTTTGTGATTTTCGATGTTGGTATTCGTTGCCGCTCTGGTGAGGCTATGGGGGTAGGGTTTTGTCCTTGTACCTCTGCTCTATTCTTTGGTTTCAAGAATGAAAAATAGCTTGTGGCTTTGGCCTCCAATGGCTGTGTTGCTCCTTGCAACCTTTAACCTCACATTGGGTAATTGTTTTACTTCTGCCATGGCTTTGACCTTGCCACTTTCAAGCCGTTCTGCAATTTCATGTATCCGTTGGCTAATGTATTTTCTTGGGTTAGTGTTCTAACAAGTTCTTCGTCCCTTCTCCAGGCAACTTGGCCTCTACATGAATCGTAAGTTTTCTGTCTTATTTTTGCTTTCAATTCTTTTCGAGATTCCACTAACCCTTCTGCTCCTTCCTCGCAGGGATTCCTTTTAGAGTTAGCTTCTATAATGACACTATCTGCTTGGGCTGTTTGCCCCTTCTCCCAACTTCTAACCCTACTGTGCCATACAACCTTGGTACTGAGAGAGTGACTTCACCTTTGCTGTGATGTGAGCTTGCTCGACTCCTCCAAGGTAAGTTGTTCAATTTAACACTCTTCAATTTAATCTTCGTGCAACTTTGTTGTTGTTTCCAGTTTCTCTAGCCATGGATCTAATTAGATAGCCTCCAACTGCGCCTAGCTTTTTCAATAACCTTGTGTAGATAGGGTAGGGTCTTGCCCTTTCATTTTTCTCTATTTTGAATTGATTGTTGGTTGTTCTGTGTTGTTTGTGAGCTTCAGTAGTTAAGAACCTAGATGGGTTTTCGGCCTCGCTTGTTCTGGAATGATGTAATTTAAATTTCGAACACTTACAGGGTTTGGTATTTAGGCCTCTTTCGTCTTGCTGTTAGCCTAAATAGGTTGTTTGCTTATCATAGTTTCTATTGTTCCCGAGGCTGTGAGGAAATAAAAATATATATGGCTATTTAATTTGTAATTTGTAAATGATATTGTTACATGTGCTTGCTTTCCTCATTTTCCGTTCAATTTATTTTGACTGTATTTGGTCCTCACTTCTTGGTCTGTAACAACTTATTTGTCAATCTTGTTTCAACATCTAGATGGTTTCAACTCCCTATTAAATATAGAATTTCTCGCACAGAGAAGAAAACAACTTTTATTTTAAAGTATAAAAGTAACCATTACACACTTGCTTGCTCACAAAGAAATTTATCTTCCTGACTACTCTCTCCCTCTGGATGGCAGCCCCTCACTTGGTGGTCTACCTCAGTTTTAATACCTTGCCTGTAACTCCATACAGTCGATAAAATTTCTTTCAGTTTTCTGGAACTAATTAACTAATTAAACTAACTCTTGTACAGTGTTGTTTTCTGGAGTCATCGCATTCATGATTTTATTGTATCGACGTTTCGAACCAACCTTTGTGTTTCAACATCAGGATTAGATGTGTGAAAAGGTTAAGGAATAATGGACCAATAAATAGAAGATAAGGTAGGGAAGATAATGAATGGAGCTGACAGGTTTGTTATTGCTCAGAATAAATTTATTTTACTTAATTAATTAATTATTAATTTATTTTAACTAATTATTCCTAATTTATTCTTTAACTTTGGAAAACAAAAATTACAAGGCTGTGTTAGCCTGACCTTCAGCCTTCAAAATTAAAATGTTCTCATGACCAATGAAAGATAAAAAATGCTCAGCTACAACTATAACCCTTCAATTGGATGCCCATGCATCACATTCCCTTTCCAACAACTCAGGACTATACAACACCCTTCTCTTAGTTCTCAGCCCTAGATCTAATCCCCACAACCTATTTTTTGAGCCTTTTTCCTCACTAACATTGTCTTCTAGTGTAAATAATGCTTTATAAAGCACTATGTCCTCACAAATAGTGTGTTGGTGCTAAAACTAACTCTATGTAGCTTCTAGTACAGAGCATTAGCCAATCATTTCTTGATAAACAAATTTCTTTGTGACCTCATGGGTTGGGAAATATGCTTGTAGACTAATCAGGGATCTGCAGCTGTACTTGTTTGACTAATCTATGTCCTAAACATTTTTTTTTAAAGAAAATAGCTTTACTTCTAAAGGTTTTTGTTTTCATTAAAGAAAAAATACAAAATTTTTACTCTTTTCTGCTTAGCTGGTTAGATCTACATTATTTTGTTCAAAAGTTGTTAGTGAGCACTAAATTTCTGTCAATTATGCTAGTGTTTTACTGAATAAAATGCATGGTATATATATTGATGCATGAATCTCCCTTTGTAGAAGCAACTTATTCATTGAAAGTGAAAATTTACAAGCATTGTTTTTGCATGATTTGAGTCAGAGTCCAATATAACTTCATACGCCAACACCCTGACCGAAGGCTCTAACAAAGTATATTTAAAATCTACCTAACAAAATCAATCAACAACTCTTTTTAGAGTAAACACACATTAGCTTTGGCTAGGATCTTGGGATAGGAAGTGTGAGTTAACTTCCCAAGATCATACACCGAAACTAGTGTCATTAAAGAGAGAAATCCTTTTGCACTCATACTATTTGGGATCGCTCCAGTAAAAGTGGAGTTAAATATGAGAACATTGGATTGTAAGTGAAGGTATCTCGCCTTTGCTTACATCTCCTTTGGGTATTCTATGTATTGGGGATCCCTTCAGGATATCAGAGCTGAGTGAGGGACTCAGGTATCCTGCCCACACAATGTATTGTCTGCGACTATGTCCCCCTCGGTAGTGTCTGTGATTTGAGGTATCCTTAGTAGTCATACATTTAGGGACAAACACAAGGTGACTAGGGCAGGCTGCCCTGGTACCTAATATAGATGAACCTACTCCCTCTTCAGTCTTTGGGGGGCTGCTCGTCTTCATTAGAGTACTTGGCCCCTTAATCTAAGGTTTGAGTGAAGCTCAAGAGTAATCGTAACTGTACATTTGGCCAACTCTCTCTATTATTCATTGTGATAATGGGTTTCATCTCCAGTGATCGGTGCTTACCAGATAAGGTCATTTCGCTCTACTTGTTCATTGATTTCCTTAGTGTATTTTTTATTTTTTAAGTGCCAGATTGTTATCACTGAGGCTTTAATAATATCACTATAAAATCTATTGATAAAATTTATCGGTCACCGTGGCTACGTCCAGCCCTCATCGTTAATCTAGATGGTTGTTAGGTCTTCCCCCACTAATTGTGGAGGATCTGTCGAGCCCTAGTGTACGAGATTCCCCGTCTTCGGGAAATTAGTCTCCGAGATCTAACAAAGAGTCAGTTTGGACATCCCATGATTCAAGCTTACTTGAAGATTTCTTTATTGAAGGATTCCTTCCTCCATACAATCCTTCAATCATGAATCCATTGGGACCACACTTGATTCCCATTTCATTTGTACCTCTTTTGTCTTTCGTTGGAATATTTCCACCCATCCCATCAACAACTAATGGGTTGTGGGCATTTGTGGACACTTTTCGTCCACCACCACCTCCCCAGTTGACAGTTAGTACCTGTTGGGCATGGAATCCCCCCAGAGCATGTTTTGGGGCTCAAAGCCCAAGTTTTGGTCAAAGGTTTTGTAAGACTCTGCGAAGTGTGGGCACAGAGTGCAAAGTATAGGTTAAGTCATAGGGCTATTTGCCCTAAAGTAATGTAATGTAATGTAAAGTCATGTTGGCCTACCCATGGGATTGTATAAATAGAGCAAGGCTCTAAGTTGTAAAGATAGTGAATAGAGGGGAGGAACAAGAGAAAAGAGTATGAAGGGTTCGAGCTTAGAGTAGGATTCTAAGTGTATTGGGTCGTAGTAGTAGGAAGAGGCTCTACAACTAAGTGTACAGAGGCCTAGTAGAGTCTGCAACTGAGTGCGCGGACCACTGTAGTTGAGTGCACAGGGTGGTGTTGACTGTAATCCAAATTGAAGATTAATAAAGAGAAGCTGATTCCTATTTCTATGTATTTGTTGTGCATTGCCTTCTTTATGTTTATACTGTTTTATTTATCTCACGCACTGATATGATTGCTAACTATGCTGTAATAATCATTAGTTTTACATAAACAAGTCAGGTAATTGGATAATAATAGATTAAATAGCAAGGGACTTGGGTATTATATGGTTGCACCCCGAGTAGGGCTACGCAGAAGCAGCATCGCAGGTTGTGAAGTGACAACAAATGCACGTAGTGACAAGTCAAACCCCGGACCTCTAGAAGCTCATCAGACATCCCCAGGGTGCAGAAACCTAGTTCTAGCACCCTCCCATACTACTTCGGGTGAGACCTCAATCCGCGCTCCGCAGACTGTTGCTGAAATGGCCAGTAGTAATGGTATTTGCTTTGTTAAATCACCTCTGAACCTGGGTCAGGCCCATACAAGCCAACAAATAGTTTCGTTGTCAGGATTGGGATCTGCATAACGGATGTCCGATGTCATGCCACTGGAATCCAATGACAAAATAAATTGAAGAGTGGTTGGACAAGAAGATTCATGAGTTTCTGGTTCAGGAAAACAGAAATATGTGAATATCTAAGGAACAGTGGTTGGAGTGCCACTTATATATGGAAATACATGAAATTTTATTTGCATCCTTTCCTTCTAAGTTGTAAGAGTGGATCACAAAGTCAGTAGACAAACAGGGAAGGTGTAGGCTCGACAAACCAATAGTGTGGACTCCAGAATTATTCCGTAGATTGGAAGTGTCAGGAGATAAGATAGTGCGAGTTGTGGACCATTGGCGTGACTGAATAATATGAGGATTTATCACTTAGTTCACGACCATCAGCGATAGTGAGGTAGAGCAATGTTTTCTCAAGGCACCATGAGGTAAGTATATTAAATCTTTGAACACTTGGATTAAGATGCTATTGTGTGAGAATCAGGTTATGCAAATAAATTAGTGTTTGGGACTATGCGAAGCGAGAAGATCTATAGAAGCAGAAGTACTGAAGAGTTGGAAAACAGTCCCTTAATTTCACCATCATCGAAAAGCAAGGAAGAACTCGTGAAAGTTTCACCGAGAAGCGTGATCAATTTGATAAGGCAGCGTATTCCCCATTTACCACCTCCACCCACACTGCCACCTGTCTCACCCTCCTCACCTCCATCTCCACCCACCCCACCTCTGCCACCACCGTAATTCCGTATGGCGAGTACGATCAAACTACCAGTATTCAGAGGAGTGGGAAATGAAGATACAGACCAATTCTGGTTCGTGGTAAGAGCAGTATGGGAATAACAAGGCATCGTGGATGATAATATTAAAAAGGATATGTTGGTGAACGTGCTACATGATCGCGCATTGACATGGTATATCAAGCATTCTAATGACCACCCGAATGCAGGAATCGTAGAGATCTAGGCCACGCTGAACAGGGAATTTAGCAAGTCAAAATGAGAAACACAATCAATCATCGGGTTTAAAGAGATCGCGATGCTTGCAAGAAAGACCCCGTGGGATCTGGACCAAAGACTGAAGAGTATGATCCGTGAAGCCAATATGACGTTAACGGATGCACAACATCGCGCATGGTTTGTGGTCTCACTTACGCCACACTTAAGGATGGAATTGTCACAGCAAAAACTTTCCACCCAAGCCGAAGCGTTGGAAATGGCAATGAGATTACATGAGACCCCTATCCAAGACCCTAGGTTGGGAGTCCAACAAATCCACGTGCAACTATAGAACCTATGTCTGCAAATGCATAGTTTGAAACAAGACAAGACACCTCGGACGGAGGTGTGCAAGGAAGTATGGTGCATAAAATGAAAAGGCCAAGGGCATGACAAGGACCATTGTCCAGTGTTCATGAACTACTTGGCAGAAGGAGGGCCGATGCCATTAAGGCTTGAGGCACCTGTAAGACCAAGCGTCGCATCTGCACTATGGTGTGCGATCTGTTAGATAGGAGGAAAACACAACACAAATAATTGTCATCTGTTGCAGAAGTATACGCAGATGTCCCAACAATTGTTTTGTCATTTCTGCAGGTCAGTAGGCCATGATGAATGCACCTACAAAAGCTACGAACTAATGATGGATCAGACCCTTGCTTATAGGGTGCAAACTGAAACACAATCCCTTGACCTGAATGCAGGGATGGCAAGCTCTAGATTTCAGGGGCACGATCGAGGTCGAGGTAGAATGGGACCAGGAAAGGGTCACAAACAACTAATTTGTTACAATTGTGGAGGGCCAGGGCACTATGCCCGTGATTGTACCAACCCGACAATAATATCATGTCGATATTGTTAGTGTCATTCTTGTTGGCTTGTCACCTGGATCAAAAAGTTCTTTTACCATGGTCTTTTCAGGCTTTCATCATCAAATTTTTTTGTTACTAGGTTTACACAAAAAATTTGGTCATTGCATGGTCAGTCCAAGATAGAGTCATTGTTTGAAAATTTCACTTATGAAGGTTTCTTGTCATATACCATGAAAATTGATCAAGTCATCATCATCATTCCATTAGGTCTTAAGTTATCCATTAGGTCATAAGGGTCCCCAAGGTCCACCATTTCCATAAATAAGTCAGAAATAAGTCAAGCTTGACAAAGCAAAGAGTTCAAGAATTGAAACATGATTTATTTACATTTTCATGCCATCAAGAAGTTTCAGTAGAAGAAATCACCAGCACTCAGGAGATGCAAAAAGCATATTTGCAAGGCAAGGTAAAAGCTGCCTTCAAAAAAGTGAAACCAGTTCACAAAAGAGGATCAGTTTCTTTTCTCTTTTTGAAAAAGTGAAGAAATTACCCCTATATAAACTCATAATGACTTAATGTCTTTTCATTCATCTCTCATTCATTCTTCATCATCAAGCTCACTCGCTTAAAAAAGAAAAATAATCCATTTCCCTAGGAGAATTTGGTCAAAAATTGCAGGCGTTGCACGTAGATACACTACGCTGCGCTTTTGAGGCAGGCACTGCACATAGGAGAACCACACTGTGCTTTGGCACTGTGTGTAGAAGAACTGTGCTAAGCATAGGACAGAGTGCCCAAAAATCACCCAAATTTTCCCAAATTTCAAAATTATTACTTTCAAACTTGGTCAAATTGCTTTCTAAGGCTGAGGAACAAGTAAGTACATCATTTCCCTTGATTTTTGCTTTCCCATTTGCATTCCATGTTGATAATATCTCAATCTAGGGTTTGTAGAAAAAGTACCATGGGAAATGCTAGGGTAGAAATGGTCATCACAATTTTTTATCTCCTAAACATGTAAATTGACTTTCTAGACCTACACACATGTATGATGAGTCATCTTGACCAGTCCATCCACCTCTAAATCTAGTCTAAACACTAAAAAAAAAAATCCTAGCTCATTCCTAGAGTTATTTTGGAAAAACCACATCATAAATCTTCTTGGTCTCACTTACAAGAAGCCACATTTGTTCATTACCTTCCTCATTAATTGTCATTAGTTTCTCAAATCCATCTCATCTTTCACAAAACCCCTCCCATCATTTGTTGGAAATACTGAGAGGGGGGGTGAATCAGTATTTCTTTTTCCCACTATTGTTTTACCATTTAAAACATATATATTCAGAACACAAGATGAAAAACAAGAATAAATGATTTTATTAATATAAACTATGCAGTAAAATAGATACAATATATAGATGGTTGCAATCAGTTGCCAAGCTCCAACTTGGACTTTGGTGAGGCTCCAACCTCCAAAGCACCAACTCTATTTTGCCAAGACACCAATCTTGGACTTAGGAGCACAAACTCTCAAGGACTTCAATCCTTCCTACTTCTGAGGTTTCAACCCCAAGGACTCCAATCCTACTTACTTTTGAGGCACCAACCCCAAGGACTCCAATCCTTCTTGCTTTTGAGGCACCAACCCCAAGTACTCCAATCCTATCTTGTCAAGGCATTGTTTGATAGTAATCTTTTGCTCTCAGAACTCTTCTCTGCTGAGTTCTGTCTATTTACAGCTTCACTGTAGTCTCCAGGCTATAGTATCAGTGACAACCAATCTTCTTAAGAATGAGTCTTTACAACTCTGCACACTGCCCACACATAGTCTCCAATAGCCTTTTTTTTTTTCTCACTGATAATGTCTTCACACAGCTTTAGTCAGTTTACTTTTAGCTGCACTAAACTCTGTATAAAGAACAAATTTTTGTTCAATCTTATGTTCTCATTGTCACAGTGAATGCTTTAGCATGACTGTTTCTCCCCTTCGACTACTTATTGTCCTGTTGGTCCTTCATCCCTCTTTCTATTCTGCTGCACCCACTTTCTGTTATGTTGGACCCTCACAGGGCCTCTATTTTCTTCAGTGTATTTCAACAACATTCAACAGTAGCAACTGCAGCAACAGCAACAGCAATAGCAGCAACAACAATAGCAGCAACAGAAGCAACAACAACAGCAGCAACAGTAGCAACTGCAGCAACAACAATAGCAGCAACAGCAACAACAACAACTGCAGCAATAGCAACAACTTCAACAAGCAGTTCTCTGTTTTTTTTTTACTGTTTTATACATTCTCATGCCTTTGTCCATTCGTTTCCGCTTACTCAATGGCTCTTTGGCTTCCTCCTCGCTCGCTTGAGCTTCGGCTTCCTCAATACTCTCTTGACCTTCTGGCTTCCCTCCTCCATTCGCTTTAGCTTCCTCATGTTTATGATGTGCTGAAAATATAATGTCATCGCGGAGGTGTTTCAGCAACGCCAAAATATAATTTCGTCACAGAGCTGTTTCAGCAACGCTGAAATATAATTTCATCATGGAGGTGTTTCAGCAAAGCTGAAATTGGTGTTTCAGCAACACCGAAAGTGGTGTTTCAGCAACAGAGAAACTGATGTTTCAGCAACTTTTCTCCAACTTTTTCAACAGTGTTCAATAGTTTTTAAAGCATGCATACATGGGTTTTACAAGCCCGATAATGTAACCTACTCATACAATATAAACTCTACCTTTTTCACTCCGTCAGTGTATTTGCATATGAGTCTAAGTCTTCCGCCTCCGATAGCTCTATTTGCGTTAAATGCATATACAGGTCTTTGCCGCCATATGCATGTTTATGCCATGGATAGTGTTATAGCACTCTGTGTGCTCCACTTGGCTCCTCTTGTGTGCTCCTCTTGGCTCTGATGGTGGTGCTTCATGCTCTGTTAGCTCCTCTCATCTCCATCTGCTCCTCTGGTGACTCTGTCTGCTCTTGTTTGCTCTGATGGCTCTTTGCGTCCTCTGTTTGCTATTTAAATGCATCCATTTCTCCTCTGATGGCTCCTGATGACTCTGATATGCCTCCTTTCTATATGGTTCCTTCTGCAGCTTCTCTTAGTCCAATGTGGTTCCTCTGGCTTGGCAGTGTCTTTCAAAGACCTCCTCGCTATATGGTTCCTCTCTTGCTCTGATATCCCGTAATATGCTTTGATATGCCTCCTTAGGTAACTCCTGTTTTCTTATGGCTTAGCTATCCTGATGGCCTTGCTCCTATCTATTCATAAATCTACTCTGCATCCCCTTGGCTTCATGTCATCCTCTAGTATCCAGAATATTTCCATATTGACATCAATGACAACCTAGGTCAACAATCTCCCCCTTTGTTATTGATGGCAATATTCTTCTTCTCTCCCCCTTTGACATCAATGGAAAAGGAATGCATACAGACTCCCCCTGTCAAACTGCTCCCCCTATCCTGCTGCACCTTTATGAATGAACTTGAGTGATGATAAAGAAATAACCCCCATATTTTGACGCAGATGTTGGAATGCTTCTCGAGGAAGAGGTTTTGTGAAAGTATCAGCAATCTGCTCCTTTGTACTGATATATTCCAAGATGATGTTTTGTTCACCTACTTGCTCACGGAGGAAATGATACTTGATTGGTATATTTTTGGTTCATGAGTGCATCACTGGATTTTTGCTGAGACTGATAGCACTTGTGTTGTCACAATAGACAGTAATTAGTTGATCTATACATATGTCGAGATCTTTTAGAGCTTCCTTCATCCATAGTATCTGAGAACAACAATCTGCTGCAACAATATACTCAGCTTTGGCTGTGGATAATGATATGGATGACTTTTTTTTGCTGAGCCAGGATACCAAACAATCTCCTAGGAAGAATGCATTTCCACTAGTACTTTTCCGATCATCTATACTTCCGGCCCAATCAGCGTCGGTGTATGCAGTTACTGTCAGTGTTGACTTCTTTGGGTACCAAAGACCGAAATCATAAGTTCCCTTCAGATATCTGAGAATTCTTTTTACAGCTAATAAATGGGATTGTTGGGGAGTAGATTGAAATCTTCCCACCATTCCTACTGCTTGCATTATGTCTGGTCGTGTAGCTGTTAAGTATAAAAGGGCTCCAGTCATTGACCTATAATGAGTTGCATCTACTAGAGGGAAGTCATTATCTTTGCTCAGTTTGCAGTTTGTGGTCATAGGTGTGCTCATGGGTGCACAATACTCCATTCCATATTTTTTTGAGCATGTCTTTTAGATATTTGGTTTGAGATATACACAATCCTGGTCTAGTTTGAGATATTTGAAGTCCAAGGAAGTGGGACAACTCTCCTATCATTGACATCTCAAACTCTTTTGACATGTTTTTGAGAAAATTCATGGATCATTTCATCACTATTACTAGCAAAAATCAGACCATCGACATAAACAAGAGTAGCTAGTAACTTGCCTTGATTTGTCTTTATGTATAGATTACTTCCAGCCACTCCCTTTTTGAAGCCTTATTGTTGTAGGTAGTGATCCAATCTTGCATACCAAGCTCTAGGAGCTTGTTTCAATCCATATAAAGCCTTTTTCAACTTCCAGACTAGGTCCTTTCCTACTGTTAGATAAAAACCTTCTGGCTGCTCCATGTAGACTTCCTCTTTGAGTTCCCCATTTAGAAATGTTGATTTCACATCCATTTTATAAATTTTGAATCCTTTTGAGCAAGCAAATTCTAAGAACATCCTGATAGCTTCCATACGCGCCACTAGTGCAAGTGTCTCTTCAAAGTCAATTCCTTCAATTTGTTAATAGCCTTTGCAGACAAGTCTTGCCTTGTTCCTGATAACCTGTCCTTCCACATTCATTTTATTTTTGAACACCCATTTTCTTCCTATTATGTTTTTGTCCTTTGGATGAGGAACCAGCTCCCATGTCTTGTTCTTATGCTTTTTACTCAAGATAGAAAGATTGATATTTTATTATCAATTTGCACATTATTCCCTCTTCATGTCTCAGAACTGCTTTATCATGGCTTCAACAATGCTTAAGAATGCTCTACTTTAATGCTTTCATTTAGATTGCAAACGGCCATACACCAAGTGTCCAAGTCCAGGCTTTCATGCTTCAATCCATATTGATGTCTCCACAGGTAATATTGCTGTCCTTTCATAGTCCGAATCAAGAGAAAATGCCCCTGAGATTGTCTTTCTTGCTATCTTTCTTTAGATCTGAGTTCCTTTGTGTCTTTGTGCTTCCCCTTAAGTTACTGCCATCTAGTATTCAATTATCATTGCATTTGGAGAAAAATGTGAGGGGTTGTGCCTTACTGTTTCTATATTTCTTAAGTGATCTATATCAGCTTAAGTTATGCTTGACTGCACAACATTCTCCTTCCTATGAGCCATCCTTTCCTTATGTTCTTGTACATATCTCTGCAGATTCAGATATCCAATCTATGACTGTTTTTTAAATTTGTTCTGCTGATTTGCTTCTGCTGATTTGCATCTTCATGCAATGCTTCAGTTTTGTTATATGCTGCCGACTGCTCTTACTTCAAACTCTATTTCAGATGTATCTGTTTGTTTGAAGACTGCCTCTATTAGAGTCTAGAATTTCTTTGTTCTCATATTAAAATTCCTGAGTCAATACATTTAGCATTTGTAATATCAACACCATAATTATTTGCCCTATTACAGAATCATGTTCTTCAATGGAGTATTCCTGAGAAATGATGTTTATCAGGGAATGACTGTTAATATAGTTCAGCAAGAATTTCATAAGGACCCTTCCACTAATAGCTTCAGCAATAATGATCAAGGATTACAGGCTCCCCCTCACTGTATGCATAATCTCCTTTTTTCCTTCCTTCTCCATACTTGTGTAACTTTCTTCTTTTGCATGGTTCTAGCTTGTGTAAGAGCCCATGTTAAGTTACAATCACGTGCCATATGACCAATGTTATGACATTTGAAGCATTCTACATTGTTCATGAATAAGAATTCATGATTTCTTCCTGTAAAATTGTTTCTTGGAGGTTGTCGGAGACTACAACGTCTATCTCTATGATATGCTTTACTGTCTTTTTCCATGTGACCAAAGTTTGTACACGAATAACAATAACCAAAACATGAACTTTGGTACTTGGGAGATGGAGGTTTCCTTGATGTACTTCTGAAACTTTTCTGCCTTGATATCCTTTGATGATAACCATTGCCTCTCGCATTTTTGACATCATCTACATTTCTTCTTGGCGCTGGTTTTCTTCTTGGAGGAGGATTTGTTGTATTGCAGCCTTGATTTTTCTCCTTGCCTTTGCTGGAGCTGGGAGCATCACCATTTCTTTCTGGCTTCTTCACATCTCTTTTGTTTAAAGCATTTTCATTCTTGTTTGAGGATTCACCTACATACCTAAGACCTGATTTGTCAGATGGACATCTGTGATAGCTGAGAATGTCATCCAAGGCTTGGGAGCTCTTCAAGGTTTTGTTCATCCTTTCAACTTTTGTTCTGAGGAAGATAATCTCTTCTTCCAATCTTTCACACTCATTATTCTTCTTAGCAAGTTTTTCCTCAATTTCTTCCTTAATACGAGTAGCTTCATTTGCTTCTATTTTAAGGGAGATGATATCTGACTTCACTTTGAAGATTTCTTCATTCTTTGCTTGACTGCTTTCCATTCTCTTCTTAGCTCCTTGTGCCTGTTTCCTGGCTTCTTGTAATTGAGACTCAGGGGAGAGACCTCTACCTTGTACTGACCAATCTCTTCTTCAAGTTTCTTCAAGCTCTTGTGCCTTTGTTCAACTTGGCTTGACAAGATATCTTCCTGCTTCTTTGCTTTATCCAATTGATTTGTCATGGATATGACTTCTTCATGATGCTTTCTTTTGCTTTGATGAAATTCCTTCTTAAGCTTGGCAAGCTCTTCATCCCTTTCTTGTACTTGAAGCTTGATGAGGTCAAATTTATTCCTTGTTTGATCTTGGTTACCAACTAGTGCTCTCTTCTTAAGTTCCTCATTTTCCTCTTTCAAATTGTTAATTTCTTCCATGGCAATCATAAGTTTAGCGAGGAGTTCTTCTACAAAATCTTTTTCATTCTCTTCATCTTCTAAGTCTGTTTTAGCCTTGATGTCATCATTCTCATTTTCAGCTTCTATGACGGGTTCAGGATCTCCTTCTTGATTGATGGTCATGGTCAGTGCTCCTTTTGAGTGAAGATCATGAAGTTTGTCCCATATATCCTTTGCTGATGAATATTTTCCTAGATTGTTCTTTACAGAATCAGGTAGCCCATTCAAGATTGCCTTTGCTGCTTTTGCATTGTACTCCTTGGATTCTCTATCCATCCTGCTATCATCAATCACTGATTTCCAGATTTCAATCCCTTGAGTCTGTAAGAAATTCCTCATTCTTACTTCCCATATATTAAAGTTCCCATTGAGCCTTGGAGCCTCATCAAATTGATTGTCTTCTATTTTAGTAGTAGAGGGAGACACATCCTTAGGAGGATTGGAGACTTTCTTCCTTGACCTCACCATTTTTGTTCTAAATGTCGACCTTCAAGATGTTAATCTTTGAATGAAGGCACCTGCTCTGATACCAATTGTTGGAAATACTGAGAGGGGGGTGAATCAGTATTTCTTTTTCCCACTATTGTTTTACCAGTTAAAACATATATATTTAGAACATGAGATGAACATCAAGAATAAATTCTTTTATTAATATAAACTATGCAGTAAAATAGATACAATATATAGATGGTTGCAATCAGTTGCCAAGCTCCAACTTGGACTTTGGTGAGGCTCCAACCTCTAGAGCACCAACTCTATTTTGCCAAAACACCAATCTTGGACTTAGGAGCACAAACTCTCAAGGACTTCAATCCTTCCTACTTCTGAGGCTTCAACCCCAAGGACTCCAATCCTACTTACTTTTGAGGCACCAACCCCAAGGACTCCAACCCTTCTTGCTTTTGAGGCACCAACCCCAAGGACTCCAATCCTATCTTGCCAAGGCACTGTTTGATAGTAATCGTTTGCTCTTAGAACTCTTCTCTGCTGAGTTCTGTCTACTTACAGCTTCACTGTAGTCTCCAGGCTACAGTATCAATGACAACCAGTCTTCTTAATAATGAGTCTTTACAACTCTACACACTGCCCACACATAATCTCCAATAGCCTTTTTTTCTCACTGATAATGTCTTCACACAGCTTTAGTCAGTTTACTTTTAGCTGCACTAAACTCTGTATAAAGAACAACTTTCTGTTCAATCTTATGTTCTCATTGTCACAATGAATGCTTCAGCATGACTATTTCTCTACTGGCTATTTCTCCCCTTCGACTGATTATTGTCCTGTTGGTCCTTCATCCCTCTTTCTATTCTGTTGCACCCTCTTTGTGTTCTGTTGGACCCTCACACGACCTCTATTTCCTCCAGCGTATTTCTACAACATTCAACAACTGCAACAGCAACAGTAGCAACAGCAGCAACAACACCAGCAGCAACAACAGTAATAGCAACAACAGCAACAGTAGCAATTGCAGCAACAGCAATAGCAGCAACAGCAACTGCAGCAACAACAACAGCTTCAGCAAGCAGTTCTCTATTTTTTTTTTACTGTTTTATACATTCTCGTGCCTTTTTCCATTCGTTTCCGCTTACTCAATGGCTCTTTGGCTTCCTCCTCGCTCGCTTGAGCTTCGGCTTCCTCAATACTTGCTTGACCTTCTGGCTTCCCTCCTCCATTTTCTTCAGCTTCCTCATGTCTACGATGTGCTGAAAATATAATGTCATCGCGGAGGTGTTTCAGCAACACTGAAATATAATTTCATCACGGAGGTGTTTCAACAACGCTAAAATATAATTTCATCACGGAGGTGTTTCAACAACGCTGAAATTGGTGTTTCAGCAACACCAAAAGTGGTGTTTCAGCAACAGGGAAATTGATGTTTCACAACTTTTCTCCAACTTTTTCAACAGTGTTCAACAACTATTAAAGCATGCATACATGGATTTTACAAGCCCGATAACTTAACCTACTCATACAATATAAACTCTACGTTTTTCACTCTGTCAATGTATTTGCATATGAGTCTAAGTCTTCCGCCTCCGATAGCTCTATTTGCGTTAAATGCATATACAAGTCTTTGCCACCATATGCATGTTTATGCCATGGATAGTGTTACAACACTCTATGTGCTCCACTTGGCTCCTCTTGTGTGCCCCTCTTGGCTTCGATGGTGTTGCTTCATGCTCTATTAGCTCCTCTCATCTCCATCTGCTCCTCCGGTGACTCTGTCTGCTCCTGTTTGCTCTGATGGCTCTCTACGTCCTCTTTTTGATATTTAAACGCATCCATTGCTCGTCCGATGGCTCCTGATGACTCTGATATGCCTCCTTGCTATATGGTTCCTTCTGGAGCTCCTCTTAGTCCAATGTGGCTCCTCAGGCTTGGCAGTGTCTTTCAAAGACCTCCTTGCTATATGGTTCCTCTCTTGCTCTAATATCCTGTAATATGCTTTGATATGTCTCCTTAGGTAACTTCTCTTTGCTTATGGCTTGGCTATCCTGATGGCCTTGCTCCTATCTCTTCATAAATCTTCTCTGCATCCCCTTGGCTTCATGTCATCCTCTAGTATCCAGAATATTGCCATATTGACATCAATGACAACCTAGGTCAACATCATTTTTTCAAAATCTTTCATATATCACTTCATTTTCATACTCACCTCACATCTACTTCACTTCTTACTGCTAGGATTTTGTGTCATCATGGAGATTGATTCTTCACCAGAGAGAAAGAGACAACACAAAGGAGGGAGGATTCTCATATATGAACCATCAGATTGCAATCAGATCAACTCCTATCCTTTCATCAAATAATGCTTTGAAGATGTTCACTGTTTGGAATTTTACAAAAGGGTAAAAGTGAAGCAGGGTTTTATGAGCAGTTGACAAATTAGGTAGCTACACACTTGAAAGGGGAAACTACTGTCATTGCTGGTATTGAGTTTATATTCTCAATGGCCTCGACCTCACTAGAAACTGGTCTACCAGACAATGGCGAATACTGGTTCAAGGGAATGAGTCTAGTTCTTGAGAACTACAAGCCCTTCTTAAAGACTCCATACAGTGACACACATACTCACCTTATGCCTTTCAGATATTTTCTTGAGAAGTATGCTCCTTTAATTAAGAACATCATGAGGTTCTTTACCTGTGAAGGTAGATTCTAAAGGTTGTATGCATATCACATTCGCCTGTTGATGCAATTCACATCTCAAAAGCCACTCAACATGTGCAATTACTTGTTCAGGAGTATTTCAAAAATGTTGGAAAAGATACAGTTGAAGGACAAAGAGCACTCTCTAACCCTATTCCATCATAATCTCATCAAAACCATTGTCCTCCATCAGTTGGTAGAGAGGGGTATGGCTTGGGAAGTCTTCTTAGAAATGGCTCTAAAATGGCATGAGGAAAATGCAGCATCTTAGTCCACAAGCACACCAAAACAACAAAAAGAGATAGGGTCATGTAGCAAACTTGTAGAGAAGATTCATCTACCTAGGCCATAGGTTACCAAAGTGTATAAGAAAGGGCAGAGGCTTGTTTTTTCTTCTCACAAAGAGAAAGGGGCGAAGCCTTCTTCATCGACAAAGCAGGCATCAACAACAAAGGGTAAGAAGACAGTTGAGCATGAATTAGAGATCATTGATCTAGAAGAGGAAGATGAGATTTCAATCATGAAGTAGACCATTAGAGACAAGGACTACGAAATCAAGGAGTTGGAAATAAACATGGAAAGAGGCAAGTTCATTATATCATTCCTTAAACAAAAAAACAGTCAACTTAAGGCAAAAGAGTTGATCTTAGAAAAGGAAAAAGGCAAGTTATTGTAGAAGGTTGGAAAAGGTAAGGAGATCATAGAATCAAGTGAGCCTGAGGGATCAAAAGGTACAGGAAAGAGGAAAAGACCAAGAACTAGAGGTCTCAAGGAAACTTTGCAAGAGGAACAAAAACAAATTTTGCTCAATGAAGACCTTGACCTAGAAGAGAGGATTTCCCTTGAGGTACATCAAGACAAAGAATATTGGCTGAACAATGTGAACGAATATTTGGAAAAGCTCCTGGAGAAGGAAAATAGAGATAATTAAATGCTCAGACACATGGCACATCATTATCAAGCTCAAAACATGATCGCCAATGTCAAAGTGAAACAACTCAAAAACAAACGTGAAGTTAAAAGAGGAGGGATTGTCATAGCGGAGTGCAAGGAGGCTGCTGGCTCGAGGTTTAGGGTTTAGTGCTTCAAACCTACAGAACCAGGATCGGATATGGACACGCACAGGGTCAGAATAGTGGAACTGCTCAGAAGAGGACAAGGATTGACCCGACAAATGGTAAACGGGGGGTCCATTGGGACCCCATCCTTCAAACAAATAGTCATGCAAAAACAAGCAGCGCAGGAGGGAGTAAAGATAACAGGATATGGAAAGCTTAAGCAAGATAGCGGAACAAGCAAAGAGAAGAAACAAAGGGCGCACAGAGAGACAACCAGTAACCCAAAAATGAAAGAAAAGGAAAGCAATGGAAAGGAGGACAGCGGAAGGAAGGAAGATACAGGGCAAAGACACATAGCCCATAAAGATAAACAAACAGAGGAAGAGGGGGAACGAGAGGAAGGGAATCAATCAAGAGATGAAGAGGAGAAAGAAACCGAACCAAACCCCAGCAATAACAAAGCAACACGAGGAGCATGCAAACCAAAAAAAGCAGAAACCCTAAGAGTGGTGATCACAGATCCGGAGATACAAGCCTATAGAGAACATATGTCGGAACATGCAGTAATCTGCAAGTTCATGGGACTGTGGCCAACAGAAAGAGCGCTATGTCAGTGGATCAAGCAGCAATGGAAACCCAAAGGTGATGTTAAACTACACTTAGGAGCGAAAGGTTTTTTTACTGTTGTTTTTACGAATTTAGAGGATAAGGATAGAGTATTTGATGGGGGTCCTTACTTCTTCACTTCAGCTGGTCTCTACATGAGACCCTGGAAACCCAACTTCGTGCCAGAAAGAGAGACCTTCACACAGGTCCTAGTGTGGATCCGTCTTTTCTCCCTTCCAATAGACTACTAGGGCTTGTCAGCACTAAAGAAAATAGGGGATCGACTAGGAACTTTCATCAAAGCCTCGGAAGCAACGATGCAAAGAAGATACACTTCCTGCACGAGAATTTGTGTGGAGATGGATGTATCAGGAGCTTTACACGAAGGATTGTGGCTGGAGTACAGGGATGAAGACTATTTTCAAGCCATTGACTATGAGCAAATCCCCTTCCGCTGCAGAAAATGTCACGAACATGGACATTTAGTAAGAGAATGTCCATTAAACAAAACAGGGGAAGAACCTAAGCAAGAGCAAGCAGTAAAGAGCAGGGATGCCTTCATAAAGCCAAAAGCAAGACAAAGGGCTAACAGAAAAAGAACGAACAGAATAGGGGCAGCACAAGGCAACACCAGTAACGCCTTTGAAATCTTAGAGACAGATACAGATTCAGAAGAACAAAATAAGGAATCAAATACTAATGAAGGGAACAAAGAAATGACAGGCCATAAAACCAAAGAAGGGGAGGAACATCCCCTCAGAGCAGTAGACCAAATGCAGAAGCCAATAGGAGAGCCAGATGAAGATGCAGATATGCTAACCAGTGATGGTGGGAGTGAGGAGATGGAGCTAAATGAGGTTCTAGAGCAGGAAGGAGTGAATTTACCAGTCATGGCAGAAAACTAGAAAACTCAAGGAATAGAAAACATTCCGGAAGAAGAGATTAGAAAGACCAATGATCTATTCATTGCTAGGCAGAAGGCGGAGTTGGACAGGCAAAATAGGAAATTAGGCATAGCAAAGGGAATAGGCAACCATTCAAAGAGCCTTTTATGCAATTCAACCAGCTCGAAACAGAGAAGGAAGAGAGGACGAAGAACAAACAGTGAAGTATCGCAGGAACTGGGTATTTTAATGTTAAACTCTGGCAAGATGAAGGCTCTGAATGCTTTCCTATCTTACCAATAATATGTCTAGTTAAAAATGAAAGTTATATCATGGAATGCAAGAGGGATTAATAGCCAAGCGAAACAAAGACTCCTAAAGAGAAAATTCCAAAAAGAGAAACCAGATATCATGTTCATACAGGAAACCAAGTGTGCTAACAACAACATGGTGAATATCAGCAAAAGGCTTGGTAAATACATCAAATTTATGGAAGTCGCCAGTCAAGGTTGGGAAGGAGGTTTAGTAACTCTTTGGGACTCCCGGGTGATAAAAATTCTCGCGACAGAAGCTACAAGATCGTTCATAGCCATGGAAACTCAAATGATAGGTAATTCTGAAACTTACTTATGCACAAATGTTTATGGACCTCAAAATCTAGAAGATAAATTCTCTTTTCTCCGCTCTCTTTTAAGTTTAAAGCTTAGATATCCCAACTCGGAAATCATCATGGGTGGATATTTTAATATGATAACCTCTCTTTTGGAAAAGAAAGGAGGGATCAGAAAACTCAATAAGGATTCTCAGCTCTTCGCTGAATTCATTGATTCTTCCAAACTAGTGGACATCCAGCCAAAAAGTGGAACTTTCACTTGGAATAATAGGAGAGGAGGCGAGAAGCAGATAGCCTCTCGTTTAGATAGATTTCTTATTTCTGAAAGCATACTACTTGAAGGAATAATAGTGGAATCCGACATCCTTCCTAGTGGAGGATCGGATCATTGGCCAATCTCGTTGGTAGCGGCTATCCAAGGAACCCCCAGAAACAAGCCTTTCAGATTTGAGAAGTTCTGGTTGAATCACCCTAATTTCATTCAACTGGTGGAGGAATAGTGGCACGAACCAATGGACATTAGAGGAACCAGAATGTTTAAACTTCAAAGCAAATTAAGAAACATCAAAAACAAAATTAAATAATGGAATGCAACTGAGTTTGGGAACATTTTCAAGGAGAAAACCATCATAGAGGGAAATTTAGAACAGATTCACAAAGAATGGGCTAATGGGCACAACATCGAGGACTCAACAGAACAGGAAAAAGTCCTGATGCAACAGTGGCAACTACGCTGTTAACAGGAAGAGACCTTATGGAAACAAAAATCCAGGATACAATGGCTAAAGGAAGGGGAACAAAACACCAAGTTCTTCCACAGGTCTGCGCTAGATTACAGAGGGGCAAATAAAATACTTTGTCTCAACAATGAAAAAGGGGAAACTCTACAAAGTCACCAAGAAATAACAACACTGCTCACAAAGCACTTTAATCATATAGCCCAGGAGCCGCAAGCAGACAGAACTGAAGCTATTGAGGAACTAACTCAGGCCATTCCTAAAATTATTACCAATGAGCAAAACCTAGCTCTTATTAGGGAAATCTCATTGGATGAGGTGGAAGAAGCAGTTAGAAGCATGCCGAATGACAAGGCACCTGGGCCTGATGGTTTCACCATCAATTTTTATAAAGCCTGCTGGAGCTTTGTTAAGACTGAAGTATGGGAAGTAGTAGAAGATTCCAGACGCTCTTGCTCTATCCTTAAATCGCTAAATTCTACCTTCCTCGCTCTAATTCCAAAGGCAGAAGAGGCCAACTCCCCAGAGAAATTTAGACCTATAGCCTTATGTAATGTGATATATAAAATCATATCTAAAGTTATAGCCAACAGATTGAAACCCATTCTTCCTGGCCTCATCTCGGAAGAGCAGTTAGGGTATGTTGAAGGAAGACAAATTTTGGATAATATTCTACTAGCCCAAGAAATGGTTCATACTCTTCAGACTAGGAAAATAGCAGGGATGTTGATGCAGCTAGATCTTTCTAAAGCCTATGATAAGGTCAACTGGAACTACCTTGAAGCCATACTGAATGCTTTTGGCTTTGATAGACAATGGACTAAATGGATTCTTGCCCTAATTAAATCCACTAAATTTTCTATCCTTGTCAACGGCTCCCCCTTCGACCCTTTCTCTCTCTCCCGAGGCATCAGGCAAGAAGACCCTCTATCTGCTTTCCTTTTAGTAATCCTTATGGAAGGTCTGAGCAGACTCATCCGCAAAGCAAAGAATGAAGGAAAAATCAAAGGACTACAGCCCCTTCATTCCATACCAGCGACAACTCACCAGCAATTTGTGGATGACACAATGCTGCATGGGACGCCAACTGTGAAAGAAGCCATGGCATTCAAGAAAATACTAAATCTCTTCAGTAAGGCCTCAGGTATGGAAATTAATCTTTCAAAGTCCACTATTTTTTACTTCAATACTCATTTAGCTATTCAGAAGCATCTATCTAGTATTATAGGCTTTCGAAGAGGTAGCCTACCCTCTAAGTATCTGGGGGCCCCTCTGACGGATAAACCCTGGCAAAAGATACATTGGGAGAAAATCCTGGCTAAAATGGAGAAGAGATGTCAGCACTGGACCCACAGGGCCCTCAATTTCACTGGAAGATTAGTCCTCACCAAAGCAGTATTGAGCCATTCCACAGTACCTGTTATCTATCATCCCTACCCCAAAAGGAATCCTATAGCAGATTAGGGCAATCCAGAGATCCTTTGTCTGGAATGGCAATGCAGAAAAAAAAATGGGCGCTTGTTGCCTGGAACAAACTTTGCAAATCGAAAGAATTAGGGGGCTTAAATCTAGTGGATCCTTCCACTATCAACATGACCAGTGGAGCCAAGCTCTGGTGGAGATGGTTGAAGGAACCCAATCTTCCATGGGCTAGACACTGGAAGGAAAAATATACCCCAGAGTGCAACATTCAGGAATTAATAAGGCTACAGGAGGTTCCTGAAGGGTCTCCCATATGGAATTTAGCAAGAAGGAATCGCGACATTGTGCAGGATCACAGCTTTTGGGAAATCTGAAATGGGGAAACAACTTTGTTTTGGGAAGATGCTTGGTAGCAACTCCCAAAGCTTTAAAGACCAGAGTTAGCAGGCCTTCAGAGACAGTGTCAAGACAGGGGAAGATACACTGTCCATCAATACTGGAATCACAGCAGCAGGGACCAGGAATGGAGAGATTGGTTGATCAACGACACAGAAAGATCAAATGAGGAAAACAACAATATAAGAGATCTGCTCAACCAACTAAACAAAAGGAAGATAAGGAAAGCTGAAGAAAAAGACCAGCTAAGATGGGGCATGAAAGGGAGTGGTAATTTTACGCTCAAGGAAGCCAGAGAGAATCTCGAAAATATAGAGAAAATGGAGGTGATTCCATGGAGCAATAAGGTCTGGGATACTCTATTTTGGCCTAAGATTAAAACCTTCCTATGGCTCCTGATGTGAAGGAAAACCCTCACTTGGGAGAATCTTTGCAAAAAATGGTTTAATGGCCCATCTAGATGCCCTATGTGCAATTTGGCTAAAGAAACAATGAACCATCTCTTCAACACTTGCGACTGGGCTGGTCACCTGTGGAAATGGGTAGAAAACATTATGCAAAAGATAGATAGAACCAGGGACTCTATATAGGACACCATCATGAATTGGCAGAACGGGTATTCAAATAATATAAGAATTAATAGCATATGGAAAACCTTGCCAGGATTTATAACCTGGACCATCTGGAAGGAACGGAATAGAAGAATATTTCAGAATGAATACAGAGACATAAAGCATTCGCTAGACACTATAACCCAAAATATAAGACAATTAATCCTGATAAAATGCAGAGCAGAACTAGATAACCAAGCTTCAGTTAGAGACTTACACATTTTAAAAGTATTCAAATTGGATAACGGTAGAACTATGGGCACCTCGAACTGCTAGCAGAAACCAAGCACTGCGTCAATTGGCCGGAGGTGTCCTCCTACAAGTTTTCTCAAACTAAATTTCGACGGAGCCTCCAGAGGCAATCCAGGCTTGGCGGGCATCAGAGGCATCATAAGGAACAATGTAGGGGAAATTCTTCACATCTACAGTAAAGCCTTGGGGGAAGGGACTAATAATGAGATGGAGTTTGCTGCCATGGAACAAGGACTCAGAATGCTCAGAGATGCACAGGTTGGCACCGCGGTGGTTGAGGGAGACTCAGAGTTGGCAATAATAGTGGCAAGGAAGCTCTACGAGGGAGCGAAAGAAAGTAAGGTTACTAAACATTGGAGACTTTCTAAGGTTACAGAAAACATCGTAGGAATGCTGGGAGAAATGAAAGGTCTAATTTTCAGTCTGTGCGACGGAAAGCTAATATGGTTGTGGACCACCTGGCGAACTGTGGAATTGAGCACCCAAACACCACGTGGGACAGCTGTTGGCAGAATGTAGACTGCCCGGAATTAAAATAAAAGTGCACCCAACTCTCCAGGCAAGATCTGGGTGACGACAATTGAGATTGATTTGGGGGAAGAATATTACGACGTCATACTATGATGAGACATGCTGGCATTGCAGGCACCATTAAAGATTGGCAGGGGAAAGAAAGACACGCGAGTTCGGCGCAGTTATGGCGTGAGCAGGAGAAAGAGGATATAGTATCAGATATGATGAATAAGGATATGCGCCACCGAGGCCAGGTCAAGGAGGGGGACACTTGGCAGGAACTGAAGCAGGAGAGAAAAGGTGACCGTAAGGGAAAGAATATGAGCCACTACCCAAACAATTCGCCATCACGCAGAAGTAATTATGATATGACATGCAAGTTGCAAGGAGACAGGCGGTCTTCAGCCGGTAACATCCCAGGCAACCTCTATTTAACATCAACCAAAGGCAAGGGAAAAAGCATTGTTTTATCGTGTAGTAGGCCAGAGCCCATCTATTCTGCAGAAAGCACCCAGAACTATACCGTGAGTGCAGGCACGATCATGGCAGGGGAAGGAAGTCGTAACGCTTCTGCTAACAAAGATCTCAAGGTGGCTAGGGAAATGTATGAAACACGCACTTCGCAAAAGAACAAGCGAAAGATCATTGACCTGGAAGCCATGGTCCATGAGGAAGAAAAGAAGCTGTTGGAGCAGGAAATAGAAGAGGAAGTGGATTGGCTTCAGGACCCCGGAACTGTCACCACGCGGGCCACCCAGTTTGTCAAGACTCAAGCAGGAAGCTGGAGAATGAAAACACTACTAGCTAAAGCCTTAAGCATGCAGGACAATTACACGGAGCAATTGCGAAAAGTCTAGCACATCTCAGAGGCCAAGACTGAGGAACACATTGCGATCTTAGAGAGCCTGGAGTTCAAGGTTAGTGCGCTGGAACAACAGGTCGATAGCATTACCAAGAAGCTCACGGTGCTAATCAAACTCTTAAGGCACACTATTGGACAAGATACAAGGCAAGCCAAAAACCAGAAGGATGAACCGACAGGAGATCATCAAGGCACTCATCCCAAGCCTGCACAGGCAGGCATCTCAATGTCTGAACCAGCTCCGGAGACATCCAGGAATTATGTTGTACTCAAGATGTAAAGGGAATGTTTCTACCGTGGCTGGTATCTGAGTTCTTTCATTTGGTCCTTTATGTTCCCTTCTGTTATGCTGGTTAGTTGGTCTGTCACTTCTGTTGTCTATCTGCTGCCTCATTTAGGCAGATGTTTAGTTGTTTGTCTTTTTTTTAAGCTCTATGACTATGCCACCCTGCGTGGTGTGCTTCTGTTAGTATGGTTATCTCTTTTGGTCAATTATGAAGATAGGCCTACATACTGGCAGCTCTCTGTCTGTAAGTGCAGACTTTTTGTACTATATTTTCCTCTTTTTTAATATAACAAGTTGATTTACACAAAAAAAAGAAACAACTCAAAAACAAGCTCAAGGAGACAAGAAAAGAGAAAAAGGATGAGGGAAACTTGGAGATGGTTGCTAAAGCATCCATGAAGCTTTAAAAAACTCATTTTTACACCTTCCCTCCAATTTTCAGCCAATTCTGAGCATTTTTAGTTTTTTGATAATTTTTGGTCTAAGTTCAGAAAATTGGCCTTTCCAGAAGCGCTGCGCCTTGGCACTACGCCTTTTCCTCAAGTATCCATTTGAAGAAGATTTTATATTTTTGGAAAGGTCTTGGCATCCTCTAAAAACCCACTTGCCTATATTTTGCAGAGGTGGCTTAGTTTGGGAGAAAAAGGCAAAATAGTGGCAAAAAACTAGCATTTTGGACCATTTTTTGACAGGTGCTGTGCTTCTGGAGTGACCTTGGGAGAATGGATATTTGAAGGTCTTCCCGTGCTCCAAATTCAAAAATTCAAACTATTCTAGAAACTAGACTTCAATGGCTAGTTTAATGTTCTCTCAGATATGTATTTGGACCCCTGTAAGGCAGCGGAAAATCAGCTCAAAGTTGGCACTGCGCTTCTACATTTTCTGTGCTTTTAATTGTAAAATTTCTAGTTTTTAGTCAGACTTGGTCAAAGTCAAGATTCTCTTTGTAATGGAAAAATTCATAAGTCTAGGTGATGTAGGCATGAATAAATGCATATCATAGGTTATTTTTTATGTTCATTGGGCCTCATAAAAGAAGAAATCTCCTAATCAAACTCTTTATGAGGTGTTTGAGTTGCACCTTCTCACTCTCACCTGTTGGTTGAGAGAATCTTGGAGATAGTTCCTCCACCAAGGAATTCGAATCCTGAAGGTGGGGAAGTGGTATAGGAGAATCTATAAGTAATATTTCACCTCAGGAGAAGAGGGTTGAACTTTTTGAAAAGGAGGCTTGCATTGTAATCATCTTTCAGCTAATACAGACACAGGTTGGAGCTATTTTCAAGGAACTCTAGCCCAGTGAGTTCATGGTGTTTGTGCTTCTCTCTTTTTGTTTTATCATGGTCTAAAAATGTTTACATACATTATATTTCTTCTCTTACGAATACCTTGTGATAAAATCATCAGAATTCTTGTTTTTTCAAGCTCTGTTATCTAGGTTTTCATGGTTATATGTTTTGTCTTCTTAAGCTAATGAAATCATTCTTAATGCTCATTAGTTTCTCCCATTCTATATCCTCTATACTGCACTAACACATACTCCAATTACAGCATGGCTTCTGACATCTATCTCCTTCTTATGCTTACTCCTGTATTCCCACAGCTTAGACCTACTTATGGCCTCAAACCCTAAGTTCACCAAACCCTTTAAAAAACCAAATTTTCACAAACAAATATATATACGTAGCCTAAGATTCATTTTCTTTAAATTCATATCATTGATAAGAGACTCGGGGAGATCCCTCTCACGTCTAGTAGGGCTAGCTACTAAGCTAAAGTGGTTTGAGGTTACCCTCGTCGATTTCCTTTTCAGCCTAGGAGATTGTAAGGACTAACAGGTACTGTTACTCAATTTGATCATGAGGCAGAAGAATTCTCTTCGTTGATAGCAAGGATGCACGAAAAGGGGGTACTCTAGCCCCCTCCAGCTTATAATTTACAGATGATGAGGTCTGAACCGCGCGAAGAAGACTTGAATGTAAACATGATGCTTAGGAGCAGTATGACCATGGGAGATGGTAAAGGGAAGCAGCCAAAAGAAAGTGCATGGGTTCACAAGGCTCCTACAAAGGAACCCACATTTGATTTAGAACACGCGAAGGAGACATTCATGGAAGCTAAGAAGAGCTTCACGTAGGCCTCCACTTTAGGTAGTAAGGATCAACTAGAACTAGGGATGGATCCTTCAATTCTCACTACCTTTCTGGAGACATGCATGAAACTGCTACGCGACAGCAAGGTAGTCAAAGGACTATAGGAACTTATCACTAGGTGTGCAGGGTCAGGAGAACCACGCATGGTCCAGAAACTTGGAAAGCATGCATTGTGCACAGGAAGGGAAATGAGGTTGACTGCACAAATAGGCGAGTATGAAATGGATCAGGTAATCCTAGATGTAGGTTTGAACGCGAATGTACTACCGAAGCAAACATGGGAACACATGGGAAGACCCGCGCTACAGTGGTCTCCTATTTAGTTATGAATGGTGAACCAACAAAAGGTTTTGCCCATGGGAAGATTGCAAGGGGTCACAATCGATATTGAAGGTGCGAGCATGCAGGCGGATTTTGAAGTAATAGAGATTGTCGATGACAACAATCCCTATCCCACGCTACTAGGAATAGACTAGGCCACAGATATGAACGGAGTCATAAATCTGAAAAAGCGCAAAATATCTTTGAGAAAAAGTGACTACACATAGTAGTACCACTAGATCCAGCCGAAGGACTGCAATACACTAAACCAGTGCACGAAGATGATAGTGGTGACAATTTTGACTATATTTACAAGATAACTACACGAGAAGAGGATTGGATGAATCTGACTACAAATGGAAGGATTTCATGGGAGCGCGAAAGCTCCTGCACTTCAGATTCAGATGAAGAGATAGAGCGATGGCAGAATCGACTGCATGAAGTAACAACGCTGAATTGCAACATAATGATTAGATCATTGTGTTGCGTGACAACAGAGGCAAGGGAGCTATCGACATATGATGGATTAATAGCAGTGGACGAATTTCTGAGCAAGTTTGAAAGCACAGTACCGGGATAGCAACGGTTCGATGCATTGAAGTGGGAACTACGCACAACACCCGCACAATGGTGGGGTACGCATCAAGGAAATTTTGAGGACTAGCGTGGATGCAGAAGGATGTTGTACCTACATTTTGGAAAACCCCAGCTCCGAATGAAAGCTAATCAGTAGGGGCGGAACAACTTGCGCGCCCACCTTTCCCGATGGGTACAGACATATGCTGTATAGTCTGCACAAGTGCACACCACCCCCATACTAGAGAACCAGAACAAGCCACAATAGTAGGATAGGTGACATGTGCTACCAATTCTCTACAACAGAGCATTCGATAGGGTCTGCGGAGTATTGAGCAAGGCTCACTAGGCGAGACGAATTGATTGGGACCTGCACATGCCAATGGTTCAATGGGTCTATAGGACCATGTGCAAAACTCTGGACATGGAAATGATTCCAAAGGTGTGGAACAGAGTAGAGACCGTAATTTTTGAAGAGAATACAAAAAGGAATCCGCACATAATGGCTCCCACAGTTGTGACAATGCGCGATGACCAGGAGGAAGAAATCACACATCTACGCAAGGTTGAACATATAAGGATTTAGGAAGCCATCCTGTGAGGGAACCTTAGACTTCACAAACTCGAAAAGGACCAGGTAAGATTGAGGAAGAAAAGCATTTGGTTGGACGTTGAAATCAAGAGGCTGGAAAACGAAATCACACAAGCATGTCTCGTCAATAAGGCAAGGATGACAAGGCATGATACAGATAATCATACCACTGCATTAGAACATTGTCGCTGAGGAGTTATGACTCTACTGCCATGGCTACAACCACACCTCACCAAACAGAGTAACTAGGGGAGCACACTACATACAATAGAATGCGCAACATTGGTAGTCGCGCAGGCAATTAAGGAGTTTCTGCGGACTATAATGGAAGGCAAGTTGAAGTCTCACACATGTAGTACGACCACTTGACTCATATGGAGCATAGTCTCAGTGCTCCAAGCAGTTGAAGGAGAGTGAGGGACTATAAAAGAGTCTGTTTGGGAGCTGCGCGATGAGGAAGTGCACGCAGAATCAACATGACACAAGGTTCGCACCGCGCAGGTAAGCTGGGAAGTAACCATTGGTGTCATTGTTCATGATGAGATGTCCAATTTAAGGCAAAAGGGAGTGGGCAACGGGCATGTAAGGCACGAACTAAGGGATATATTTGGGGCAATCTACTGCCAAGAAAGAATTGATGGCCAAGAATTGGGTGGAGCAATCAAATTCGAATTCAAAAGGCGTTATAAAACTCCAAGGGCTCACCACGAGACAACACTTGTTCATTTGAGATTTGAGCAGTTGGTTAGAGCATAGAGTGTTGAGTGCCAAGCGAGATTTGAGCTCTGAAGTTCGTGAATGACCAGAAACGGCTCAAGCAGGATGACAACTACCAGGAGAGGTTTGGGCTCTGCGGAAGGAACCACCGATGAGGCTGCGCAAAACCCCACGGTGCATGATGTCCCCAGGGACACTGGGGTCGTACCGAAAATCCAAAAATCTCCTTGAATGCTGAGGCACAAGAAAGATAAGAAGGCAGCAGGACCAGTTTGCATGTCCCTGAGGAATCCGCGGTTCAGTAAACTCTCAATTGAAGAAAAGGGCAAGGCTATCACCATTGAGACAGACAATGAGGAGGAGGGCCTATTGGCTCTTGTTGATGAGATAGAGGCAACAGAAGACATGGAAGAGGACATCCAACCAGTGTGTGATGTAGCTAAATTGCCCAAGTACGTCCCTCCATGGAAAGGGAAAGCTAAGATACCCAAGGACTTGGATGCCACTAAGAGCACACTCCAGACCCCGCTCCTCCTCGATGGAATTATGTTTGAGGGCTCGCACCTAGGTCGCATACCCACAACGAAGTTTGAAGATTGGGACCTCGTGGACAGCAAGAAATTCCCACACTTGGATATGGAGAGCCTCATGAAGCAAAGCACGGAGGGGTCAGTCACAACACTAGAGCTGCGGAAATTGCTGTGCAGTGTGGAGAAGGCCAGATTAATTCATCTGATGTGGATTCCACACTTTCACTGCACGCCTATCACTATTTTTGTCATTAGGTAGCTACTTTTCCTAGTGCATAATGGGTACTTATGGCTAGAGGAGCCTATTCCCATCACAGCGGACCTCATCCATAGGATTTCCCAGCTCCCTTGTAAGGGAAAGGACACTGCGGCGATAGCAGGAAAAAGCAGATATTTGGTGCTCGCGAAGGCCATGAAGAAAAATTACAAACTAGAGAAGCAAATGAGGGGTTACGTAATCAACAACATTAAGGATAAAGGGGTGACCAAAATCCTGGCCAAGAAGGTAATGAAAAAATGTCACAAAGATGAGGTACGAGCGCCAGTAGTTGCACTGGCAGAACAATGTGCGAATGGGGTCCAATTCAACTAGGCCAAGTTCCTCTGCGAGGAGTTTCTGACTAACTACAAGGAAGCCTAGGAGTAGGGAAAGACCTTCTACTATGCGTGGTTGCTCTTATCTATTTTACTAGTAAAAGGGGAACTGCTCAAGGACAGTCAGTTCTCTAGTATTGAACAAGACTTACCAGAGGCCACAAAGTACGCGTCGCTCTTGGCCACCAAGGGCACCAGGCGGATTCGCGAGACCAAGATCTTCTGGATGCTTATGTAGGTGAGCATCCAGATGTGGATCAACAGACGGCCACACCTGTCCCCCACAGTGTACAACAGTCTGCGGAGCTTTGCAGACTTTAAGGCAAACATGAATAATGTTACATCAAGGTGCTTAAGGACCCAACACAGCAATGGACCAAGCTCCCTTTCATCGCTATCAATGATGAGATATTTTCAGTACTAGAATCATGGCCCCCTAAGTGGTGCACCCCGAATCTGGTGGAGATGGATAGAACAACAACACAAAAGTAGAAGGATGCAACCAGTTTTCATGTCACAAAGTTGGCCCAACAGAGGGGCAATGAACAAGCGGCCGAGGAGGTATGGGTTGTCTGTGAGGGAGCAAGGGTAGCCACAGAGCACGCAAAGGCCACTGAAGAAGTAGCAACAGTGCAGTCAATAGGGGCCACCACAACGCAGGACAAGGAGGGCCAGAACTTGTCTATAGGACATAGAGCAAAGGACATAGAAGAAGGCGCGGACTCGGGCACAACTTCCACCGAGCTTAAAAGACCTCGCATCACAGAGAAATTAAGTCCACGGAAAAAGGTCAAAACATCCAAATTTGCCATTGAGCTGATCATAGTAATATAAGGTGACCTCTATGACATCAACGACATGGTTCACGAGGTCACCAAGGAAGCGCTCCAGGATTCCATGTCAGAGAAGTAGATTGTGTTGGGGGCCGTAAGGGAGCAACTACAAGAACTATAGGTGCAGCCCCCACAGGAAGGAACTGTAGCCACCTACGACGTAGTAGGTACATCAGCAGCAGAGTAGCTACTACGCGCAAAGATGGCCAATACTGTAGTGCTACCGGAAGGAGCACTAACAATAGAGAAAGAGGATGATAGAGCCGTGGTAGGCAGAATCAAGGGACTTGGCTTGAATTTGGTTGCCCTTCCATGAGACACACTATATAATAGCAGAGCTCCATGCCAAGGAAGGCCACATAATTCAGGTGATGAGTGAGCAGAAGATCAACATTGAACAACTCAGCCTGCAGTGGGACGAACTAATGTCACAGAACCAGAAAATCGTGAAGACAGTGGATGAAGCATGTCGGTGAGTCCCAGAGTTGTCCATTGTCGTAGACCTACCAATAGAGATGCGAATCCACTGTCTGGCAAGTGGAATCTGAAGCGCGCGCGAGGAAACAACGCAAGTGCAGTTGGAGCTGAACCTCTAGATTGCAACTACGGCTGAAGGCACAGCCTTCCACTCCTCTGGAAGTTATAGAACAGTGCGTTAGTGTAATTCAAAAAGGACTGGAAGAAATTGGATAGGCAGTGCAGGACTGTACCGGTATGTTGGATCAAGCTTTTGATGTCCTCACATCCTTGCAGGAGAACCCCAACATATAGTGCCTGGAAACAAAGGCGCACGAACTACAGGAACACTATGATAATGTTAGGGGAATTGCGTAGACAATCGTCCTCACCCAATGACTAGAAAATATGTAGCAAGAAAGGGCGCTGAAAGAGCAGGTGGATGCCGCCAGAAAGAAAGAGGAACTTCTTAAGGCGTGCATCCAGCCTTGGATTGATGAGGCCTTCACAATTATGGCTGATATTGAGGGCAAGCTCGCACAGATGTAGGAACTATATGCGCTAAGGCAGGTAGTGGATCCTCACAAAGAAGCATCAAAAGATCACATGCAGCAGGTCCAGCAAACCGCATAATAGTGCATCGTAGACCACCGAGCAGTACGGGACCAGTTGGAGGGGCTCCGCGCTAAGGTCGCTGCACTAACAAAGTGACTCGGGACGAGTCATTATGATTGTGTTGGGGGCCTGTTGGGCATGGAATCCCCCCACAACATGTTTTGGGGCTCAAAGCCCAACTTTTGGTCAAAGGTTTTGTAAGACTCCGTGAAGTGCGGGTGCGGAGTGTGAAGTCTAGGTTAAGTCATAGGGTTGTCCACCCTAAAGTAATGTTATGTAATGTAAAGTCATGTTGGCCTACCCATGGTCTTCAGACCATGGGATTATATAAGTTATAAAGATAGTGAATAGAGGGGAGGAAGAAGAGAAAACAGTATGAATGGTTTGAGCTTAGAGTAGGATTCTAAGTGTATTGGGTCGTAGTAGTAGGAAGAGGCTCTGCAGCTAAGAGTGTGGACCCTTGCAACTGAGTGTGCAAGGCAGTGTTTAGTCTGTAATCTAGATTGAATATTAATAAAGAGAAGTTGATTCCTATTTCTGTGTATTGTGCATTTCCTTCTTTACGTTTATACCATTTTATTTATTGCACACACTGATATGATTGCTGACTATGTTGTAATAATCATTAGTTTTACATAAACAAGTTAGGTAATCGGATAATAACAGATTAAATAGCAAGGGACTTGGATTATATGGGTTGCACCCCAAGTAGGGTTGCGTGGAAGTAGCATCGCAGGTTGAGAAGGGACAACAAGTGTGCGTAGCGACAGGTCAGACCATGGACCTCCAGAAGCTCATCAGACATCCCTAGGGTGGACAAACCAGGTTCTAGCACCCTCCCATACTACTTCAGGTGAGACCTCAGTCCATGCTCCACGGACTGTTACCGAAATGGATAGTAGTACCAAGATTTGCTTGGCTAAATCACCTCTGAACCTGGGTCAGGCCCATAGAAGCCAAAAATACTGCACCTCTAATGGCAAAGCCCATTATCCCATCTATCCCAAGCTCAAACCCTATCGTGAAACCCACCATGAGTGGAAGCCAGTACATTCCAGGTTCCACCCCTTTTGTGTCAGCCCCTGGACCTTCTATAAGTGCTACATATAGTGCTCCTTATAATGCTCAATATAGCACGGTTAGCATAGGTCCCCTCAAACACCCCTATGGTTGGCATCCATTCTTTAGTTCTAACCCCCAAGTTCAGATGCCTAGGGTCACAATTCCCGCTATGCATATACTATCCGGGAACGTAACAATTCCCCCTTTGTTTATAGGTCTGCAAGGTCAATCATTGATTGACATGAAACCTCCTTATGTCAGTCAAGAACCTATAGTTAGTTATGTGGCGAGCGGGATCCTTCAACAAGGTCCTAATCAATCCATATGGGCACCCTACTCACAACCTCAAATGAGTCAAGGGGGCACTCCTTATCCTGGGGGCACTTCCAACCCCCAGCCTAACAAGCCCTATGGAAACCCACAATACACGACTATACCCTAGGGCACTTACTATACAATGCAAACTGTGTATAATATTGGAAACAACACGATGGGAGGACCACAAGGATCCTTAATTCATATGTCATTGCCTTGGTCTGATTCAGGGGCATCAAACACCTTGCCTTTCTTGGCAACATTTGATATTCCCAACTTGTACAAACTCACAAATGACCCCATCTATCACAACTTACTTTGGCCACCAATCTTGCATAAAATCCCAACAGACATCCCGAAGTTCAAAGGGAAACAAGGGGAGGATCTAGGTACACACATCACCACCTATCATTTATGGTGTGTTTCTAACTCCATGGTGGATGATAGTATCTAGCTACAGCTCTTTCCCTGCACCCTTACTGGCAATGCAGCCAAGTGGTACATCGAGTTACCATGCACATGAGTCAATACCTTTGACGCTTTAGCGATGGAATTCTTAAAGCACTTCCAACTACCCATCTGTAATGAAACTGAGATGGAACTCCTCACTTCATTACATTAGGACACCACCACCCACATCTCTAATCATATACATGAATGGAGGTGTAGGCGGAGGCTAGTCAAAGTTCCCCTCCCACACTATCTATTAGCGGATTGGTTCTGCAAGTATCTACTCCCCCAAATCACTAAAGATCTCGCCTTAAGTGGTGTGGTCAGGGAAGACCAATCCATCTGTCATGCCCAACACAGAGATTTGATATATTCACAGTATGGCACTTTATACGACATTATTCGTAATGCCCCTCACAACTCCAACGCTCCTGCTACTCAGCACCCTGGAGCGCACGCCGATGGGATTATCGGTGCTACCTCCGGGGATGCTGTAAAACAACTCAGCGGTCACATTTCCTAGTTGTCAGTTGACCCCTCTACCAAATATATTTCTCTTCCTACCACCATTATAAACTTTGTGAAGTCTACACAAAATCCCGGTGGTAAGAACAAGAAGAATAAGAAAAAGACTGCTCCTTCTGAAGAGAAGTCAACAAAGAAGTACAACCTAAAGCAAAAGGCTGTTGCACCTTCTGATCATGGAAAGGATAAACCCACTTGGTTCCCTTGCAAAATCTGTGCAGAAGACCACATGACATATCATTGTCCATGTCTTTAGGAATGAATGGATTTCATCGCTAATATGGACACCAACAGGACCCCTGCAGTCCTAAATAATCCTTTCCCTACTTAGCAGTAGCAACACCTTGTTGCAAACGAATGCAAATGGTGGTTCGCATCATCCTTTAGCTGGTGAAGGACCATCTACTATTTAAAACATTGAAATGGTATATCTACAAACCAGAGCCAAATCTTATGGAGATCCAGTCGCTAATGCTGAGGAAGCCTTCTCGAGTCAAAACCCACCGCCACCCAATGATCTTTATATCAAAAGGCCGATTTCTAATCTTGTTATTTGCCCCCCAAAAGGGGCACTTCATCACACAACGCATAATACATCTACACATGCTGCCCAAAGCTACAATATAGCAGAATATTTGGCGCAAGCACCATTAGCTATGTCATCGCTCGAAGTATTACAAACCTGTCTAGTACAAAGGAAAGATCTGGTTTTGGGAATTGGTGGTATCAACCCTTAGGATTCCATGCTTGCAATTTTCGAAGTGGACAAATGTAAAGCTCCCTTTCACACTAGCTTGCATTTTAGGCACAAATATTTTCGAAAGGGCAAGGAATACATAGAAATTTCATTAACAAAGTTTCTTCAACCTACATCATGTCGGCTTGTTGGCTTGCTTTGGGTTCTCCAACCCTATCCCCATCATTGAATTCACTTAACGCTTTCGACGGCCACACCTTCATCCCAAAAGGTTACCTAGCTAGCTACCCCATCACCTTGAATGGGAAAACAGTAACGGTGGACATCGAAGTTGTATATAGAAAGCTCGACTATAATCTATTGTTGGGTTGTAGTTGGACTTATGCCATGACTACCATTGTGTCTACTATCTTTCACATCATCCTATTTCCATTGCATGGAAAGATAGTCATAGTGGACTAGATGTCCTTTTGCACCCCTGGTTATTCCTCATTACCCGACGGCTCTATACCCTTAGTGGGTGGTGTACTTGACTCTTACATCAGTATCAGTACTGGTCTATTGAAGGGCTCTTCCCTGATGGGTTGTTTCCCTCTTTTGTCACATGTGGTTCCACAAACAGTCTCTACGGTTTCATCCATTCCTCACAAACTGACCGATCCTTGGATCCTCCCTACCCCTTCAAACATTGACACTTACAGAGAACAAATGCCACTATCACCAGCTGAATTGGCCTACCTGGCCATTCAATCTGCATCCGAATACCTGGTCACTTTGGTCATGGCGAATGGTACCACCTCCCCTCCCATAACAACTCCTTCTTTCAATCTCCTCAATCAAGTCCTACCTTCAGACGAAGGTATTAGAGAGATCATGTGTTTAGAAGAGCGACCATGGGAGGACTCTCACCATCGTGTTTTGATATTTGATTTGGAAATTATACCTCTTCAAATCTTGTCATTTGACGCACCTGAAATCGTTTCCTCACCTTATACGACTATCCAAACTTTAGAATCAGAGGGAAACATCGAAAATATTTCAAAGACATTTCTGATCGATATTTCTGTCATGATAGGCATCATAGAAAAAATCCAGGTTGGAGCATATTTCACTCCTAAGGAAATTGCAAGCTTCACCTAACTTTTTAAGAAGTTCCGCGATGTATTCGCTTGGTCTTATGAGGAAATGCCCAGCATAGATCCGTCTATTTTTTAGCATGAGATCAAGATATATGACAATGTTAAACCTGTTCGCTAAAGGCTTTGGCTAGTCCACCCCCACAAAATGGTAGCCATCAAGAATGAGGTGGAAAATTTGTTACGTGCTGGCTTTGTCTACCCCTTTCCCTTAACGGAATGGGTTTCCAATCTGGTTCCTATCGATAAGAAACAAGGAACCATCCACATATGTGTCGACTATCAGGACTTGAAGGCCACGTGTATGAATGATAATTCTCCGACACCGTACATAGACCAAATCATTGACGACTACGCCAGTTGTGAATCATTTTCATTCATGTATGGTTTCTCAGGTTACAATGAGATTGCCATAAAACCAATGGACCAACACAAAACCGCCTTCATTTTTCCATGGGGAATATTTCCTATCGAAAACTCCCATTCAGTTTAAAGAATGTTGGAGCAACATTTAAAAGGGCCATGGACTATGCATTTCACGATATCAGACATATCATTCAAGTTTACTTAGATGACCTTCCAGCCCATTCCAAGAAGCGAGCACAACGCCTAGACCATTTAAGAGTTATCTTTCTTAGGTGTTGATTCTATAACATACATATGAATCTACATAAATTCATTTTCTTTGTCAAGTCTGGATGCTTACTTGGTTTCATTGTCTCCAAGTATGGGATTAGGGTTGATCCCGATAAGGTAAAGGCAATTACTCAATTTCCCGAACCACAATCCATTTTGCAGCTCCAACATTTGCAAGGGAAATCAAACTTCTTACGACGATTCATCGTAAATTATGCTGAGTTGACGAAAGGATTTATGTGCCTACTTAAGAAGGGAGTGTCATACCTATGGGATGATCAAGCTCAATGATCATTTGATGCCTTGAGAAAGGCGCTTATATTAGCCCCACCCCTTAGCACTCCCAACTATGGGCACAACTTTCTTCAATACCTGGCAGCCTCACCATCCTCTCAAGTAATGGTCTTGGTTCAAAATCATGATGACCTGAGTGAGCATGTGATATACTATCTGTTGAAAGGCCTGGCTGGGCCCGAAGTCTGATATTCTCATGTGGAAAAGTTGTCCTTGGTAGTTGTCTTTTCTGTCAACTGCTTCCGACATTACATACTGCTGCGATAGACTACTATCATTGCCTTGGAGAATCCCATGAGACACATTTTGTCTTGTCAAGTCATTGGAGGGAAATATTCCAAATGGATAGTGATCCTCCAACAATTTGATTTGGTTTTCGCTGCTGCCAAGGCAAAAAATTCCTTAGTCTTCGCTGAACGTTTTTCAGATCTTCCCATTGTCGATCGTAATGAGATAGCCCATGATCCTCTTCTGGATGAAGCTGTCTATCTTATCGACTCTACTAGCCCTTTGTATGGTGACATTCTTGTCTACCTCCAAGTGTAATATTTCCACCCTGAACTATCGTTAGGTGACCATCGTCGCATCCGCCACAAAGTGCGGCACTATTTAGTGCTTAACGATGCACGATATCACCATGGTGCTGATATGGTTCTTCGACGTTGCCTCAATCATGAGGAGGTGGAACATGTTTTAAATGAATTCCATGCTAGGGCATGTGGCGGTCATCTTTCTAGCATATCTACTACTCAGAAAATTTTGCGTGCAGGCTACTACCAGTCAACCTTGTTCAAAGATTGTATCAAGGTTGTCTGACAGTGCCACCCTTGTCAAGTGTTTACAAAGAAAATGCATGCTCCTCCAGCCCTACTGCACCTGGTTATCTTCGTCAACCCCTTTTCTAAATGGGGGATAGACTTCATAACTTGCAACCCCACTTCCTCTGCTGGACACAACTATATTATCGTAGTTGTGGACTATTTCACGAAATGGGCCAAAGCCCTTCCCACCTTCCGGGCCGATGGAGAAACCATGATGCTATTCCTATTTAATCAGGTAATCTTTCGCTTCAGTGTGCCCCAGATGATAGTTACAGACCATGGGTCTCATTTTTAGAATCACATGATGTTTGACTTAACATCATTGCTCGGTTTTTGCCAGGATCAACCATCCTCCTACTACCCCCAAGCTAATGGTCAAGTACAGGCCGTCAATGGCGTCTTAAAGACCATGATCTACAGGTTAGTAGGGAATCATAAAACCCACTAGAATTGACTATTATATCCTGCACTATGGGCATATCTAACTTCATTAAAAACTACTACAGGCTTCACACCTTTTCAACTAGCTTATGGCCTAGAAGTAGTTTTACCAATCGAGTGTCAGATTCCTTCCTTACAAATCATCGTTGAACTCTTTCCTAACACCACTGCTAAAGAAGAGAGCTTGCTATACCTAAATCAATTGGATGAAACCTGTCAAGATGTCGAATTAGCACTCGAAGCCCACACGTGCTGAGTCAAAGCCTAATACAACAAAAAGGTCAAGCCTCGTTCTTACCGAGAGGGAGAGCTTGTTTTACTCTACAATAAAAAACATGACCTCTTGGGGGTAGGAACACTTCAACCCTTATGGTTCGGTCTATATGTCATCACAAAAGCCCTCTTAAAAGGGGCATATGAACTTCAGGACTAGGAAGGATTCCAGCTCGTTGAGCCTTGAAATGGGCTATATCTAAAAAAGTATTATGCCTAGTACTGCACTTGGCATGTGCTTTGTAATTTTATGTATTTATAAGTTTTTCTTCTTTTTGGTGCGACTGGATTTTTTGGTATTTCTTGAAGTGTTTGTATCATACATATTTCTCATTATGCAGATGTCTTCATTACACTTATCATATGTAGGATATGCAGATGGTGCCAATTATCACACGTGACAAATTGCATCAGCTGCTTGGGTCATTTACATACCTAAGTTGGAATTATTCCATTCCGAGGGAGTCTTTCTTGGTACAGCCACCAACAATATTGGTGATTAGATGTCTGTAATTTCACTTCTCACTGAAGTGTCATCAAGGGATATCTCCAATCTGATGGTTATGTTAGACTCTCAGCTTGTTGTTATGCAATTGAAAAATCATTATCACGTTCGTAATCCAATATTGTTACGTCATTATTTAAGGGTATGACTCTTGGAACGTTAATTTGAGGTTATCACATATGAACAAATTCATAGAGAATTTAGTACAGTTACTGATTCATTGGAAAACTATGTGTTAGATTGGCATCTATCTCATTCATTATAGATACATGTATGAAAGTAAATATTTAGACAATTAAAAATTTACAAAAACACTTAAAAAACATTTACATCATAAAATACCAAAATATTTGTAGATATATATATATATATATATATATATATATATATATATATATATATATATATATATATATATATATATATATATATATATATATATATATATATATATATATATATATATATATATAGATATAGATATAGATATAGATATATATATCTATATATATATATATATATATATAGATATATATAGATATATATATATATATATATATATATATATATATCGAATCCAGTCTTTTACATCACAAAATTTCCCAAAACTTGGGTGTTTTAAGTACAAAATGGCTGCTAAGATTAGCTATAAACACCTATTGGCTATACCATGTGTCTGCTAATAGATCCTACTGCTCATGAAAAGATAACACTACTCTATCTATCCTCCGAAGAGGAACCAGAAACTACTTAGGCACACCAACTGTGTGTCCCTGAATATGATTGGGGATCCCCCTCATAGGAAGGGGGGCACACCCATTCTCAAGCCCTCTAGGTTCCTCAAAACCTTGTGAAGACTCTCAGCATCACCCCCGCCTTTGGGTAGTTGGGCTCCTCGCCTGCAGGTTGCACTAGTGCCACATCTGTGTCAAGCAAAAAGCTTCATGTCAGTACTTGTTCACCCATAAAATCAGCAAAAACATAACATAAACATTGAAAATCTTAAAAATACTTTAAGTACTCTCAAAATCCTTCTTACCTTGAGGCCCCTAGTTTGTACCAGGCGGAAAAATCAAGTCAGGGTCACCTATGAAGTCCATGCCCTCGTAGGCATAGTCATCGATCATCACAATCTGGCCACTGAGCCATTCGAAGAAATCTTCTTCAAAAAAATGTTGGATGTGTCCTCCTATGCAAGGATCAAGCGATTCCCATCACCTCTGTCTAGGATCCCTAGGATCAAGGATACCTAAGCCCATCTGCAGGCGTGATGAGCCTCATCATTGGGTAATTATATGGGCCTTAATTCACCTCCTAGCTTAGTCAAAACAACTATTCTCATTACTTATTGCATACTTTTTTTTATATTTTGTTTATGTGATGAATTAGAGTTGGATATTTTTTGTGGTCTAATGTGCATTTAATGCAGGATTAAAGGATAAAATAAAGTAATTTTGGCAAAGACCAAGGTCAAAAATTGAATGGGACAAGGGAGAGGGATTATAGGAGGTAAATCGTCCTCATTTACCACCCCTCCATTTGAATATTCCTCCATCATCTCGAAGTGCAAACAGCTAAATCATGAGGACTAGAAGGCAACCGAGCAAGTGAAAGACAAAGCACCAGTTTATCTCGAGTTTCAAAGCCGAGCCTCCCTAATTTTAAGGAAGTCGTTCAAAACTTTAGATGTATAAGTATAGAGGCCTAAGACCTCAGTAGGATTTGGATTTTTGATTGAAAATATCTACTCCATTTTTGAGCTGCAAGACTTGTGACAATTTTTGATGTAATCCATTGTTTTGGTAATAAGAATGAGTTTTGTTTTGAGCCAGCACTGAGTTAGCTCAGAGTGCTAAATCTCTTGGGTTAGGTCCCAACCCTAGTAGCCAAGGCTCCTCTTTATTGTACATGTATTCCAATATAGATTCATATTTTAATTGTTCATTTGCTTAGTATATGTGTTTCCATTACAGTGGTATAGATTAGATTGGTTGTGTGATAGTTTGCTTCCATTTGTGCCTTGTTCCAAGTAGCAAGTTAGCAAGGAGAAAAGGATCACCACAAGGTTGTCATCAGGTGTCTCAGCCTCACTTCCTCCCTCTGGGACCATGACTTGAGGAAGGGACCCTTCAGCAACCCCAAAAACACAGATTTCTAGTTCTTGTATGAGCTTTGGAGTTTGTTGTCTATGATTCAGTATTTGGTTCATCTTGCAAGGAAGATTTCATTGTCATCTTTTTCCATCTCCATTTCTGCAATAGGATCCCACTCGTGCTTTCATTCCCTTCAGCAACTTTCTTCATGCATAATATAGGCAATTGATTCATGCTTTTCTAGTTTATGAAAATGTATCTTGTTGCATAGTTCTTGGAAGACACACATGTTTTAAGTAGAGCAGGTACTTCAGGAGGAGACCTAGACTTCATCACCAATAGCCACCTTCCACTTCACCCACTATTATCACTGAAAATTCTGATGCCAAAGTTGCTTAGACTAGCTTGAGGACAAAGTCTTTTCGCAGCGCATAAATCCTTTAGCAGTTTCGCAGCGCAACCTGTTTTAGGTGATTTCGTAGCGCATAATTCATATTTTGCACTGGCTGCGCTACGAAATTGGGAAATGACAGATATTTAAAGCGGATTGATGGAAATACTGCAGGAAACGAGGTTTGTCAAGCTTGTCATATTTTGATGGTGATTATTGGCCAGGCGCTGCAAAAGATATGATAATGCAACTTCAACAAGCGAAAGGAAAGACCAAGAAAGCTGCAACCAAAAGAGCATCAGAAGCTGCATCACAAGCTGAGCTTGCAAGCAATACCTCAAAGGATGCTTTATTAATGCAAAAGCTCGGGGAGTCCATATCTCCAATGAAAGAAGACTTTATTATGGTTCGTTTGCAATATGCATGTTCTCATTGTTGTCACTTCATTGTTTCTGGCAAACGCTGGGCTTGCAGCCAATGTAAGAGTTGACAATTATGTGATATTTGTTACGAGGCACAAAAAAATCTTGATGAAAGGGAGTGAAATCCTGTCAACAGTAGGGAAAAAACATTTATTTAATTCTGTTGAAGTCACAGATGTTCCTGCAGATACTAGGGACAAAGATGAAATTGTGGAGAGTGAATCCTTTGATACCCGTCAGGCCTTTCTTAGCTTTTGTCAAGGAAATCACTACTCCAGCTGATACCTTGCCACGTGCCAAGCATTCTTCCATGATGGTTCTTTATCACTTACATAATCCTACAGCACCTGCATTTGTAACCACATGCAATACCTGTCATCATGATATTGAAACAAGGCAAATAAGGCATATTTCTCTGTTTTAAGTTGTCAACTTCCAGGAGGTATTTAGAGCAGCTGAAAGAATATTTTCGAAAATTGAAAGAGGTTTTTATTCCTAACATATGGAAATAGGAAAACCTCTTTCAGTTTCTTTAAATTGATTATGAGCTGGGAGAAACGAGTGACTAAAGTTGCGCTACGAAACTGCTGTAGGTGTAGTTTTTAATTTCCTGTTTTACACATCTTCTTCAAAGACAGATTCTGGGCAGCTGGAGTAGTGTTTTAAAAAACAAAAAGAGGTTTTTGTTAAGTACGGATTGTTTCACAAAAACCTCCTTCAGTTTTTCCAAATACGTCTTCTGTGAGAAATTACAAGCTCTGTCTCAAGACATATTTTTCAGCCAGAACATATGGGAGTAGTTGGTTCGATTGCAGATTTATGGGTTAAATATGAAGCTGAAGTGAAGGAAGTTTTCTCAAATGATAGTGCTACTAAAGCTGTTGTTGAAGATACCCTTGATGACAATGAACGTGAGCCTGAGAGCTGAAAACAAAGCCTTGAAGAAGGAGGTTGTAAATTTGAAGATACAGCTAGGTCAACTAGCTCACTGACTTGAAGAAAAAGGTGCCATTCTTAGTTTTGGGTCAATTTTGTTTAAGCTCCATTATTTTGAAGTCATATAAGTCTTTGATACCTATGGAAGAAGTCTAAAGAGTCAGAAATTCAAGCAAAGAATGCCTTAAGACAAATGCACTCTGTTTTAGCAAAAACAGCAGTTTCGTAGCGCGCTACGAAACTGCTGTAGGTGCTGTTTTATAAGAAAAACAAAGAGTTTAATGATGGGGTCAGTGAATTTTTGAATGAAATGCCTCAAGAACGTAAGGGAGACCATACAAGACTCTCCTAGCTATTCAGAGAGTGACAAGTGTACTTTTTGGAGAAAAGGTGAAATATTTTGTCTTTAGCTAAAGCTTTGTTAAAGGTACTTTATGACCGAATTGTTAGGGTTCTGGTTATGGTTTCCGGTGATTTGGTTTGTACACCTGTTCAGTCCACAAGGCTTCCAGCTCATTGGGAATATGGTGATATGCGTTGTTTTTGAAGAATTAAAGAGCTGGGAACATGTTCTTTAAGTAGTGAAGAATAGTGGGAGACAAGGACCGTGGAAACAGGACACTTATCTTAATTAATTAATGAGCCATCTACGCAGCCAGTATCCAAAGCCAGCTCGTTCAATGTATTCTCCTCCAACATATCTCGGCCAAAACAGAACATATACAGGTGTCAAGGATCAGAAAATCATCATGCTACGAGGAAGACAGATTTGAGTTTTGAATTAATTAGGATCTTTTGTAATTACAGTTCAGCACTTATGTAATTAATGAATTAGTTAAACAACAGATAGGAGTAGTTAATAGCAGCCTTCGAGCTCGCTCTAGGTGGTTAATAGTGTATTCCTATATATGGATCAGACTTGGATGTAATTGGGGTTGGATGTTTTTTAAGAAACAGAGTTTATATTGGCTTATGTAAAGACTTGTTACAGTGATATAAAAGACTACTTTTTCTTCTCAGGATTCATACTTTGTTCAGATGCTCAAGATGTATGTGGCTTTGTTTTATCCTTTATGTTTTATAGCTTTATAGATACACAATCACTCTGAATTCACCTAGCTGCTCAGATTTCCTGTGTGTATTTATGAGTTGAGGTTCATTTGAGAAATGTTTTGAGTGTTTAAACATTACATGCCCTGACTTCCATGAATGAGTAGTTTTATGGTTTACTGAAATGGTGTTTGACTCCATGAGCCCAATGGAAGAAATCTTATGTTGTCTGTCCAACCAGAATGTTTATTAAGTCTTCATTTCAAGAGTTAGCCCTCTTAGTGTTAATCATAATCAATAGTTTGTTTTGAGAGAGCCCTCTCAGACTAGGGAGGCTAATCCTTAGTCAAGAGTCTGGTCTGAAATAGTTACATAGAGTCTAACTGATAGCAGCCATCAGTACATGATTTTGTGATAACACCCACCATAGCCATCTCTTGTTTCACCATCACCCTCACTAGTTTTTCATCATTTTTCATTGAAATTCCCCTAGATACATTAAGTGAATCTTGCCATGTCTTATCTTGGATATTGACTCCTGAGTGCTCCTAGACCTTCTAACACCCCATTCCACTCATCACACACCTTTCCAAAGCTTCCCAACACCTCCAACACCTCACAATTAGCTCTTAGTTGTGTCCTGTAGGTTTCCTATAATTCCTACAAGATCATCATGTAGGTTTCTAGTACATCCTATAGGTTTTCTTGAAACGACCTATTTTGAGGCCGAATTGATGGGAAACCTCTAGGAACTCACAAAAAGAATCCTAGGACCCCTCCACACAATCCAACCACTTCATAAACCTTCTAGCCATCCTCAAACACCTTCCATCCACCTGCCACATCCATAAGAACAATTACTTGCATACTTGATTTTTCCTATAAAAAAAAATGTGAAAACAGATTTAGTTTAGTTTTATGCTTGCACATTAGTATGGTTTGATGCTTTGTACTTATGCAACTTAGATAGTAGAATTTGTTTAGTGTTGATTTAGAAATTCCACTTAGCATAGCTACTTTTATGGTTAATTAGGGTATGGTATGATTTAGCATTACATGTTGTTTCTCATTATTGCATTATAGTAGCTCTCTTAGAGTAGATTTGTCCTTCTTGCATTGAAGAATCAAGCGTCTTCTGAATCTATAGAAGTCTATCTTGGAACCCCAGTGGTCTCTCACTGGCTAAATAGTGACAACAAGTAGGCCCATGAATTTTACTTGTGCATACAACACTGTCACCTCCAAGTTTGTACGAACCGCAAGTTGTTAAGTAAAGCTTGTATCCCAAGAGTTGTATCATCCTTGCTGCAATACTGGTGCTCATCACTTTTTGGTCTCATTGCCAGGGAGGTGTTTTAGTAGAATTTGATTACTGCTTTCTTTTCTTCTATTCCTTGTCTTCAATATTCTATTGTTAATTTATTTCTGTAAAAGTAATCTAGTTGCTTCCTTTCTTTCATTTTTCATTATCTGCTTTCCTTTCCATTCTGCAAGTAGGATTTCACTTCAACAAGTAGATTTTTTAATTCTACAGTGATTGTCATTCAATCAACAATTTCATTTCCGTGAGTACTTTCTAGGTTTAAAAAGAAAAGAAAATATGGAACCAACCCAAAAATATTTCCTTTCATGCCTTGTAGGAATAGGGATAACTTAGGGAAATTTTTTCCAAATACCCCCACTACATCCAACAGCCAACCTTCTCTCTTCTTCAGTGGCTATGAAATGGAGGAACCTTTAGGTGAGAAACCTGGCATATTTGAAGAAAATACAGGGGAAGAAGAAGAAGAGGAACCCATTCCTATTGAACCAATGGCTGAAAACCGAAATGACAGAGGAAATAGAGAGAGAGTTGAGGGTGCCTTCCCCATCAGGGAAACCAACGGGGACACTAACATGAAAAATATAAGCCCCTCTGCCCTACCTCATTTCCATGGCCTGACCATAGAGGACCTTGACAATTTCCTATTTTAGTTTGCTATTATATGCCGAACCTATGACTATACAGATGATGAGCAAAATTTAAAACTATTTCCATCTACCCTCAAGGATGTTGCATTGCGCTGGTTCATGGGCTTACCTGGAGATAGAATCACAACTTAGGCTCAGGATGACCATAGGCAATGATGAATCCTTAGAAGACTATGAAGAAATATTCCAACTCAGTTACAAAAGGGCCAGGTGCACACTTGACCTTGAGTGACTAAAGCTAGTCCTACTAAGGGGAGTAAGAGAAGATCTTCTGGATACCTTACATTTGTTAGCAGGAGGAGATATCTACCAATTACCCTATGAGGATATCAAGAATGTCTTTAGAAACCATTCTAGGGCAGCCAAGAAAAAGGGTAGGGGTAGCCAACCTATGGCTAGTACATCATCCTCCAACTCATTCATCAAGGGTGAAATTGGAAACATGCTGGAAGATTTCAAAAGTGAGATGCTACAAGCCCTTGCCTTGTAAATGGACACCATGAACATTAAAAGGAATCAAGAGGAAGCAGAGAGAGCCTTTTCCATCTTTTGTCCTAGATGCACCAAGAGGCATGTTAGGAATGGATTTCCATTGAATTGTATTGAAATTTTCTCAGTCTGTGAAGAAAACCACTCCACAGACAAGTGCCCTTCTTTACCTGGACTCAAAGCTGTATACCAAGGAGCCGAAGGGGTCACTGAGCAGCATTGCTACATTAACCAAAGGACACCTCCTGGGCTTAGACCATACCAACATGGCATGCAAGGGTCATCCCATGCATATTACAATGCCAACCAAACCACAACTATACCTTCTTGGGCCCCCCCACTCATCCTTCCTAGTCTACACCCCCTCCTTGGTCCTATGCATATCAGTATCATTCCCAGCCAGCCAACTAGTCATTTCAAACTTATGCTCCACCACAACCTTAGTGGAGTACACCACGCTAGGGGTGGAGGCCCCAATACAACAATGCTCCAGCTCTATTGCCTCCACCACCTACCCAACCACAACACCTACACTCTACTCCACCCAAGCAACCCCAGATGCCTGCCCAACCAAATCCAAACATGAACAGTCGACAGGCTTAGCAAGTATACAATGGAGAAACATCATATCCAGCTTATGCTATGGAAATCCAAGAGATTAACCTGAGATGTGGGAGAGTTCTCCTGGATAACCAACCTCCCCCTATACATAGGGAGGTTGAGGAAGAAAGAGAGGTAAGCAACCTTAAAGTAAATCCACCCTTTCTTGAGAGATTAGCCCAACCACTCCAGCCTACCCCCAAAGAAACTAAACTTCTGGGAGAATTGAAAAATCTATGTGTAAAGATCCCCCTTCTCCAAGCAATAACAGAAGTTCCCATTTACAATAAGTTGATTAAGGAGAAATGCTTCAAGCATCCAGGGAAGTGAAAAATGGATGCCCCTATGTTGTTGGGAAAAGTATCCAATACGGAATGACCCTATCCCACTCTAAGGGTGATAGTACCTCAGCAACAATCGAAGCAAAGCTATCTAAGATTTCTTCTTTATGAAATGTAAAAAGGAGAGAAAGAGATCCACTAACCGATGTCTTCCGCTAATGGTTGATCCAATCTCACTCCTTTGCTGCTTGCTCCCAGCTCCTTGCTCTTTCACTGGCCCAGCTACACCAAGATCCTGCAAAATGACAAGAGAGGGAAACTACAAGAAGCATACATTCATAACTGGTTCAAGGATTAGAATAAACCAAATACACAAGTATAACAATACATCATTGAGACACATGCATATAGAAGAACCTCAAATGCTTTATTAATGGAAGAAGTAAAGTTCAGGAAGTGATACAACCATAAGAGGCCCAATCCAGCATCACCTTCCCAACAGAAAGAAATCTCCTCTTCACCTCCTTCAAAGCAAATCACCCAATAGTTCTAAACTCAAACCAACAGCAATTCTTTACATTCACAAAATTCCAGCCTCCAGATCTCATGGGAGAGAGATCCTTATATAGAGTTTTGGAGAGAGGATGAGTCAGCCTGAGACTGGTATGAAGCTGACTAGTGTCCTCTCCCATCTTCAGTTCTTGAGTCCACTTGGAGGTTCTTGCTTCCACTTGGAGATTTGGAACCTCTTACTCATCCCTAGGCGAATTCCCTGATCCAAGTGTCATTTTGGAAGCTTCCTGGGCACTGACACATTGAGGAATGAGCCTTCCACTTGTCCAAACTCGCTCAGCGCAGGTAGCCTTTGTTGGAGTTGACATTCAACGCAGGTAGACCATGGAGCAGTTGACATTCAGCACAGATGCTCAGTGGAGCAGTTGACATGATCCAGAATTGGCTTGTTTTTGAGTAATTTCAGTGGAGAACTTGTTTGGATTGCTGTGGTTTGTTAACCTTGTTCCTCTAGGGGTAGGAACAACATGTTTAGGGACTTTGGATCCCTTAGATTATGGACATTTCATGCTTCATGCTGTAAGGCACAAAAATTTCTATAACAGTTGCCCCCTAAAGTATGAGGTCCTTTATCGGGTGAAATGCTTTATCAGGAGGATCCGAAGTTCATTCAATCGCTAGGAGGTGACCTGTAATAAGATACAATACAATACATTATTTTTCATACTGCTTTCATGATCTAGCTGAGGTGGGCATTCCCATGCTCAGCTTTATAAATACATTTTTCTGTACATAGAATAGACAATCGTCTGATGGTAGACTGATAATTCTCTGATGAAATTATCATCCTTTGAGTAGGATGATCATCTGCTGCACATGCTAATGTCTTTATTTCCTGAATATATATCGTAGCCCGGATGGATGAAACTAGATCTGGGGTCTTCAAACTCGTCCGATCTTCACTCTAAGTACAAGTCGATCCGTGTGAGAATTTCTTGGAGTCGAACATGGAAAGACATCGCTTGATTACCAGTCAATGATGTAAACTGTTAACAAGCGCGAGAGGAATCACCGATAATGATGATGACCCTCAAGGTACTGCAGTACAATTCACGTGGTGTGAATAGAGGACTTGGCGTCGAACACCACGCAAAATCTTTCGGTCGAAGGTCATTGATGTATACCTGTCGCCGGAAGTGAGAAACTTGCCATTGAGGCATGCAAGCTTCAAAGTACTGAGGGGGGTGTTCCTAGATCAACTTCCTGGATAATGAGCTGATGTCGATAAGAAGCGATCTGTCAAAGGAGGGCCTTAATGAATCCCACATCAGTGACACGGAACGGAGCTAATGATTGTGATGAAGGTGAAAACGATCTGTGACATATGATTCAGGGTGGCGGTCATGAAAGGATGAAAGATGATGTATGGTAGTGGATGGGACACGGTTGACTCTTTCTGAACAACATCTCTTGAACATATAACGACACTGATGCGATGGATTGGTAGCATTACCCCAAATGTGGATGGTATGGCGAGACCATGGTGATATGACTGGTGAATGAAACAACCCAACCCGATGTGGTACGGAGGAAAAGTGTCATGTTCAAGAGCGACTTGCTACCATTAAAGCTTTGAGTTTCTCCCCATTTTTCCCCAGTCATTTCTGACCAGTATCTCTTTATTTTTGTCAAGCTTGAGGAGGATAACATATGCTTGTTCTATAACCTGCCCTTCGGGCAAGCCCATCGCTATGTTTTAACGAGCCTAGCGATAGTGAAACTCGTTCTCGTCTAAAGACAAGTTTGTCGCTATTTAACGCATTTAACGAGTCTAGCGACAAAGACAACTCGGTCCTTTTCATTTTTAGAGAGTCTGAAAAGGTACGTAAAGTTAACTCCAAAGGTCCTTTTTCGTCATCTAATCCCTTAAGTCCGAAAAAGTATAAAACAATACAGAAGGGATGAATGTTCGATAGTTTTATCGAGCCGAACTAGACAAGCGCTCGATCTTTTTGTGCAATAATCCCTCGGGTCCAAAAAGATTAAAATCTAGAGGAGGGATAGCTCTTCCGGTCGCTTTAACGAGCTGGAAGGCCAAAACTTGGCAAACTTTTCATATTTTATGAGTCAGATGAAAAGAGCTCAAAGAAGACTCGTATTTTGAGGAACGAGTGATAAACAGGGATAGCAGCAGATTCCAGGTACAGGTTGGAATTTTCCAATCACGGCAATGTCACAAGGATGGCTAGGTGAAATCACTCTTCGCAGTTGTTCCTCAAAATAGGTAAACAATCAAGTGGAAGTGAATGATCGGCCAAATGAGAAGTGGAGGTGACGGTGCAAACACGACCAAGGCTTTTATGGCTGATGAATTTACGATCTCAAATGGTTATTTACAGGTTCATTTTTTCTGGATGAGCTTGAACTCTAGGGGGAAGATTTCTCACAGGTTATGTTTATTTTTTAACGAGCATGAAGTCTGCGTTAAAACTGCTTGGTTGTGCGTTTATTTTTTAACGAGCATGAACTTTGCTAAAACTGCTCGTTTATACCAGTCATAAGATAAGAATGTCTCCTCGAGATCCTATTTTTTATGGAGCTTCATCTCACTTAAGCTTTGCTCCATATCCTTTCTTTATGCAAGTTTGGTTACGACTAATCCAAAAAGCAGATAAATAATCGCTCCTTGCTTGCACTCCAAAAGGTTTGCATGCCCCCAGGTATAAAGTACAATTTCAAGGTTACCCCTCCGGTTTCCACATCTGCTTTTCTTTGGGTGTTCACAGCTACTTGTCTCCTTGCTAGTCTAATTTTAACGGGACTATACGAGATCACAAGAGAGCAGCTACTTGTTTTTTCTCGCTAGTCTAACTTTAATGAATTCTTGCAAGATCGCAAGAGAACAGCTACTTGCGACAAGAGAAGAACACTACTCAAAGATAAAAAAAAAAATTTACCAGGGAAGGCATACCTCTTTCAGGTTATCCAAAGATCGTTCCATTAGCAGATTAAACAGAACATTCCTTGGCGGTGTCTACCGAAGTAGACAAAGGTGAGGGGCGTCGCCTTAAACACATAACTTTGACAAAAGAATCTTGTTCCAGAACAACCCCTCTTCCTTCTTTCGGACGGGGTACAGACTAGTCATATTCTCTCGCGGAAATTCTACTTTATACCCAGGGTTTTCTCTGCCCAAAGCAGACCAGGATGCATGCCCCCTGGGTTCCAGTCCTATCTTCCGAATCACTCGCACTCATCGAAAAGAAGGACTGGGGGTGGAGACATTTCTTGATTGAATAGACCATTCAGGGTTGGTATGTGACTATTTGCGATGCGTGATCCCGGAAATGAAAGTTGGTCTACGAGCTTGACCATTCTTCCTTTGTGTGGAAAACACATTACTCTAAAGAGTGAGGAGACTACTGCTCCCATGCAATATATATAGTCTCGTCCAAGGAGTAGGTTATAATCCAAGCGTCCTTGAATGACCATCACGTTCATTTGAACGGTCTTCCCTTTCAATGTAATGGGCACATTGGGGAGGATCCCTAATGGTCGACTGGTTCCTTTATCAAAACCCGAGAGATTTCTTATCTCAGGCAAAAGCGCCGGGGAACCCAGTGCTTTCCAAGCAATAGAGGAAAGGATACTCACAGATGCCCCTTCATCAATGATAGTGCCAGCCATTACCATTCTGTATATTTGGACTATAATTCTGAATGGTATACTGGCTGGCAACCGGGGTCTGCCTAGTTGGTTCCAATCAAAGGACACAACCAGGTTGCTTGGTGGTGGGACCGAATACACGGCCGGATATGACCCTGACGATGTTCCTTCCTGCGATAAAGGAATGGGCGCATTGCCCCGATGCTCGTCAGAGTCTGTGTTGATGAAAAGAATCTGGATGGTGTCATCCTTATTCTCTTTAATGAGGGTGTCATTTGAAGATGAATCTTTAGTGATGGTGTCATTTGAAGATGAAACCTCTGAAGGCAGAACCGGGTCAACTGCCGTTTCGACCTTTGGACTTTCGTCCGGTCTGGATTTAATGGGTTCATTTTCAATGACTGACGCTTCAGCTGACCACTTGAGCGGGCCAGCTGTATTTTCAACCAACGAAGGACTTGGCACGAGTTTTTTGTATCCAGGAGGAAGTCGTAACGGTGAAACCGGACGATCTTCCAAAACTCTCTTCGCTTCATCTAAGAAAGGACAACGGTGGATGGCGTGATCGCCTTCGCACAGTTTGCAGGGGGATCTTGCTCCCCCTCTTTGTCTTGAACCTTCACTTTCACTGGTTGACGGTAAGCATTCAACATGGCTATCAGAGGTTGATGCTCCCGAATTGTGCAAACGAGGGGACCAGTCCCTTAGTATCCGGGGAATACAGGGACAATCTCTATGGAAGTGGTCTCCTCTACATATGACACATGGCGATTTAGGCCCGGTCTGTGCTGTGTGTGGATTTTTGTCAGATGTCTTTTGCTTGCCCCCAGTCGCCTTTGGCTCCTTCTGCTTCTTCTCTCTCTTCTTCTTCTCCTTCTTCTCTTTGGGAGCTTGGCTTTTGCCGGCTCTACCTTGCGAAGAGGAAGGATTGGAGGAAGAGTTATAAGAAGTAGAAGGCTAGAGGGTAGCTCTAGACTGATCTAACTGTTGACTCGACTATTCAGGAACCGTGGTGTTCTGAACCACATTGGTTGAGAATAGCCAGACTGGCAGGCCAATTGTCAGTCCTGGAAGCGACAATGTGGCCATGTGGGGTGCACCAACATCTCCCCAAGAGGAGAAAGGACTAGGATTTCCATCATGGGAAATTCCTTGGTTGGTGTGTTCCATGTTCTCAACCTAAAGATCAACGCAGGAATAGAAGGTGATTATGTTCCATTTAAAATAAATTTTATAACGACGCTTTAGACACAACTTGCTTTTTCACCTTTTAAGAGTCGAGAAAAAGCTAAAGATGACTCTAGTCTCCTTCGATGTTTTAACGAGCCCGAAGTGACAAATTCTCGGATGGACTTTTTTAGTTATAGAGTTTGAAAAAGGCCAAAAGAAACTGCTCTGGAGTTCTAGGCAGAGGGTGTGCCAAACTTTTCGCAAAACCACAGAATACGTTTTACGGTACGGGTGGTCGATCTTCGTGAATGCTGTGTTCACTGCATTGCGATCAGTAGGGCGGCCGACACGGCTTCCTATGGATAAAGGCTTTATTCCTATAGGGGTCTCCCAATATATACGCGACGGTACGTGGGAGCACAAGTCCGTATTGATACTTATCGCTTCACCGTGGAGGAATCACCCAACCACTCAACGCTAAGATATCACGTTTAATGACGCCGGAACATGTCTCTAGCTTAGACCTCTATGTGCTTGCGTTATGTTTCAAAGCGTTGTTATGTAAATTCAATTCATTTTAGGTTGATATTGTTTAGCAGTTTGCCTTTATGGATCACCACGAGATGTATGGTACAACTCCTAAATGCAGTCTAAAGATGAGAAGCAAGCTTTTTCAATCTTTTCAACTTATGAAAATCTTAACTACTGAGGGAAAAGAAAGACATCATCTTTTCACACAGATCATAGAGCACACACTAATGCACTTTTTCCTAAATCAACATGCAAGCTGTCAAAATGCTCATGCACAATGCAGGTATTTCTTTTCTCTTTCTTAATGTTGATGTACTACAAAAAGAAAGCTGTTGTATAACTTTGAATTCAATTTCAAGTGAAAGTAAACAAGCTTTTGTCCAAAATCAAAAGACACCTTAAGATTTACTTGTTTCGACACTAGAAATACATAAATTCAAACCATATGACGAAAGCAAAAGCTCAATCAGCTATGAACAGCAAACAAACTAACTCTTAAGATCAAAACGACACTTATGACAGGTCTAGATCTAAGAGGTCACAGCAAGACTAGTTCACTTTCATAATGGGAAACTGTAAATGATGTAAGAAATACACAAAGAACAAATGCAGTTTCTTTATACAACCGAGGCGGAATAGTGGCAAAGAAAGGTGGTTTCAGATAGGTACATTGGCTGATAACAGGCTGCAAAAACAGGGATGAAAACAGGGCAACAGAAATCAGAGAACCCCAGTTGCACAAGGCCTAACTGGTTCAGCGCAACCTCAACACTGTCAGTTTGACATTCAGCGCAGTTGCGCTGAAGGATAAACTCTTGTTTCTCCTGGGTTCTGGGTCACAAATTGCTCAAAAATCAACAGTTTTTGGCCAAATCAAAGCTATCAATCAAGTACACACTAAAGGATGATTCAAAGGAGGATGAAAAGCTATCACTAAGAGCTGTTCAGAGTCCTTGTGGATCAGCTCTTCAAATCATAAACATGCCCAGAAACTGAGCTAGAGTAGCTGCCCTCTACTTTGCATTTGAAAGATCCAAATGCAGTTCGATTCGGTACTTCCTGTGTTTAGGAAATGAATAGCAAAAACACAAACAAACCAACAAGATACGATCCCCAGCGGAGTCGCCAATTTGTTGTTGGGAAAAGTATCCAATACGGAATGACCCTATCCCACTCTAAGGGTGATAGTACCTCAACAACAATCGAAGCAAAGCTATCTAAGATTTCTTCTTTATGAAATGTAAAAAGGAGAGAAAGAGATCCACTAACCGATGTCTTCCACTAATGGTTGATCCAATCTCACTCCTTTGCTACTTGCTCCCAGCTCCTTGCTCTTTCACTCGCCCAGCTACACCAAGATCCTGCAAAATGACAAGAGAGGGAAACTACAAGAAGCATACATTCATAACTGGTTCAAGGATTAGAATAAACCAAATACACAAGTATAACAATACATCATTGAGACACATGCATATAGAAGAACCTCAAATGCTTTATTAATGGAAGAAGTAAAGTTCAGGAAGTGATACAACCATAAGAGGCCCAATCCAGCATCACCTTCCCAGCAGAAAGAAATCTCCTCTTCACCTCCTTCAAAGCAAATCACCCAATAGTTCTAAACTCAAACCAACAGCAATTCTTTACATTCACAAAATTCCAGCCTCCAGATCTCATGGGAGAGAGATCCTTATATAGAGTTTTGGAGAGAGGATGAGTCAGCTTGAGACTGGTATGAAGCTGACTAGTGTCCTCTCCCATCTTCAGTTCTTGAGTCCACTTGGAGGTTCTTGCTTCCACTTGGAGATTTGGAACCTCTTACTCATCACTAGGCGAATTCCCTGATCCAAGTGTCATTTTGGAAGCTTCCTGGGCATTGACACATTGAGGAATGAGCCTTCCACTTGTCCAAACTCACTCAGCGCAGGTAGCCTTTGTTGGAGTTGACATTCAACGCAGGTAGACCATGGAGCAGTTGACATTCAGCGCAGATGCTCAGTGGAGCAGTTGACATGATCCAGAATTGGCTTGTTTTTGAGTAATTTCAGTGGAGAACTTGTTTGGATTGCTGTGGTTTGTTGACCTTGTTCCTCTAGGGGTAGGAACAACATGTTTAGGGACTTTGGATCCCTTAGATTATGGACATTTCATGCTTCATGCTGTAAGGCACAAAAATGTCTATAACACCCTACCATTAATGTCATTGGGCAGTTGTTTTACTTAATGCTAGGGTAGGTAATATGTCCAAAATATTTGGACCCTCGAAGCTCTATAGTAGATGTGCACATCAATGGCACCATTGTCCCACACACTCTGATCGATCTTGGGGTTGCCATTAATGTGATGACCAAGGACACCATGCTAAAGCTCAACCTCCAAGGGTCATTGAGGAAGACCAAAATAGTTCTGCAACTTGCAGACCCTTCCATAGTAACCCCTGAGGGAATTGTGGAGGATGTGATGGTCTCCATTGACTCTTGGGAGTACCCTACATATTTCCTAGTTATCTAGCCTAAGGCTAAGCTTACTGGTTATCCTCTCATCCTTGGGAGGCCGTGGTTGGCCACAACTGATGTTTACATTAGCTATAGAGCTGGGAATATGACCATCAAGAATGGGCATATGTCCAAGAAGTTAGTCCTATACCCTCCTGCTCAACCTTCTCTAGAGCATGATTTACCTTTATGCTTAGAGGAGGAGGAAGAAGATGAGGTTTATTCCACCCAACATTATTCTTTGGAGGCAACCATGGGAGGAGGAAAACAAGATGCGGATGAATTTATTGAACACCTGCTCCAAAGTCCAACTCCTAGTTCATTACCTTTACAAGAAGAAGTAAAGGAAACCAAGAACAATCATCCAATTGACTTATGCTTGGCCGATTCCAACCGACACCATGTAAAAACCATAGAATTTGGCTCAGAGAAAACCTTGAAAATTAATCCATCTCTTTCTGCTCTCGAAGAGGAGAAGCTATGCAACATGTTAAAGGAAAACCTAGAAGCCTTCACTTGGAGTTACAAGGAAATGAAGGGAGTACACCCCTCAGTGTGTACTCACCACATATACATCAAAGAAGGTTGCAAGCTGGTTTGACAACCACAAAGGACGATGAATCCAACTCTTAAAGATATAGTCAAAGAAGAACTACAAAAACTACTAGATGTAGGATTCATTTACCCTATCTCTGATAGTGAGTGGGTATCCCCTTTGGTGTTAGTTCCAAAGAAAAATGGTAAGTGGAGGATTTGTGTCAATTATAGGGAGTTGAACAAAGCCACAAAGAAGGATCATTTTCCTCTACCCTTCATTGACCAAGTGCTAGATAGCCTGGTAGGGAAAAGGTTTTTCTCTTTCTTACATGGATTCAGTGGGTACAACCAAATCCAGATCTGCCGAAAATACCAAGATAAGACCACATTCACCTATCCTTGGGGTAATTTTTCTTATAGTGTCCTTCATTTTTGCCTATGCAATGCTCCTGCCACTTTCCAAAGAGCAGTCATGAGTATTTTCGCCGAACTAGTCCATGATACGGTGGAAATTTATATGGATGATTTTACACCTTATGGCTGTGATTTTCAAGAAGCCCTAGCTAACCTAGGAAAATTACTGCACAAATGCATTGAAATGAACCTATCTCTTAGTCCTAAAAAATGTGAATTCTTAATGACTAGAGGGACTACGCTAGGTCATTCAATATCTCAGCAAGGACTGCATGTGGACCCAAACAAAATATCCATCATCCAAAAGGTCCCACCTCCTCAAAAGTAGAGAGATGTTAGAGGTTTCTTATGGTTAGCTGGGTACTACCGAAGCTTCATAAAGGACTTCAGCAAGTTGGCCTCTCCTTTATTTGGGTTGCTGGCCAAAGATTCTGAGTTTATATGGTCAAAAAGTTGTCAAGAGGCCTTAGACATTCTAAAGGGTAATTTCACTACTGCGCCAGTTCTCCGAGGCCCAAACTGGGCCCTCCCCTTTCATATTCATGTTGATGCCTCACACAAAGCCATAGGAGAAACCCTAGGTTAGGTAGAGGAAAAATTTCCTTATGCTATCTATTTTATCAGTAAGAACTTGTCAAAGGTTGAGCTAAATTATATAGTGACCGAAAAGGAACTCCTGGCTTTTGTGCATTCATTAAACAAATTCAGGAATTACATTACAGGCTGTAAAACATTTTTGCATACTGACTATGCTGCAATCAAATATTTAATGAACAAACCAGATGTGAATGCTCGAATTATAAGGTGGTTTCTTTTATTACAACAGTTCGATCCAACCATTGTTGATAAGCCTAGTAAGGAAAATGTTGTTGGAGACTTTTTATCCAGGGTAAATGTGCCTACAGGTGAAGAAGGAATGGTGGATGACCAGCTACCAGATGAGCACTTGTTTGCTATTTCAATTCTCTCTCCATGGTTTGTTGATATAGTGAACTATTGGGTATCAGCACAGTTCCCACCAAACTTTCCCTCCCAAGAAAAGAGTAAGATATTCAGGAAAAGCACCTCCTTCACTTGGATTGGGGGAAATATTTTCAAAATTGGCCCAGATCAAATCTTGAGAAGGTGTGTCAGGGAAGAGGAAGTCTTTGACATCCTTCTGACCTGTCATGATGGGCCTTGTGGAGGTCACTTTGTAGCAAAGAGGACAACATTCAAAGTGTTACAAGCAGGCTATTGCTGGCCCACTCTTCATTAGGATGTGAAAAAGTACACTAGTCAGTATGATCAGTGCCAGAGGATGGGAAGGTCTACTCTAAGGGATGAAATGCCCCTACAGCCTCAAGTGACTTTCGAGCCATTTGACAAGTGGGGCATGGACTTTATTGGGTTTATCAACCCTCATTCAAAGAAAAAATAGTACATTATTGTGTGCATTGATTATTTGACTAAATGGGTTGAAACCAAGGCAATTAAGGCAGCAACAGAAGATAAGGTGGTTGAGTTCCTAAGGGAAAATGTATTCTACAAATTTGGGTACCCTAGAGAGCTAGTCACAGACCAAGGTAGTCAGTTTACCTCTAACATGATTGAATACCTGCTCACCCTTTCACAAGATCAAGCATAGGACATCCACTCCCTATCATCCACAAGATAATGGGCAAGTGGAGGGAATCTTAACCAAGGTAGTGAGCAGCAAAAGGAAGGATTGGGAAGAAAGACTAATTGAGGCCACTTGGGCCTATAGTACCACATGGAAGACCACCACTGAATTCACACCCTATGAGTTGATCTATTGGAAAAAGGCTTTGTTGTCCATTTAGTTTGAATATAACACATTAAGGATGGAAGCCCAACTAGATTTGGATCTCAGCAATGCACAAAATGAGAGATTGTTCCAATTAAATGGCTTGGATGAATTCAGAATGTAGGCCCTCATACATACAGGGATAGTTCAACTTTAAAGGAAGATCTGGAATGATAAATATATTAAGGAGAAGCAATTTTAAGAGGGCAATTGGGCATTGTTATATGATTCTTGGCATAAAGACTTAAAGGGAAAGTTAAGGACAAGATGGCTCAAACCTTATGTTGTGGAAAGATGCCATGATAATGGCTCAGTGCAAATCAGAACTATAGATGAAGAAGCCATTCCTTTTCTTGTTAAAGGGCATGGATTGAATATGTACAAGAGACCTTTATCAAAACAATATTCCATTGATAATATCAATAAAACAATGATGATGGTGGAGCAAGTTCTATCTCCTCCCTCATCAAATCATTGAAAAAAAAAAAGAATAAGGACTCAGGTGAAAACCTCCATGAGGCGCCTGAGTCCCATCTTTAGGTTGAAAATCTCGTGAGGCAGCCCAATGATAAAAAAAAGGGGAAAAAAAGAGAAAAAAACAAAAATAAAAAGAGAATAAGAAGATCCTTGGATGAAAACCTTCCTTGAGGTGCTCGGGGAAAATAGCTAGGGTTAAAACCTCTCTGAGGCATCCTAGTTATTTTTCAATATATATATATATATATATATATATATATATATATATATATATATATATATATATATATATCTATATATATATATAGATATATATATGTCATGAAATATCCATTTGCAGGTGAGCGAGAAAGATAGTCAAGGAGCAAAAGAGGACCCCAAGGAGACCCCCACCTCTCACATATTCATCTTCTCCACTCCTTACCATGCATCCCTCCATCATTTTTGTCATTTTTCCACTCCATTGCTTCGATTTATGCAAAGATTGTCTTTTCTACAAGATCCCTTGAAAACCTACAGGATGATCCTGTAGGAACTATAGTGACCCAGAAATCCTACAGGAAGCAATCCAGAGGCATGTGATGGATTTGTTAGGTCCCTAAAATTCACCCTATGCATGATCTAACACCTGACCTTGTCCACCATCATCATCCCTACACTCACCATTCAAAAACAAAAAAATCAGTTTCAGCAGTTTATGCCAGTCTTAGAGAAAAAAGAGAAACAGAGAGGATTAAGAGCATTACCTGAGTATCCTTTTCACTACACACTTCTACTCCTTCCTTCCATCCATTTCATCATCCTCATAGCCCAAGCCAGCAACATGATTGAATAATTCTGAGGGAGAAGCAACTACAGGACATCCTATAGGAAATCTTGTAGCAACCTATCTCACAGAATGCCAATCACACCTGCAACAGGTCTTCACTAGGATGATCCAGGAGCTCCACAGCAGCAGCAACATAAGATCGTTAGCCACAAATACCAGCAAAAGCAAAGAAACCATTAGCAAAAAGAAAAAGGAGGAATAAGGATGGCATGCAGAAATATACAACGCAACACCTCTAGTCTTCAACAACTGCAGCATAGCATCAAAACCACAGGTAAGTGTTATAGCTCCAAATCTCACTCTTATGGTTTGTGATGCTGCACTCATGGCCTAGGGCAACCCCTCCTTCCAGACCTGGTCCAAAAATTTAAAAAACAGTGTTTTATTCCCTATACGAGATATTGCCCTGAGTTAAACGCGTGTACACGCGGGTCTGTCATACCCAACCCGCGTGTATCTATTAAAACACTTAAAAAAATAATAAATTCCTCTTTTTCAGGCGGAGATCGCGGGTTTTACCTGCTGGATCACCTGTTAGTGCCCGTGGCCCAACTGTTCCCAACCAACTCCTAACTAAAAAACTACTTTGGAGAGGGTATAAAAAGACACCAAAGGGAAGGCCAAGGAGAGAGAGGAGAGCAAGATCATTATGCTGAGATTTTTCCCTTAGACCAGGTCTGAAGTCCTTGGTGCTTTCTGCACTTCCCCCCATTTTGCATAGGAAACCCTTGTTTCCATGTGTATTGGTGATCATTCATCCTTGATATCATCATTGAGTAAGACTTGGAAGGAGCTCTTGTTGGAGGCTTGAGGCTGGAACGAATCCGGGAGGAAGCTTTGCTTGGAGCCTGCTGAAGGTGTTCAGGTGATATCTTTCCGATATATGTACTTTATTTGCCTTTATATATAAAGAAACACGTCTTTGTCCCCGAAACAGTCTTTCTTTATGCTTATGAGATTCTTGTCTTGAATTCTTATGCAAGTGGTTACTTAAAGATTTTTATAACTAACTTTATAGCATAAAGATGGTTTATACATAAGTATCCGTACATGTACTGTTGTGTTCTTTGATTTGTTTGTCTTGCAGGTCAAAGAAAGAAGAAGGGAACTCCAAGAAGGGTTTGGACCCTAAAGGCCTTCTCGAACGTAGGACCTTAGGTACGTACCCTAAACATTAGAATTTGCTTAAAAGTAAAAATGATGGTTGTGTGTGTGTTTCTTTGAATAAGCAATTTTCAGTCTGGTAGAGTCTTGGCCCAAAGGACCCTAGGGGTACTTTCCCTTCAACCAGTAAGTATCCAGCTCGATCACTCATATGCATCACATAGTCAAAACTTGTACAGGTTATGATATAGTTGGTTTATAAGTGAAAAGGTGTCCAGTTAACTTTTCCACCTTCGTTTAGTCAACACATGCACAACCGGGTGTCCTCTCACACATTGCTACAATCAACTCAAAGACAGAGAAGGAGTAGTACAAAAAGTGGTTAAACTACAGATCTACGAGGTGGGAGCTGATTACGAGGAGTTGGAAATGATGAGGTGGTAGTGGTGACCAATGATCTAAAAATTGCAACATACCTTTGCTCCCAGCACATCACCTCACCTTGAATCGCCATAAGAGGAAATAAAACATCGTTCCCATGCATTCATGTATTTCACCTCCTCAAAACTCCCTCACTCAAGTTGCTCTCATAACCCAGGCCACCCATTAGAAGCCAAGATCCATCATTCTACACAAGAATTCCTACAAGATACAGTCTAGAGGATACATAGAGGTTGTCTACAAGATACACAGAGACAGTCTGTAGGATTGGCAGACAAGAGATGAGAAGGGATATCAGGGGAATTAGCCACTGCAACCAGTCTAAAGAGGTAGGCTCTAAAATTTCAGCCCCCTTTGCAAGTAAATGAACCAAGGATACTCTAAGATTTAGTGAATTTAGCAACTATGTGAAGTAAACTAAATACACAGTCAACTCTGTCTTTCTCCTACATTTGAAAATTTGTGTCAACCCTCTCACTTTCTCCTTAAGATTCACCAGAAAGATGACAAGAGGGTTTAATATGAGAGATCCCACAAACACTGTGAGAATCCAACAACACCCCCAGGTGCTTGAAATCTTTACAAGATGCAATTGGATGGGGTTTTTCTAAAAATTTAGAGGGTATGATGATGAGGTGGCTCAAGAATTTTCTCTCTCCCTCACTCCACACAGTAGAATCCATACCACTATTGTAGTAAGGGTCCTCACTACAGATCTCACCCCATAGCTCATCAGTAGGGTCACCACACTTCCCCTAGGAATCCCATGGAGAAAAGAAGACAAAGGAGACAACCAGGTGGAAAAAAGAAAATTCTTTTTAGAAGGTGAAGAACCCACTGAGGACAAAAATGGAGTAAGGAGGGACAATCTGCCATACCGATGGAGTGAGGTAGGCTACCAACTCATCAAATACATCTCATCTAAGGGTAGATATAGTGTTGTTTATGGCTATAATTTTAGTTGGGGTAGAAACACCACCTCACCAAAGACTCAACATACCATATTTCTTGTTGCAATCACTCATAGACTCAAGCAACAAAGTGAAGGAAGGGAATTCCCAACAATTGTATCACCATGGGTTGATTAGGATCCTCATTGAAGATGCCCCCCAAAACCTCAGAACCCCTATAACATGGCTAGTCTTTAGATATTTTCCAACAAAGGATGACATCAGAGCCCTCACTTATGATGTTAGTCCCACTGTCAGTGAAGAGGAGCTAAAACAAGAAGAGGAAGATACATATCAAGATAAGGATGAGATGGATGAAGAAGGAGTAGACATAAAGGAACATGATGAAGCTGAAGAAGAAGAGGGATAAGAGAAGGAGGATGATGAAGAAACAGAGGAGGAAATTAGGGAGGAAACTGATATAGATGATGAAGATCTACAAGGGGAAGAAGACAGGAAAAACAGAGAGGAAGAAGGTAGTAAAACAAAGGGGAAATAACATAGGTAGGAGTAACCTAGGGTGTCTCCAAAGGCCACTGAGAGAGAGGTAGCAACTAACCTCACTTCTCTCAGTACCTCAATCAAGAAAAAAGGAAAAAGAAGGAGGCAAACCCCACTATATTTCAGAACAAGAAAGAGCACAAGAATAAAGCAGGGGAAGCCACAAACATCAACAAAAATTCCGATTGAGATTGAAGATTCCCCTACACAAAAAGAGAAAATGCCTTCCCCTAAGGCCCCTATCATCTATGTAAGGAGGCCTACTACTAGATCAACTTCCTCAAAGGGTAGGGAAATGCTACAGGATCCACAACAAAATCTACGAAAGAAAGAATAGACCTATAGGATACTTTGCTGAATCTACAGGAGGCATAGAAATTGGAAAGAAAGGTAGGGGAACAGCAAGAAGCTAAAGAGGAAGACCTAGAGACAAAATAACCCAGCCCCAACCTAGCCTTGACTCCTATTATTGATTTATTGAAGGAGGCATGGTAATACCTCAAAGATTTGCCATCCCACTGTTCTTCGAGCTTGAGAAGGAGAGGGCCAGAACCCATCATTGGATGCTGATCGCCAAATCAAAGGGGGTGGAAGACATTGGGGAAATGGAAGAGAAACTCAAAGAAATGGGTAGAGAGATAAGTGGCTTAAGGGAAAAAGAAGCTATAATGATAAATCAACTTGAGAGAGAACATGCATGGATGAGGGGATAGCTACAGGAAAGAGAGAACCAACTAGCATGTATGGACAGCCTCTCCTTGGAGGCAATTCAGTGTAGGATGCCAGCTAAATCCTATGCTCTTTACCTCAAAGAACAATGGTTGCGGTTTCAAACTAAGACACTAGCACATAGGGAAGCATGCCATTTCAATACTACAGGTAGTTTATTGATCTTTGTGATAAAAGTACACTAGAGGATAGGGCCAAAATGGATGAGTTTTATTTTCACAACATGGCCCTCACAGACATGAATGTTTGGGACCCTAATGCCAAGCTAGGAGATCTACAATTAATGGATTTGGCATTATAGATGAACCATAAGGAGTCAAGAGCTGCAAAGATGAATAGGATATTGGCCAGAGAGTAAACTGAACCTCTTTTGATCAGAGCTAAACAATCAAATCCATTGGCCCTCATCAGTACCCATAATTTGATTGCAAATGATCCTCAGCTGGCACCTAAATATCTTGTTGCCCAAGAGTAAGCAATTTCACATTTTGAGGACATGTTTAGGATGCTAGGAGATGATAGTATACATGCTTACCTAAGGAGATGGAACACACTGCCACATAGCTTAAAGATAAGAGAATATCACTCCCCTCAAAGGTTGAGAGAGGCACTCAACAGGACACCTATGTATAAGCAACCTATCCAAAGGTTGAAGGTCAATGGGATAGGCCTAAAACTCAGTCCACCACTACTCTTAGGAATGCTAGAAGGGAGAAAATAAGAAGAAGAAAAGAGGTAGTGGGAAGAAGTAGAAAAGAAAGCAGGCTTCTATGAACAAGAAGAGGAGACCACAATAGAGGCATGGGATGTCAGAGAGGCTACTAGAGCCATGAAGTATACGGATATTGACTAAGTTGCTTAGAGGATGAGCAACACTTTTAGTAGGGGGTGATGATTAGCCTCATCATTGGGTAATTATATGGGCCTTAATTCACCTCCTAGCTTAGTCAAACCAACTATTCTCATAGCTTATTGCATACTTTTGATTATATTTTGTTTATGAGATGAGTTAGAGTTGGATATTTTGATTTGTGGTCTAATGTGCATTTAATGCAAGATTAAAGGATAAAAGAAAGGAATTTTGGAAAATACCACGGTAAAAAATTTAATGGGACAAGGGAGAGAGATTATAGGAGGTAAATCCTCCTCATTTACTACCCCTCCATTTGAATATTCCTCCATGAGCTCGGAGTGCAAACAACCAAATCATGAGGAATAGAAGGCAGCCGAGAAAGTGAGAGACAAAGCATGAGCTTATCTCAATTTTGGGAGTCGAGCCTCCCTAATTTTAAGGAAGTCATTGGAGAATGAAGATGTATAAGTAGAGAGGCCTAGGACCTTAGTAGGATTCGGATTTTTTATTGAAAAACTCTACTCCATTTTTCGAGCTGCAAGACTTGTGACAATTTTTTATGTAATCCATTATTTTGGTAATACGAATGAGTTTTGTCTTGAACCAACACTGGGTTAACTCAGAGGGCTAAAGCTCTTGGGTTAGGGCCCAACCCTAGTAGCCAAGGCTCCTCTTTATTGTACACGTATGCTACTATAGATTCATAGTTTAATTATTCATTTGCTTAGTAGATGCATTTCCATCACAACAGTATAGATTAGATTGGTTGTGTGATAGTTTGCTTCCACTTGTGCCTTCTTCCAAGTAGCAGGTTAGTAAGGAGAAAAAGGATCACCACAAGTTTGTTAGCAGGTGTCTCGGCCTCACTTCCTCCCTTTGGGACCATGACTTGAGGAAGGGACCCTTCAGCAGCCCCAAAAACACAGATTTCTAGTTCTTGTATGAGCTTTGGTGTTTGTTGTCTTTGATTCAGTATTTGGTTCATTTTGCAAGGTAGATTTCATTTTCATCTTTTTCCATCTCCATTTCTGCAATAAGATCTCACTCGTGCTTTCATTCCCTTCAACAACTTTCTTCATGCATAATATAGGCAATTGATTCATGCTTTTATAGTTTATGAAAATGTATCTTGTTGCATAGTTCTTGGAAGACACACATGTTTTAAGAAGGGTAGGTACTTTAGGAGGAGACCCAGACATCATCACCAGTAACCACCTTCCACTTCATCCACCATAGCCATCTCTCATTTCACCATCACCCTCACTAGTTTTTCATCATTTTTCATTGAAATTCCCGTTTATACATTGAGTGAATCTAGCCATCTCTTATCTTGGATATTGACTCCTGAGTGCTCCTAGACCTTCTAACACCGCATTCCACTCATCACACACCTTTCCCAAGCTTCCTAACACCTCAAACACCTCAGAATTAGCTCTCGGTTGTATCTTGTAGGTTTCCTGTAATTCCTACAGGATCATGATGTAGGTTTTTAGTACATCCTGTAGGTTTTCTTGAAACGGCCTGTTTTGAGGCCAAATTGATGGGAAACCTCTAGGAAGCCACAAAACGCCTCCTAGGACCCCTCCACACCATCCAACCACTTCAAAAACCTTCTAGTTATCCGCAAACACCTTCCATCCACCTACCACATCCATAAGAGCAATTAGTTGCATACTTGATTTTGCCTGAAAAAAAAAAAAAAAAAAAAAAAAAAAAAAAAAAAAAAAAAAAAACCAAAAAAGTGAAAACAGATTTAGTTTATTTTTTTTCTTGCACATTAGTATCGTTTGATGCTTTTTACTTCTAAAACTTAGATAGTAGCATTTGTTTAGGGTTGATTTAGAAATTTTTCTTAGCATAGTTGCTTAAATCATTCATTAGGGTATGGTGTGATTTAGAATTACATGTTGTTTCTCATTACTGCAGTAGTTCTCTTAGAGTAGATTTTGCCTCTTCCATCGAAGAATCAAACTTCTTCTGACTCTATAGAAGTCTCGCTTGGAACCATAGTGGTATATTTCCATGTGAATAGTGACAACAAGTAGGCCCATCACTTTTACTTGTGAATACAGCAATGTCACCTCCAAGTTTGTATGAACCCTGGGTTAATAAGTAAAGCTGGTAGCTCGGGAGTTGTAGCATCCTTGCTGCAATACCGGTGCTCATCAGGGTGCATAACTGGTACCCTCTCAAGTATGAAGGAGACAATGACAGTGCCATACCCAAAACTATATTGGGTCTAGGTCTTACATGCAGTTAACTCTGCCTTCAACAAACAAAACACTGCCTCACACCAATTGAATATCTGCGGCTAAACACACTCAACTGCAAGCAACAGTTGGGCCTTTGTCAGAACATGGGGACTTTTTGACCCCACCAAGTGCACAAGCATCCATTAAGTGACCCTCATAGATCTGGATATAATCCTCTCTATAGGTACTCTATTGCTAACGAGTCCACTCTCAGGGATACAGTAAGCTCGGACCAGCTATAGGGTGGATCAGGGATCAAGCCTACCACCGATCAAGTTTGCCCATGCTCCTCTACACAATAAACCTATCAAGAAATATATATCATCTTTGTCAATGGCCAGCTCATGGTCCCCATTGCGGAACACCTATTCGTGTTCATCCCAGCACTGAATAATCTAGCTCAAAAGGTCCTCCTGACCTTGCATCAAAGTCCAACCGTGCATACTTCATCAACCCACAATGGTGTAATGCAAGTATGCAAGCTGGATCATTTTGCATTAGCAATTCTTGTTGATCATGGGCCCGTTCTCTCCATAGAATAGTCATAGTGGCTCAAAACCTGCACAAATCAACCCAAAAATATGTGAAAATGGGGGAAAAAGCTCAATAAATCATTTCCTTTCAGGGGTGCCCTCATGCACTAACGTCCCCCCTGTGTTGGCTGTGGAGCCTGATTATCTTCATTATTCAAAGGTATCATTGCATTGGACCCCAGTTTGTAATGTGGTGGCAATGCCACCTGTAATATTTGCACTGCAAGGCAGGTCCAGGGGGGGCAGCTTCGATCTTTGGGAGTCCCCCCCCCAGTGGGGATCGGGGGCAGTGCCCCCAAAGCCAAAAATAGATGTAAAATTTCCTTTCAAAATGTTGTAATTTTGTAGTCAATCTGGGTCGTTCATTAGGCAGAGATCTGACAGTAGAAGTTATGTTTAATTTATGGTTTTTTTCCCTAGAAGGAAACCCCTCACTATATATGAGGTAATTTTATTGTGTCTATGTATATATGTATTCTGAGTGAGAAAGAGAGAGGAGATTATGTGAGATGAAAGAGAGTATTAGAAAAGATCTATTGTAGGTTGTATCTCTTCAGTTTGTTGGATAATATAAAAGGAAGGACTAGTTGTTTCCCGTGGACGTAGCCCAAAATGGGTGAACCATGTATATCTATGTCTCTCTTGTTTTATGTGTTTTCTTTGTTTATATTTATGCAATATATTTTATGTGTTCCATTGCTCTATAATATATAATTTTCTAACAACTGGTATCACAGTTGAAGGTCTTTTTGGCTGATAAACTCGTAGGAGAGAAGGGTTCCTAGTTCGAGTGGGAGCAATGGCGGAAGATGGTAGGTTTAGGGTTGAAAATTTAACGGCCAAAAATACTAGCTATGGAAGATGCAGATGGAATATTATCTGTATCAGAAAGATCTGTACCTACCATTGAGCAGAAAGACAAAGAAGCTGATGAGTATGACAGAGATAGAATGGGATATTCTCGACAGAAAGGAACTTGGAACAATATGACTATGCCTAGTGGCATCCATAGCCTTTAATATTTCAAAGGAAACGACAATAGAGGGTTTAATGTCGGCATTGGCCAAACTATATGAAAAACCCTCAGACTCAAATAAGGTATTTCTTATGAAGCATTTATTTAATATGAAGATTTGAGAAGTTGGATCTATTGCTGATCATTTAAATGAATTTAATATAGTTACCAGTGAGTTAAGTTCTGTAGGGATAACTTTTGATGATGAATTTAGGGCTCTGTTATTTCTATGTTCATTACTAGAAAGTTGGAATGGCTTAGTTATGGGCATTAGTAACTCTGTCTCTAGATCTAGTACTTTAAAGTTTGATGATGCTATCGGTGTAATCCTTAGTGAGGAAATGCGACAGAAAAGCTCTGGTGAAACATCAGGTAATGATTTGACTGCAGAGACTAGGGGAAGAAAAATGGAAAGAGGAAAGAGCCCAGGATATTGTAGTAAGTCAAGGAAAGGCAGATCCAAGTCCAGATTGGGGATAGTGTGCTGGAAATGCAGGAGGAAAGGACACCTGAAGAAAAATTGCAAGTCTCAGAAGGGAAAAGAAGGAGATGCGTAGCAAGAAAATAATCATGAAGCGAATGTGACAGGTGATGTGTTGCAAGATGCTTTGATTCCTTCATTAGAAAATATTATTGATGCTTGGGTGGTAGATTCAAGGGCATCATTCCATGCCACACCTAATAGGAAACATTTTCATGATTATGTTCAAGGAGACTTTGGACAGGTTCGATTGAGTGATGATAAACCCTGTAAAATCATTGGAATGGGTACAGTTTTCATAAAACAGCAAAATGGAAATCAATGGCTATTGAAGGAGGTAAGGCATGTTCTATATCTAAAGAAAAATCTAATTTCAACAAGGAAGTTGGGAGGCGAAGGTTGTGTGGCTACTTCTAGAGATAAAACCTAGAAGGTCACTAAAGGAGCCCTCATAATAGCAAAAGGAGAAAAGGTTGGTACATTGTATTTATGCAATGGTATTTCTAATTTTGTTAATGCTTTAACCTCTACAGGAACAGATACGACATTGTGGCATCATAGGCTTGGGCACATAAGTGAGAAGGGAATGGAGATTTGTTGCCAGGTTTGAAGCATGTTGATTTAAAATTTTGTGAGAATTATGTTTATGGAAAACATAAGAGAGTCAGATTCCTTAGAGTTGGGAAAAAAATGAAGAGCGAAAAATTAGAGCTTGTGCATACAGATGTATGGGGACCTGCTCAGGTATCATCTCTCAGTGGCTCTCGTTATTATGTTACTTTTATTAATGATGCAACTAGAAAAACCTAGATTTATTGTATTCGAAATAAATATGATGTATTTGATACTTTCAAGAAATGGAAAGCTTTGGTTGAAAATGAGACAGGAAAAAGGTTGAAGTGTCTCAGATCAGACAATGGAGGTGACTATTGCAACAAAGAGTTTTTAGGTATTGTTCAGAGAATGGAATTCACAGAGAGAAGACAGTTCTAGGAACACCACAAGAAAATGGCGTGTTAGAATGGATGAACAGGACAATCATGGAGCGTAAAAGGTGCATGAGATTGCATTCAGGATTACCTTTACAATTTTGGGCAAATGTTGTAGATACTGTTGTTTATCTAATAAACATAGGGCCTTCAAGTTCCTTGGATTGTGGTATTCCAGAGGAGGCATGGACAGGTAAAAAGGTAAACTACTCATTTTAAAGACCTTTGGTTGTGAAGCCTTTATCCACATTAATAAAGAAAATAGAACAAATCTTGAGGAAAAATCAAATAAATGTACCTTTATTGGATATGGTGTTAATGATTTTGGTTATCGCTTTTATGATTATGAAAAAGACAAAATCATTAGAAGCAGAGATGTCATATTCAATGAAAAGGTTTTGTATAAGGATTAGTTACGGGAAAAGAAACAAGAAAAATAAAACAGAGATTACACAGTGCTTGATCAGATCACAGAAAAAGTGACGGTGCGTGAAGATCATAATGATCAACAACCAGAACAACAACAACAACAACAACCATAACAGCAGAAGCACCTCAAGCACCTGAAAGTAGTGTTATAAGATCAACCAGGATAAGTAGACCCCCTAAACGATACTCTCCTTCATTATATTATGTCTTGTTGACTGATTCTGGTGAACCAAAATGTTATGAAGAAGCAATGTAGGTAGAAACTAGGAAGAAGTGGGAGCAAGCCATGAAAGAAGAGATGGACTCCTTAGCACATAACCAGACTTGGGACTTGTCAGTTTGCTTGCAGGGAAAACAACATTGTAGAATAAATGGGTCTACAGGTTGAAGGAAGAAGATGGAGGTAGGAAAAGGTATAAAGCTAGACTTGTGGTGAAGGGGTTTGCACAGAAAATGGGTATAGATTTTGATGACATATTTTTTCCTATTGTTAAAATGACTTCAATCAGAACTATTTTAAGTCTAGTAGCAGCTGAAGATTTTCATCTTGAGCAGTTAGATGTAAAACAACCTTACTCCACGGGGATTTGGAGGAAGAGATATATATGCAGCAACTACAAGGATATGAGGTAAAGGGGAAGGAGAAACTAGTGTGCAGGTTGAAGAAGAGCTTGTATGGATTAAAACAAGCTCCAAGGCAGTGGTATCTAAAACTTGACAGGTTTATTTCTGAACAAGGTTATACTAGATGTCACTCTGATCATTTTGTTTATCTCAAAATGAAAAATAATGGCATCTATATTATATTGTTATTGTATGTAGATGAGATGCTTGTTGCAGGTTCTAACATGTAGGAAATAAATGTGCTCAAAAGAAAATTGGAAAACTCATTTGCAATGAAGGATTTGGGTGCTGCAAAACAAATCCTTGGTATGAGAATAACTAGAGACAGGAAGAATAAAAAATTAACATTGTCTTAGAGTGAGTACATAGAAAGGGTGTTGAAAAGATTTAATATGAAAAATGCAAAAACTAGCTAGTATACATTTGGCTAGCCATTTCAAACTAAGTAAGGAGGTCTATCCCAAGGCTTAGGAGGAAATGGTTTATATGTCTAAATTTCCATATGCATCAGCAGTTGGAAGCTTAATGTATACAATGGTTTGCATAAGGCCTGATATTACACATGCAGTGTGAGTTGTAAGAAGATACATGTTACAGGGAAAAGTGTCTATGCAGAACTGCTAATCCCACTAAGGTGTGGTAGCTACCTTAGAAACAAACAAAGTAAAACTACTTTCGTTTTCCTTTATGAAAGATAGATGAGAGAAGAATAAAGGAGACCAACATCTGTCTTACGCTTGGTTCCTTGCTCGATTCCTCTCTCTTCTGATAGTCCTTTGCTACTTGCTTCGTTGTACACCCAGTTTCACAGAGTACCTATAGAATCAAAGCAGCATAACACTATACAAGAACATGGATCTATTATCATAAACAATCTAGGATCAGATGTAAATTGACCATACAAATGCATGAAACATAAATGACACAAGAGTATGGAGGAAAACTTGAATAGCTTTATTGATAATCAAGAAAGAGCCAAGAAAGTTACAACCAGTTGTTCTGACCCATCATCATCCTATCAGCAGGTAAGCCCTTCTTCACCTCATGCAAAGCTTAGATCACCCAACACTATGATGTTGCCTCAAGAAACCAACAACAATTCCTTACAAGATGCAAAATTCCCGCCTCTGGATCTCTAGGATGAGGGATCCATATATAGATATCTGTAAGGGAGATGAGTCAGCTTGTGATTTGATTAGTGTCTTCCCTCTGATAGTTCTTGCTTCCACTTGGAGATTGATGATCTCTTACTCATCCTTGGTCGAATTCAGAATGGCAAGTGTCACAGGAGAAGTTTTTGGAAGATTCCATGCTTTTCCACCTTGCGTATTGACACTGCCATTTGTCTCTTCTCACCCATCACACCCCATAGAAGGGATTTTTGAAATGCAACGCACCCACTGTGTGTACTTAGGTGAGATGCAACGCACTTTGCCTATGGAGCAGGTGAAATGATCCTGTTTTGACCCGTTCTGAGTGGTTTTTCATGGAGAACTTCTGGGAGAAGCTGTAATCAGTTGACCTTGTTCCTTTAGGAGTTGGAACAACACTTTTAGGGACTTATGAGCCCTTGGTTTATGGAAATTTTATGCTTGGGTTTGCAGTGCCCAAAAATGTCTATAACAGTTGCCCCCTAAAGCATGAGGTCATTAATCTTTTTTGATGTCGGGTGAAATGCTTTATCATGAGGACCCGAAGTTCTTTCAAGCTGGGAGGAGACCTGTAATAAGATACAATACAATACATTATCTTCATAATATTTTCATGATCTGGCTGAGGCGGGCATTCCCATGCTCAGCTTTATAAATTCATTTTCATGTACATAGGACAGACAATCGTCTGAGTGTAGACTGATGATTCTGGTAGAGCCATCATCCCATAGATTGGATGATTATCTGTGCAGCAATGATGTATATTTGATGTCTTTATTTTCCTGAATATATATGGTAGCCCAGATGGATGAAACTAGATCTGGGGTCTTCAATCTTGTTCAATCTTCATTCAAAGTACAAGTCGATCCATGTGAGAGATGTTCTGGAGTCGAACATGGAAAGACATCACCTGATTACCAGCCAATGATGTAAGCCGTTATCAGGCGCGAGAGGAATCACTGATAATGATAATGATCCTCAAGGTACTGCAGTACAATTCACGTGGTGTGAATAAAGGACTTGGCATGGAACACCACGCAAAATATTTCGGTCGAAGGCCATTGATGTAAACCTGTCGCCGGAAGTGAGAAACTTGCCATTGAGGCACGCAAGCTTCAAAGTACTGAAAGGGGTGTCCCTAGATCGACTTCTTGGATAATGATCTGATGTCGACAAGAAGTGATCCGTCATAGGAGGGCCTTAATGAATCCCACATCAATGACACGGAACGGAGCAAATGATTTTAATGGAGGTGAAAACGGTCTGGTGATATAAGGTTCAGGGTGGCGGTCATGAAAGAATGGAGCGTAAATGTATTGCAGCGAGTGAGACATAGATGAATTCTCTGAGTGACTTCTCTTGAACATATCGGCGACACTGACGTGATGGATTGGTAGCATTAACCCCAAATGTGGATGGTGTGATGGGACCATGGTGATGTGACCGGTGAATGAAACAACCCAACCCGACTTGGATGCGGAGTGAAAGTGTCATGTTCAAGAGCGACTTGCTACCAACAAAGTTTCTTCAAGTTTTCTTCCCAATTTTTCTCGAGTCATTGCTGACCAGTACCTCTTTATTTTTGTCAAGCTTGAGGAGGATAACATATGCTTGTTCTATAATTTTCCCTTCGGGCAAACCCATCGCTATGTTTTAACGAGCCTAGTGATAGTGAAACTCGTTCTTGTCTGCTATGGACAAGTTTGTCGCTATTAGGTTTTAACGAGTTTAACGACAAAGATAACTCGGTCCTTTTCAATTTTAGAGAGTCTGAAAAGGGACGTAAAGTAAACTCCAAAATCCTTTTTCGTCATCTAATCCCTTAAGTCCGAAAAAGTATAAAACAATACAGAAGGGATGAATTTTCGATACTTTTAACGAGCCGAACAAAACAAGCGCTCGATCTTTTTGTGTAATAATCCCTCAGGTCCAAAAAGATTAAAATCTAAAGGAGGGATAGCACTTCCGGTCCCTTTAATGAGCTGGAGAGGCCAATGGCTCGGCAATCTTTTCATATTTTACGAGTCAGTTGAAAAGAGCTTAAAGGAGACTCATCTTTGAGGAACGAGTGATAAAATTGGGTAGCAGCTGATTCCAGGTAAGGTTTGGAATTTTCCAATCATGGCAGTGTTACAAGGATGGCTAACAGGATCACTCTTCGCAGCTGTTACTCAAAATGGGTAAACAATCAAATGGAGGTGAATGATCAGCCAATACAGAGTGGAGGTGATGATGGGAACACGACCAAGGCTTTAAAGGCTGAAGTACTACATTCACGATGATTATTTTCCGGGAATTGGTTCATTTTTTATTGAGCTTAAACGTTGGGGGAAACATTTGCTCATTGCTTATGTTTATTTTTTAACGAGCATGAAGTCCACGTTAAAACTGCTCGACTAATCCAGTCGTATAATAAGAATGTCTCATTAAAAAACGGCAATTTTTTAAATCTTTGCCCCACATCCTTTCTTTATGTAAGTTAGGAAACGACCAATCTAGAAAAAAGATAAATGATCGCTCTTCGCTTGCATGCCAAAAGGTTTGCATGCCCCCAGGTATAAAACAGAGTTTCAAGGTCACCTTTTATTCTACCGACAAAACATTTGTTTTATCAGGAAAGGTCTACCTCTTTCAGGTTACCAAATATTGTTCTATTCACACCGCAAACAAAACACTTCTTCGGCGATGTTTACCGAAATAGACAAAGGTGAGCGGTGCAGACGCCTCCACTCACATAAATTTGATGAGGGAATCTTATTCTAGTCTAACCCCCTTTTCCAATCACGGACGGGAGTATCAGACTAGTCATATATCTCTTGCGGGAACCTACCCTATACCCGAAGTTTTCCTGCCGAAGCAGACCAGGGTGCATGCCCCCCTGGGTTTCAGTCATGTCCTCCGAATCACTCGCGCTCATCAGGTGGATGGACTGGGGATTGATGAGACATTCCTTGCGTGAAAATACCATTCAGGGTTGGTATATGACTATTTGCTATGTGTGAACCGAGAAATGAAAGTTGGTCTACGAGCTTGACCACTCTTCCTTCGTGCGGAAAACACATTACTCTAAAGAGTGAGGAGACAATTGCTCCCATGCAATAAATATAGTCTCGTCCAAAGAGAAGATTATAATCCAGGGGTCCTTGGACTACCATTACGTTCATTTGAACGGTTTTCCCTCTCAATGTTATGGGCACATTGGGAAGGATCCCTAATGGTCGACTGGTTCCTTTGTCAAAGCCTGTTAGATTTCTCATCTCAGGAAAAAGTGATGGCGAACCAAGCGCTTTCCAAGCAGTTGAGGAAAGGATACTCACAGAAGCCCCTTCATCTATGATGGTACCGGCCATAACCATTCTATGTATTTGAGCAATGATTCGAAATGGTACACTAGCCGGTAAACGGGGTCTGCCTAGTTGATTCCAGTCAAAGGAAACAACTAGGTTGCTTGGAGGTGGGACCAAATAGACGGCCGGGTATGACTCTGACAAACTTCCTTCCTGCGGTAAAGGAATGGGTAAATTTTCCCCATGTTCATCGGAGTCTGTGCTTACGAAAAGAATTTGGACGGTGTCATCCTTGTTCTCTTTGGTGACTGTATCATCTGAAGACGGAACCTCTTAAGGCAAGACCGGGTCATCTGCCGCCTCGACCTTTTGACTTTTGTCTGGTATGGGTTCAGATGGTTTGTCTTCAATGATAGATGCTTCGGCCGACCACCTGGGCGGGTCAGCCGGATTTTCAACTAGTGACGGACTTGGCAAGAGTTTTTTATATCCAGGAGGAAGTCATAACGATGAAACCGGATGATCGTCCAAAACTCTTTTAGCCTCGTCTAAGAAGGGACAACGGTGGATGGCATGATCGCCTTCGCACAGTTACAAGAAAATCTATATTTTCCTTTTTGTCCTGGGGCTTCACTTTCACTAGTCGATGGTGTGTTTTCAACATGATCATCAGAGGTTGACGACACCGGGTTGTGCAAACGAGGAGACCAGTCCCTTAAGATCCGAGGGATGCAGGGAAAATCTCTATGATAGTGGTCTCCTTTGCAAATGACACATGGCGATTTAGGCCTGGTCGGTGCAGTGTGTGGATTTTCGCTAGACAATGCTTGGTTGCCCCTTTTCGCTTTTGGCTCCTTCTTCCTCTTCTCTTTCTTCTTCTTTTCCTTCTTCTTCTAAGGTACTTGATTTTTGGCTTTACTAGCCTCATCAAGCGAAGAGGAAGGAGGAGAGGAATAATTGGAGGAAGTAGAGGGATGGGGGGTAACTCTGGAATCGTCTAGTTGCTGACTCAATTGTTCAGGAATCGCGGTGTTTTGAACGACGGAGGTTGAGAAAAGCCATATGGGCAAACCAATCGTCAATCCTGGAAGTGATAATGTGGCCATGTGGGGCGCACCAACATCTCCGCAAGAGGAGAAGGGACTAGGATTTCCTCCAAGGGGAATTCCTTGGTTGGTAGACTCCATTTTCTCAACCTAAGACGAACATAGGAAACGTGATGATTATTCCGTTTAAAATAAATTTTAGACGCTTTGACACAACTTGTTTTTTCAATTTTAAAGAGTCGAGAAAAAACAAAAGATGACTCTAGTCGCCTTCGATTTTTAATGAGCCTGAAGTGACAAGTGCTCAGATGGACCTTTTCCGTTAAGGAGTCTGAAAAGTAATGAAAGGGACTGCTCTAGAAATCTAGATAGAGGGATTACCCAACCAATCGCAAAACTTCAGAATACTTTTTACGATACGAAAATCAATCTTCCTGAATGCTGTGTTCAGTGCATTGCGATCGATAGGGCGGCATACACGGCTTCCTATGGATAAAGGATTAAGCCTATTGTGGTCTCCCAAAATATACTCAATGGTACGTGGGAGCACAAGTCCGTACTGGAATTTATCGTCTCAAAGTGGAGGAATCACCCAACCAACAGTGAGAACAACAGTTACCAGGCTTTACGACGCCGGAATACGTCTCTAGCCTAGACTTCTAGATGTTGTGTGTTAGATTCCAAAGCGTTGTTAGATTCATTAAATTTATTTTATAGTTGATCTTGCTTAAGAAATTTGCCTTTCAGGTTCACCGCGTGATGTAGATGTACAATTCCTAAAATGAAAACTAAGATGATAAACAGTCTTTTATCTTCTTTGTGCAATGAAAATCCTAGCTACTAAGGAAAGAAAGACAGAATTCTTTCAACAAAGAGCAAAGAGCACACACTATATGCACTGTCCTAAATCAAACCAATCAAACAGTCTAAATGCAAATGCACATGCATGTATTTGTTTTCAGCCTTCTTAATATGTGAATGATAAAAAGAAAGCTAATGCGCAAATCTGAATTACTTTTCAAGCGACAACTACTAACAAGTTTCTTTTCAAAATCAAAATGAAGACAATGACAACACTTTGCGATTTGGAAATGAAAACTTGCTTTCGACACTAGAAAAACTACTAATTCAGATCAAATACAACAATAATAGGGTAATCGACTATCAAGAGCAATCAGACTCTCTTCTATGACTGAAAACGACACTTGCGACACTTTCAAATCAAGAAACGACAGTACAATTACGTTACTTTTTTGCAAAGGAGAACAGAAAATGACTTCAACAAATACACAAAAACACTTACAGTTCTTTGCACAATGGAGGTGGAATAACAGCAAGGAAAGGGGTTTCAAACAGAGGTGTACTGACTACAGGCAGCAAAATTCTTGAATAGATCTGAAAGGAGTGAACAGAAACCAAAATTCAGGAACAATGCCTAGTCTGATCAGCGCACTTGTAACACAGTGAACTTGAAATGCAGCGCACCTACTACACTCGGGAAGTGCGCTGAATTTCAGATTCACATAATAGAGAGTGCGTTGGGCTAGAGACGAGACTTTGCTTGGGTTCTGGGTCACAGTTTGCAGTTCAGTTCAGGGACTTTGGCCGAGCAAGTGGTAATCAGTAAATCAACAACAGGGGTAGATCTAAGGAGGTTACTAGAGCCACCACAAGGGCAATTAGAGAGTTTGTAAATTAGTTGTTTAATTCATAAAAAAAACCCAAAGATTGACTGAAGCGGCATTTATCTACTTTGCATTTGCATAGCAAATGCAGTTCGAAAGCTACCTGGCTCAACTTCAGGCTCCGTCTGTAAGTTTATAAAGTAAACAAAATGTAGATAAACAAACAACCTAGTCACTCCCCAGTGGAGTCGCCATTTTGTTACAGAAAAAGTGTCTATGCAGAACTGCTAATCCCACTAAGGTGTGGTAGCTACCTTAGAAACAAACAAAGTAAAACTACTTTCGTTTTCCTTTATGAAAGATAGATGAGAGAAGAATAAAGGAGATCAACCTCTATCTTACACTTGGTTCCTTGCTCGATTCCTCTCTCTTCTGATAGTCCTTTGCTACTTGCTTCCTTGTACACCCAGTTTCACAGAGTACCTGTAGAATCAAAGCAGCATAACACTATACAAGAACATGGATCTATTATCAAAGACAATCTAGGTTCAAATGTAAATTGACCATACAAATGCATGAAACATAAATGACACAAGAGTATGGAGGAAAACTTGAATAGCTTTATTGATAATCAAAAAAGAGCCAAGAGAGTTACAACCAGTTGTTCTGACCTAGCATCATCCTCTCAGCAAGTAAGCCCTTCTTCACCTCATGCAAAGCTTAGATCACCCAACACTATGATGTTGCCTCAAGAAACCAACAGCAATTCCTTACAAGATGCAAAATTCCCGCCTCTGGATCTCTGGGATGAGGGATCCATATATAGATATATGTAAGGGAGATGAGTCAGTTTGTGATTTCATTAGTGTCTTCCCTCTGATAGTTCTTGCTTCCACTTGGAGATTGATGATCTCTTACTCATCCTTGGTCGAATTCAGAATGGCAAGTGTCACAGGAGAAGTTTCTGGAAGATTCCATGCTTTTCCACCTCGCGGATTGACACTGCCATTTGTCTCTTCTCGCCCATCGCACCCCATAGAAGGGCTTTTTGAAATGCAACGCACCTACTGAGTGTACTTAGGTGAGATGCAATGCACTTTGCCTATGGAGCTGGTGAAATGATCCTATTTTGACCAGTTCTGAGTGGTTTTTCATGGAGAACTTCTGGGAGAAGCTGTAATCAGTTGACCTTGTTCCTTTAGGAGTTGGAACAACACTTTTAGGGACTTAGGAGCCCTTGGTTTATGGACATTTTATGCTTGGGGTTGCAGTGCCCAAAAATGTCTATAACAATACATGAAAAATCTAGGAAACGAACATTGGATGGCGATGAAGTGGAGTCTCAGGTATTTGAGAGGTACCACAAATCAATCATTATGCTTTGGTGGTTCAAACATCGCTCTACAGGGATATGTTGATGTAGATATGGCAGGTGATCTAGATAACATGAGGAGCACCATAGGGTATGTGTTTACTATAGGTGTGATTCATATTTAAACATGAACTTAACAAATTACAGAGGTAACCATAAATATAGATATGCGGTGGAAATAATACTTCATTTCATTATAGTAAAATACTGAAATATGCTTACAAACAAAAATGGAAATAAACTAGCAAGGGTAATGGTAGCTTATCTCTGAGAAGAGATGTGGTAGCTACATGCCTCTGAACTATGTTACAATGAGGCTCGAAGGCCTATTTATTGTTGAGAAACAATGGAAAAACCTAAACATCCAAAAACCTAACCCTAGAAGATGAAACACCAAACTGTGGACCCTATTTGGGTAAATTGGTACATCAACTTCTCGAGGTTGTAACATTGGCATACGAACTCCGTTTGATGCGCACAATATCTCATCAGAAAGATCTATCCGACAACTACAACTTTGGGAAGAGCAACATGTTCCTCATCCCAAAGTTGTAGTCCTTATATACATCTTTTTAACAAGTTATTGTGCACGTCACACAAAGATCGTATGCCAAAGTTACGACCCTGGGAAGTTTATGTACCAATTTACCCAAAATGGGGCCCATAGTTTGGCACTTCATCTCCTAGGGTTAGGGTTTTCCATTATTTTTAAACAATAAATAGGCCTTTGAGCCTCATTGTAAGATAGTTCAGAGGCATGTATCCACCACATATCTTGTTAAAGATAAGCTACCATCGCCCTACCTGGTTTATTTCCATATTTGTTTGTAAGCATATTCAGTATTTTACATTAATGAAATGAAGTGTTATTCCTGCTGCATCTATGTATTTATGTTTATATATGTAATTCGTTGCATTCCTGTTTAAATCCAGATCAACTTCACTATTGATGTGCTTCCAAATTCCTCACCACCTATAAGAAGTATCATTGACCATGTAGACATAACTCTAGGTGCAAGTTTACCAAATAAAGCAGCCTATATGATGAGACCTAAGGAGAATGAAGAAATTTGAAATCAAGTTCAGGAGCTATTGAATAAAGTTTTGACTAAAGAGAGTCTAAGCCCTTATGTTGTACCTATAGTGTTTATTCCAAATAATGTTGCACAGGAGAATGATTGCAAATTATAATTAAATAAACAAGAAAATGGTAAGGTATTGTTGGCAGTGCAACTTACTCCTTTTAATTTTGTACAAAAATAAAGGGACCCTCCTAAAACATTATTAATTATTGGTTTTGATTTAAGTGGGTTTGTATTGATTTGACTCCTGCACTCTTTTCTCTAATCATCATTTCGGTTTTCATGGTATGATAGTTCACTGTAGGGTCTATTCCTACATTCATTGGGTTATAATATTTATTTTCTTTAATTTTTACGATTAGTATCAATTACTATTGCTCATGATGCCAAGAAAATATTTTAGATCAAGGGACACTACAAAATCATAGATTTTGTAGCAGTCAAAAATTGATTTTATAATGCAAATGGGAGAATCTTCTTTAACTATGATATTAATTATGATGTTTTATCCTTGTGTTTCAATGTGATATGTGATTTCAATTGTTTTGTGTTTGAATCGAAGAGTATTAACCTAAAGTGTATAACCTGTATGGATGGCACTATATGTTTTAATGTCTTATTCATACCATGTAATTATGTCACATCCACCCTTGATTCTCTCATTTATGGTCATTTTATTGTGAATCAAAAACATTGTTTTTAATTATTTATATTACAGACTCTCACTTGTGGTAAATACTACTTTCTATTGATGTGTTATGCTACTATTCCTAGTCATCCACTGATCTAGAACATTGAGTCTTGAGTTCCAATTTGTAGTAACACCAATTGTCAAATTGGTCATGATCCCATGACCATAACTCGTTACTCATATCCCAAGGTTATCATAGCTTTATCCCAAGCTATTAATTCATAGTTGTTGATTTGATATTACGAATTTTCTAGAGATGGTTTCATTGAACCACTTCATTTTGATCCTTTTTGTTTTGGTTCTAAGGTTTATGAAACTAAGGGTTTCATGTTTGGTCTTTGGTTTCCCAAACACTATTTCATCCTTACCTATAGCCCTTCCTCTATAACATGCCATGAGTAGTCCAAAATGTACTTGTCAAAGCAAAACTTGTTGAGGAAGATGACGAATACTATACTTTGTTTTTGGGTATTCATTATACAACCCTCCATGTGGGGAGGGACTTGTCCCTCCCCCCCCGCGGGGTCTGGGGGGGCTATCCCCCCTGACTGGGGGGTTTAAGGGCTAGCGGGCCTTTGACGATGGTTCAAGGACAACGCCCTAGAAGCTACAAATCGATGAAAATTTTTCTTGCAAAATATTGTAATTTTGTAGTCAATATGGGTCATTCATTAGGAGAATGATCTAACGATAGAAGTTATGTTAATTTAAATTTTTTCCCTAGAAGGAAACCCTCAGTTTATAATATGGAATTGTATTGTGATTGTGTATTATTATTCTGAGTGAGAAAATAATAAATTATAGTGCATATCCTATAGGTTGTATCTCTTCATTTTTCTAGATAATATAAAAGAAAGGACTGGTTATTTGTCCATGGACATAGCCATAATTGGGTGAACCACACATATTTGTGTCTCTCTTATTTTATGCATGTCTGCATTTTTTGCTTCCGCAATATTTTGTGTTTCATTTATCCATTATTATTTTATAACAACTGGTATCAAATTGAAAGCTCTATTAGGCTGATAAACTTGCAAGAGAAAAGGGTTCCTGTTTCAAGTAGGAGCAATGGTAGAAGATGGTACGTTTATGTTTGAGAAATTTAATAGCCAAAACTATGAGCTGTGAAAGATGCAAACGGAATATTATCTATACTAGAAATAATTGTGCCACCATTGAGCATAAAATCAAATAAGTCGATGAATATGGTCGATGAAGAATGGGATCTTCTCAACAGAAAGGCACCAGGAACAATACGATTGTGTCTAGCAGTGTCAGTGGCATTCAAAATTTCAAAGGAAACAACAATAGAAGGTTTAATGATGGCACTTCCAAATTTCAAATAAGGTATTTCTTATGAAGTTTCTATTTAATATGAATACGTTAGAAGGTGGATCTATTGTTTATCATTTAAATTAATTTGACACGATTACTAGTCAGTTATGTTCTATAGGGGTAAATTTTGATGATGAAGTTAGGCCTCTGTTATTTCTATGATCATTGCCAAAAAGTTCGAATGGATTAGTTATAGATATTAGTAACTCTGTCTCTAGATAAAGTAATTTAAAGTTTGATGATATTATTGGTGCTATCCTTAGGGAGGAAATGTGATGAAAAAGATTTGATGAGACATCAACTAATTCTTTGACTACAGGGACTAGGGGGAGACAAATGTTAAGAGGAAGGAGCCTAGGAAATGACATTAAGTCAAGAAAAGGAAAAACCAAATCTAGATCAAGGACAATGTGTTAGAAATGTGGGAAGAAAGGACACCCGAAGAAAGACTACAATCCTTGGAAGGGAAAAGAAGGAGATGGACAACAAGATAACAATCATGAAGCAAATGTGATAGGTGGTGTGTTTCAAGATGCTTTGATTCTTTAATTATAGAATAATATTGATTCTTCGGTGGTAGATTAAGGGATTTCATTCCATTCCACACTTGATAGGAAACATTTTCATGACTATGTTCAAGGATATTTTGGATAGGTTCATTTGCTTAATGATAAACCCTGTAAAATCAATGGAATGGGTAAGCTTCTTATAAAACAAAAAAATGGAAACCAATGGATATTTAAGGAGGTAGGGAATTTTATAGATTTGAAGAAAAATATAATTTCAATAGGGTAGTTGGGTGGTGAAGGTTGGGTAACTACATTCATAGACAAAACCTAGAAGGTCACTAAAGGAGCCCAAGTAATAGCAAAAGGAGAAAAGGTTGGTATGTTGTATTTATGCAATGGTATTTATAATTATGTTAATGATTTAACCTTCACAGAAGAATATACAGATTTGTGGCATCATAAGCTCGAGCACATGGGTAAGAAAGGGATGCAAATTCTTCACTCAAGAAATTTGTTTCCAAGTTTGAAGCGTGCTGATTTGGATTTATGTGAAAAGAACATTTATAGAAAATAAAAGAGAGTCAAATTTCTCATAGTTGGGAAGGAAAATAAGAACGAAAATTTACAGCTTATGCATATAGTTGTATGGGGACCTGCTAAGGTATCATCTCTTGGTGTCTCTTGTTATTATGTTACTTTTATTGGTGTTGCAACCAGGAAAACCTAGATTTATTGTACTTGAAATAAATATGATGTATTTGATACTTTCAAGAAATGGAAATATTTGGTTGAGAATGAGATAGGAAATAGATTGAAGTGTCTCAAATTAGACGATGGAGGTGAATACTACAGCAAATAGTTTAATAACTATTGTTCAGAGAATGAAATTTTCTAAGAGAAGGAAGTTCCACAAACACCACTATGAAAATGGTGTGTTAGAAAGGATGAACAGGACAATCGTGGAGTGTGCAAGGTGAATGATATTGCATGTAGGATTTCCATTACAATTTTGTGAAGATGATGTATATATTTTCTTTGATCTAATCAACATAATTCCTTGAAGTTCCTTAGATGGTGGTATTCCAGAGGAGGCATGGACAAGAAAAAAGGTAAACTACTATTTTTTAAAGACTTTCGGTTGTGAAGCCTTTGTCCACATCGATAAAGAAAACATAACAAATCTTGAGGAAAACTAAAAGAAATGTAACTTTATTGGATATGTGTTAATGATTTTGGTTAACAGTTACAGGATTATGAAAATAAAAAAATAATTAGGAGCAGAGATGTCATATTCAATGAAAAGGTATTGTATAAGGATCCTATGCAAGAAAAGAAATAGGAAAAGGAAGATAAAGAATATACAGTTCTTAATGAGATCATAGAAAAAGTAAAGGTGCTTGAAAATCATAATGATCAATAGCCACAAAAAAAACAATGACAACAACAGAAACAGACACCTCAAACAACTAAAAGTTGTGTTAGAAGATATACCAGGATAAGTAGACACCCTAAACAATACTCTCCTTCATTATATTATGTATTGTTGACTAATTCTGGTGAACCAGAAAGATATGAAGAAGAAATGAAGGTATAAACTAGGAAGAAGTGGGAGAAATCCATGGAATAAGAGATGGACTCATTGACGCATAACTAGACTTGGGACTTAGTCAAGTTTCTTGTAGGTAAAACAATATTGCAAAATAAATGGGTTTATAGGTTGAAGGAAAAAGATGGAGGTAAACACAGGTATAAATCTTGACTTGTGGTGAAGGGGTTTGCATGAAAGAAAGGTATAGACTTTGATAAAAAAAATTCTCATGTTTTTTAAATGACTTCAATCAGAACTATTTTAAGTCTAGTGGTGGAATATTATGTGACTCTTGACTAGTTATATGTAAAGACAATATTTCTCCATGGGGATTTGGAGGAAGAAATATATATGTAGTTGCCACAAGGGTATGAAGTTAGACGGGAGTAGAAATTAGTGTGAAAATTGAAGAAGAGATTTTATGACTTCAAAGAGGGTCCAAGGAAGTGGTATCTAAAATTTGACAGGTTTATATATGAATAGGGTTACTAGATGTCACTTTGACCATTGTGTTTATATTAAAAAGAAAAATGATTGGAAGCTACTTAAATTGTTATTGTATGTAGATGACATGATTGTTGTATGGACTAACATGCAAGAATTAAGTGTGCTCAAATGAAAATGGGAAAATTCATTTTCAATGAAGGATTTGGGTGTTTCAAAGCAAATCCTTTGTTTGGGAATAACTAGAGATGGGAAAAATAAAAAATTAACATTGTATCAGAGTGAGTACATAGAAAAGGTGTTGGAAATATTTAATATGTAGAATGCAAAACCAATTAGTACACCTTTGGCTAGCCATTTCAAACTAAGTAAGGAGATGTGTCCCAAGATTCAGTAAGAGATGCAATATGTGTAAAGTTCCATATGTATTAGTAGTTAGAAGCTTAATGTATTCATAAGTTAGCTTTCAAACCTCGTGCAAGAGCCACTAATAATTATAATGCAGTTGAAGACTTGGCTCAGTCTCCATCGTCTATGTCGACCCTTGAGCTGTTGCAAAAATTCCCTACCCAAAAGAAGGCTTTAGGTATGAGGCTAGAGGGGACCCCTTGTTATTGACATTTTTGTGCCCTACAGCTCCAAGCATGAAATGTCCATAAATCAAGGGCTCCTAAGTCCCTAAAAGTGTTGTTCTAACCCCTAAAGGAACAAGGTCAACAGATTACAGCTTCTCCCAGAAGTTCTCCACCAGAAACTGCTCAGAATAAGTCAAAACAGGATCATTTCAGCTGCTCCACTGGCTAGGTGCGTTGCATTGCACCTAAATACACTGTGAGGGTACGTTGCATTTCAAAAATCCCTTCTGTGGGGTGCGATGGGTGAGAAATGACAAATGGCAGTGTCATTCCGCGAGGTGGAGAGACAATGGAAGCTTCCAGAATCTTCTCCTATGACACTTGCCTCATTGAATTCGACCAAGGATGAGTAAGAGGCCTTCAGTCTCCAAGTGGAAGCAAGAACTAACAGAGAGAAGACACTAATCAAATCACAAGCTGACTCATCCTCCTTACAGATATCTATATATGGATCCCTCATCCCAGAGATACAGAGGCTGGAATTTTGCATATTGTAAGGAATTGATGTTGGTTTTTAGAGACAAACATCAGATTCTTGGGTGACCTATGCTTTGTTTGAGGTGAAGAGGGGCTTCTTTGCTGGGAGGTTGATGCTGGGTCAGGAACCACTGGTTGTAACTCCTCCTGAATCTTTTCTTGTTTATCAATAAAAGTTATTTGAGTTTTCCTCCATGATTTTGTATCATTGATGCTTGTTGCATTTGTATGGTTAACTTAAATCTGATCCTAAGTTGTTTATGAATATAGATCCATGTCTTTGTATAGTGTTCTTCTTCTGTGATCTTACAGGTACTTTGTGAAGCTGGGCAAGTAAGGGAGTAGGTAGCTGAGGACTATCAAAGAAGAGAGGAATCGACTTTAAGGATTAGCGCAAGACAGAGGTTGGTCCTTCCATTCTTCTCTATCTATAATTCATAAAGGAAATACAAAAGTAGTTTTTCTCTATTTGTTTCTAAGGCAGCTGTCACACCTTAGTGGGATAGAGCAGTTCTAAATAGACACTTTTCCCTGTAACACCCCTCGATTTCTAGCTCAATTAGATTTTATAATCCAAGTCATCATTTATAGTAAGAATACTCATCATTCTATCGTAGATGAGGTGGCCTCGACTTGCATTATGTCTATGTCTTGCTAGAAGGTGATTGCTTCTCTTCAACTGAGTCAGTCACCTACTATATTGGAAGCCTTTGACGGGAGAACATACAAGCCTTGTGGGATTTCAAACTCCCTACAAGTTGAATTAGGGGGAAAAATTGTGTCAATAGAAGTCAAAGTTATTAATGGACTTCTCGATTACAATATTCTATTACGTTGTATGTGGGTTTATGCCATGGTTTTTTTCATCTCGACTTACTTCCATATGATATCCTTTCCTCATAAAGGAGGGATTGCACCCATATCCCAACTCACCATTTTCACCTTTGATTCACATGTTACTGGAAGTGTTTTTTGGTGTGGAGCCTAATTATCTTCTTTACTCATAGGTATCACCACATTGGACCCCATTTCATAATGTGGCGGAAACACCGCCTGTTATTTACGCTGCAAGGGGGTCCAGGGGGGTGGCAATGCAAAATCTGATGATAGAAGTTATGATTAATTTAGGGTTTTCTGCCCTATAAGGCAACCCCTTGCTATATATGAGGGAATTGTATTGAAGCTATGTATATGTGTATTTTGAATGAGAAAGACAGAGGAGATTGTGTGAGGGCGAAGAGGGAATTATAGCGGATCTATTGTAGCTTGTATCTCTTCTTTCTGCTGGATAATATAACATGAAGAACTAGCTGTTTCTCCATGGAAATAGCTGAAATTGGGTGAACCACGTATATCTGTGTCTCTCTTGTTTTATGTGTTTTCTGTGTTTATAATTTTGCAATATTTTATTAGTTCCATTTCTCTGTAATATATATTTTTCTAAGTGTACCTCTTGTAGGGGAAACTCTAAAGTCCTATCATCATGTTGGTGTTGGATTGTTGAAGGATTCTTCACTTATTGGGACCTTTTCACTCCCTCCTCCTCTCCTTCCCAACAACTTAGCTTCGATAGCCTATATCAACATGATATCATCTTTTACTATCCTGGTCAATCCATGGATTGTACCAGGTGAAATTGACATCCAATGTTTTGGCGACCGAATGCTTCTAAGCCCCATTGATCTAGATTATGAAGCCATTTATTCATCTTCTGCGGTTTCTTCCTTTGATTTGCTTAATTTGGTAGATAGATCACTGGATTATGGTATGTATTTTGATCCATTCTCACATGTATTACTTGCCGATGAAAGCATCATGAAAATCATGATGTCAGACAATGAACTGAGGGTGAACATCACCATCATTCCTCCTTACCTGACTCCATTAAGGATAATCCTAGTGATGTATATTTACCTAATTTTGTCGAGCCTTGTATGCATCCCATTATCGTTATTGGTCCCTTTGTGAAATGGGGTATCGACTTTATGACATGTAACCCTCACTCGGACAAGGGCCATGGTTATATTATTTTTGTTGTTGACTACTTTACTAAATGGGTCAAGGTGATTTCTACATTTAACAACACTGAAAAAAACTGTTGCATATCTATTTTTTAACCACATCATCACACGGTTTAGTTTTCCACAAGCCATAGCTACATATCATGGAAAGCATTTCCAGAATCATATGATGACCAAATTAACTTGTAATATGGGAATTTCCCATGAAATTTCCACTCCCCACTCTACCCAGGTTAATGTATAGGTTGAGGCCATTAAAAAAGTTCTTAAGACCATGCTTCAACGCATGGTAGGGTCCAAAACTTGGTTTGTAATTTGCTCATTTATTCTACTTTGTGGGCATACTGAACCTTAATGAGGATGGCTATCAGATTTACACCCTTTTAGTTGTTATATGGTCTAGAATCTATCCTCCCAATTGAATGTGAAATTACATCATTGAAAGTAGCTATTGAACTTCTTCCTACCACTTTCGTAGAGGAGGAGCGTCTTTTACATTTGACTCGTTTAGATCAAACTTGACATGATGCTGCTATAGCTAATGAAGCTTATAAAAGACACATCAAGGTGCGATTTAACAAAAGTGTCAAGCCTTGTGTCTTCTTGGAAGGAGACCTTGTCCTACTATATTATGAGGAGTCTAATAAATTAGGTTCGGGGAAGTTTCAACCCATGTTGTTAGGTCGATATATTGTCAAGAGAGTCCTTGTCAAAGGGGCCTAATAGGTATCTACCTAATTTTCACTATGTACATAAAATCATGATGTACTCCAATTAATTGAAGATTCCCTCATCAGAAACTCATGCATGTCTATTCTCAGAAAGACCCAATTGAGATTAATGTCAAGGACAATGTAGTAGTAGTTGCATGTGTTCTCTTATAAAGAAAACTCATGCATGCAGAAGGAAGCATTCCTTGAGGATTGCGCAGTTCTAACAGTGTGTGAGAGCAGTGTTACACTTGGTTGGAGGAGATCATCCACTTGGTAATAGGATAATAATCCCAGAGGAACAATGCAAGGAAATAGGAACTTGGAGGGAAAAAAGGAAGGCTAGAGAGAAGCCAAATTTTCTATTAGGCCCCTATACTACTAGTGTAACCCCTTATTGTTATTAGTACAACCCCCTTATTATATTTTTGTGCCCATGTAGTCCCCATATTGTTATTATTGTGCCCATAGAAGCCCACTATTATTATTATTGTGCCCTTACATTATTATTGTTATGTTGGCTCTGATTATATTATGACCCCTTAGACTCCTATATACAGAAAGGAGGTCTTGTCATTTGTATTATCCAAGAATTGTTCATTTGTGTAATTGAAAGGAGGTTGCCCCCTCGAAGAGGCTGAATTCTAAGGCGTTCAAATATCTTTTCTATCTTTTTGTGAGCTGGTTTCATAACATTTTCCTATGAGCATCTGTGAGGATTGTACTGAGAGCTGGCTAGCTGTGAGAGCTAAGGCTTTGTATAATTCTTATGTATTTCCACCTTGTATGATAGTACAGATAATGGGTTTTTTAGCTGAGGCTTTCCTCAAAGTATTTTCATGTGTATTGTGCATTGATTCTTCTTCTTCTAGTTATATGTGTTTAACTCGATCTTTAAGCTTCCGCAAACTTGATAGTATAAGTAGGTTATAGTATTCTACTTTGATTTATATTGCATTATCAGGTTAACCTGCAACATATTTTCTACATCGTAGCAGAGAGCTAGAATTGTAGGAAAGTTCTACATTGTATCAGAGCCATGAACAGTATACTGAGAAGAGAATTCGAAGTTTGAAGTTCAAGGTTGTAGGTGCAAATCAAATTCATATCATACTTCAAGGTTGGCCAATGGCATTCTATGGATTGAGACTCGAGTATGCCTTGGAAGGTAGCTCGAATAGCATACCATGGAAAGATAGAATGGAGGCTGTATTAGAAGACAATTGCTTGAAGGAATTCATTGATTAAAAAATCCCAAAGCCAGCTTCAACTAATGCACAAGAGTTGGCTGAGTGGAAGAAGTGTGTGGAAAAGGCGAGATGGATCATCCTTAAGGGAGTTCAAGACCATATTGTCTTGAGTCTCCATGGGAAGGATACTCCATTTTCAATGTGGAAGATATTGAAGGACCGCTACTAGAACAATAGCAACCAGAGGAAATTGGCACTCAAGGATAAACTTCAAAGAATCAAGATGGAGAAGGGCAATACCATTTCCACATATCTGAACAATATCACCACTTGTAGAGATGAGGTTGGCAGTGTGGGAATAACTATTTTCAGTGATGATATGGTGAGTCTCACTCTCCTTGGCCTTCGAAAGAGTTGGAATAGCTACCAGGACTCTCTTAATGGAAGTGAGTAACTACTGAATTGGGAATGACTGTGGTCAGATATTATGCAGGAGGAGATCAGGAGGAGTACACGAGATGGTTCTTCATCCAAGGATGATGATGAAGAAAATCTGGCCTTAGCAAGTAAGGAAAGGAAAGGGAAGGGGAAGGCTTCCCATTTCAAATCAAATTCTTCTCATGGAGGGAAGAAGGGTGACATGTCTAAAGTAAGATGCTTTAATTGTCACAAGATGGGACATTATGCAACTAATTTCCCATCAAAGAAGTCCAAGAAGAGATCCTCGGAAGGATTGTAAGGTGAGGCATTAGCCTCTTAGTTTGAAATGGACTTTACCCTCATCACATGCATTGTGTCATCGATGATGGGATGTGTCTGGTATCTTAATAGTGGAGCCTCATTCCACATGACTGGTGATAAAAGTTTATTCAGTACCTTGGAGGAGAAAGACCTCAACATGCACATAGAGATGGGGGATGATAGAAAGTATAGTGTTTCAAGAGTGGGCACGATTACTTTTCAGAGGGAGCATGGAGCTCCTTTCATCTTGAAAGATGTGAAGTATGTGCCTGGACTGAAGAATAACTTGGCATCGGTCATGATGTTGGAGGACAAAGGTTACGATGTTGTCTTCAGTAAAGGAAAGGCATTCCTAAGACACATAACCGCAGGTCAGACCAAGAAGATAGGAATTCAGGTGAAGAATCTCTATAAACTATAGATATATGATTGTGTAGCGTTGAGTATGAAAGCAGAATTGGTGCAAAGCCAATACATTAGCAAGTTGTGGCACAGGCAGTTGGGCCATTTTCATCATGGGGCCTTGAAGATAATGCAACATATATCTACAAGACTTCCTAAAGGTAAACTTGAGCAAGTTGATACATTCAAAAGTTGTACATTGGGAAAGTGTTGGGCTGTGTTATATTCTTTCCATAGGTAGGTTAGGTGAACCTACCTATGGTTTTCTGTCCATGGTTTTGGACACGATGGTTTTTCAGTCCATGGTATTGGATGCTTCAGCATGTATAAATATGTATTGTAACATTGAAAGGAATATAATGAAAAATTAAGCTGGTAGTCCCGGTTTTGTGATCCAAGGGAAAATCTCTGTGCATATGTGTTTTATGTGTTATGCTCTCGCATTGTTTATTTTCTTTGTTTTAGAATTCGTATGCAGGTAATTTCTGTACAGGGTAAAAACCTACATTTGGTATCAGAGTTGTTTTGGCTTCAAGGGGATGCATTTGTTGCTGAGGGGTTTCGCTCAGGCCTGTGGTAGACCCTATTCAGTGGGAGATCTGTGAGATCGATTCTGGTGATGAAAGAAGATGGCGAGCAGCGGAAAGATAGAGATTGAGAAGTTCAATGGTCAAAGTTTTGAGTTGTGGAAACTCAAGATGGAGGATCTGTTGGTGGATAAAGATCAGTGGATCACGGTAGATCTGGGTACTAAACCAATGAGAGTGACCGATGAAGAATGGAAGAAGTTGGATCGGAAGGCAAAGAGCACAATACGATTGTGTGTCTCAGATTCAGTATTGCTGAATTTATCAGGGGAAGCTACAGCGAAGGCTCTGTGGGACAAGTTAGGGACTTTGTACCAATCTAAGTCTCTGGTGAATAAACTATTCCTTCAGAAAAAGCTGTATAACCTGAGGATGAAAGATGGAGACTCGGTGACAGAGCATATGAATGCGTTTAATACTGTGGTAAGTCAGTTATCATCTGTTGATATTAAAATTTCAAATGAAGATAAGTGCATCAGTCTGTTGTGTTCTCTACCAGATTCATGGGATAGTCTAGTTATCGCAATAGGTAGCAATGCAACTACTTTGCAGTTTGATGAAATAGTCTCAGCCTTGCTAATGGAGGAGATGAGACGTAAAAATATGGACAACCAGAATGGTGATGCCTTTTCTGTATGAGGACGGTCCCAGAACAGAAACAAAAATAAATAATCGAGTGGGAGATCTAAATCTAGAGGGAGATCTAAATCTCCAGGAAAAGCTATAAAGGTGGTGTGCTGGAAATGCGGAAAGGAAGGGCACTTCAAAAGGGAGTGTAAATCTAAAGCTCCTGATAAAGGAAAGGGATCTGATGATGCTCCTTCTGTAGAGGCGAAAACCACCTCAGATGAAGGTGGGGATGTGTACTTGGCTTCTTCAAGTACACATGTAGATCATGAGGCATGGTTAATTGACTCAGGTGCATCCTTTCACTTCACTCCCCATAGAGAGTTGTTCTGCGAGTATGAGAAATACGATGGTGGTGATGTCTTCTTAGGAGATGATAGGAAGGCTAGAATCATTGGTTGTGGAAAAGTAAAGTTGAAGTTGCAAGGTGGAAGGGTTAGAACCCTTCCGGGTGTTCTACATATTCCTGCATTGGCCAGAAATCTTATTTTTGTAAGCAAGTTCGATGATGCAGGTGTAAAGACAGTGTTCGAGAAGGATACCTGCAAGATGGTTCTAGGAGCACTGGTATTGATGCAGGGAGTTTGGATTGGAACTCTGTACAATCTGCAAGGTAGCACTGTTGTTGACGGGTACAATAGTTCTATGGTTCCTAAAAATGGAGCATAAATTCTAGTGGTCTCTGGAGAGAAGACCATGCTGTGGCATCAAAGGCTTGGACATATTGGAGAGAAGGGCCTTCGAATACTTCATGGTAAAGGTATGGTAGAAGGTATGAGTAATAGCTCTCTGGATTTTGATTTCTGTGAAAATTGTGTATATGGGAAGCAGAATCGGGTGAGTTTCCCCTCTGGTGGTAAGAAGATGAAATAGATATTAGAGCTTGTGCACAGTGATGTGTTTGGACCTGTGAAGGTTCCATCACTGGGTAAGTCTATGTACTATGTATCATTTATAGATGACTTCTCAAGGAATACATGGATATGTTTCCTTAAGAATAAATCTGAAGTCTTTGATAGGTTTAAAGAATTTAAGGCTCTGGTGGAAAATCAGATAGAGAAGAAGATAAAGGTGTTGAGGACAGATAATGGTGGAGAATTTTGCAGCAAGGAATTTGAAGAATTCTGTAAGAAGTGTGGTATAGCACGGCAGAAGACTACTCCATATACACCTCAGCAAAATGGAGTCGCAGAAAGAATGAACAAGACATTGATGGAAAGGGCAAGAAGCATGCTCAGTGGTGCCGGGTTAGGACAGGAATTCTGGGTAGAGGCGGTGGATACTGCATGTTACCTGGTCAACGGGTCACCTTCATCAGCGTTGGAGGATAAGACTCCACAAGAAGTATGGATTGGTAAGAAACCGTCTCTTTCACATCTGAGGGTATTTGGATGTGACACATATGTACATGTTCCAAAGGAGAAACAAACCAAGTTGGATAGTAAATCTGAAAAGTGCATCTTTATTGGGTATAAGGATGGTTTAAACGGTTATAAGCTTTGGAACCCAGTAACAAGGAAGGTTGTGTACAGTCGAGATGTGGTGTTCAGAGAGGTGAAAGATGTTATTAAACATGAAGTCCAACCAAAGGAACCTGTGAAGATAGAGTTTGAACTAAAGGAGGAAGAATAAGATGATCCGGATTTAAACAGGAACACAATAAAATACAAAGATAACCATATACACAAAGATGCAGCGGAAATAATTCTTCATTTCATTAATGGAAAATACTGAAATATGCTTACAACCAGAAATGGAAATAAACCAGCTAGGGTGATGGTAGCTTATCTCTGAGAAGAGATGTGGCGGCTACATGCCTCTGAACTGTTCCGAACGGTGTTACAATGAGGCTCGAAGGCCTATTTATTGTTGAGAAACAATGGAAAACCCTTCACATTCCAAAACCTAACCCTAGAAGATGAAACGCCAAACTGTGGGCCCCATTTTGGTAAATTGGTACATCAATTTCCCGGGGTCGTAACTTTGGCATACGATCTCCCTTTGACGTGTATCATAGCTCGTTAGAAAGATCTATCTGAGAACTACCACTTTGGGAAGGGCAACATGGGTCCCCCTAGATTTCCCAAAAACTGTCATTTAGGGCCTCAAAACGGCTCTAGAAGTTCAGGACTCAAAAAAACTGCTAAAAATAGTAAATTGTGCTACAATTACGGAAACTGAAAAACTGAAAGAGACAGTTGCGGGGGTCCAAATGGGATAGGTGGGTGGCCACCAACATCCACCTGGATCATTAGACTTTGTAGCAGAGGAGGAATCAAAAGATGAAGAGCCACAAACTTCGACTGTGAGAAGATCAGTATGAGAAAGAAGGCAACCAGAAAGGTATAGTCCATCTGCTTTCTGTTCAAATTTTGCTTTGTCTGTTACTGATGATGATCCTAGAACTATGAAGGAAGCAGTGGATTCAGAGGATGGAAAACTCTGGAAAGAGGCCATGGTTGATGAAATGGCATCTTTGCACAAAAATGAGGCATGGGATCTGGTGGAGTTGTCGGCTGGAAGGAAACCCATTGGCAGCAAATTGGTGTTTAAGAAGAAGACAAATGCAGAAGGGAAGGTGGAGAAATAAGAAGCTCGGTTGGTAGCAAAAGGTTATTCCCAGGTGCCGGGAATTGATTTTGGTGATATTTTTTCTCCTGTTGCCAAGGTAACTTCTATTAGATTACTTTTATCTGTTGTTGCTGCTTTTGATTTTGAGGTAGAACAGATGGATGTGAAGACAACATTTCTTCACGGGGATTTGGAAGAGGAAATCTACATGAAGCAACTTGAAGGCTTTGTGGTGAAGGGTAAGAAGGAACTGGTATGCAAGTTAAAGAAGTCTCTGTATGGGTTAAAACAGTCACCAAGGATGTGGTATCAGAAATTTGATACATTTATATGGGGACTTGGCTTCACCGGAAGCAAAGCAGATCACTGTGTGTATTTTAAATTAATTGGTGACTGTGTTATTTATCTGGTCTTGTATGTGGATGATATGTTGCTGGTTGGAAATGACAAAGAAATTATCCAAGATTTGAAGACCCAATTGTCCTCCAAATTCGACATGAAAGATCTCGGTGCTGCAAACTATATTTTGGGCATGGAAATTAAAAGAGATCGGGAAAAGAGGAAGCTTCGGTTAAACCAGAGGAAGTATGTCGAGACAATACTGTAGAGGTTTAATATGCAGGATAGTAAACCGGTGAAGGTTCCTATTCCTGTAGGTGTGAGGTTATCTGCTGAACAGTGTCCCAAGACACAAGAAGAGGAAGAGGACATGTCCCGTGTTCCATATGCAAGTGTAGTCGGTAGCTTGATGTATGCAATGGTCTGTACTAGACCAGACATTGCACATGCAGTGGGAGTATTGAGCAGGTTTATGTCAAAACTAGGGAAGGAGCACTGGACAGCAGTGAAGCGGGTTTTCAGGTATTTGCGTGGCACTAGTGATTATGGTTTGTGCTACCAAGGAAGACTAGGATTGGACAAAGTGTTGGATATTCATGGCTTTGTTGATGTAGACTGGGCTGGAGATCTGGATCAGAGAAGATCTACAAGTGGGTATGTGTTTAACCTATTTGGAGGTGCAGTTAGTTGGATGAGTAAGAAACAATCTATAGTGGCACTATCAACTACAGAGGCAGAATGCATGGCAGTCGCTGATGCAAGCAAGGAAGTAGTTTGGTTGCAGAGATTATGTTCAAGTATGGGGTTAGTACAGGGAGCTATAAGGATAGACTGTGACAGCCAAAGTGCAATTTTCTTGGCAAAGAACCCTGTTTATCATTCAAAGACAAAGCACATTGATGTTAAGTATCACTTTGTGAGAGATATGACAGAAGACAAAAAGGTGTTGCTGGTAAAGGTGGACACTTTGAAGAATACTACAGATGCATTGACAAAATCTATGAGCTCTGAGAAGTTCTCTTAGTGTAGAGAAACTATGGGCATTTCAGTGCTGGAGAAATGACTAAGCTCTCCTGTGGCCCCCTGTGGAAAGAAAACAACAAGTGGGAGATTGTTGGGCTATGTTATATTCTTTCCACGACTAACCTACGTAGTGAACTAGGGGGTTAGAGTTGTGTCGATTGCGCAGCGGGGGGGTCACAGGGGGGGTGGAAGCCCCCCTTGTTTGGGGGGTTTGAAGGGGGCGGGTAGCTCTCCTCTACGGGGTCCAGGGCAGCGCCCCGAGAAAAAAAAAAATTGGACCCTATATTAGGTTGGGCCAACCTACCTATGGTTTTCGGTCCATGGTTTTGGATGCGATGGTTTTTCGGTCCATGGTACTGGATGCTTCGGCATGTATAAATATGTATTGTAACATTGAAAGGAATATAATGAAAAATCAAGCTGGTAGTCTCGTTTTGGGATCCAAGGGAAAATCTCTGTGCATATGTGTTTTATGTGTTATGCTCTCGCATTGTTTATTTTCTTTGTTTTAGAATTTGTATGCAGGTAATTTTTGTACAGGGTTAAAACCTACATAAAGTACACCAAGTCTTCCTTTCATGATTGAGATAGTTGAGTAGAGGCTATCTTAGAGTGAGTTCATACTGATGTGTGTGCACCATTCTCAACGAAATCCACAGTGAAGCAAAGTTATTATGTGATTTTCATTGATGACTATTCTTGTAAATGTTGGATTTATTTCATGTAGAAGAAGGACCAAACCTTCACAAAGTTTTGTGAGTTCAAATCTTTGGTCGAGAAAGAGTTAGTGAAGAATACCTTGAGAAGCAACAACAGTGGAGAATATGTCTCTCAAGAGTTTAAGGACTTCTATGTAGTGGACGGAATTAAACAGGAGTTGACGACACCTCATAACCCAAAATAGAATGGGGTGATCGAGAGGAAGAGCAGAACTATTGTAGGGGCAGCACAGGCAATGCTGCATGACCAAGGCCTACCACTTCACTTGTGGGTTGAGGCATGCAACACAATGGTCTATTTGTAGAATAGAAGCCCACATCGCATTCTTGGGATGAAGACACTAGAGGAAGTTTTATCCGGTAAAAGACCAAATGTGGGTCACTTCAAGATCTTTGGCTCATCGGTATATTTCTATGTGACAAAGGATGCATAGAAGAAGCTTGAGCTGACATCAGAGTTGGGGATACTTGTGGCGTACACTGATACACCTCACAACTATTGGGTGTACTTGCCTACCAGTCGAAGGATAGTGGTTCGCAAAGATCTCAAGTTTGATGAGCAGAAGGCCATGTGAGTTTCTCTTGAGAGGGAGCTCCAACTACAGGCTATGGAGGAACTTTTGGTTCCCAAGGAGGAGGATCCTCAGACTAATGAGGAGCAACCACATGCGGAGATTCCAAGAGTGGAGACATCCATTCAAGCAGAGTCTTCCAGAGATGGATAGAAGTGCACAAGAGAAGCTGATAGATTATTGAAGGATGTGAGAGAGAATGTGGGAGCACCACTTTCCCAATGTAGACAGAGGAGGTCACCTGAGAGGTACACTAGATACATGGCCCTTGCCGGGGAATGTGTTGAGACCAAGCCATCTTCCTTTGAGGAAGCAGTGCAGCAGCCAATTTGGGTTGATGCTATGGTGGAGGAGTATGACTCCATAGTTCATAACAGTGTTTGGGACGTGGTTTAGAGACCAGAGAACAAGTCAGTTGTGAGTTCCCGTTGGCTTTACAAGGTAAATCAAGCTACTGATGGTAGTGTGAAGAAGCTTAAGGCAAGATCTGTTTCTCGTGGCTTTCCATAGATCGAGAGGATCATGTTGCTGCAGTATATTTTGATAGAGGAGGAAGATGTTGACATTTTGACAAAGGCATTGTCAAAGTGTAAATTCGAGTTCCATAAAGACAGGATCGGGTGGAAGATAAGCCCTTTCTTGTTGAGAGGGAGTGCTGAAATGTGGCAACAAGAATATTCCAATTTAATTTGTCCTTGGATTAAATTATGAATTAAAATAGAATTTAGTCTTACAAGCCACTTGGAAATAATTAATTAATTCATTATGGATTAATTAGTTAGAGAAATTCAAGTTAGAAGTCTTTGTGAAGTCATACAAGATTTATCCCTTAAATTAAGGAGATAAGATTGAGTTATATTTGAGTTGTAATTAGTTAACTCAGGTTACTGAGTTAAGTCCAGTTAAATTAGTTCCAAACTGTTTGAGGAACTAATATAGATTTAACAGTGAGTTGATGCATGCATGCATCCAACTAGTGTACTCTAATTAACTAAAGATTCCCTCATCAGAAACTCATGCATGTCTATTCTCAGAAAGACCCTGTTGAGATTAATGTCAAGGATAGTGTACTATCAATTGCATGTGTTCTCTTATAGAGAAAACTCATGCATGCAGAAGGAATCATTCCTTGAGGATTGCACAGTTCTGACAACATGTGAGAGCAGTGTTACACTTGGTTGGAGGAGATCATCCACTTGGTAAAACGAGAATCATCCCAGAGGAATAACGCAAGGAAATAGGAGCTTCGAGGGTAGAGAGGAAAGCTAGAGAGCAGCCAAGTTTTCCTGTGAGCATCTTTGAGGAATGTACTGAGAGTTGGCTAGTTGTGAGAGCTAAGGCTTTGTATAATTCTTATGTATTTCCACCTTGTATGATAATACAGATAGTGGGGTTTTTAGCTGAGGCTTTGCCTAAAGTATTTTCATGTGTATTGTGCATTGATTCTTCTTCTTCTGGTTATATATGTTCAGCTCAATCTTCAAGCTTCCGCAAACTAGATAGTAGAAGTAGGTAATAGTATTCTACCTTGATTTATATTGCATTATTGGGTTAACCTTCAACATATTTTCTACATGGTAGCAGAGAGCTAGATTTGTAGGAAAGTTCTACACCATGTTGGTTCTACTGCCTCCTCCTATTATTGTTCCTTTACATGATGAGATATTAAGCACCAATAGGTCAGATCGGTCCCACATCTGCATGAAACATCAATAGTTTATTCTTAGAAACATCAAAAAACACAAAAAATGTAAAAATCTCGAAACTTAAAAGGTCGAAATTTCTTACTTGAAGCACCCCATTCCTCACCCTCAGGAAGCACGAGCTCAAGGTCATCGTAGAAATCCATGCCTATGTAAGTATAGTCATTGATCATGATAAACTGTCTATGTAACCATCTGAAGAAGGCTATTGAAAATTTGATCATCAACGACCCTACATATCGGGACATGTGATCTATCCACCTCCTTATCTGTGGCACCCTTGAATTGATAGGCTTGAGTATAATATGTTGACGTTGAAGTAATGGAACTTTTTTTAGTGCAAAGGAAACTAAGATCACACCATATCCAAAGTTCTTTAGTTTTCCCTCTTTTCTTTAGTCAGTTTTTCTTTCATATTGGCTAGAACTCCCTCGCTCCAGTTGAAGATTGTTGGTCCCAAACACTCTAATCCATATTACATATATGATCTTCTTACCACATGAAATGTTGAGCTACTTCAAAATCTTGCAATAATGAATAGGATCGTTCTCAAAGGTAACTAGGGCACATATTTTATATTGGTCTTTCCACCCTTTGTTGGCTATGCTCGAGGTCTATAATAAGTGGCAATATAATATTTCACTATATCCCCACCACTTCTCCCACCTAGGAGAGATATGGGGGAACCCCTTATGGATAGTCCTCTCAGAAAGTAGATATCCTATGCCTTTATCTTGAGAAGATGTTCCCAAAACTTGAATGATTTTGCCTGAACATCCCATATGTTTTCACTCAGGTTGTTCCCCAAAACTTGTGACAAAAGGGAATACGGCCGAGGTAACCACTAACCAATATTTTAGATGCAATTTCTAGCCAAACTGCATCCAGAGAGGGCTCTCTCTTTATAATTTAACTTTTTTTTTTAAAGTATTTTATGCTAGTAATGATGTGCAGAGTTTTGTTTTAAGTTTGATTGGATGGTGATTTTAAACAGAGCTAGGATGCAAGTCTGAAACAATTTATTCCATTGGGCAAATGGAGTCTATGAAGATGGACTGCTGAGTGTGTTTCTGTGATAAAGGGCAATACTACAGAGCAAGATAATCAGTTTTGGAACAATATTGAAATCTAGAAATTGATGGGATGTGAGCCAAGGGGTAAAGGGCAGTCAAGAATCCTTTATCATGGTGGCAGAGGGAAAGTGCATGAATATTTTCAAGGAGCAGTGAAGAATTCCTTGGCAATTTTCAAAGTGAAAGAATTAGTGGAAACAAAAGCATCTAAGAATTTCTGTTTATCCTAATTGTGAAGAAAACATAAATAACAGCAGGAATTGAACACAGAGTGTATTTAAACAAGTTCTGGGCTATTCTTTTTCCCTGTTGTTAAGATTATGAAACATATATGAAATTTGCAAACATAGAAACACAAAACACAGTTTAGAATAACTTATTGATCCAAAGAAAGACACATAAATTCTGTAGCAGAGCTCAGAACATCAAATCCACAATCAAACGGTCCAGTAGCAGTGCACTTTAACAACCTTTGTATTAAAAAATATCAGAGTTACAGTGTGGTCCAAAGAGGAAAATCACCAACCCCGAATACATTCCTTGGGGAGGTATTTATACAAAAAGAGAGTTATAAAATATCTTGTAGATAAGATATGAAGCAATAACTTCCTTCACCTACTCTGACAAGGGAATAAATGCAGAAATAAATGTAGGAGTAATTGTGGTTGTGCTGGCTGCTTTAACTAACAAGATATTTTTGACTTTTCAACTCAGGAATTCGGCTGGTAGTTGTGTCTTTAATTTGCATTCTTGCGCTGCTGTCCTGATCCTTTCACCTGCTCTTGATTTAGCTTTAATGCGTCCTAATCCTCGTTTGAGCTCCTTCCTCTATATTTGCCACGTGTCTTGCTATTTGACCAAGTGTACATAGGCAGAAAGATCCAAATTACCTAGGTAAAACTTCCAGCATACTCTGCCACCACTGGTCTATGGGCAACTGATGTCTTTGTATTTTTACAAGTGTTTCATCAGCCTCAGTATACCTGTAAAAGTTAGGCTTGACTTCAAAAAGATGATTTATTTCATGTTCTATATAAAACAAATTTTCCAATTTGTCATATAAACTCTGTCCGGAAGGAGGTCCTGTGTCTTCTGAAGTGCTGGATGATGCAGTGATCTGATTTGTTACATACATGTTTACCCTGTGAGCATACTATTGATGTGATAACAGTTTTTGATTGCTTGTTAGTAAACTGGGTAGACCCTTCTGCTGCAAGATTGTGAATTTCTCTGTGAAGGCATTAATATCCATCTGCATCTCTTGGCACTTCCTTTCCAAAGTCTGTACAAAATTTCTCATTGTTAGCACCTTCTTCACTGTCAAAATGGTGCCTGTCCTGTCCGAGATCTCCAAAGCTGCTAGCTGTTCTTTAGTATGGGTATTCAAAAAATGGATCAACCTATTGGCCTGCTCAGGCATATTTCCCAATGATGCCCTGGCCCTTTGAATTTGCTCTTGTGCCCTTTCTATCAATTCAATTTGTTCATGGATTGTTTGAATTGATTGCCATTGGTCAGTAATGGATTGGCCAATCTTGGTCCATGTTTAGTCAATTTAATGTCTTAAATTGCTCTACATAAATTATCAATCCGGGTATCGTAAACTGATGAAGTGTGGTGCACTATATGTGCTTAGTTAACCTTTCTCTTACTTCGTTGTTTTATAGTTTATGTTCAACTCTTCTTAAAACTCTTCTTAAAACTCTGCTTCAAACACATGTGCTGTGTAAAGCACGATTAAGAAGTAGTCAGAAATAAGTCCAAAAAGTAGTCAAGCTCTAAGGTGACAAGTAAGAAAAACCACTTTAAAGACCAGTTATAATGTTCAACTCTTCCTAAAACTCTGCTTCAAACACATGTGCTGTGTAAAGCATGATTAGGAAGTAGTTAGAAATAAGTCTAGAAAGTAATCAAACTTTTAAACTTGTAAAGAAAGAGCTTGAAAGAAATAACTTGAAATGAAACTGAAAGCAAAGAACTTGAAATGACTTGAAAGTAAATGACCACTTCCAATGGCACTAGACACCATTCATGCTGCTGCAAATAAAAGAAAAGAAAGTCACTTTTAAAACCAAAGATAAAGATTATCTCTCTCTAACTCGATGCTTCTAAGCACATGTACTGTGTAAAGCACGGATAGAAAGTAGCTTAAGTTGAATTAGAAAAGTGAGAAAAATCTGCTTTAAAGACTAATGATAATATTTTGCTCTTTCTAATTCTCTACTTTAGCCATATGTACTATGCAAAGTATGATTAGAAAGTAGTGAAAGATTAGTCTAAGAAGCACTTAAAACCAAAAATCTACTTTAAAGACTAGTAATAATATTTTGCTCTTTCTAACTCTCTACTTCAGCCATATGTACTATGCAAAGTATGGTTAGAAAGTAGTGAAAGAACAGTCTGAAAAGCACTCAAAGCCAGCTGCAAGTTAGTGATATTTTGATCTTAAAATATAACAATTTATGATGAAGATCATTTATGTGTTAGCAGCTCTTTGAGAAATAAAATTAAAAATCAGCTATAAAAACAAAGGCAACAACTTGAACCTGTCAACTTCAAATACCATTAGTTTGTAAAGCAAATACATAAACATAAAAACAAATCCCGGGAGAAAATAAAATGCAATAATTCAAACTGTACAAGGCAGGGGCCCCCTTCTACCTATGAAATCAAAACATACTTAAAATTGCATGAATGAAAATCTAATCTACCTTACATTCTACAAAGCAATATTTACAAAATGAAATCTAATCTACTTACATCCTAATATGCTCCATGACATCTACTTCACATCTCCTTCCATGTTGAGAACATCAAAGCTTTATTCAATTTCTTCAAAAGTGCAAAGTACAACAAAGCTCTCCAAAGAGAGACTAAAAAGAGACTAAAAAAAGACTAAAGAGACTAAAAAAAAGACTAACTAATGAAGGAGAGAGACCTCCTATTTATACAAAAAGATGAGAGCCATTTCATTAATGATAATCCATGAATATCTCCCTCTACCTCTAGAGTCCTAATCAAAATAGGAACTGATAAGACACATGTCTTTTAAAGTTACAATACAATTAGGAGATGTGACACATATCCTCATGATCCCATGATTCTTTCCAACCAAATTCGAATTTGGCCTTAGAGTGCCACATAAGGGTCTTCTAGAAGTCTCCTTTCAACCTACACATGTCAACAAACTCAACCCATTTGTTAGGTATAAGCATATGCACATTATTTTCTAATGTTTAACCACAAATTCACTTAAAAGGCTTTGAAATAATAAATATTGGAAAAACATAAAGGTAGCCCAATGATAATGAAAGTGGGATGAATGTGGTGACATAGTAGTGAAATGTAGGTAAAATGGAGGTGATATAATGGACATAATAGTGAAAGTGTAATGAAAATGAATGACATTTTCAAGACTCAACATACCCCCCAACTGAAGCTATTGCATGTCCTCATGCAACATATATTACATTGACTCTTTTGATCCTTGAGTTTTGGCTTAACTTTGCATGATATCATTTGATAACTTCATATTTCTGCAAAGTGTTTCACTTGAATTGCAACATGGTTGGTTTTTTGTGTTACAACCATTTTTTTTTTTTTTTTATTGTTGACTTCTATTTTGATCTTTGAACTTTGCATAATGATATTTTGATTGTTGTTGCAAAGTATATCTTTATTGGATTGTATGATGGTTGGTTCTTGTGTGACAACCATGATTTTGTTTGTATCCAATTTATCCTTTAAGCACTTTTTCAAAAGCCATTGTATGCTCATAATAGCAATGTAATATTTAATATATATTGGAAGTATGTGAGCTCTTGAATATGATATGGACATGGCAAGATATGAATATGAATGTATTCCCCCCCCCAACTGATGGTATTGGCAATTTTATGAAATGAGGAAGAGAAATGTTTTTCCAACAATTATCATTCTAGCTTTTTATGGAATTCTATGGTTAAAAGTTAGAAAATGCCGTACCTTCACTTACCCTTTGGAATGGATGAGTTGTATGTGTGTGGTGGCTGAAAACTTCTGATCATATTCTTCTTCAAGTGGCTGATCAAGAGGAGTCATGGATAGAGAGATAAGATGGCTTTTTATTGCTTCTACTAAAACTTGTTGAATCTGCTCCAAAATGCTGAAAATAATAGTCTTCATGTCTTCAAAACTCATTGGCACAATTCCTACTATGTGAAAATATGTTCTGATGTCGAACATAGTAGGAAATTGTTGGCTTAGTGGCCATTAATGGATGCCACTAGTCAACACGAGAACTCTCACCATTGATGACAATGAGAGTCAAGATGCCCAAACACATCTTGCTAGGTACGAATGAATTTGCTGATGTCGAGTCACCTAGAAGATCTAACGAACAAGGGACATTAATGTATTCCCATTGTTTGTCAGCATGAGGACTTGCCATTAATGCATGCAAGTCTCAAGGTGTTTTTACAAAGAACTTAGACTCAAAGGACTATGGACTCAATAATTTGCATTGAAGCAGGGCTTATTTGCGGAATGAAAATGACAAGGAATGGAAAATGGAAATGGAGAACAGAAATGACAATGGCAATAAGCATGTGAATGAGCCTTTTGCTTTTATTGGTGGGTTATGAATGGACAAAAAGAAATGGAAAGTGTATGTGAATGAAAATGGAAAATATGGAGTGGAATGAGGTGAATGGTTTATTATGAAGTATGAATGTGATGGATGGATGTGATGGATGGATGGATGTGATGGAGACAATAGTATCTGAAAGTTTTTCAAGTGTTTTGGATCTGATTTTACATCAACATATTTCCTCTTTGTTGCTGATCATCCTCTTATGAAACAAATTGGTCTCTTGGAGAGACACCATTCCCTTGTAGTCATTTGTCCTTCCTCCTGGAACCTGCAAAAAAAACTAATACTTCTTCTGCAATGGAATGTAAGATTATCGAAGGAGAGAGGTGGCCAATCTCTCTAGTTATGATATTTACACACAAAACTAAGAATTTGTATTAATGAAACAAGTTCTCAAAGGAAAAATCAAAGGAATTTATACCTGCTTTGGAATGAGTGCCTCAAGTTGATGTTGCTTCTTTTCAGCAATTTATTTCATTATTTGCCATTTCAAACTCTAATGATATATTTCTCATTGTATAGATCTTGTTGAGATCTTTCCAATGGTACTTAAATCATCAAAATCTGATTTTGTATGAGAAAGATAGGCTGATTTGAACAATGAGGTTTTTCTGGCTGCGGAATTGAGGAACAGCTCTGTAGCTAAAAATCTTGAATAAAAAGTTAGCCATTCAACTTTCATTATCAGTCCAAAATTAATCAATACCTTCAGAAAAGTGAGAAAATAACTTGTTCATTTCATTGATTCAAAATTATTATTTTTTTCTTGACATGCAGCGACTTAGTGTGGCGACTCAGTGTGGCGATTTTGTTATGACACCCAATTTGACTTCCCTTTGACCGGGGTCTTTTTCAGCAAATTTGACCGAATGAATAGGACACCATCCATGTACTGACATTTCCCTAGCTACCCATGTGACCTGTTTTGCCTGATGACACCTACAACCTAGAGTTTAACAAAACAGCTGCGGGATCACTAAATGGCTGCGGGATCGCTAAATGGCTGCGGGATTGCAGAGTGTAAAAAGTGCAGTGAAATGGAGTGGCTGTGTGCGAACGAACTAAGCAGTTTCTCCATCTCAAGCTTTGGTTGAAAAATGGAACTGTGGAGTTTGAAACATGAAAACCAATTTCATACCTAGGAGTTTCAATCGCTGATCAAAAAGATTAAATTTATGCTACTAAACTCCTTCAAATATTTTAATGTCTCCCCTTGCTATGCTTCCTTCACTGACTGTAACTGTTAAATCTCCCACCTCTGCCTGGCTGTCCTTATCCTTAAATGATCTTGCAAAGGCTTTGGTTACTTCCTTATGATAACCCTTAAACTTTCTGATACATTGTAACCAATTAGCTTTTTGTAGTGCCTCCTCAACCTGAGGATATGCCTCCAAAAATTTCGCACCTTCCGGTTCAGCCCTCAGAAGCTTTCCCATCGACCTTTCGGTTCTATTTAAACACAAATTTGATGGTGACCCTACACAGTAACTTCGTGACTTCACACAGTAACTTCTGTGGAACAGAGGATATATGGTGCAAAAACGGCCTCAGATACCGGGAATTCACGGATGGAATTTAGAGTTAGGCGGTGGAGTTAGCGTGGATACGGTAAAAAAAACAGTGACTAACAGTCGCAATACGACTGTATCACAGGTTTACGGGCTATAATTTATGTAGAGCAATTTAAGACATTAAATTGACTAAACATTTTGGCGCCGTTGCCGGGGATCGTAAACTGATGAAGTGTGGTGCACTATATGTGCTTAGTTAACCTTTCTCTTACTTCGTTGTTTTATAGTTTATGTTCAACTCTTCTTAAAACTCTTCTTAAAACTCTGCTTCAAACACATGTGCTGTGTAAAGCACGATTAAGAAGTAGTCAGAAATAAGTCCAAAAAGTAGTCAAGCTCTAAGGTGACAAGTAAGAAAAACCACTTTAAAGACCAGTTATAATGTTCAACTCTTCCTAAAACTCTGCTTCAAACACATGTGCTGTGTAAAGCACGATTAGGAAGTAGTTAGAAATAAGTCTAGAAAGTAATCAAACTTTTAAACTTGTAAAGAAAGAGCTTGAAAGAAATAACTTGAAATGAAACTGAAAGCAAAGAACTTGAAATGACTTGAAAGTAAATGACCACTTCCAATGGCACTAGACACCATTCATGCTGCTGCAAATAAAAGAAAAGAAAGTCACTTTTAAAACCAAAGATAAAGATTATCTCTCTCTAACTCGATGCTTCTAAGCACATGTACTGTGTAAAGCACGGATAGAAAGTAGCTTAAGTTGAATTAGAAAAGTGAGAAAAATCTGCTTTAAAGACTAATGATAATATTTTGCTCTTTCTAATTCTCTACTTTAGCCATATGTACTATGCAAAGTATGATTAGAAAGTAGTGAAAGATTAGTCTAAGAAGCACTTAAAACCAAAAATCTACTTTAAAGACTAGTAATAATATTTTGCTCTTTCTAACTCTCTACTTCAGCCATATGTACTATGCAAAGTATGGTTAGAAAGTAGTGAAAGAACAGTCTGAAAAGCACTCAAAGCCAGCTGCAAGTTAGTGATATTTTGATCTTAAAATATAACAATTTATGATGAAGATCATTTATGTGTTAGCAGCTCTTTGAGAAATAAAATTAAAAATCAGCTATAAAAACAAAGGCAACAACTTGAACCTGTCAACTTCAAATACCATTAGTTTGTAAAGCAAATACATAAACATAAAAACAAATCCCGGGAGAAAATAAAATGCAATAATTCAAACTGTACAAGGCAGGGGCCCCCTTCTACCTATGAAATCAAAACATACTTAAAATTGCATGAATGAAAATCTAATCTACCTTACATTCTACAAAGCAATATTTACAAAATGAAATCTAATCTACTTACATCCTAATATGCTCCATGACATCTACTTCACATCTCCTTCCATGTTGAGAACATCAAAGCTTTATTCAATTTCTTCAAAAGTGCAAAGTACAACAAAGCTCTCCAAAGAGAGACTAAAAAGAGACTAAAAAAAGACTAAAGAGACTAAAAAAAAGACTAACTAATGAAGGAGAGAGACCTCCTATTTATACAAAAAGATGAGAGCCATTTCATTAATGATAATCCATGAATATCTCCCTCTACCTCTAGAGTCCTAATCAAAATAGGAACTGATAAGACACATGTCTTTTAAAGTTACAATACAATTAGGAGATGTGACACATATCCTCATGATCCCATGATTCTTTCCAACCAAATTCGAATTTGGCCTTAGAGTGCCACATAAGGGTCTTCTAGAAGTCTCCTTTCAACCTACACATGTCAACAAACTCAACCCATTTGTTAGGTATAAGCATATGCACATTATTTTCTAATGTTTAACCACAAATTCACTTAAAAGGCTTTGAAATAATAAATATTGGAAAAACATAAAGGTAGCCCAATGATAATGAAAGTGGGATGAATGTGGTGACATAGTAGTGAAATGTAGGTAAAATGGAGGTGATATAATGGACATAATAGTGAAAGTGTAATGAAAATGAATGACATTTTCAAGACTCAACATACCCCCCAACTGAAGCTATTGCATGTCCTCATGCAACATATATTACATTGACTCTTTTGATCCTTGAGTTTTGGCTTAACTTTGCATGATATCATTTGATAACTTCATATTTCTGCAAAGTGTTTCACTTGAATTGCAACATGGTTGGTTTTTTGTGTTACAACCATTTTTTTTTTTTTTTTATTGTTGACTTCTATTTTGATCTTTGAACTTTGCATAATGATATTTTGATTGTTGTTGCAAAGTATATCTTTATTGGATTGCATGATGGTTGGTTCTTGTGTGACAACCATGATTTTGTTTGTATCCAATTTATCCTTTAAGCACTTTTTCAAAAGCCATTGTATGCTCATAATAGCAATGTAATATTTAATATATATTGGAAGTATGTGAGCTCTTGAATATGATATGGACATGGCAAGATATGAATATGAATGTATTCCCCCCCCAACTGATGGTATTGGCAATTTTATGAAATGAGGAAGAGAAATGTTTTTCCAACAATTATCATTCTAGCTTTTTATGGAATTCTATGGTTAAAAGTTAGAAAATGCCGTACCTTCACTTACCCTTTGGAATGGATGAGTTGTATGTGTGTGGTGGCTGAAAACTTCTGATCATATTCTTCTTCAAGTGGCTGAACAAGAGGAGTCATGGATAGAGAGATAAGATGGCTTTTTATTGCTTCTACTAAAACTTGTTGAATCTGCTCCAAAATGCTGAAAATAATAGTCTTCATGTCTTCAAAACTCATTGGCACAATTCCTACTATGTGAAAATATGTTCTGATGTCGAACATAGTAGGAAATTGTTGGCTTAGTGGCCATTAATGGATGCCACTAGTCAACACGAGAACTCTCACCATTGATGACAATGAGAGTCAAGATGCCCAAACACATCTTGCTAGGTACGAATGAATTTGCTGATGTCGAGTCACCTAGAAGATCTAACGAACAAGGGACATTAATGTATTCCCATTGTTTGTCAGCATGAGGACTTGCCATTAATGCATGCAAGTCTCAAGGTGTTTTTACAAAGAACTTAGACTCAAAGGACTATGGACTCAATAATTTGCATTGAAGCAGGGCTTATTTGCGGAATGAAAATGACAAGGAATGGAAAATGGAAATGGAGAACAGAAATGACAATGGCAATAAGCATGTGAATGAGCCTTTTGCTTTTATTGGTGGGTTATGAATGGACAAAAAGAAATGGAAAGTGTATGTGAATGAAAATGGAAAATATGGAGTGGAATGAGGTGAATGGTTTATTATGAAGTATGAATGTGATGGATGGATGTGATGGATGGATGGATGTGATGGAGACAATAGTATCTGAAAGTTTTTCAAGTGTTTTGGATCTGATTTTACATCAACATATTTCCTCTTTGTTGCTGATCATCCTCTTATGAAACAAATTGGTCTCTTGGAGAGACACCATTCCCTTGTAGTCATTTGTCCTTCCTCCTGGAACCTGCAAAAAAAACTAATACTTCTTCTGCAATGGAATGTAAGATTATCGAAGGAGAGAGGTGGCCAATCTCTCTAGTTATGATATTTACACACAAAACTAAGAATTTGTATTAATGAAACAAGTTCTCAAAGGAAAAATCAAAGGAATTTATACCTGCTTTGGAATGAGTGCCTCAAGTTGATGTTGCTTCTTTTCAGCAATTTATTTCATTATTTGCCATTTCAAACTCTAATGATATATTTCTCATTGTATAGATCTTGTTGAGATCTTTCCAATGGTACTTAAATCATCAAAATCTGATTTTGTATGAGAAAGATAGGCTGATTTGAACAATGAGGTTTTTCTGGCTGCGGAATTGAGGAACAGCTCTGTAGCTAAAAATCTTGAATAAAAAGTTAGCCATTCAACTTTCATTATCAGTCCAAAATTAATCAATACCTTCAGAAAAGTGAGAAAATAACTTGTTCATTTCATTGATTCAAAATTATTATTTTTTTCTTGACATGCAGCGACTTAGTGTGGCGACTCAGTGTGGCGATTTTGTTATGACACCCAATTTGACTTCCCTTTGACCGGGGTCTTTTTCAGCAAATTTGACCGAATGAATAGGACACCATCCATGTACTGACATTTCCCTAGCTACCCATGTGACCTGTTTTGCCTGATGACACCTACAACCTAGAGTTTAACAAAACAGCTGCGGGATCACTAAATGGCTGCGGGATCGCTAAATGGCTGCGGGATTGCAGAGTGTAAAAAGTGCAGTGAAATGGAGTGGCTGTGTGCGAACGAACTAAGCAGTTTCTCCATCTCAAGCTTTGGTTGAAAAATGGAACTGTGGAGTTTGAAACATGAAAACCAATTTCATACCTAGGAGTTTCAATCGCTGATCAAAAAGATTAAATTTATGCTACTAAACTCCTTCAAATATTTTAATGTCTCCCCTTGCTATGCTTCCTTCACTGACTGTAACTGTTAAATCTCCCACCTCTGCCTGGCTGTCCTTATCCTTAAATGATCTTGCAAAGGCTTTGGTTACTTCCTTATGATAACCCTTAAACTTTCTGATACATTGTAACCAATTAGCTTTTTGTAGTGCCTCCTCAACCTGAGGATATGCCTCCAAAAATTTCGCACCTTCCGGTTCAGCCCTCAGAAGCTTTCCCATCGACCTTTCGGTTCTATTTAAACACAAATTTGATGGTGACCCTACACAGTAACTTCGTGACTTCACACAGTAACTTCTGTGGAACAGAGGATATATGGTGCAAAAACGGCCTCAGATACCGGGAATTCACGGATGGAATTTAGAGTTAGGCGGTGGAGTTAGCGTGGATACGGTAAAAAAAACAGTGACTAACAGTCGCAATACGACTGTATCACAGGTTTACGGGCTATAATTTATGTAGAGCAATTTAAGACATTAAATTGACTAAACATTTTGGCGCCGTTGCCGGGGATCGTAAACTGATGAAGTGTGGTGCACTATATGTGCTTAGTTAACCTTTCTCTTACTTCGTTGTTTTATAGTTTATGTTCAACTCTTCTTAAAACTCTTCTTAAAACTCTGCTTCAAACACATGTGCTGTGTAAAGCACGATTAAGAAGTAGTCAGAAATAAGTCCAAAAAGTAGTCAAGCTCTAAGGTGACAAGTAAGAAAAACCACTTTAAAGACCAGTTATAATGTTCAACTCTTCCTAAAACTCTGCTTCAAACACATGTGCTGTGTAAAGCACGATTAGGAAGTAGTTAGAAATAAGTCTAGAAAGTAATCAAACTTTTAAACTTGTAAAGAAAGAGCTTGAAAGAAATAACTTGAAATGAAACTGAAAGCAAAGAACTTGAAATGACTTGAAAGTAAATGACCACTTCCAATGGCACTAGACACCATTCATGCTGCTGCAAATAAAAGAAAAGAAAGTCACTTTTAAAACCAAAGATAAAGATTATCTCTCTCTAACTCGATGCTTCTAAGCACATGTACTGTGTAAAGCACGGATAGAAAGTAGCTTAAGTTGAATTAGAAAAGTGAGAAAAATCTGCTTTAAAGACTAATGATAATATTTTGCTCTTTCTAATTCTCTACTTTAGCCATATGTACTATGCAAAGTATGATTAGAAAGTAGTGAAAGATTAGTCTAAGAAGCACTTAAAACCAAAAATCTACTTTAAAGACTAGTAATAATATTTTGCTCTTTCTAACTCTCTACTTCAGCCATATGTACTATGCAAAGTATGGTTAGAAAGTAGTGAAAGAACAGTCTGAAAAGCACTCAAAGCCAGCTGCAAGTTAGTGATATTTTGATCTTAAAATATAACAATTTATGATGAAGATCATTTATGTGTTAGCAGCTCTTTGAGAAATAAAATTAAAAATCAGCTATAAAAACAAAGGCAACAACTTGAACCTGTCAACTTCAAATACCATTAGTTTGTAAAGCAAATACATAAACATAAAAACAAATCCCGGGAGAAAATAAAATGCAATAATTCAAACTGTACAAGGCAGGGGCCCCCTTCTACCTATGAAATCAAAACATACTTAAAATTGCATGAATGAAAATCTAATCTACCTTACATTCTACAAAGCAATATTTACAAAATGAAATCTAATCTACTTACATCCTAATATGCTCCATGACATCTACTTCACATCTCCTTCCATGTTGAGAACATCAAAGCTTTATTCAATTTCTTCAAAAGTGCAAAGTACAACAAAGCTCTCCAAAGAGAGACTAAAAAGAGACTAAAAAAAGACTAAAGAGACTAAAAAAAAGACTAACTAATGAAGGAGAGAGACCTCCTATTTATACAAAAAGATGAGAGCCATTTCATTAATGATAATCCATGAATATCTCCCTCTACCTCTAGAGTCCTAATCAAAATAGGAACTGATAAGACACATGTCTTTTAAAGTTACAATACAATTAGGAGATGTGACACATATCCTCATGATCCCATGATTCTTTCCAACCAAATTCGAATTTGGCCTTAGAGTGCCACATAAGGGTCTTCTAGAAGTCTCCTTTCAACCTACACATGTCAACAAACTCAACCCATTTGTTAGGTATAAGCATATGCACATTATTTTCTAATGTTTAACCACAAATTCACTTAAAAGGCTTAGAAATAATAAATATTGGAAAAACATAAAGGTAGCCCAATGATAATGAAAGTGGGATGAATGTGGTGACATAGTAGTGAAATGTAGGTAAAATGGAGGTGATATAATGGACATAATAGTGAAAGTGTAATGAAAATGAATGACATTTTCAAGACTCAACAGTCCACAAAATCATTTTAATGTTTGCCAGAGGTTTATGCAAGGTGAGATCCTTTTCCAATGATTTCACCTTGTTCTCCAGGGCCTTCACCTCTCTGGTTTTCTCTGCCACTGTTATTTTTGAGTTGTCATAGCTCACTTCTAGCTTGGCTAGTCTTTCTTTTGCCTCTTTGAGCTCTGACATTTGAGCTTCTATCTCTTTCACTGCTTTCATCATTTCTTCCATCCTCATGCTAGTCTCTGGTTCTATTGTTGGTGCTGTTGTAGCATCTGTAGCTGATGTACCTGTTGTTGATGTTGGCATAGTGGGAGGGATTGGTACTATGTATGTGGGGGGAGTAGTGACAATTGTTGGAGTTGTTTCAGGTGGCTTGGAGGTCGACTCTCCCTGCTTCGATTGCAATGCTTTCTCCAACTCTTGCTCTGTTTGCATTAGCCTTTGATTCATTCTCATCAATAAATCCATTACATCCTCTTCTGCTTTTTCTTGTGCTAGTTCTATTGTTTGTGGATGCATGGTGACAGGCAACTTCAATTGCTTTCTAAGGGCAGCAATATCTTCCTCCTTCTTCTTTATCAATGCTTTGATGCCCTTGGCATCCTTGGGATCATGTCCCAGCTCAATAATTATCTCTTCCAGAGTCTTTATTCTGTTGTCTTTGGCTAGAGAAGAGATCTTCTCCAAATCCAATTGAGCAGATGTATTACTTAATGACTCTTTTAATTGGTGGGCCAGCATTGCCTTGTCTGCCAATGTAGCATAGACCATTTCACCAGTTTGTTTGTGCAATTCTATTTGGTCCATTGGGTGTATATCTTTGGCAAGGACCTCTAGATTGGTCCTTATGTAGTCAGCTGCAGACTGTGGTTGTTGAACCTTAGGCTTAAAATGAGTTAAAATCATCTTCTCCTCCTTAATGTCATAAGCTGCCATTAGTCTTTGCTGTTTGGAGGGTGTCATTTTGAGAAATTGATCATACAGCTGAATTCTCAATGACTCATTTTGGGCCTTAATCTCCATAAATGATTGTTTGATATCAGATCGTTTCTTAGTTTGCGACCTTGAGGAGGAGACTCCCATTCCATGTCGCTTCTCCACTTCTTGTCTTTGAGAGCTAGTGGATGTTTGTTGGCTGATGGCCCTCTCTCCTCTTGTGCTTTCTGTGATTTCTTCCACAATGTCCTCTTCAGGTAGAGGATCTACCCTTTGTCTTTTGGCCTCTTGTTGTTCTGTTGACCCACTTGCAGGTGTGGTCTCTTCTTGGTCTCTTTTCTTACTTCTTTCCTCAAGAAGAGGAGTCTGCAGTGTTGGTACTTATGGTGCTTGTGTCTGTAGTGAAGGGGCTTGCCCTTGACTGTGTTCCTTTGAGGTAGTTGGTTGTTCTTCCATTGTTTCTTGCTCTGTAACCACTATCTCCTTGCCCTTTGTTGTCCCTGCTGTTGGTGTAGTCCTTTCTTGGGTAACTTGTTGTGAAGTTGTAGTAGTTGATGAGCCTTCCCCAGTTTGTTGTGGTATTTTGAATGATACCTGCCCAAAAGAATCTAAGTCAAGAGTTTTTTCCAGATTTTTCATAGTTTGTTCCATTTTCTCTTCCTCAGTGAGCTCTTCAACTAGTGTGCCCTCCACCCACTCATCTTGGTTTGCAAACTGTTCTATGTCAGGGATGCTGCAATGTTCATAGGGTGCCAGCCTATATTTTACCCTTCTTGCATTGATAAAGCCATTTGGGTCATAGGGTACCCACCAAAAGCTTCTCTTTAGTCTGAGTGTTTGACCCAATATTTCATCAGCATCCTTCCATCCCTCTTTCTTGTTCATGACATAGGGGCCTAACTGGTCTCTTAGTTTCAATTGGGCCTTTTTCTTTGTGCTATGGAAGTGAGTCAAATCTGAATTGATGAATTGCCTGAAATATTCCAAGGCAAACAGTCTCATTGGCACATATCTTGGCAGCCTGTAGGGGCATAGCTCATAGCCATATATCCTCAGAATAGTGTGATTCTGGTAAAAGTACCAGTCACCTATTTTATATTTTTTGGAGAGCTGTAGTATCTTTTGCATATCATATGTTAGTCTAGGAGGAGGAGTTCTCATCAGGAGAGAAGAGACTGGGTATACAAACATATCAATAAACTCACAATAAGAGTAGGGAGAGCTGCTGTTACACAGTAATTTATCACTGCCTTCCTGTCAGTCACCCTGCTGTGACCAGATTCTACAATCACTAAGTGTTTGATCCCTGAACTGGCTTAAAAACCCACTTTTTCCAAAGTTTTGTGCATCAGCGCGTCTGTTCCTAAAATAACCGCGCTGACAGGCGCTTTCCAGTGTGTTTTGTGCGCTGCCATCGCGGAAGAACATCACTTTTCCGCGATGGTTAGCAGCACGCCTTTCCCGTGTTCTTCCGCGCTGACGTGACTTGTCCAGTTACTGATATGTGCTGACAGCGCGGCAGTTCCCCTATAATCCGCGCTGATCCAGTTTGGGCGAATTTGTTCAAACAACCAGCCTTCCAGATAACTCCAGGCTTGGTTGTTAGCTTTGTGAATGTCGACTCCCTTCTATGGCATGACTGTTCGACCCTTTGCAAACCGTTTCCCTCAAAGATAAGCTCATCCTTCCATCCTTTTAGGAGACTCCTTCTCCTACATATACTCTCACCATTACCATGAGCAACTAGTTAGACATAGCTTGGATTGTATAGAGCATATAGTGCTCAGATTGCTGCTACTATAGGTATTTGGTGTGCTAGGTGTGGAAGTGATTGATTGCTTAGGGAAGGTTGTTTGGTGTTGCTTGTGTGAGAGAGAGAGTTGTTTGTCTTGGGAGAATCATCCTCAAAGGTGAATGCTTGAGATACATGCTGACTGGCCCCTCCTGAGAAGGTTACCGACGTCAGAACATTTGGTTGTACTCTTCTCTATTCTGATTAATAATAGATGACTGCTATTATTGTTCCATTCTCGTTTGTACTTGCAATGGTTAAATGTGAATTACATCTTTTCTGACTGATGTATGGTTGCTTTTACTAGATTTCACGCTTGTGTTTGTTTCCTCTTCGTGTGTGCAGGTATCTATTCGCGGAGATCGCGGAGGATCGTGACCAGCCAAAGCGAAGGAGCGAAGGCAACATCTCTTCGTCAAACGACAGCGCAGGAATCCAAGTAGGTGCTCTTTACCTCTTGTTTAATTGCAATTAGGAACATGCATAGCAGCATTGTTTGATTGTTGCTAGACCCTTGCTGGGCTAGTAGGGATCGCCTCTATCCGTAGAGGGGATTTACCTCTCCAACAATTTGGCGACTCCGCTGGGGAGTCAGCCTTTTTGTCTCTTGAGTCCACTTTTGTGTTTGGCTTTGATTGACCTCTTTTTGAGTTTTTGGGATTGTCTCTTTGCTTATGAACTTTCTGGGCATTTCTGGGAAGCATTTTTATTATTGAAAAGCTCCTGCCTTTGGTTTGGGAAGTTTTTATTTTGGCTTTCCATGTTTTTTGCTCTCAGCGCGTTTTATTTCGGAATAGTCGCGCTGACATCGCGACCCTGTTCTTTGGTTTTCTCTTCATCGCGCCTGTACGTCTAACAGCCGCGCTGACCTCGTTTTCAAGGGCAGCGCGCTTTATTCGTGTCCTTCCGCGCTGACATCGCGCCCCCTCTTCTTTGTGATTTCGGTCATCGCGTCTGTGTGCTTTATATCCGCGCTGACCTCGCTTTTTTGAGACAGCGCGCTTTTTCCTTGTCTTTCCGCGCTGACGTCGCAAAGTTGCTGAAGGTCTCCCCCTGTCAGCGCCGAGTTGCTGAAGGCTACCCGCGCTGAGCCTGAAAAACTTATTTTTGACCAATTTGACCTCCTGAACCTCTTGCTGTGACTTTCCCTTCTTCTCTCCACCTGTCTAATGACTTGTTTTTCACTGTCTGAACTTTGAACTGTTTGATTACGAAGCTTAGCCTCATAGGGTTTCGTTTTGCTCGGTTTTGAGTTTGCAAATACCTTCCCTTTTTGCTTTCGCTGCTTGGTTCGTGTTCCCACCATCACTTTTGCAATTGCTGGATTGTGTTGTGTCTCTAGTTGACTGGTTGTGGCTTTCGTCCTTCGGGTGTTTGCCTTTTTCTATTGATTTCGCGCTCTAACTCTAGGACATCTAGAGGTCGCGTGTGTGTCAAGCCTACCGTAGGAAGCTTGTTTGTTTGTTCGACCAGCCAAGTTCAAATCTGTTCACGCACTTGTTCAGTGATTGTTGGAGTGCTTTGGTTTGTGTTTCCGAGTGGTTTCTTTTCGCTTCCTCCTTGCTTGCAATCTTGGCTTGCTTTGCAGAGCTTAGATCACATAGCTCATGCATTACTTTGTTTCTTTTGATTTAAGAACTTTGGTTGAGTGTTTCGGGAACTTTGTGTGCTCTCATTAAGTAGTTTACTTGGTGTTCTAGTTCCTCCAAATTATTTTGGATGCTTTGTGTCATTGAAAGGAAATCAAACTAGTGGCTTTGCTTTGAAAATTGAAAAGGAAAAGAACATTTCATTGATTTACATTTTCAAAAGAAAAGTTTCCTTTCCTCGCTTTAGTTGCATTAAGGTGCTTGTTTGCTTGTATTTGTTTTGTTTGATTAAAGATTCCTTGCCCTCTCGTAGCTAGAATTCATCGAACAAAACGAAGTTCTTTGGCATATAGATTGCATCTAGGTAATTGTGAGAGAACATACGATAGGACCTGAAATCGAAACTTAATCTCAAGATCAACTATAAAATAAACCGAATGAATCTAAAAACGCATTGGAACTAAACGCAAATATCTAGAGGTCTAGGTTAGAGACGTGTTCCGGCGTCTTTAAACATAGTCACTGTTGTTTCACATTACGGTTGGGTGATTCCTCCTTCTGTGACTCGATAGTGGTCTAACACGGACTGTGCTCCCACGTACCGTCGCGTATATAGGGAGACCCCACTAGGCTTTTATCCTTGATCCATAGGAAGCCGAGTCTGCCGCCTTACGATTCACAATGCAGTGAACACAGCATTCACGAAGATTGACCACCCGTACCCTAAAAAGTATTCTGTGGTTTTGCGAAAAGTCTGGCACACCTTTTACCTAGAATCTCCAGAGCAGTCACTTTTGATCCTTTTCGGACTCCCTAAATGAAAAGGTGTAAGTGAGCGTCTTGTCACTTCGTGCTCATTAAATATTCGAAGGAGACTGGAGTCATCTTTTCGTCCTTTTCTCGACTCTTGAAACATGAAAAGGTCAAGTCTAATTCCAATGTCTTAAAAAAAAATTTTCGGCTACGATAACATTTCCTGTTAGATCTTGTGTGCGTTAGTTTTGAGTAGGGTTTTTATCGTTAGTTTGCTTTAGGGGTCTTGTCATCCTGGCTGACCCATCAACTCCCGGTCCAATTGATCAGGATTCTCCATCTTCTGTTACTCCAGAGGTACCAGTTGTAAGCGGTACTCTTTCTATTGTTCCGAGTATCCAACCTATCAACATACGTGCCCCAGGTGACGAAGATTATATAGAAGATTGGAATCCTATCTGGGAGCCCGATTATACCCCTCGTACCCCTCGTACTCCTCTCGGTATGTCGTCTCCGATGTCTACTTCTCCTATGGATGAGACAGCTTCCAGCACCGGCGAGACGCCCGTGGTCACAGACATCGGGACCCCGATCCCGGCTTCCTCTCCCGTCCCTCCTCGATATCAATCACTGAGGGATAGGTATGCCGCTAGAACGACTTCTACAACTATATGGGATCCGAGTCTCACTGCCTCCACCGGGCCTTTTGTTTCGCAGCCCCTTAGTACACCCCTTACGACAGGGCCTAACACGTCCGTCACCTCAGTTCCCACTCAACCTACTGTCTGTGTAGCACGATCGACTCCGGTCGTCAGTGCTGTACCGGTTTCCTCGTCTGAAATCCCTCACGCTGGTTCCTTTGTCGGTGGAATTCCAGGATCAGGGCCATATGATGCTTATGGGGAACCCATAACGGACCCGGATTATGAAGGTCCCTTCTTTTTCTATGATGAAAACGGTGAGTTCCTTGAGAGCGCCTCAAGCCTCCCTCGTCGCCCTTTCGAAGAAAACGAGGAACCCTTGAATGTCACCTACGATCACGCTACTCATATGTTCAAAGGGAACCGGGATCCTCCCAGGCAGCCCATAGGACCTCCCAATCAAGGTCAGCCATTCTACGTGCAAACCCCCCAGGGGCAACCACTTTATGGCCCGCCTGACCCAGGACAATCTGGGGGCCCACAGGGACAACCCTACCAGGGACAACCCTCGGCCATTGGAGGTCCGTCATATTCATACCAAGGTCAACCTACTGGGTATCCAGGGCAACCTGGTGATCAGCAAGGTTTCCCAACTGGACAAACTGGGCAGCCTTACGTTCAGCAAGGCCCACCCGGTTTCCAGCAAGGGTACCCATCTGGACAAACTGGATCAGTTTATAATCCTCAAAATCAACCAGAAATCCAGCAGGGATACCCTCTTGGGCAAGGTGGGCAACCTTATGTTCAACAAGGTCAACCCACTGCTCAATCCATGAATCCTTCTGGGCAAGGGGGGCAACCTGCTGTACAGCAAGGCCAACCCTCTGCTCAGCCTATGCACCAAGGAGGGCAGCCTGCTATGCAGCAGGCCCAACCCTCCGCTCAGTTTGGTCACCCTGGACGGAGCCTGAGCTAAATCCTCGACAATGCTATAGTGCTGGGCGGCACGAGCATTGGGGTTATAGGATGATTTCCTGAGTACACCTTTAGGAGGGGGTCGGGGGATCGTCTCAGCGCTGGGCCGTTCGATGTGAAGGGGACCAGAACTGGACAGAGGAGCGCTGGAGGGAATCTCCGGCTCTTTCCCGGCTGAAGAAGGATAATCTTTTGTTCGAGTTGAAACATGGATGGGAATGGTGCCAGCCATGAACACTTGAGAACCGAACGAGGAAGAGGACTGAGAGGGGTCAGCCACCCTGGGGGGCAAACGGGCCAACCTGCTATGCAGCAAAGTCAACCCGCTGTCCGCCCTAATCGTCCAGCTGGACAAGCTGGCCAACCTCGGCGTCAACCAGCTATCCAGCCAGCTCAGTCATCCGTTCCGCAAAGTCGAGGCCATTCTGAATCTTCCTCCCCCTGCCTCTTTGCAGCAATTGCAGAGCTTGCAAGGGAAAGCTAACTTTCTCAGACGATTTATCCCGAATTATGCCGAGGTGGCCAAAGGCTTCACGCGATTATTAAAGCGAGACACACCCTTCCGTTGGGATGTCATCGCCCAGGAGTGTTTCGAGCGCCTTAAAGACCTTCTCGTCTCAGCTCCGCTCTTAAGACCTCCGAACTATCATCGCGACTATATTCTCTATTTGGCTGCCGCTGACACCACCATCGGTATGGTTCTAGTGCAGGACGATGATGCTGGCACCGAGCATGTTATCTATTATCTCAGCCGCAACCTTCTGGATACAGAAACTCGCTACGCATACGTCGAAAAGTTGGCATTGGCAGCGGTCTGTGCCGTCCAACGATTTCGGCATTATATCTTGTTGCGCACAACGACCGTGATCTCTGATTGCAACCCCATGACCTACATTTTATCACGTCAGCTGCTGGGGGGCAAATATTCGAAGTGGATTGTAATCCTCCAAGAGTTCGACTTGGAATTCACTGCAGCCAAGTCTAAGAAATCTCTAGTCTTTGCTGAACTGCTCTGTTCCTTACCATCTAACTCTGCACCATCCCCCTCAGAAGAGCACATTCCGGATGAAACTTTGTTTCTCATTAGCACCCTCGACCCGTGGTACGGGGATATTATCGTATATTTACAGACGTCTTCGTTCCGTCCTAACGTATCGAAAGATGCTCGACGACGAATTCGTCACCAAGCTCAACCATATCGCATCTTGGGCGATACCCTGTACCGCCTCGGCGTCGATTCTGTTCTTCGCCGATGCTTGACTCTCGAGGAGGCTGAGCGAGTCTTGAATGACTGCCACTCCGGCGCTTGTGGCGGCCATATGTCCGGATATGCTACCGCTCAAAAAATCCTCCGGGCTGGTTATTTCTGGCCTTCCATCTTCAAGGACTGCATCCTTGCTGTACGTGCATGTCACGAATGCCAGGTTTACCACCGGAAGATGCGTGCACCTGTTGCACCACTGCACCCTGTTGTAACCGTAGGTCCATTTGCCAAATGGGGCATCGATTATACATCCTGTAACCCTCGTTCGGCCGGGGGGCATGGGTACATTATCGTTGCTGTGGATTATTTCACCAAGTGGGCCGAAGCGATGCCTACATTGAACGAAGACGGTCACACAGCGGCGCAGTTTCTTTTCAATCATATTATTACTCGTTTCGGAGTCCCTCAGGCTATTGTTACAGATCATGGAAAGCATTTCCGAAATCATATGATGACGGAGCTAACTTCCCAGCTAGGCCTGTGCCAAGATAGTTCGTCACCGTACTATCCACAATCTAACGGTCAAGTTGAAGCCGTGAACAAAGTTTTGGTCACCATGCTTCAGCGCACCGTCAATACACACAATTCTAACTGGCACCTTATGCTTTTCCCAGCCTTGTGGGCCTACCGGACTTCCGTGAAGGATGCCACCGGTTTCACTCCTTTCCAGTTGGTTTATGGACTGGAGGCTACCCTTCCCGTCGAATGCGAGATTCCTTCATTAAAATTAGCTGTCGAGTTACTCCCCAACACCACTCCGGTGGAGGAACGGCTTCTTTACCTGGAACGGTTAGACGAGACTCGTCGTTTAGCTTCTCTGGCTATCGAAGCACAGAAAAAGAGAGTCAAAGCTCACTTCGATCAGAATATTCATCCTCGTTCCTTTGTTGAGGGAGATTTAGTACTGCTCTACGATCAAGCTAAGGATAAGCTGGGGGCAGGGAAACTCGAATCTATGTGGTTAGGCCCCTACATTGTGAAAAGAGTTTTACAAAAGGGCGCGTATGAGTTGATTGATTATGAAGGAAATCCTCTTGACAAGCCCCGCAATGGGCTGTATCTGAAGAAGTATTATGCATAACTTCGCGCACTCACTTTGTATATACGTGTGTTTTGTGTGTTGTGCGTGTTTTTTCTTTGCCCTCGTGTGCGAGTGTGTTTTCCTCTTATTGTGTTTTCTTCTTCTTGTGCAGATGTCTAGTGCACCTTATGTTGGTTTCGCTGATGGCGCCTGCCGTAGTACTTGCAGTTTGTCATCTGCGGCGTGGGTGATCTACGATCCTCACGGAGACTTGTTAGACCTTCAAGGGGTTTGCTTAGGTCGTACCACTAACAACGTTGCCGAATACAGCGCTGTAATTGAATTACTTGCCGAAGCGGTTGACCTCGGCATCTGAGAATTGGTAGTGAACCTGGACTCCCAGTTGGTTGTCCATCAACTCAATGGGCAATATTCCGTCAGAGACCAGCGCATATTAAGGTTGTACCTACGTGTAAGATTGTTAGAACGGAACTTTGATTACATTACTTATCAGCATATTCCGAGACGACTAAACACGTTGACTGATGCATTAGCAAATCATGTGTTAGATAGACATTTGCGGAACAGATAACATCATACAAGAAGATATAGAAAGCATAATAGAGTAAAGCATATGTAAATAAATCATTTCAAGCATAGTTGCATATGAGTGCTTTTAAGCTTGCATTAAAAAACATAAAAAATCATGGGTCATGTGTCATGCAAATTCATACATAAGATCACAATTGTACTGAACAATTGCATAACATAAACAAAACATCATCACATGTAACAATGATCCATCCAAAAACCGGTATGTATATATATATATATCGTGTGGCGCACTAAGGCGCTCAAAAATAAGTGTATATGTCCAAAATCAGTATGTCTGAGTCATGAGTCTCAAAATGACAGTGGAAATAAAACCTAGGCGACTAGTCAGCTGGATGGTGCTCTCTGTAGTACACAGCTGCTCGTGCCACCCGCCTCAGAAGGCGGTGCACTCTGGGTTCCACCCCCACTGTGTGAATCTGATGCTCCACGGGGACCTCCTCGACCCCCTGGTAGTCTGGCACCCCCTCCAACAACCCCTCAAGGTTGCGAGCCACAGTCTCCGATGTGTTGGCCCCTGGAGGGGCTAAGGCCAAAGCTCCGGCTCCCGGGCCCTCTCTCCGTGCCGTGGCAGCCAGGCCAATCGGTCTAGTAGGCCCCACATCTGCATGACAAGACATTTATTAAAGACATGTACATGAAAATTAAAAAAGACAATACCAAACTCAAAAAGACAAAAAGTGTCATACCTGCATCGTCCCACTGTTCACCCGGAGGCAGTACCAAATCAGGATCATTGCGGAAATCCATCCCCGCATATGGCCAATCCTGTACGAAGATCTCCTGCTGATCCAGCCAGTCTCTGAAAAATGCCCCCCAGCTATGTGGCCGGCCGCCACCCCCACGTGGCATGATACGAGCCCATCGTGAGGCCCTCGTCTCTCGAGGATCCCTGGGGGCATCCACAGCTATAGACTGCAGCCGCATGGCTGGTACTCGCTCCAGAATGAGCGGGACCAAGATCGATCCATAGCCGAACTGCTTTGTCTCCCCGCGACGGCAGTTGCTCAATTGCCTTTTCATGTTGTTGGCCACTGCCGTGCACCAATCAAACACGGTAGGCTCGAGGCACTCGAGAGCTAGTAGGAGATGGGTCTTGGACGCCTCATGATTCGCCATGCTACCCGCCGCCCGGGTCACCATGAACAGGATGGTGCGCAGCACTATGTCTCTCACTGTGGGAATCGCGCACTTCCCACTCCGCGTTTTCACCGCCTCCGGGCAAACCTGAGCCATCAGATCATCTAGCGTGCCGCCGCTAGGTCGCTGCCCCTCCAAGATGGGCCTCGCACCTCGGCGCGACAACCCAGTCAAGAAAAAGATGTCCATGTGGTCAAACTCAATGTCGTGGCCACGGATGGTGAATTTCTGGTCTACAGGGTTCCATGCTCTGATCAGCAGCTCCAGAAGATCATGCTGGGCCCTCAAACGCGGCGTAAGGAAGAATTTCATGAATCCGCAAGCCCGCATGGCGTTGCAGCAATTCACATCTCCCCAAGCAGCTACATCTTCTACATCGTGAACTCTCTCTTGCCATTGAAAGGCCATGATGTCCTGCACAAACCATAAAAATAAATTAGAAGTGCTTCCATGTAAAAATTCACGTTCATTTTCAAAAACAAATTTTTTTCCGCGCCAGCGCGGCTGTTTTAGAAACAGCCGCGCTGACAATGGCAGCTCTTTGTAAAAAATTCGAGGTCAGCGCGGAAGAACACGGCTTTTCCGCGCTGACCCGAAGTTGGCTACGTTTGTTATTTTTCGGTCAGCGCGACCCCGTGGGCGATATCCGCGCTGACCGAGGGCGCATCCATGCAAATAAAAAATGCCCAATTGGGCCAATTCGACCGTTAAAAACCTACTAAAATGAACCAGAATGCAGGGCAAGGGAACGAGAACCTACCTGGAAGAAGCAGATCTGAAAATGGTCTCCGTACGGGCTGGAAATCACTCCGTCAACTTTTTGGCTCCTCCACGTCCTTCACGTTCCAGAATAGTGAAATGGTAAAAATGACTTATTACTCCCCCCTATTTATAGTAAAAACTCCTAAATTGCCATATTTTTTGGGTTTTTACCATTTTTAACCATAACACTAGCCTTGATTTTGTTTTAAGCATGTTTTAGTGTGTTTTTACGTATATCGAATGGATTTATGCGGGTAGTGCCCTTGTGCAGGTACAGGTATAGCAGCTTGGTCATGCCGGTCCACAATTCATGTGATCCCCAAAGAAGTGTCGTCTCTAAGCTCTTTTCCGACGTTAAACAAGAGAAGATAGCTGAGTTTCCTTTCAGCTCGTTAAAAGGAATGAAAGGCGGTCGTTTTTAAGCTCTTTTTCCGACCATTAAACCAAAAAGATCGCCGGGTGTTTGTCGTTTCGCGCTCAATACTGGCTCTAAAACGACGTGTTTTCAACCACTTTTCTACTTTTTCAGGTCGGAGACACTATTCATGAAAAGTACTCCTCGGTCGTAACGACCGGGCGGTTCTTTCGAGCATAATTTTATACTTTTTCGGGCTCGAGAGACACAACTGTACGAAAAAGGACCCCCCTGGAGTCTTCTTTTTGCTGTCTTTTCAGGCTCTCTAAACACGAAAAGACGCCGAGCTTTTCCTTTGTCAGGCTCGTTAAACATTTGATGACATCGGGTATTGTCGAAATGCCACTCCTCAAGCATATGCTATCCCCGTCAAGCTTGTCATCCAAAAAATAATCGGGGTACCTGCCTGCAAAGGTGGGGAAAATGGAACTATGATTACAGTCGTTGGCAGTATGTCGCTCTTGAACATGGCACTCTTCTGCTTCGTGTCTGGGTGGGACCATCTCATCTTATCTTTCACTGGCCTCCGTGGGTTTGGGTTATCCTATTTGACCTCTCATCTGCTCATTGCCCTGTCACCATGACCTCTGCTCATTTGATGTCAAATACTGCCAAACCCGCTACAGTGCCGCCGATATGTTCAAGAGAAGTTGACCTCTGCAATAATACAACCTCGTCTGCTATCTCACACAAATCATTTTTCCTCTGTCTCGCGTCGATGAGGTGGGAAACATTATGGCCCACCTTCGATCAAGGTCCCTTCCTGTCGACTTCAGCTCATTATCCGGGAAGGTGACTTAGAGACTCCCTTCAGGTGCCTTAGAGCCTGCATGCCCTAATGGCAGGTTCTTCGTGTTCGACGCGAGGTTTACATCACTGGCCTCCGATCGAATGATTCCGCGGGTGTTCGACACCAGCTCATTGATTCACATGCCGCGGATTGTACCTATAGTACCTTGAGGACCATTGTCATTATTGGTGGTACCTCTCGCGTCTGTTAACAGTTTTCATCATTGACTGGTAATCAGACGATGTTCATGCATGTTCGACCTCAACCCATGTATTCACATGCCTGAACTTGTACTTTGTTCGGATCGGGACGGAGCGCAAGACCCTGGATCCCTGTCTGTTATGGTCCAGGTTGCGATTTTGTGGATGATCATTACATGACTCATTGATGGATGGCTGCGCCCATACCTGCGTCTTCATGGATGGCTGCGACCATACCTTATCATCATTCTGGTCTCTTTAGCTGGGTGGCTGCGTCCATTCCACAGACCTTTTTCGCACGTCTTCGGGGATGGCTGCGCCCATGCCTAGACTGCATGTATTTGATTGTCAGAGATTGTCGGTACTTCCTGGTGGTGTTCCAGTTCGGCGTGTGTTGTAAAGCATTTCACCCCTCCCACTCTCTCGGTCTTCATGCTTTAGGGGGCATCTGTTACACAGTAATTTATCACTGCCTTCCTGTCAGTCACCCTGCTGTGCCCAGATTCTACAATCACTAAGTGTTTGATCCCTGAACTGGCTTAAAAACCCACTTTTTCCAAAGTTTTGTGCATCAGCGCGTCTGTTCCTAAAATAACCGCGATGACAGGCGCTTTCCAGTGTATTTTGTGCGCTGCCATCGCGGAAGAACATCACTTTTCCGCGATGGTTAACAGCGCGCCTTTCCCGTGTTCTTCCGCGCTGACGTGACTTGTCCAGTTACTGATATGTGCTGACAGCGCGGCAGTTCCCCTATAATCCGCGCTGATCCAGTTTGGGCGAATTTGTTCAAACAACCAGCCTTCCAGATAACTCCAGGCTTGGTTGTTAGCTTTGTGAATGTCGACTCCCTTCTATGGCATGACTGTTCGACCCTTTGCAACCGTTTCCCTCAAAGATAAGCTCATCCTTCCACCCTTTTAGGAGACTCCTTCTCCTACATATACTCTCACCATTACCATGAGCAGCTAGTTAGACATAGCTTGGATTGTATAGAGCATATAGTGCTCAGATTGCTGCTACTATAGGTATTTGGTGTGCTAGGTGTGGAAGTGATTGATTGCTTAGGGAAGGTTGTTTGGTGTTGCTTGTGTGAGAGAGAGAGTTGTTTGTATTGGGAGAATCATCCTCAAAGGTGAATGCTTGAGATACATGCTGACTGGCCCCTCCTGAGAAGGTTACCGACGTCAGAACATTTGGTTGTACTCTTCTCTATTCTGATTAATAATAGATGACTGCTATTATTGTTCCATTCTCGTTTGTACTTGCAATGGTTAAATGTGAATTACATCTTTTCTGACTGATGTATGGTTGCTTTTACTAGATTTCACGCTTGTGTTTGTTTCCTCTTCGTGTGTGCAGGTATCTATTCGTAGAGATCGCGGAGGATCGTAACCAGCCAAAGCGAAGGAGCGAAGGCAACATCTCTTCGTCAAACGACAGCACAGGAATCCAAGTAGGTGCTCTTTACCTCTTGTTTAATTGCAATTAGGAACATGCATAGCAGCATTGTTTGATTGTTGCTAGACCCTTGCTGGGCTAGTAGGGATCGCCTCTATCCGTAGAGGGGATTTACCTCTCCAACAGCTGCGGACTTCATGAAAGATTGAGGTCCAAAAAATCACAGACCTCCTTTCCCCTTTATGGTCCAATTTTCTAATGGGGAATTGGAAGATATATGGCTGATAATATAACAACAGATGATAGATATAGGATGAATATTTAAAGATTCCCTCCATGTCTAGATTCAACAATTGGTCATGTATCTTGTTGGCAATAAATTTGGCATAGTTATATTTGGCAGCAAGGGGCTGCCCTGGGGTGAATATAGACATCAAAACCAATATAGTTTCATCAATATGTTCACTTGTCTTGAACCCCAGAACAAAAGATATCATATCAACAACTAATCTACCCACTTCATTGAAAGATGCATAGTGAAAAGGAGGTGGCTCCTTAGGCTGGCGATCTGCTCTCATAAATACTTGGGCAATTCTGGTTATCTCTAAGCTGGAGAGTTTGGGACCCTCATCAAGCAAGAATTTCATAGTAAGAGGAAACTGGAGGTGGGTTGGTTTGAAGTTCAACATTTGATTTATGGAGTCAGGAGTAATATGAAAGAGGGTAGTTCCAGATGGACTCTTAACTGCCCTTTTAGTTGGCTCATAGTTCTCACAGCAGAGGTGAATTATCTCAGGGAAAATATTGACAGAGGGGAGGTAGTATATGGGTAGATTTGATTCCCATATGCCATAAACATCATTTTGGTTTAAGTAACTATTTCTGAGCTCACAAACTGCTTGCAGATGGTTTTGGTAGCCTACTAAGTCTTGGATTAGATAGTCTTTATCAGCTAAGGGCAGATGTTCCAATTCCTTGTGGGGTGCATTGAGAGGAGTGATATTCAAGGCTACTGGACCTTCCATGGCTAAACTCTGTTGCTTTTAAAATTGGAATTTTTTGGCTCTGTGTAAGTAAAACAGGCAAAACAACAACTCTGTGGATTTTCTCCAGGAATTTCACTATGAAACTGGTTTGTTGGCTTTAATTTAGCTCTGTGGATTGAAATTAGCTGGAGAGACAGAACTTGTGGGCTTCTTTGGCACAATGGGCGATAATTGTGGGCAAAAGGCAGTTTTTGGGGTTCCTTGGAGAATTTGCAAGGTCGAACGAGCTCAATTTTAGCTCAGAGTGCAGATTTATGGTGAAATTTGGCAAGACCGAGGTTATGGTGGGTATTTTGGCAGCAACACAGTGTTTTTTTCTTCCAATTCTAGGTTCTGTGGGCAATTTTACAGTGAAAACCAATAAAAACAGGGTTCAGGCGTAGATTCGTGTAGATACCTGTTTTTACGGAGGAATGGTCGATTTGCAGGTGACTAGATGAGCTGAGGGGCCAAGCTGTGGAGTCAAAGCTACTGGGTGGCGGAATTGTATGGTGAAAATGCTCTTTTGCACGTAAATTAGCATGCACAGGTTGCGTACTGAAAACAAAGACAAATGGGTAAAACCAATGTTTTCACCTATTTTTACGTGAATTTTTTACTTTGGCAGGTTTTGGTGCACTTTTCTCTAATGACATCAGCATGACATAATTTTGTCGTGTAGCAGGGTACGGACGATGACATGGCAAGTGACGTGGCAGGTGACATGTCAGGTGACGTCAACAGATAGACAGGCGGCAATGGGGGTGATGTCATCAGATGATGTGGGCATGACGTCAACGGGGAGGCAGTGGGGTGGTAAGCGGTATTCCCCGCACTGCCTTTGGAGGGAAGTGGTATTGGGGGAGGGGGCTCCGAACACACCGGGCGCCTGACACGCGTCCTCGGTACGGTGGAAATACCGCCCATCCCCCGGATGCTATAGTTCGGCATATTAGGGCTTCCAATATCGCCGATTGCCGTTGGATTTGTCGACGATGATCGGATGGCTGGCGGGTAGTGAAGGTAGCGGCGGTTTATTAGTGGGGGACCCACTGTAATATTTCAGGTTTTGTAATGTTTTGCGGTGTATTCCAGACTTTGGTTAAATGGGTTTTTGTGGGTTTAATATTCGAATTTCGGCTGTTTATTTAGCCAGGAGCTAAACAAGTCCCGATAGGGCACGTGGAGGGTTGTTATTGGCCCCGGGTGGACCAATAACTCCCGCCAAAACTTAAAATATAGCTATAGTTATCCAAGGGTTGGGGTATTAAATATTTAGGGATTTCGTGTATTTTTACATAGTAAGGGAGGCGAAATATTCACATATGAGCTATATAATAGTGTTAGTAGGTTAATATGACTATGTGGAATGGATTGGTATGGATTAGGCTAATTTTATAGAGTGAAAAATTAGGCATGGAGGGAATGAAAGGATACCAAGTGGTGAAATTTAGGAAACTTGGAAAAATGGAATAAAGACATTTTACACAAGAAATGTGGCTTGTTTTTCCTAGGTGAAAACACATTTTCACTTAGTTTTTCTGTGAGATGAAGTGGACTAAAGGCAATGAGCAGATCTCATTGTCCTTGGGGGGAATGTCAGTAAGAGTTTCTTGGAAAAATGTGGAGGGGAATTAGTCATGCTCCATTTGTTTTGCAGCCACCTTGCCATGGTACTTTATGAATTTTTTGAGATTAAAACTTGTTCTAAAGGAGAAAATTGCTCATAAACCTGCTTCTATACCATCAAAATTGCCTACCCAACCTAGTATACCTAACATTTTCTCTTCATTTTCATTGGGTGCATTTGAACTAGCAAACCCTGATTCTTCTCTTTTCTTTTAGCTGCCCTCCTATCTAAGTCTACCCTTATCTCTTCCAGGGCTCAGATTAAGCTGTTGAGACCCTTTGCTTCTCTACCTAACTACTTGTCTGCCAAGCTTGAACTGTTTGTGCAGACCTTTATTCTCTATTCTAAGACAAGTAAATTCAAACATGATCTAGCCAAGATTAGATTGTCTGGCTATTCATCAACTGTGGCAAGAGTCAACCACATATACATAGTGAAATTCTACAAAATATGGAACCTTTGCAGCATGAAAAGGATGAACATATTTGGCACTTCTCCAGTCAATCATGAAAAATGAAACCTATTGGTATAGGAAGCTAACACCATAAATGAACAAGGTATTTCAAAAACTCTATTTCATGCCTCATACTAGGAAGCCAGAATAATTTTAGTAATATAAAGTTCTTTAATGCCTAGATGGTAGAAGGATCATTTATTGCATGTTCCTCATGTTCTCTTTCTCTTCATACAGAAGCCATTTTATGCTGATGAACCCTTGAAACATCAACATGAGATTCACTAGGATCCTTTTCATGTAAGAAACTTAATAGATTTTGAGGAAAAACTGATAAACAAACTTTATATTTGTGCCCAATGTACCCCAGAAGATAAAACTAGAGAATTTCACCCCTACTTGTAGTGCATGACTTCTTAGGTGCAATGCACCTTTCGACCCTCTGGGCCTGCGTTGGTCCTAGGGCTAATTTTTGGAACGCCTGGATGCTCAAAAACTCAAAAATTTTGATTGAAATTATAAAATGGAACCACTGAAATAAAGAGAAGGGTTTTAGCTCCTACTTGGAAGCGAGGGTACTCAAAATCGTCCACTATATTGGTCATAATCAGCTGCAGAAGATCGGGGGCAAATGTACTTAGAACTCTCATTATTGAAGGTAAATGTGAAATGGTAAAGATGAACAATGATTTTTTAGTATGTATGGTCATATTGTTCATTTAATTTTATTCATATTTAATGTTTTGATCTAGTGATGATTTACTTTTACTATGAAACAGGTATGTTTAATCCTTTCTATGTTTGATCCAAAATGGATTTTGGATAGACTCCTAAATCTAAGTGTTCCTCATAGAGGAAAATGAAAGTCCAAGGAAGTTCCTGGAAATAGTCCCATGGTAGATATCTTTTCATTCTGAATCTACTGCAACTTGAATGGGAAAAAATGGACTTAGGATGCAGAAGTTATCGCAGAAAGAAGATGCCCTTTGTTCTTTGGAAAAGAGGCAAAATCCCCTAAAATGGGAAAAAAACCCTTATAAAGGGAAATCACATCGGAGGAGGTACAAAATGTGGACTTAAGCGGAAAGGGAAGAAACCCCTGATTTTCGATCCCCGACATATCGGGTCAAAGGCAGGCACATGCACATGACATAAGGTAAGGACCTCGGGCTGATGCGATATTGAGATCACTGATATCAGCAGATTAGCATCAGCGATGGCATGAGACAATGGACGGACCCCCAAGCCAATGCGACTTGCGATTCTGATATATCACATCACAACATCACATCGCAGCAATATAAATGGATGATTACAAGCTAGACCGGATGGGTTTTATAAACCCGACCTGATAAATTTTGAGTTCCAGTAAAAGAGATTTTCTGTGTATTAACGCTTTTCGGTGTAAAAACCGAAGTACAAAGGAAAGACGCTCAAATCGATAAAGCCAGACCCAAAGGGGAATTATAGGCATGATTTATAAAATTTGAGTTCCGTAAGCAAGATTTCGGGTGGTCATCGAGCAGTAAGCGATATTGGGCCAGCTCCGCCCGATCCCATACAATGAACAATGCATGGCTTGGTGGAGGAGCAGAGAAACTACCTTTTTGGGTGAGTAACCTATGTATCCTTAAGCCTCCTGAAATCGCATGTTGACTGTTGGATCGGAGATCACCCAGGTCGACGGTGGAGCTTGTGAAAGCGACCCAAGGTGGACCCTATGTGATATTAGGTCGATTTCGATATAATTTGAAGTTCGATAAAAAGGATTTTGTCGAGTTTTTGAATGTTTTCCCATGTATTTGGGATCTCGCCCAATACGTTAATGCGATGTGATATAATGCCTAATGGTGGACTCGATAGGGATTTTAGGGGCAATTGAATGGGATTTTAAGTCCAAAAATCATGCCCAATAGTGTATTTTCGATAAATATCTGTGTAATAGGATTTTATCCATTTTTGGTTTTTTGCCTATGAGAAGGCCCCGAAACCTCTGTAACCGCTCCTGATCATCATTCCATGCTGCAAGCAAGCATTTTTATAGGCAATGATGCATTTTGAAGCCACAGAGCCACAGAGCCAAATGGTCAGTTGAACTGACAAGGAACAAGGAAGCCGCAGAGACGCAGAGAGATGATGATATGTAGAGAAATGGTTGGGGTAGCTGAAAAGCCAGAAAAGCACTGCAAAGGAGGCAAAGAGCTCAATTGAGGAAGAAGCAAAAGAGAGAATAAGAGCTAAAAGCCAAAGCACAGAGTAGCTGAGGGAGCCTTAGAGTCACTTGGAGGTCAAGTGGAAAACCAGAGATCAGAAAGTTGCTGAGACAATCGCTTGGAGGTTAAGCGGACTACTGAGAGCTCAGAGAAGCTAGAGTCGAAGAGCCAGAGCCAGAGCCAAAGCCGAAGAGCTAGAGCTAGAGCCAAGAGCCAGAACCAAGAGCTAGAGATAGAGCCAGAGCCGAGAGCCAGAGCCAGAGCCGAGAGCCAGAGCAAGAGCGAGAGCGAGAGCGCAAAGCTAGAAAGCCGAGAGCTTCAAGAGCCAAGGATAATATGGTGTTTAAACCCATTGTGTTCTATGTAAACCAATGGAGTTGAGCTAGGAGATTGTACAAGGACTTATACCATAATCCCAAAGAGCCTAGTCGAGTTGACTAGAGCTCATGGAGACATAGCCCAAGAGTTTTGGGTGAAGTCCTAATTAAATTGTTGTCTTATGTGTTTGTTTTAATACCGCATTATTTACTGTTATATGTATTTATATATCAGCTTAAGCACGTCAACTTAAAGCACATAAATAGTTTAAAACAGACCAATGTACAACTATTTTCAAGCACATTATTAATTCCACATTTGGTTAATCATAAAGACTTGGGAATAATTTAAGCTTTGGAAGTGGGAGAGGTTCTTGTAAGTTCACAAGAAGCCTTTAGTGCTCCATTTTCAGATCAATGTTTTTCTGAGAAGGTCAACAACTGTTAAAGAATTTTTTTTCACTTTAAACATGTTATTTTGATTGGAGAGTACACTTTTATCCCTTTTTCAGAATTTTTAAACCTACGAAAAAGGAACCCCTTGGATTCCTCTTTCAACACTTTTCAAAATCCCAAAACATGAAAAGATTTTCAAGCACTTGTCTTTTCGAACTTGTAAAATTAAATGAAAAGACATCTACCCTTTTTTTGATTGAGATAGACTAGCTACGAAAGAGGAATACCTTTGTTGAACATGGCTAAGAGGTTCTCTTGGGTATTTTTTTTCTACCTTTTCGGACTTAAGAGACTACGTACAAAAAGGAACATTTGGAGTTTTATTTTCTTCCTCTTTTTCAAACTCTCTAAACATGAAAAAAAAGTCAATTTTTACCTTCACTGGACTAGTTAAAACATCAAAAAATGATGGACTTGTTGAACATGATGAGGCTGAACGAATCCTTCTCAGGGTTTGTTAAATATACTCGGAGGGATTCATTTGAAGGATGGACTTACAGATCAATCATATGTTATCCCCTTCAAGCTTGTTAAAAAATAAAGAGGTGCTGACCAATATGGTTGGTGAAATTGGGAAAATAGTGTACTCCATTTGTTAATGGCAATGAGTCCCCCTTGAACACGACACTCTTCCACTTCATCTCTGTGGTTGTTGGGTTGGGTAATCTACTTGTCTTTTGGTTATCATAACATTCATAGAACCTCCATTTTGGTTTTGGGTTAATGTTGCCAACTCCATCTATTTTTGTCGTTGTGTTCAAGAGAAGTAATTTAGTTAATATCTATTACAACACTCTTAAGCCTTCATTCCATGTTTTCCTTTCCTGATCCAATTCCATATCAGGATCATTTTGATCATTTTTCTCAATTATTACACATGTTTTGTGTCATTGATGGGGGATACATCAAGGCCCTACTTTGACGGGTCTCTTCCTATCGACATCAACACATTATCCACAAAGCTGAATTAGAAACACCCATCAGTACCCTGGTGGTTCCATACATCAATGGAAAGTGTCCTCGCTCTTGGCGACAAGTTTACATCAATGGCATTCAAGCGAAATATTATGTTTGGTGTTCAACATCAACTCATTTATTCACACAATATTGATTGTACTTAAGTACCTTGAGAGCCATTAACATCATCGGTGGTTTCTTTCGTATCTGTTAACTTCTTACATCATTGGTCAGTAATCAGATGGTGTCTACCATGTTCGACTTTAGCTCATTGATTCATATGGTTAGACTCGTATGTTGGTTGGTCATGTGAATAAGATAGAAGACCTTAGATATAGTTTCCACCATTCGGACTGTGATTTCAGGATTATACATAGATCACTATGTATGATGGCCATGATCATACTAACAATCATCCAGTCATTAGTCCACCATCATTCATCAGTGGAAATGTCTTTTGATCATTGTACATGTAATGTAAGTTTATGATCTAGGTGGATATTGATGGCCACCTGCCTATCCTACATGGACCCCCACCATTGTCTCTTTTAGTTTTTTAGTTTCCTTATTTGTAGCACAATTTACTATTTTTGGAAGTTTTTTCGATCCTAAACTTCTGAAGCCGTTTTGAGGCCCTAAACGACTTCTTTTGGAAAAAGAGTAATTGATTATTTCTATTTCTATCACATCTGAAACTATAGTTCTCGGAGAGATCTTTCCAACGAGGTATCATATGCCTCAAATAGAGATAATATGACCAAGTTATGACCTCGGGAAGTTGGCTACCCAACTAACCCCAAAGGGGCCCATAAACTCTTGGCGTTACACCTCCTCAGGTTAGGGTTTTTGTTGTTTAGGATTTTCTCTTATTTTTCAATAATAAAAAAGGCCCTTGAGCCTCATTATAACTGAGTCTAGAGGCATGTAGCCACCACATCACTTCTCAGAGATAAGCTACCATCATCTAAACTAGTCTTATTTACATTATCTTTGTAAGCATACTTCAATATCTAATATTAATGAAATGAAGTGTCATTTCTGCTGCATCTCTATATTTATGGTTATATTTGTAATTTGTTGTGTTCCTGTTTAAATATGGATCAGTGGTATTGTAGTGGCCTACTCTTTCTCTGTTTTTCTTTGCATGTCCCCAATGAGGTCGAGATATAAGGAGTTAGGGCTTGAACTAGTCAAACCCTTGAAAGTCTATCCTCGCAAATATTGACATCCTCCCATGGCAGATGAAAAGAAATATGAGGTGGTAGGAGATCCTATCAAAATATTTCTCGAAGAAGCCCTTGAGTGACAAAGGAACACGATGATGGACAACTTTTCCTAGATCCTTCAGTGGCTATCCACGGGTGATGCATCTACTTTTAGCAGCTACTTTGGAAGTGCCACACCCTTTGAAGTACAAGTCAAATTTGAATTCCCATATTTGAGGGTTATATAGATGTGGATTTCGTAGATAAATGGTTAAATCTGCTAGAAGGATTCTTTTTTGTTCATGATTTTTCCAGCTGGGAAAAGATCACTTTTGCACTTCTCAAAGCCTCCCCCCACATCAAGGACTAGTGGGAAACCTATTGCTAGTAGAAGGATGAAAGTACAACCTCACTGTTTTCAGTCGTACCCACTTGGAATTCATTCTGGGATGCCATCAATGACTTTTACTACCGTGTCGGAAGCTATGAGGATAAATACATAAAGTGGACCATAGTGCAGCAAGGAAGGGACCAAGATGGGCCATAGTTTACCAATATTTTTCATATCCTTCACAGAAAGTTGGGTATCAAGGATTTTGAGCAGGATTTGGTACTCAAATATGTCGCTGCCTACATTGGTACACCCAGGACGAGATGGAGTTCATGTACATCTCCTCGCTTGGCACAATGTTGCGATATGTTGTCAAGATTGAGTAGAGGTTTAAACAAAAGAAGTGAGACTTTGGGTTTATGAGCCTGAAGTAAGGGAAAGGTGCCCCCAAACCACAGAACTAAGGACAAAGCTAATGCGGGGTGACCCAAGACAACTCGTTGAAGCCACAAGAAAATAACACCACCACAAAGTCAAAGAAGGACCCAGGAAAGTGGTGTGAGTTCCATAAGAGCTTCAAAGCAGTTGCTGGTGGCCAAGCTGAAGGCTTCAAAATCAGATGCATGTGTTGGACTTGAGTCAGAACCTGACAAGAGGAATGACAAAGGGAAGTAGATTATTGATGCGGAACCCAATGCCACTGTTGCCACCGCCAAGATCCAACGGAGGGGGAGAGATTTTTTCACTCACAAATGTGGGTGAAGGGTTCGCCCTTGCAATTCATTATTGACAGTGGCAGCCAAAAGGACCTCATTTCAACATAGATCATGAAGCGGCTGGGCCTACTGACCATACCACACCCACATTTGTACAACATCAGGTGGCTTTTCCAAGGACGAGATCTCGAAGTCAACCAACAGTGTCATCTTCCCTACAAAATCAAGCCCTTCATAGATGAGGTATTGTGTGATGTTGCACCTCTTGACATTTCTGATGTATTATTAGGACAACCATACTTATGGAAGTGACATGATGTATATAAGTCTAGACCTTACTCTGTTATTATTTCTTTGGGAAATACATTATACAGGATCACGGAGGTAGCCCCACGTACCACCACCTCTTTGATCTTTGCTAGGAAATGCAGTAAGATCATCTCCCAAACTAGGAAATTTATTTTCTTTCTGGTTCATTCTCAAAGTAAGGGGAAGATCATAGCCACATCCAAGGCCCCCAGGAAGGTTTCCTCCATGCAATAGAAGTAGGTGGATACCATCATGAAAGAATATAGGGACATCTTCTCCTCACCCACAGGGGTACCGTTTCACTATCAGGTCAAGCATTCATTCTATCTGACTCCCATAGCACCTCCACCCAACAGGCTGATATATTATTGCTCTATTATGAAAAATGCTAAGTACAAGTAGTGCCATGATAAACATCGTGTGTCGCACAAGTTCCAAGTGGGTGGCTTGGCTTCATTTGTAGAAACATCACCTTGTTGGACCCCATCGCAAGCCTCACTCGCTTTGATATGGGCCATACACCATCACCAAGATCGTTGGTGACAATTCCTTCGAGCGAGTCAACATCCCACCATTCGTTTCTCTACACCCAGTGTTCAATGTAGATTGCCTTCGGTTATACTTTACCATTTTTGGACACATATGACATTGCAGAACAACTCACACCAACGAAGCTCAACCCGGACTACATGGAATAGGCCACAAATGATCAGATCATGGACACACAGATCAGGAACCCTTGGCAATAGAGGATACAACTATGTTGAGTTGCCAAAGCAAGCCAACTCCTTCACCAGGGCAAGTGGTTGACTAGGGACCAGGCTCAACAGAAATTTCCTCACCTCAGGGAGGCTCTGCATGCAATGGGGACCATTGCTTCCTAAGTGGGGAGGAATGATCTAGGTGGATATTGGTGACCACCTACCTATCCCACTTGGACCCCCACCATTGTCTCTTTTAGTTTTTTAGTTTCCTTATTTATAGCACAACTTACTATTTTTACTAGTTTTTCGGGTACTGAACTTTTGGAGCAGTTTTGAAGCCCTGAATGATGTTTTTTGGGAAAAATAACAAAGGTGATTTCTATGGAAATTTCTTTGGTAGTTTTATTCCTCAGAGAGATATTTCTAACAAGGTATCATAGGCATTAAATGAAGATAATATGACCAAGTTATGACCACGGGAAGTTGGTTACCCAACTGACCCCAACAGGGCCCATAAACTCTTGGTGTTACATTTCCTCGGGTTAAGGTTTTGGTTGTTTAGGGTTTTATCTTATTGTTAAATAATAAAAAAGGCCCTTGAGCCTTATTGTAACTGAGTTCAAAGGCATGTATCCACCACATCTCTTCTCATAGATAAGCTACCATTGCCCGAGCTAGTCTTATTTCCATTATGTTTGTAAGCATACTTCAATATATGAGATTAATGAAATGAAGTGTTATTTCTACTGTGTCTCTGTATTTATGGTTATATTTGTAATTTTTTGCATTCATGTTTAAATCTAGATCGGCTTATGTGCTGAGTAAGGGAATGCCTCCCTCAAGAATAAATATATCATGATGTAAATTTATTGTAATGAAAGATGATCTCACTGGTTCTTCTTGATCCCGACTTGTCACAAGGTAAAGCACTTCAGTCATCAGTCATCATCTTTGACGTTGAGCTTTAGGGGGCACTCTGTTATAAGTGATTTTGTCTCATCTAATCAATGAACCTCCTAATGGGATCATTTGCATCATATTCCCCCTTTACATCATTATTTCACAAATCCATAGACATGACTCTCTCATTCCCCATAGTTTCTTCCATAAAATTCATCATCTGAGCCAGTTTTATGACCAACACACCCTTGTCTCTTACTGGACAACCTTCACCTATAGGTTTCACCACTGTGTCCTGCATTGATCACCTATAGGTTGCTCCCCTTTACACCTACATTGGTTCTAGAAATCTCAAAAAAAGAGAGAGAATCACTAAGCCTCCATTTCCAGAAAATTCTAGAATCCATTATAACCATTTACCTCAGGTAAAACTTTTCAATCCTATCCCATCCTTCCTTGGAGTTTCTATCAATTATCGTTGGATCTCATCCTCCCATCAAGAGTGGATATCAATCCCAATATTAGTAAAAGGATAATAACTCCCAACTTACCTAACTCCTCTATATATTTACACCTTCCATATGCAAGGGGTTGGGTTTTGGAGAATGATGCCCTTATGTGGTTGTTGTGAGAGTTATCCTTTCATGCATTTAGGGTGATGTGAGGTACATTTTGTGACAAAGGAAGGACAAGTCAACAACTCGGAGGAACTCTTCTACAATATCAACACCTATTTACGATTGTAACTTACTCCATTTATATCAGTACAAAGAGTTATTTTTTCCCCTATATATGATGTCGTTATTTCATGTATTTTAGTACCATGCTGATCTGTTGAATAAAGTATATCGATGATGCTACATAGATCTCGTATTTTCTTGGCTTTTGTTGTCTGGTTGTATAGGTTCCTATTTTGGTAGCTGCAGCTAGGATTGGAGCATTCAAGCTAAAGAAGGAGAAAAACATACAAAATACTCCAAGTAGCTTTCTTCCCCTCATCTATTTACTTTAAGGAAAAAAATTGGCTCCTTTGTCATTATGTTGTTCTAGGTTACCCACTAAACCTAGGGGATATATTTATGTCCGTTGTCATAAATCCCGCATAACACTCTTGTCTATGACTGATCCTAAGTGGTCCCTATCTCTACAAGTTTGAAAAGATATGAACGATAACTGCATTATCATCTACTTGTTTCTCTTGTGCCCTAGCAAGTCTCTCTTGTGACTGAATTATCCTATCATTATCTGCCTTACAACTATTGATCTATGCCTTAAAACTACTCAATGTGTCTGCTATGTGAGGGGAGTACTTATCACCATGCTGCTCATCTGATCTATAGGGAGAATCACATGAATTGTAGTATACCATCTTGCTTGTCATCTTTGATCCTCTACTTCCTACAAACATACCATGTCATATAACCAAATATATACAAAAACACACGTACCTCAGTGAAGTTCAAGGGAGGTTGTCTTGTTTTCACCAATCAATCCATATTAGCATAACATATGTATATATATATATATATATATATATATATATATATATATATATATATATATATATATCTATATATATATATATATATATATATATCTATATATATATATATATCTATATATATATATATATATATATATAGATATATATATATATATATAGATATATATATATATATATATATATATATATATATATATATATATATATATATATATATATATATATATATAGATATATATATATATATATATATATATAATGAAATCATCATATGAATCATCTCAACATCAACATCATCTCATCTACATGATGATAGAACTCCAAAAATGACCATCTCTGTGTATACATAACAAGCACATATACATCCTACATGCATGCATGACAAACACATTTCACCCATCCAATCCAAGTGTTGAACCTGGGAGATCTGATACCAACTTATGGTATTAGATATCACCCAAAGATAATGGAATCCCACTCTAATACCACACAGTGGTATTAGATATGATGCAAGGAGAACACAACTCGCTTTGATACCACCCGATAACACCCTCTCCCATATTTCCCCAGTTCACCAATCCACTGGGGTAAATATGCGAAGAGGAGTTACTATGAGATGAATCGACCTCCTAGGTGTAGTTAATGAAGTGGAATCAACAAACAAAAATTCTACTGACTTCCCTCAGGTGCTACAGGACCCCCAAGAGCTAAACCACCCTTCTAGGTGCCCAAACCTTAAGTTAAACTTCTTATTTAGTGACCTAGACACCTAGATGTTGACACAAAACTACCTGAATTCAATAGAAACTCTCCATTTGAATCCATAAACTTACAAGGGAGTGATTGCGGTCTCTTTTATCTAGTTATGTTCCTGTGACTACAAGATCTAACCCACTTTTAAAGGCTAGTTTCCAGACCACTACAAAACTTGATGACATTTTCTAGAACAATAAATACTAGGAGGAAAAATCCTTTAATACAAAATTTAAACAAGAACTTGACCTACAAGGCCTAACCATGATAGAAATTTTGTCAAACACAATAAGAACATGTGATCTATAGGCTACAAATTCATATCTAAACATAGGGGTGTGATACTTATCTAAAAATCATTAATAAGGTCTAATGCCTTCTCATAATAGTTGCAATAACATCTATTAGGTCATACATTCATTGACCATTCCTCAACCAATCAAAACACATCAAGAGCCATAGTCATTATACATCTCATGAAAAACATATAAACAGTAAATAAACAAAATACACATCATGATAAAATAGCCATCAAAGCCACATAATAACGAGTACAATTACTCATGAAATACAAGAAGAAAGAGCTCTTATTAACATATGAAAAATCCAACCAAGTTAGGGACTTCCACATACCACCCGGCCATAAATCAAGCTAAACCAAATCTCCCTTTCAGCTAATCACCCATGTGCCATATTCTAATCATGAATGTGGGATCTCATGAAATAAACCAAGCAAAACCAAACTAGGGCTTCCAGGGGCCAAACCACCTCAACCCTTAACCAATGATTCCTCCTCACGGTAGGACATCACTAACATCAATGGATTATCTACACAAGTTTTCTAGTGCTCCAGAGTGTTTTTTCCAACCCTTCTCCAAGACTAGTAACTCAACCCATATCTACCGCAAGGCTCCAGAGTGTTTGTCCAATCAAGGCTCCAGGACTAGTAACTCAACCCACCAAGGGCTCTAGAGCGTTTTTCCAACCAAGGCTTCCAGGACTAGCAACTCAACCCAAGTTGTTCTAAGGCTTCCAGGGTTTTTGTACAACCAAGGCTCTAGGAACTAATAACTCAACCCGTAGCTATAAGGAACATGAGCACCAAAAAGAAAAAGAAATGGGAGAAACCCACAACATCATGACTATCCAGGAAATGGAAAGGCTAGGCAAAACCAATGTCAATCCAAGCAATTCTCCATGGCAATGACATATCATAACCAAATAATCACATGAATATACCATGCATGCCAAAACTATCAAGTAGACCATACGTGCAACTCGATACTTGCAAAGTAATCCAGTTATAGTTGTTGATCCTATTATCCCATTGTGCTTTCTTCTTTTCCTTTTCCTTCTTTCTGCAAATCTAATGTGCTCCAAGGATGCTCCAAGATTTCTCTAAGTGTGCAAGAGTGAGAGAGAGAGAGAAAGAATAGAAGATAGATCCAAGCTAGAACTAAAAAAAGGTTGTGAATTGATCCTCATAACCCTTTGTATCATTGAGGCCTCTATTTTCTTCATTTTCCTCTATTTTTCCTTCAATTTTCCTCACATCCAATTATGTGACCGTTCGCCTTCCTTTTCTCCAATTTTCCATTATTTTCATAAATAAATGCCAATTAATGCCACTTTTACTTTCCAATGCATTTTTTCCAATTTCCATAGCCATAAATTAATAACCAGTGACCTCCATCACTATTTTTTCTCCTAACATTCAACTCGGAATATGTGTCCCATGACCTTGGTCTTATGTTTTTCTTTATTAAATTTATTACATAGATTTTTAACAGAGGATTTTACAAAATACTTTTGTAAGAAATCCACTTTCCACCATTCCTTAGAATCCAATATGAGTCTTAATATGAGCTTTCCTCCAAGGGATAAGTTCATAAAAATGGTTCTTTCACCAGCAAACCTCTATTTTCCTTAGGAAGACATAAGGTGTTCCAATGCACTAGGTGACATTTATTTTCACTATCCTCCCCTATTTTCCATAGAAATTTGTGGATCATAATACTCATTTGATTAAGAACATATGTATGATCCAATAAACTAGAAAAAAATATATAGGGAGAGAAGAAAGGATGGATTTTACCAAATTAGCACGACCAACTGTGGTCATCCATTGAGCTCCATAATTCAATTTTTCTTCTTTTTTTGAGCTTGTAGATTGTTTCATCCTATCAATCTAAATTACAAACACCCAAGGATATTGGAATTTATAGATATTTAAATAAATTCCATTCGAACTCCAAAGTAAAACCAAGAGTCTTATAAATTTCCAAAAGAGTGGCATTGGGACTATTCCAACCAAATATTAAGCTCTTCTTTGTTGTTGATTCCTCCTAGAAGCTCCAAGTATCGATCCAACACTCACTTGAATCTAACAACAATTAGCTTTGACATACTTCTGAAAATAAGTGTATCGTTGACAAATTGTGAGAGGTTGACCTTCTTTGGGTTCCTTTTTATGCTTCAACCCAATAGTTTCCTTTCAATCTTAGAAATATCCAAGTTCTTATTGAGACATTCCGCCATCAATATGTATAAAGGGGGAGAAAGGGGACAACATTTCCTCAATCCCCTTGAGGGCAAGAAGAAGTTACAAGGTCAACCATTGATTAAGGGGGAAATCCATGGATTTCCAATACAAGCTTTGGCCCAATTAATAAAATCCTAGAAAAATCCCAATTTTTCCATAATTGAAAACAAAAACGAGTGGCATAATCTAGCAAATGCTTTTTCCATGTCAATTTTAATAATCATAACTTATTTTCTGCATTGTTTACTATTGTGGATGACCTTTTGAACTAAGATTAAATTGCCAAATATTTTTCTATGCTTCAAGAAACCACCCTAATTCTTTGAAATTATAGTTGGAATTAATTTATCGAGCCTCTTTGTTATCAATTTAGTCGAATCCCTATAGGAAGAGTTGTAGTGACATGGGTTTGAATCAAGAAAATGAAGCAGGTTTTGACTCGTTCAAAGTTAGGGCCATAAAAGAGGAATTATTATTTCCTCTTAACTTCCCTTTGCTTCTATAAACATTTAACATTCATGTGATATCCTTGATAATTACATTCTAGAAATATTTGTAGAAGGTAATGGAGAATCCATCCAGACTGATATCTTTATTAGGATCTAGGGTCCAAATAACCTCTATAACCTCTTCTTCCATGACCGTGTTGGTTAGATAGAGATTTTTGAAATCTTTGACAATAGAAAAAAGGCATTGAATGAATGATTTCACCGCACCTAAAGAATAGAAAGGCTTCTTGATTAATTCCAGAGAAGGAAGAGATCTTAGGCTTGCCCTCTATAATGATTTCCTTAACTTGATTTCTTATTTCTCCGGCTCTAGCTTTCTTGAGGAAGAAAGAGGAATTTATTTCTCTAGCTTTGAGCCAAATGCTTTGTGAGTTTAGCCACCAATATTCCTCCTCTTGTTTACCGAGTTGTAAGATTTTTCTTGTCAATTTTTTTCTTCCTTGATATGCCATTCTATAGCTAGTTCAGTTTCCATCTATTTGTTATGAGACTCAAGAAGCTTAATAGTGTTTAATTTTTCTTGACATGGTGGCTTAAAATTAATCGTAGCATAGGCCCTAAGAGCTTATTTCACCTTTTTCATTTTGGATTCCCATATAAAGGAAGGAGATCCCTTGACCGAGGAATCCCAAGAATTTTTAATTAAATTGATAACCCCTTCCATATGTAACAACCTAGGATTGAATCAAAAGGGGAACCAAACTAAGGTCTTATGGGGATCGATGAGTATATCAATAGATATATGGTTTGAGTCACCCTAAGACAAAATAAAATAGGAGTTTCAATTCCCTTAACTGACCAATTTCCATGAATTAAAAAGTGGTTGAACCTCACTTCTATGAGGTCTAAGCCACTTCTTTGATTAGTCTAGGTGTATTTATATTTCCCTTTAATGACATCTAAATCATCCCATTCACTCAATAGGTCCTCCATTCTTTCATGAAATAGGTTTCTTATGACACTTCCACTACATTTATCTAAAGAAAATAGCATAGTATTGAAGTTGCTACCAACAATAATGTCCAGGTGCCATTTATCCTCTTTCAATCTTAGTAAAGAATCCCAAAATTTTCCCTTCTCATTATAATCAGTCGAAGCATAAACATTTAAAAGGGATATTTTCCTTTAGAGTTTGTATCCTCTAATTTAACCACCACCCAATGTCGATATTTAACACTCGATTTCAAAACAAACAAGAGTTTAACCAGAGTGTGCATAATCCTCCAAAAGCTCCTACTGAGCTCTATCCTATACACTATCTATCTCTCCAAAAAAAAATGACAAGGCCAAAGTTTCTTCTTCCACCAATTTTGTTTCTTGCAAAAAAGTAATTTGTGGTTTTCACATTCTATTTAGATCCTTTACTATCTGGGATTTACATGGGTGACCTAATCCCCTTATGTTCGAGTATATAAATTTCATTTGGATTTGTAGGCATATGACTTACCTCCTCTTAAATTGATTCTCGCATAATCTTCATTGCTTACATTTTTTAGAATTTTTGTTATTTGGGTCTTATTGCCTAACTTGATATTTTACTCTGTATATGATTCCATTGCATCCTTTCTAGTTGGTATTCCTCATTTTTTATGATTTTCCATCTCTTGGAAGGTGGAGTTACTCCCCTAATTTATCTTCTTATTTGAACTTCATGTTAGAACTTTTCTAACTCCCTCTGCTGAGTCGTGAGGCTCTAGGGATGCATCTTCACATCTTTTTTCTGGCCTTTTCAAATTTAAAGGAGTCATGGAACTCTGTTGAATCTCAAGTTGGTCTATATTGATTGGTTTCACTTATATTAGAGGGTATTTATTTTGAATCTCCCCTTCTTATCCTTCATCTGTGACATCTATGGATCCTACAACATTTTTATATATTGTGGGCTTCTCGTGAAAATTTTCCTTCTACAACAATACTTCATACATATTGATTGAAGTTGAAGAAATATGTTGAGCTGAGATTTTTGGATCCTTGACACCACTTTTTCCTTTATTTTTTCCCTTTTTACGAGTGTTCCATTGTTTTCCCTAGGCAGGAGTTGAGCCTTCCCCATTCCCTTACTGAGATTTTTTGTTGTCATGGGAAAAATCCTATATTCATGGAAACTCTTGCACTTAAACAAAAGTTTCTCATAATCCAAAGGTTGAATTTGTTTCCACTCAACTTGTGTCAAGATTATTTAAGAGGAAATACCCTTCTTGAGGTCAACTTGTATGCAAATATTGGCACACATGAATTGATGTCCCTTTGGTTCAACACAATCAAGGAAGTTCTCAACAACATTTTCACTAGCCTTTAAAAACTCATCACTCTAGGAAGGTATTGGAAAATGAGGAAGTTTTTCCAAGAATGGAAGAGCATTTGGTATGTCCTCATCTAGATTAAAATCGAGAGACAAAGTATTCAACTATATACCCCTGAAGCTAAAAAGAAATAAGGCCCATTTCGAAAAAACATATTTTTGTCCTCCTTACACTCAAAGAGGGAAGGGAAGAAACCATTCCCCATAACAAAAACTCCAAGGTTTCCTTTCATCATAGATTTCGAGGCCTTGTCAAACCATTGCTCAACTCACTTGGATGAGGCCACATGCCCATAAACTTTCCCACTAGAGCTTCGTCAGAGAATGTTAAAGAAGATTTATGTAAGCCCAGAGGTAGGACAACCAACAAAATGTTATTGAATTTTTTAACAAACTTGGTTTGGGATTTGCATTTTAGGGATGTTATCATGGCACAAAATGCGTATGTTTCATCACAGGGAGAGGAAGAGTCGGGTGCCATGACAACTCAATGAAGGAAACATTGACTTCAGTAATAAAGGATAAAAAGTTAATCGTCAAATAGTAAAGCAAAATATAACTCTTTATTAATAAGACCCAAATTATACGTCCTCATTATAAATGAATTCATAGTTAATTAAAATTCTATATTAATAAATATAAATTGAAAAACAAATTATATAATATTTCGTTAATAAATAATATTATATTTAAAACAATACTCTTACAAATTTCCTCCGTAAATAAGTGAATATAACTCTCTATTTTTATTATCAAAATATATTTTATAAACTTTATCTATTTTTTATATTAATATTAAAACTTAATATATAATTTAATTTAATAATTTGATTGAACTTATTATCTTTGATTTAATAAATTTATTTAAATACTTTTCCAAGGATCACTTTATCTCTACAAATTTTAAAATTGCGAAAGACACTTTATGACTAGAGGATCAAATTTATTGAAATGTGAAAAAAAAAGTGTTTTCTTTAAGTCGAAAGATTATAACAATTATTTAAAGTCCGTGATATATATGAAATAAATTATATATATAAATTTAAGGATAACTTACGTTTATAGAGAACATAATTTAAAGACACTTTAAACATTAACTTACATTTAGAGATTGCGAATCCATTGTTATTATTATGTTTAAAATCACATCATCTCATAAATTGATTATATACAAGACAGTGTCCTGTAGTATGCCACGCTCTCTTTTGTTTAAGAAAAAGGCATAATTATGTATCACTTAAAAGAGAAACATTTTTTGACATAATAAGTATAGGCTTTTAGTGCAATCATTCTCTCTTATCTGTTGCCATTTTACATGTAAATGGATTTGTTGATAACATTGGATGCCTCAGCATCCATAATTAATTACTACATGGGTTTAAATTTATCGTTTTCAAGTAATAATTAATAAGCAGAGAATTAAGAATATAAATTTCATTTTTATATTTTTTTATATGCTTTTCAGGTTTCTAAGAAAAATTATTTTAGTAATAATTACATCAAGAAATATTTTCGACAAGTGTGGTTTATTGTCAGAATAAGATTAAGAATTATATCTTGGCAAAGGTTAAATAGAAAAACAAATCGATATAATAGCTATAAAAACAGCTACTTTTGACGAGGCCAAAAAATAAGAAAAGATTAATTTAAATAATTAGATCAAAAATATATAAATAAATATTAATATTATTTTACACATAAATATGAAATAGCCTTTAACTAGAAAATATATATATATATATATATATATATATATATATATATATATATATAAATTTGAGTATATATATAATATATTTATAAAATCTGAAATACTCAAGTCTGACTTGACTAAGAATTATTATGAAAAAATATTTTTCTTTAACAATCAAATATATATAAATATAAATGAAGAGATGATATTACCCATTCTATAAATAAGGTCTAGGAAGTATTAATAATGGAAAATATTATTTTTATTAAAATAAATATTAAATACCAAAGTCAAAGGATAAATCAAGAAAATATGTATATATATAATAGGAAAGTTAATTAAAGGGATAAAATAAATCGACAAAAGGAAAAAGAGAGGAACCAAACAACCTAAGGGGGAGACTTCATAAAAAACCAAAACCAAGGATGAAAAAGGAAAATTAAGGAAAATGACCCAACTCTTAGATCAAGAAGAAAAAAGGCTAAGAGGAAAGAGCACAAATCCAACAATTGTTGATTTTCCATCTGTCATCCTTGGTTAGATTACTCAGCCTCCTTTCAAATTTGATGGCTTCCTTAAACTCATAGTGCTGAAAGTGAGAAATATTTGCAATAACCTTAGCCTCCTCAATGCATATATGATGCTTTGTCTTCATAGGATGTTCAACCAAAGTTGAAGAGCTGATCCTCCCATGCTTGATGTCGATAGCATGTTCCTTAATCCTTTGATTAGTAGACCTACCAGTCTCACCAATATATGAGGTTCTACAAGAACAAGGGATGACGTAAACACCTTTCATATCCTTGGGCTCCACTAGGTTTCTAACATATTGTTAAGGCACTTTGAATGGTTCCGAGGGGTCTAAAGCTTGAGGGAACATTATTCTTCCTCGGGATTCTCACAATCTTGTCTTTGTTCCCCTAAATGAAAGGGAGATGAACCCCAAAAATGCAATCATTGGGGTCTTTCTTTACCTTAGACCTTTGCTAGATTTGAAGAAATATTTAAGACCCTGATGACTACTATAACCATTATTAACAAAAACATTAAGGAGATGGGTATTCTCCTTAGAAAGGTGGTGTTCATAAGAAATTCTCAGGACATGAGTATCTAATGTGTTGAGAACACCTAGCTTTTGAGCAGGGAAATGATAAGACTTGACATGAAGATACTGCTTAGTATGATTTTTCTTCCGAAACACCTAGTAGGAAAAAGAGGCATCATACTTTCTCGAGATGAGGACATCAAGGAAAGGGAGGGAACCATATTAGGTGGGCGAACCTACCTATGGTTTTGTGCAAGGATTTTGCACATTGCTTTGGGCATGATGGTTTTCTACCCATGGTATCTTGTAGATTCGGTCAAGGAAACTATGGTTATGTTCTAATCCACGGTTAATGGATTGGGGTTTACGAATGCTTCGGAATGTATATGTGTGTGTGTGTGTGTGTGTGTGTGTGTGTGTGTAACATGGAAAGGAATATAATGAAAAATCAATCTGGTAGTCCCGGTTTTGGGATCCGGGGAAAATATTTGTGTATATCTATTTTTTTATGTTCTCGCCATTGTTTATTTTATGTTTCTTAGAATTCATATATAGGTAATTTTTGGACAAGGTTAAAACCTACAAAGCATAAAAAATTTATCGGATAGGAGCTGAAGTAGTTTTTGGACATCATAATACATGCAACTACCCAAGATGAATTGGAGGTAACTAAGGAGGTTGTCCTGTAATATGTTGCCAAACTAGTTAAGTTGAACATTACACTAAATATGTTATGTAACAATGTACAAGTAGGCTCTAATATTATATTTCCAGATGCTTTGGAGAGCAGCATGAGGCATGAGAAAGAGCTACCACAAAAAATCAAAGACATAGCCGCAGAGTACAAGGCTTGGTACCAATACGTTGCAAAGGACCTTGATGTCATGGTTCTTGAATTACAATTTCCTCAAATTGAACATAAATATGAATTATTATTATTGTTGTTGTTGTTTTTGTTTTTGTTGTTGTTGTTTTATGTATTTTAGCCACAATTTTGTAAAAAGGGATAAATTTTGTAATTAGAAAATAGAAATAGAGAAAATGTAAATTTATGTAGAAGTTGAAAAATTACCAAGAAGTCCAAAGGTCGCATGGAAGCCAAAGAGTTGTGAGGGAACTCAAGAGTCACATGGAAGGTGAAAGGTCACCTCATTTATTATATATACCCTCCTAGCTCAAGCAAAAGGACTTTTACCATTCTCTTGCTAGCATAGGAGAGAGAGATTGTTCTTTTGAGTAGAAAATTTTGGCTTCCATGTTCCATTATTTGGACAAGTAAAATTTCTTTGTAATCTTGCATCTCAGTGCTTCTACATAATCATAAGAATCTCTTTTGAGTTAGACATCTTTTTTCCGCATGTATAAAAACTTATAGTAAGGCTTCTCTTGTAATGGTTATGGTATATGTTTGAATTTACATGTATTGAAGAGGATGAAATGTTTGTTATCTTTAGTACATATTCTGATTGAAAATGTATGTGCTCATGCTTTCATGATCCTATTGTTTTATTTTCCAATCAAATAAAAATTATTTCTTTATATTGTGTTTCTTTATTAGAGTAACACTATCATTGTTCGTTTAAATACTCATGTTATTTACTTTGCTTGTGGGGTACTTTACGTACGTTATAATTATATATTTCACAAAGATAATGTTACTTTCATGTGTCAAAGTGATACTTGTTATGTCTTATGTTGTCGAGCTTCACCAAGGAAAATCATAAACCCAACAAAATGGTAGTATTCCATCATTCAGGATGGGACTTCCACTCCAAAGAATGTATATTCTAATTGGGACTTTAAATTGGGGAGATCCCCTAGTGTTGGCATAATTTCCAACACCGTCAACAAGATCCTAACTTCTCTTTTACTGTCCTTGGTTAAGATGCAATAAGAGTTCCATGAAGTGTATACATGATTAAATTTTGAATATTGGATAGCTCCTTAATGGTTGAGACTTTAATATTAAACCTTGAGGTAAGATATCCTAATCATCTTATGAACAATATCATCCTCCTTGATAATTTCATCGAGACCTCTCATTGTGTTGACAAATTTATCTATTTGAAAGCAATATGATGCAATATTTCCATATTATCCCATTTTTAAACTTTCAAACTAACCTCTATAAGTTTTTAGCTTGAGCTCATTTATTTTTTCATCCCCTCATAATAGCCTTTAAGCGTGTCCCACAATTCTTTGGCTAACTTGCAATGCATCACTTTGACAAATTCAATATATAATAAACCACTAAATATGGCATGTTTCTACATTGCATTAACTATATAAATATATTTACTAGTTGCATCAATGGGAGGATTTGTAGGCACTTGGTAACCATTCTCAACATCCATCTTTACATTAGTACCTAAATACATGATGTAGTTTTTTATTCTTATCTTCAAAAAGGCATAGTTTTTTCCATAAAACTATGAAGCCTTTCTTGAATATCCCCCAAGACTAGTGATGCTCCTTGTGATCAATCTTTCTAGTGCTTCATTTTTCTTGAAGGAACCTCCACTGATACCAAATTTTAGAATTATGATTACATTAAGAGGGGTGTGAATCAATCTAATGCCCAATTTAACAATTTAAACAATTTCACAACTTATCATAACTAAAAGCATAATAGTTCATCGATCAAATCAATCATCACATCAATACACGTGAACACTAGATATACGTGAAAAACCTTGTGAGAGAAAACCATAAATCTTCTTATCGTATTCAAAATTTCATTACATCTATTTGTAGGAACCAATTTGTTGGAGGCACCAACCCCCAAAACTAATTTGTAGGAACCAACCTATTGGAGGCACCAAGCCCCAAAGATATGTAAGAATCAGCATGTTGTAGGCTTCAACTTGATTGAGGCACCAACCTCTAAAATTTGCAAGCATTACCTTGTTGTAGACTCCAACGTGATTGAGGCACCCATGTCCTTCACCAAAACATAGCGAACCACTTTTCACGATCTTTCAAGCTAATTAATCCACAAGCTCAAAGCACAATAAATGTCCCTTACAAATATGATCATACAATGTAATATCAACTTGTTCTTCAATAATTAGTAGTAGCATCTTCTTTATTTCTTATACTGAACTAAACTTGTTCATGAGCCCCATAACTTTTTGACAACAATACAAATATAACTTCTTTCCCTCAAAAACTTGTCTTCATGACTTTTCATATCCCCCTTTTAGATTACCAAAAAATCCTTCCATTTTTCCCTTTCCAAAAAATTAATTTGTGCCTCAAAATGACCCACAAAACATTATAAAACTTAACATTTCAACATAATGACCCTAATGGGTCGACATAATGCACCTTTTCAATTTTCAATCTACAAAATTCACTTCTCTAGCATTCGCTCGATAAAATGCACCTTTCATATTCGAAAAAATGCACTTTTTGATTTGACAAAATTTCCAAACCCCAAAAAACTAATTTTGGGGAGTCTGATAGGACTCAATTTATGACCAATCGTGGCATAACCAGACCCAAAACCAACATGACTCCCATTCTATTTGTCTATGTCATGATACCAAACCTTGTTTTAATACAAACCAAAATCTAAATGAAGCCACAACGGAAACCAAATGCCAATGATAAGCAAAGACTAGAGCTCCTAACAGATCCAAAAACCTTCATGCTTGACCATTGTGCCACATTACTTATTTTTCCTTAGACCGAATTTTTTTTCATACTATTCCACCACACCCATGTGTGTGTGTGTGTGTCGATTCCACTGCAATGACAGTAATACAAATTATAGTTGATGTTAATGAAAATTTTTGGCCAATCTTTAAACCTTCGTATGACTAGATTTAGCACATAATTTATGACCAGGGCTCTCCATTTTCCTCCATATGATCATACCACATGAACTATACATTAGGGGTCCATGGTTAACTGTATGTTTCTTTCATTGTGATGTCATTGTGCCACATGGCACTCTCTAAGTGATGCCACATGTCAGTCAATGTTTTCACAATTGGCCACCCAAAAATGTTAAAAGAACATACCATGTGGCACCCTATCAGATTGCCAAGTCATCCACCATATAACCATGTCATTACTACTATACTACCACATCATCATCCATATCATCTCATGACACTAACTGTCAACCTACCATTGGGTGAAACTGCTATGTTATCGACGTCACACATGTCATCCTACTAACATGCCAATCTATCATAGATTCCACTTTCTATGTCATTAATCCACATGATGAGTTAACCTATCACTGAAGGGTCCATGTCATCCCAAAGACATGCCATTTTTGTGCTCCATCCACCATGTAACAACCACAAACCATCCGTAATCACCAAATCCACCTGGAGTTGCGTAGTGGTTAAAGTCATTAAACAGTGCACATGTTTGTGTCAACAACCATTGATTTCTCATAGAAGCTTAGATCCACCTTGAAGTTGCACAACCTTTAATAAATTTGGTGTTTGATCCTTGTAACCAATGTGCATATTCAAGTTGGCTTATCTTCTCATTCCAGAGGAGTTTGACCAGGTGTAGTATATTGTTGAAAACCTCTTAGAGAGGATTATCCAGCTAGACCTTTTGCATACTAATTTGATCATCATAACATTAGAAAATGCTCAATGCTATCCAATGTATGATTCCTCCTTTGACATTAATGACATGATATTGATTATCATCAATATCAACAACACATTATCCAACAAAAATATCTTCCTTAAATTTTTTTTTTTTTTGTTATAATATTAAAACTTGATTTAACATGCTTGATATTAGACTTTTTGATCCATATTTATTATGATATTTTATTTTAGATTAATCACATAATTAATTTAGTCACATAATTTTTTGAAATTTATTTATCTCTAAGCCATTCCATGTGTTGTCTCTAAGTGCTTTCCCCCTTTTTCATGTTAGGCTAACTGTCATATTTTTAAATGTTTGACTATTTTTTCATGTTTTCGAGCCTTTTCTAGTGATTTCAATGCTCGATATCTGTGTATATGAAATTTTCCTAACCATGTAAACATTCGTTGCACTCATACATAAAGTCTTGAATGCTATCTTACAATTGTCATCATGATCGTCCTAAAGTCTATCTTTAGTATTGCACCTGTCGCTTCTTGACATGAGATAGTCACACAGAGGCTAATGCTTCAATTGTTGGTCTGATGGTCTATGTTATTGTGTCATCGAAGTATGTTGTCTGTGATCACAATTCAAGTTCATCACAAGTCCATCTTCCTCCTGCACTTATCCATTTTCATAAAATCTTCCTGACTGAGCAAGTCAGCTTCATTGGGCCTTGTCAAAGCTATGCATTGCACAGTCTTAGCCCTCATTGATGTGACATTACTTCTTGGAACTATACATTGCAATCATTCTCCTCTAGGGTAGTTGTACTGTGTAATTCCAGTGCCTAGAAACCTTCCTTGACCCCTATAATTGCACAGTTGTGCTTCCCAACTTGCCTTGAACTGCGAATTCACACTTTCAATCCTCAGTATTTTCCCTTGCCTGTTGAAACCTCACAATGTGCAAAGTGCCCAACCTCCCTAGGCCTCTAGAACTGCGCAGATGTGTCCATTAGTGACCCTCCCTCAGTCGGATCTCACTGTCCTCAAGAACCATGTATATTTGTCCTTCAAGCCTCTCTGCTGACCATTCCTCCTTGCCTCTGGAAACTGCAAAAATCTATCTCCCAGGGTCTCATCCCATGTTAACTATTGTCTTCTTGAACTGCCCAATTCTGACTCTGATAGGCCACTACGCATTTTTTCTCCTTAGTGAGGATTGTGATCAAACATTCCTTAGTCAAGCATGAGTTGCGCTCTACACAGTCTCAGTGACCAAGCCCTCTCCTTACCAACTAGAACTACAAAATGCACAGTCATTGAGCCCTACCTCCCAACCCATGACTTGTCCCAAGATCAGTTCATGGATGATAATGCATCATCTTAGACTAGGGAGTTTTCTTATTTATGTCATCCCATCATGAGTGAATTGCATGAACAGGTACACTATCAATTCATGGCGATAGAATGAAGAAAGAAGAGGAGGAGGGAAGCATGCCTAAAGACTCATTTGTAGCTGAAAAAATGAGTGGACCTACCAAGAGAAAGAAAAGGGACACAAGTTGAAACCACTTTCCAAGACCAAATATAATTGAACACCCTGTATCATCAAGCGATACAAAGGGGAAGAGAAACCATATCTAAGAACACACCTATCACTCATCAACAATATTGACTTGACATTGCCACATCATCAAGTCATTCCATGTAAGTAGTGTTATCCCCCACAATGTACCAGGTTGAGAGGATTTGATGGAGGTAACCACTAACCAAGCTTTCAGTTTGGTAGCTAGCCATACCAAACCAGAGAGGGCTCTCTATGGAATCAAAGCCAACATATGACTAAGATGAAAAGGATTTTAGGCTCAGGTAGGTTTGATTTGATTTTGATTGTTTGCTGGATGGTGGCTTAGGTCTAGGCTTTCAGAATTAGATTGGCGAAGATATAATGGGGAAATTTAGGCACACACTTTAGCACTTTAGGGTTGTCTTTGTGTACATGGGATATAGGTAGGGTTTATAAATGAACATGAGTATCATGAGTTTGTTTATATCAAAAGAAAAATGAACAATAATGTGAAAGCTTCTCCAAAATAGAGCATTACATGAATGGATTATGTTTATTATCTTAGGAAAAAAGCACATGAAACATGGAAATGGAAATCAAAGATACAATACATTCAAACTTATGATCATAGAAGGAAAAACACTGCTAAAACACACACCACAGGTACCCACTACAATAGCTGCAAACTCTGTCTATTAGTTCCTACCAAATTCTCAATTACACTATCATTCAAGGCTCAATTCCACTGCATCCAACCCTTGAAAATGATTACAAAAGGCCTCATAAAGGCTTTGAAGTCGAAATCCTTCGTAGGAAGTCGAATTTCCAGCAAGGAAAGTAAAATACATGCACCTATCTCATCACTGCTACATACTAGGGAGGTTACTCGACCATTTCCTCTTTTATCTAACTATCAAAAGATATTTATCCAAGGAATTCAATGGAGGATAAGACACCTATTCACCCATAATTTTACCCATTTACATATACTTTTACCCATTGCATTCATTCACTTTAACCTTTTGACTTTTACCAAAGTCAAACTAGAAACTCTAAAAAATTACACGGTGACAATTTTAATTAAAATCCCAGAAAATTGTAGAAGCGCAGTGCCAAGTTTGAGGCCATTTTTAGGTGCCTTTCTGAAGTCAAAATTAAAATATAAAAGAATCGTAAACTACACTTGTCTGTCTAGTTTCCATAACATATTTACTTTTTGAAAATTACCCATGGGAAGGTCTCCAAAAATGCATTCTCCAAAGGTGTTAATAAAAGTGCAGTACTTGTTAAATAGAGGGGAAGAATGTTGATTTTTGACCCCCTTTTCTCATTTTTTTCAAAATTTGTGCCCTGTTTAAAAAATATGAGGAAATTGGTTTTGAGAGGAAGTCATCATATTTCCAAAAATTTAAGCCACTTGTCATTTGGAGCCCTGAGGAAAAAGTGCAATGCCAAGGCGCTGCACTTCTCTTTTTTTGATACAAAGTTCGGTTGCTATATATTAATCTGAAAAAAGAAGGCAGATTGCCATACATAAGATGCTTCCTGAGTATTTTGAATCCAAGGAATTACAAAATGTTTACTTTCCTTGATTCTTACTTTTGTTTTCCTGCCCCTAAGACTGCTTATACTACTATATATTCTAACAAACTGCAGGCCCCAAAATTTGCATCTACAAACTGGTGAGCTCCAGTATTGTAGCAATAATGCTACAACTCCTGGGGCTTCCTGTCTCTTAATTTTATCAACCCGGTAGTTCGTACAAACTTGGAAGCGGCGGTGCTATATGCACAAGTACTAGCTCTTGTCGCAGCTGTCACTTGGTCAGCTGGCACAAGTCCGCTAGGGCTCAAGCCAACTTCTATAGGCTCTCAGAAGAAGCTTGCTAATTGATGGACGAAAGCTAATCTCAGAGGAAAGCTACTCTACTTGACAAAAATGACTGAAAGCAAATCAAAGCATGTAAACCTAGGAAACCCTAATTTAACTAGTCTAACCTCTATAATGCAAAGAATGTGAATGCAACTTCTACTAATGCTGTCATTACCTCTGATAAGTGCAAATGCATGGATCTAAGCTACTTGTATCATGAAAGACATGTTTTTGTATTTTTTCTTTAAGTGTGTGGAATGATTGTGATTTTGTGCTAACTAGGGTTTGGTTGTGCAGATGGGATGAAGAAGGAAGGAAAGCGTGGGAAAGGTTGGGGAGGCTAGGAGAGGTCCCTAGTGATCCTTAGCATCCATCCACAGAGGTTCCTCACGTTCAGAAGCTCAGCAACCGAGTGAGTGGCCTCCTACAAGATGTCTACAGGGGATCCTACAGGATACTCTGGTTTCTACAGGATGTCTACAAACGGCTACAGGATGACCTACCGTGAGTGTTTGAAGTGATGGAGGAGTGATGGAATGGTAGGGGGAGATGTGTAAGGTAGGAATAAGGCTGGTGATGGCTCAGAAGTGGAAGAATGGGATAGGGAGTGAGTGTAGGGAGTGGGTTGGTGAATGGAAGGATGGTATCTATGAAAGGTTAAGTAGATGGGGCTATGTGAGTAATAGAAGAGCTGGAGGTTGAATGAGCTGAACAGAGGGTGGCTGAGTGGCTTTAGGTGTGGTTGACAAGAGGAGGAAGGTAATGGAGTGGTATGGAGCAGTGCAGATGAAACAAATTGTTTATGAGTGTCACCAAAACGAGAATGCTTCAACCTGAGCTACCTGTGACATAAAATCAATGAACAGCAATATAAATTGTGAAGGAAACTCATGCATGGCAGTGGAATGAAGAAGTAATGCTAAATATAAAAGTGCATGAATGGATCTAAGTAATGCCTCAGCCTACTTCCAAACAACTACAACAATTCTAACTGATAAAACCAATCTGTTTGACTTCTACAGGAAATCCAAATCAGCAACTATACTCGAATGGATGTAAAGGAAAATGGAAACGAAATGCGAAAAGAACAATATTGATACAAAGGAAGGAGGCCTGAGCTCTCAGGTTGGGCCCAACCCCGAGAGCTTTAGGCTCCTTTAAAAACTCAAAATCTGATCCAAAACTGCTTGCTTTTATTCATAATCAAAAGTCTAATGTCATGCCAAAACTGGCTTACAAAGAGCGAAAACCAAATTGACTAACTAGCTGCTACGAAATGACTAACTACTAGCTACCAAAAATGACTACCAACTAGCTAACCAAAATGAGGCCCCAAGCCCTCTTATTTATACAATTTGAGGACCCAACAGTCCTCCTAAAAGTTAGGGACTTGGCTGCCCAAGACTTGTAGTTAACAACAGTCCTACTTGACTTGCTTGGCTGCCCTTATGCTCATTGATTTGGTGGCCTTTGAACTCCGAGCTGATGGTGGAGAATTCGAGGTAAGGGCCCATAAATGAGGGGGACACCTTCCTACAAATCCTCTAGCTTGTTCTCCCACGAATTTGGCTGCCAAGTGCTCATTAAGACCTTCAAATTTGTCTCCAAGTTGACCAACAAGGCTACACAAAGCACCCATTAGACTTGTTGGCATAATGACTAACCAAATTCACTCTATTAACATAAAAATAATCAAAAACATGCAATAAACAAATGAGAATGGTGGACTAAGCCAAATGAGGAGGTTGAATGAGCCCAAATAATTGTGCATTTTTGGGGCTCATCACAAACCATGACTAATCTATGTTGATATGACTCATTTTCCTTGCAGTAGACCCTTCTGGGTCCTGGTCTGGTACATTCTGCTTTGCACTAGATGAGGAGGATGCATCTTTGAATTTTTTATCCATCATATACTTGAGGATGGATATCTTTTCTTCAGCGTGGCTGCATCTGTTGTTCAAACTGCCAAACTGTTCATGCAGGGAGTGAACTCTATGCAAGAAGAGATTCATCTCAGCCCTGTATTTCTCATGGAGAATACGACATTGTTCTTCAAGCCTAGTTTCCAGATTGCGCACCTGATCCTCCAGAGCTTGTTGTTGAGCACGAACCTCATCGAATTCAGCTTGCAGGTCCCTGCAATGAAAACACTGTTCTGGTCGCTCCATTGGGCTTGGAAAGTGAATGTGGGCGTTCCGCAGCTTCTTATCACGGCGCTTCTGAAGACTGATGAGAACCTCCGGTCGTGCTGTATCAGCACCGCTCTTGATAAAACAGGGACCACTTGAGGGGATAACCTCGCGATTGAAGAGTCTATCGCAGGCAGTTTGGAGAGGAGCAGTAGCTATTCTACTCTCAATTCTGTAGATACAGATTTTTCCTATGGGGAGGTAAGCCTGGATACCGGGAGCATATATAGGCTTTTTCGGGATGTTGAGATGGGAGGATGGTCTGCGCTTCCCAATGATCCACCGCATCTTCCAATGCATATCTTGACCCGAATCAATGATCTGCTGGTTAGGACGATTTCCTTCTGTGTGATGCCTAATTCCCATGCTCTGAGAAGATTTCCTAATCTTGATTTTGATACAATTCCTTTCGACCCTGCCTGTACTGTCCCCTGTTCTGTTGATTTGCCTGCAGTTATAGATTCTGTTGAATACGTTGCCCCTGTCGTTGACTAGCTGCGCAGTTCTCATGGTAACGATTGGAAGGATGGGCTGTTATTATACCTAAGACTACCTTTGGGGCGATCACACGCCTTGTTGGCGTACTTGTCAGCATCTTTATTTAGTCCACGTAATATATGGTAATATCGGACTTCCTCCAGCAAGTCGTGGAGGATTCGGTTCCTACAATTGATTTGCTGCAATAAGATGTTTGGTGAGCTCTGCCTATGCACCATTAGTCTGATGATGATTGCTGAATCGCCGAAGACTATCACCTTCTTAATTCCTTTCTTGATCAGTTGGGTGAGTCCTTGAAACAGAGCCAATCCCTCTGCTCTGTTATTGGATAATTCTCCCAGTCCCCATTCAAAATGAAGAATTGTCTCTCCATTGGCGTTGCAGATAAGACCCCCTGCACCTGCTTGACTAGGGTTGGATTTTGAGGCGCCATCAAAGAACATGTAGAATCTATTGCAATTGCTCAGCCATAGTGCGAATTCCTCTTCCTTGAGCCTCACTTTCCAGGCGCTGTTTGTCTCCTTCAGTTGTAGATTTCCTTGCCTTGTTACCTGAATGCTGGTGTTGCTACCTTGGACATAGTTAATCAAATTTCTTTCTTCAACACTGTAGCTGGTAGTATCGATCTTACCTTGTGTGTAGACTATTATTGCTTCCACCGCTAAACTCTTAGCTTTGTGACACATGACTCTAGTGTTGCTTCCCTTGTCTTGAAAGACCCTTTTGTTTCTTGCCAGCCAGATACGCCAAACAAGGGTTAATGGCATTGTATTCCATATCCTTTGTGTTATTTTACTGTTCTTTCCTTTCCATGGACAATTTTTTTTCCAATTGTAGATTGTTTCTGCAATGGCTGCCTTTGGTTCCCAAGTGACTTCCCCGATTGTGGCCATCTGTCTCCAGCAGTCTTCAGCAACATGGCAATCTATGAACAGGTGTTGTATTGTTTCTTCTGCATGACAGCAGTTTGGGCACCTTGATGGTCCCATAATGCCCCTTTTTTTTAAATTATCTGCTGTTAGAATCTTCCCTTTCAGGAGAAGCCAGAAGAAGAATTTAACTTTAGGGGGAGCTTCAGCTCTCCAAACCAGTTTCCATTGATTCCATATGGCCTGAGGAAAAGCATTGTCACAAAGATGTTGATAGCCTACCTTGGTTGTGTATTGAGTGCCTGTGGGATCCCAGCGATAGCCATCTTGCTTGCCTCTTTGGGTTGGAGCTTTACTATGCAGAAGATTCTTTAAAGCTACTACACTTGTTTCAAGCTCCCTTGGGTAATCCGGTAATCTCCAACCTGCCCAAGCTTGAGAATGATTTCCCCAATTCGTTATTTGAGCTAGGGTCCAAATACCTCTGTCATTAAGCCAACTAATGGCTGGAGCTGCTTCTATGTTGGATCCCATAGAGTGCTGTCCTAATATTCTGTCGGTGGATAAGTTTATGCTGCTTCCCCCTCCTGGGACCTTTGATATATTTTGGGACATAAAGGGTATTACTTTCTTGCAGAGTTTCCAGATTTTTGTGCTATCTCTATTGGGAATATTGGTGTCCAAGAGTTGATGTCTTGTGCTGGTCAAATACTTGGCTTCTAGGACCGTCTTCCACCATGCTGAAGTCCCTGAGATCAGTCTCCAAATTATTTTCGCTCCAAGGGCTAAATTTAGAAGTTTTGGAGATCTTATTCCAAGCCCTCCTTTCTCATGAGGCTGGATGACATTCTTCCAATTAACCAGATTGAACTTTTTTTTCTCTGATTTTCCTCCTTGCCAAAGAAAATGTCTAAGAGCTCTTTCCATTTTTTGATGGAAGACCATTGGAGCTTGATACAAAGAGAAGCGATATATGGGCAGAGAAGCCAGACCAGATTTTAGAAGCACAAGGCGCCCAGCTGGGTTTAGCCACAAAGATCCCCATTGTTGGATTTTCCTCTTTATTTTATCAAGGATTTCATTCCATGTATTAGCCTTCAAGGGTCCCATACTCACCGGCATCCCTAAGTATATGAAGTGACTCCAGTTTAGCTTGTATGAGACTTCTAGAGTGTTTGCAATGCTATGGATGGTGTGGTTTGCCGCGTTCCATCCATAGATGCAACTTTTAACCTGATTGACTTTCCCTCCTGAATAATCCATGAATTGATCTAGAATCTTTTTGAAGCACCTTGCAATAGTGATGGACGCTCCCCCCATCAAAAGAGTATCATCTGCAAATTGGGAGTGATTGATGTTCTTTGTGCCTTGCTCAAATTTGATGCCAGTGATTAAACCAATTCTTTGGTTGTGATCCAAGGCTTTACTAAGGGACTCAGCCATGAGGATAAATAAGTAAGGGGATAGGGGGCAGCCTTGTCTAAGGCCTCGGGAAGATTGGAAAGCGGCACAAGGTCTGCCATTGATCAGAGGAGAAATCCAAGGGTTCGAAATGCAGGCTTTGATCATATTAATGAAGGAGGAATTAAATCCCATTTTATTAAGCACTGCAAATAGAAAGGAATGTCTGAACCTATCAAAGGCGTTGGCAAGATCTAGCTTTAGGACAAATCCTTTCTCCTTTCGGCTTATGCTTGAGTGAATGGCCTCTTGCACTAGGAGGATGGTATCAGAGATATGTCTATTAGGCAGGAAGCCTCCTTGGTTTTCTGAGATCAAAGAGGATAGATGAGGCTTGAGCCTTGTTGACAGAATTTTTGTGATTATTTTGTATGCTGAATTGCAGAGGGATATGGGTCGAAATCTTGAGAAGGAAGAGGGCCTGTTTTCTTTTGGAATTAAGGCTAGATGGGTTGAGTTGGTGTATTCCCCCAGTTTGCCTTTCCGAAGAGCCCAGCATATCATCTTCAGGAGATCTTTTTTGATCAGATGCCAGTATTCTCTGTAAAAACTAATTGGAAACCCGTCTGGTCCGGGAGCTTTGTCCGGATGAAGACTCCAAATTGCTTTTTGAACTTCTTCTTCTTCTACTTCTTGCATGAGTTTGCTGTTCGTTTCTTGGGTGACTTCTTTAGTCATGTATTGAAGTAAGCTGGAGTAATCTTCTTCGCTTTTATCTTCTGTCAGGAGATTTTTGAAGTGTATGGTGGCTACTTCTTTAATGGATTCCTGGGTGTCGTAGCTGTTCCCTTCACTGTCTCTAATGGCACTCACTGTGTTCCTGGTCTTTCTAATCATAGCCTACTTATGGAAATAAGACGTATTTTTGTCTCCCTCGTGCAACCATAGCTATCTTTATTTTAACCTCCATTTGGTCTCTTCGTCCCTTATTGTTTGTCGCAGCTGGGAATACAGTCTTATCTCATCCTCTTTAGCTTGCTGGGTTAGGCCAACATCTTCAATGTTTTGCTGCACTACCTCAAGGTTTTTCTTGATGTCCTTTTTAATTAACTCGGGCTCCTGGTAATTAGCCTTTTCCCAGGCTTTAAGAGCCTGTCTAGTTTGCTTCAATTTTGTTTCCCAGATATGTGCCGGGGAGCCTTCCACATGCTGGGTCCAGGTCTGCCACACCACGTCTCTAGCTGCAGGTATTTGACTCCAAAGAGAGCTATATTTAAAAGGAAGAGGTCCAAGCTGGCAATGACTGTGCAAAGTGAGCGTTATTGGATAATGATCCGAGGCGGAGATGTTGAGGATGTTTGATTGGCCGATAGAGAAGGAGGACAGTGTTGATGCCCCGAAAATCGTTGCAACAACATTGGGGAAACCACCCAGTCCGGACCTTAGTGCAGCTCCTTTTCTGTTTGGGATAGTGGCTCCGACTGGGGATAATGGGACCAGTTTCCCAGAAATATAGATAAATGGGATGGATGAGTGACTTCTGAATTAAGCTAGCGGTAAGCGATGGACTTAATCTATTAACAAGAATATAATAACTAAAATCTATACCGGGGTCTTATCAATCTTTCAAAGCTTAGCGTTTGATAATCTATGCTTTAAGGTAGGCATATAGATGACTCTAACACTAAAGCATAGAGGTTTAAATCATTTAAGATTGCTCTGCATAATTAGTTATGCAGAGCGATAATAGCGAATTACTACACTTATTCATTTATATCATTGACACACACATGATTAAAAGAGATAACAAATCACAAAACATTCAATAGTGAAATGAAATGAAGATTTGTTGTTATATCACACACATGTATTCAATAATAGCAAAGATAATAACACAGCAATTCATATAAAAAGAAAGAATGCAGATGCAGATAATAGTACCATGTAAGCTGCTCAACAATCCAGTCTATCAATCACTATGTCGCAGTTCTTCCTTCAAACCAGAAAGCATTCCAAACAAGAGACAATAGTGCACAATTGAATATAACAGCCTTCTCGTTAAATTAAGAACTATTGGTCGAATTTCACAAAAGAATATAGGCTGAAGCACAGTAGTGCAAACTTCAGCTTTTAAGTCTGTTATAAAATTTTACGACCCTTTCCAAAACAATGAAAGGGTCTATAAATACTATGCTAATCTAAATATCTAAAAAACTGAAAAGCTACTAAATTGGCATTAACAAATATCATCATCTTTTCTGGCGATCTGGCAGTCGGCGGTAATGCTTCATTCGGTGGTCTCTTTTCCTTTACTCCTTCGCTGACATATCGCCAGCATTGGCTCTACTTCTGGTGGAGTGTTGAGACGCGAAGTTAGCTGGGCATCATATGTGGCATCTTGAATGTCGGAAATCAGGTATCGGAGGGCATCTGTTAAACAGTTAAGAGCCGACCTTTGAGAATGTGGTTTAATCAGAAAGAGCCAGTATGCATCGGTGGTTAAAGTATTTACTCCAGCAATTAACCTTCCTTGTTTTTCCAGATCAGGATAATTTCTCTGCTCAAGCATGTTTGCTATTGTTATGCTTCCAGGTGTGCACTGGGAGATCATGTTTGCCAGATAGAGTGTGTCGTTGACTAGATTGATCATGTTGCTGGAAATCATTTTACATCTTGAGGCCGCCCTTTCTGCTTTCATTACCTGGATGTTCCATTCCATGAAGAGTATGTCCTTGTATGTTTCATAAATTCGGGGTAAGTTTGCCACTTTCCCTTCTTCAGAATCTTGCCACTCAAGGTATTCGGATATGGTATCTTCGGCTTGATCTAGCTCATTTCTGGCTTTTTCTATCTGTTGACATACTGCTGTGGATGTTTCGCATAATGACTCAGCATCAGTAAGTTGTCGGCATAAGAGCCTGATCTGAGATATTAATGCGCCATTTATGCGAGTTGCCTCTGCTATGAAATCGTTGACACTCTGGGCGTCCTTGATGCTTTCGAGCTGTGCCGATAGCTGATCTATTTGCTCATCCTTTGATTTCATTATCAGCTCATTCACCATTCTCAACTGTGCCAATGTCTCTGACAATTCATTCTGCCTCTGGACTGCGTTCTGTTCTTCGATTTGCAGCTGCTGGGTTAACAAATTGTTTTCTTGCTGTTGAGCCAGCAACTGCTCTTCTACCTGTGCTGCCTTGTTTTTCGCCTCAATTACTTCTGCCTGTAATGCATAAATTTCATGGTCTTTAGTTTTTAACATAAGACTTACCTCTGATGCTTTGTCGATAGTTGCTGCTGAATAAGCTCCCGCGAATTGCGATAGCTTAGTTAGATCATCAGAGGGGTCCAATTCCCCTTTCCAGACCACATTGCCCGTGACTGTTTGCTCAGGAGAAATAGAAGGTTGATCAAGCCTTCGTCTCTTCCTAGAGCGCCTAACAATGGCTTTATGCTTTGGGCTGTAGAAAATATCTAGGGGAGGAATTTCTTCCACCTGGAGATCAACTTGATCGGACGGGTCTTGAGTGATTACCTCGACATCCTGTGAAATGGGTGGGCCGCTGGTTCTTTCTAGAACCTGAGAAGAAGTAGTATCGGGAGCATTGCTTGTTTTAGAGGTGTCTGAGTCTTTATAGGCTTCCTTACCACTGATAATGGAATCGAATTGCTTCCATTCTTTAATCAATTTAGGATTAGTGGAGGTTTGCTCATGCTGCTCTGTGTGGGTGTTGCTCCGTTCTTTTTCTTGTTCTACCCTCTGCTGCTCCTCCTGCACTTTCCGCTGCTGCTCCTCCAATTCCTTTTTCTGCCTATCTTCCTGTTCTTTCTTTGCTTTCTCTTCTTCTTTCTGCTTCCTCTGTTCTTCTATCTCTTTCTGCCTTCTTTGCTCTTGATCCTTCTGTGCCTTTTGCTGCCTCTCTAGCTGCTCCTTTTTCTGCCTTTCTGCCTGCAGCTTGTTTTGCCTTTCCTCCTGATGTTTATCCTTTTCCTTAGTTGTAACATGAGGTGATCGTATCTGCTGCCGACCAGGCTCGCTTGAGGAAGATGCTGGGGTTGTGGATAATAAATCTAGAGGCAGAGTTTGCAACCTCTGCTCTCTAAGTTTATTAAACTCAGTTAATGCCACATCATTGTATCTTACTGCAGCAAGCTGTTTGGTTTGGCTTATTGAACCGGCACTTACGAACAAGTCATCAAACATGTCTTCTTGATGGACAATCTTTGACAGTTTGGCCTGTTCTAGGGCAATGAAAGCAGTCTTGTTTGGATCATAGAGTCTGTTTGGGATAGTGGCCAGGGATATCATTTGGAGTTTTGCTGCTTCTTTTTCTGCATGCTTGTAGTTAAGTAAAGTATAAACTCCAATTCTTAAAGGAAAAGAGGGCCAACCTCTTTTCTTCTCCTCTTTGAGAGTTTGTGTGACACTCTCGGACATAATCTGATAGCAGATTTCCTGGGCTAACAGTTTGTCTGGGATGTATAAAGGGAGAACGTGTGGCCTAGCTTTGCTTCCAAAAACTCTAATATAGGTGAAATGCTCTTCCCCGAACCAATCTGCTAAGGCTGGTAAGTCAAAAGAAGCTTCAAGAGAAATTCTTGGGATAGGTCTGTCGAAAATAGAATAGTGAATGGGCACCATGAAACCATTGCAAATTTGATACAAATGGTCCTTGTAAGAGGACTTCCACAATTTCCGATGATACAAATGGATGGGTGTTGGATCATGTGTGGTCCATCTCCATCCGAGCACAGGAAACTCAGAATTAAAACATAGGGTATCCATAATGTAAGCAGAGTAATAAAATGGTGGGATTTTCCTTTCGCTGACTATGGTTTTGGCTCTAAATTCATGAACATCTATGACCAACTTATCAGACAGAATAGTGGCCCAATCCATAATTGTACTATTTACAGCCGCTTCCATTAGGGGAACCATGTCAATATGGATATTAGCGGAGTCATGTAATCCCCACAATCTACACATCATAATCCCCGCATAGCAATAGGGAGAAGCCAAAGAAGCATTGGAGTACTTACCCGAACTTTCATGCTTGTGTTTGGCTGGGTTCTGCCTCCAATCTCGGAGGGGTTCGGATGGTGATTCATTCTCTTTCGCAAACTTCTCCACGAAGGCTCTGTTATAGACTAGCTCTGGTTCAGGCAAATGATACATCCGCCTCAGGTCATCAGGCTTGAACGACCCGAAAATCCTTCCATCCCTTGTATGAAAAGTTCTATCAGTGAGAGGAATTTCCTCGATCGCCCAGCGTACCACATCAGTGAAAGGTAGGACCTGCTCTCTTGCTGCTATTCTGTGCAAAAAGGAGTCGGCCAAGTCTTTGAGAGTTGCATCAGACTTCCTTTGTTCATCCACGCTAGCTTCTGTCACTGTCTTCGCCGGTTGCTCGGCTTCTAACAGATTATATGTACCCTGCCATGTAGTGCTAGGAAGACCGGTGCATGTAGTATCTGAGATTAGGCCTTTCTTCGAAATTGTGACAGATTGACCTGCGACGGGTGCAGTAATAGAACTCGCAGCCTTCTTGAACTTCTTCCCCATCATGTTTAGGCTTCTGTCGAGAGCTGAACTCTACACAAATGCAAGAGAAATCGTAACAAGGAAATAACAATGACAATCCATAATGGGAAAGATATAACACTTGAAGCGTGGCAAGATCAATTCTAAAAGGGGCTGCGGATCTAATTATTTAAGAAGACACCGCAGATGCAATGATGGTGATTTTACAGCCTGCAGCTTCATAAATTACCATTACGTCGTCATTAGGCTGAATGACCCCTTAAAGCGTGCAACAGATTTTTTAAAGGTCTAATCGTAAGTATTCGTTAAATCGAAGGGGCAAAGTTTTAATTACGCATGCATTACCTTATCCCTGCATTTAACGGTTTTTTGAAATCTGTGCTTTATCAACCAGATTTGAATATAACTTAAAAGCTTGAAGCAATTACCTTTTAAGAACTCTAATCATCGTTACACGTCATCGGATCGCATTGGGGTGTAAGTGATACTATCATTTGGGAGCTGTTTTGGCGAATGCCGATTGCGACATCGCATCGAATTAGCGCATGAGCACATTACCAGATGTATGTCAAATGATTTGCCGATTTCCGACTGCGACATTACATCGCATCGGGGAAAAGACCTGCGCATCCTGTGAAAGCGTTTGGGATTCCGCCGACTACCAATAGCGATATCGCATCGGGTCGGGGCTTATGACTTACGACGTTTTCCACAAGAGGCAGCGACGATAACAGATTGCCGATATCACATCGCGTCGGGGTGTAAGATATGTGTTCTTTTGTGTGTGCATTGACTACCGCCGATCACCGATAGCGATATCGCATCGGCAAGGACCAAGGTGGTATTTAAATGTGTTTCTCTTGTTATTGCGCCATGCGATCTTGGGATTGCTTTTTCGCATTAACCAAAAATTGATTGATATTTATTCAAAAAGGCTCTCATTCACAAATTCATTTGATTATCATACCTTTTTTGAACAAATTCATTAATGCCAATAAATTTTTTTTAAAAGGGACCCATTTCATATGTTAATTGTTTGTGAATAAAAATGTTATGAAATGGGGGGTTGTTGTAGGGCACAACAATTGGCGATTCGCTGGCAGAACCAGTTATCTCTGGACTGATAAAAATACTTAAACTTTTTCAAATAGAATCTCTACAAGGGAAAGAAAATTTCTAATATAACTAGATATCTATTGATTCTGAATAAAGTAGAATTCTTCTGTTGACTTCCTCTTTTTGTAAAGAAAATAAATACATTCTAAGTTTTAAAACAGGTCTTTAATGGTTTATAATGGTAAAACAGAAAACTTTTCCCAAATCAGCTTTTAAAGTAAACTCCTCTGTCATAGGTAGAGCCTCTGCTGCCAGCAAACGTTTATAGTCTCGGCAGGGTTACCTTTTAACCATGCTGTTGTCCATTGTTCCATTCACTTAAGAGTGTGACTAAACATAATGAATTCAAAATATGTTTGCATATTTTGTACTTCATTTTCTTTTCTTCTTTGTTTAAGATAAAAAGCCATTGTCCTGGTTTGGTTGCCAGCTGTTGACAATGCCATTCACTGGTAGTAATCTAACTGAACAAGCTGGCTCGTGATGAGACCCCTTGTCTTGTAATTTCAAGCCATTACCCTGTTTGATATGCAGTTTTGGTAATGTCAGTTAAATTATTTTCCTATGAACATGGTAAGCAGGCTTGTAATAAGACCTCTTATCTTTAATCTTTATATTTTAGAATTACACTCTGAGTAATCATAAACTTTAGTGAATGGGATGAACAATTTTCTCTTTGAGAGTAAATGGATGACAGATTATGGGTTAAAGATGCTGAAGATGGATTAGCTTCTATCTTAATATAGATAACCTTTGGAGACCAATTTTAAAAGACTCACAATGACTCATAGAACCTTTACGTTTTGAGAGAAGTTTACAAAGTAAGACTGCGATCTCAAAATAAAAAGATATCTAATTTCCTAGAAATGATCTTTCTTGTTTTAGGATTCTATTATTCAAAAGCAAATATTGATAGTGCCCCAGCGAGACAACTTTTGACTACAGCAAAAGGTCAATGGAAGATATCCTACACCCTTATTTTCTACAAATCCTACAAACTATAAAAATCTATCAAATTATAAGGAGAAGGGGTTACCTCCTCAATTAAAGAATTTCTTTAAGATCAGACCATTAACAGGGAGAGAATCTCTCACCCCTGATAAATCTTGCAGTATAAAGGTTGAATGGCCTATCTTTTCACAGATCTGAAATGGTCCAAGCCATAGTTTTTGAAATTTGGAGTGTTTACCTTTGTCTTCATGGGCTTTGTCCCATTTCAGGACTAGATCACCGACTTGGAATTGTTTAGGACTAGATGATGCTAGATCAAAAGCTGCTTTAATTACTTGCTGATGTTTGGCATGTGTAATCTTGGCCTTTTCCCTTTCCTCTTCAAGTTTGAGAATTTGATCATATCTGAGCTGGATAGAGGAAGAAGGAGTTTCCTCAATAAATTGCACTAGGGCTAGAGAGGGAAGAAGAAGATTGGTTGGTATAATTGCTTCTTTTCCATAGACAAGTTTAAACAGAGAGGTTCCTCTGGAAGCTTTCTGCGTTATCCTATTGGCCCATAATGCAAATACTAAGGATTTATGCCAGTTCCTATGATTCTCTTCGATTGTTCGCTTAATAATTTTGATTAGGTTTTTATTAGTTGATTCTGCTAGGCCATTACCCTGAGGGTAATAATTAGCAGAATACTTTAATTTAAACCCTCTTTTGATAGCGAAATCAATGATTGCATTACCTGAGAAATAAGAAGCATTATCAAAGACAAGAGCGTTTGGAACACCAAACCTGGTAATGATGAACTGGTCTATAAATTCAATGATAGCCTCAGAGTTTGTTGTCTTTAACGGAACTGCTTCTACCCACTTCGTAAAGTAATCGGTGGCTGTAAGGATGTATTTATGTTGCCTGGAAGAAGGTGGATTGATTTCTCCAATGATGTCCAATCCCCATTGTTCAAAAGGCTGTTCAATGTTGACTGGTTGTAAAGGGAAAGCTGGTTTTTGTTGTCTTCCACCAGAAGTTTGGCATTTGAGACATTTCCTTACATACTCGTGAGCATCTTTAAACAAGGTAGGCCAATATTAACCAGCATGAATAACTTTATGAGCTGTTGTATCAGCTCCAAAATGTCCTCCTGCCGGTCTGTCATGTAGCTCCTGCAAAACCTTTTGAGCCTCAGGTTTTTCAAGACATCTTAATATAACAGAATCATAATTTCTTTTGAAAAGTACATCATTAATAATCGAGAAATTCTTCGCTTTTAATCTAATGGCCCTTTTGTTTTTGTAAGACAAATTTGGAGGTGCATAACCATTCTTTAAATAAAAGATTAAATCTGCATATTGAGATTCGGAATCTGTAGCACTTATCTGATTAACTTCTTGGGTTTGATCGGTATCGCTTGATTTCAGAATGTTAGATGCTCCTGCCAATATCCTGCAAAAACCTTGGCCTTTAACAATCTTTGCTGGCTTTATTTCTAGGTCATACTCTTGGAGGGCTGCGACCCAGTTTGCCCTTTTTTCACCCAATTATTTCTAAATTAATAGTTGCCTGACTGCCGGGAAAGGAACTATTACTTTAGTATGAGTTTTTAAAAGAAAGGGTCGATAATGTTTGACTGCCTTAAACACAGCAAAAGCTTGTTTCTCAACGTCAGAATAATTTAACTCGGCGCCCTGAAAGTTTGAACTAAAGAAGGAGATGGGCGCTTCCAAATTTTCATCATTTAATTGCGTGAGTACTGCAGCGTAAGATAAGTCGGATGCGATGGTATACAACGTAAAATGATTAGAAAAATTTGGAGTATTCAAGGCTGGGGCAGTGACTATTGATTGCTTGATAACATCAAAAGCATGTTTTTCTTCTGATCCCCACCTGAAGATTGAATTTTTCTTAATCATCATCTGGAGTGGTAATACTATCTGTGAAAAATCTGGAACAAATCGTTTGACAAAATTAATCTGACCCAAAAATGACTGCATCGCTTTTTTGTTGTGTGGAAAAGGGATTTCAGAAATTTCCTTAATCCGATCAGGATCTATATAAATGCCATCTTTAGATACAATAAAGCCTAAAAGCTTACCCTGGTCAAGAGCAAAGAAAGACTTTTTTGGGTTGAGAGAGATGCCATATCTTTTGCATCGCTGAAAAATCTGATTCAAGTCATGCAAATGATTAAATCTCTTTTTTGAATACACAGTAATATCATCAAGATAGACGACTACTGTTCGGTTAATCAACCCTCTAAAGGCTGTATCCATAGCTCTCTGGAACGTCGCTCCTGCATTTATGAGTCCAAAAGGCATTTTTTGATATGCATATGTTCCCCATTTTGTTCTGAATGTGGTTTTGAGTTGGTCATCAGGATGAACTAGAACTTGGTTATATCCTGAGAATCCATCAAGAAAGGACATCAATTCAGATCCTGCTACTGATTGGAGGATTTGCTCCATAGTAGGCAATGGGAAGTTATCTTTCAAGCTCGCTTTATTCAAGTTTCTGAAATCGATACAAATTCGGATGTCGCCATTTTTCTTCCTGACTGGTACCATATTAGAGACCCAATTTGAATGTCGGACAGGAAAAATAATTTTGGCTTTTAAAAGCTTGTTAAGTTCCGACTTTATCTGGCTCTCCAAATTTGGGTGGATTTTCCTCAACTTCTGCTGAATCGGCTTCTGATCGGGAAGCATAGGAATAGTATGCTGGATGATAGATGTGTCATATGTCTTGAGGTCATCATACTTCCAAGCAAAAACTTGTTTGTTTTTCTTTAAGAGTTTAACAAATGCTTCCTTTTCTTCTACAGAAAGTCCTAATCCTAAGTTGATATTTTGAGGAGCTTGCTCGGTTCCCAAATTGATCAATTCAAACCTTAAGGTAGAGCTTTGGAGTTTCGTATTAATTACAGGTTTGAACCTGTCTTTAATGTCATAAAGGTCTTCGAGCTTTACCACAGGCTTAGGGATCGCGTTCTCTTGAGATGTTCTTTTCATTTGGGAATCATGCTCATCTTCTTCAATGATTTGATTGTCATAGGATTTTTTAGAGGTTAAGAATTGTAAGATATCCTCATCGTGGTTGAAAACCCTCCAATTAGTGATATTATCAGGAACTGAAGGCCTAAAACTTAATTCTACAGAAAATCTATCAAGGATATAGTCTTCAGAAGGCAGAAGTTTGGAAGCTACGTTGGCTAGTAAGTCGGCTGCTGAATTTTGTGACCTAGGAATTGAGGAAATATTGAATGCTAAAAAATGTGAGGTGAGATCTTGCACTAGAGATTGATAATGCTTAAGGTGGCTTGAGAGGCAATGAATTGCATTCCTTACCTGCTTAACAATGATCTCACTATCACCGAACACTTTAAGATATTGGACTTTAAGGCCGATCGCCTTATATAATCCTTGGACCAACGCTTCGTATTCGGCGGTATTATTGGTACACTCAAATTCTAGTCTACAGGACAGCATTATCTTTTCTCCTTGCGGACTAACCAAAATGCAACCTGCTCCTGAGCCCTCGCTGGACTTGGAGCCATCAAAATATAAAGACCAAAACAAAGGAGTATTTACAGACAAATTTACAGCTTTTTCATCATCATTAAAACATCTAGACAAATCTGTTTGCGAAAAATTCTCAATCTGAGATGTGCAATGATTAGATGAAAAAGGAGAAGGTTGGGAAACAAAGTTGCCAAAGAATGATTCTGACGAATAATTCCCCAAAATGTTATTGTTGAACGCAACAGGCTGGTTTTCTTGTTCGAAGTCAGTTACTGTGTGGGTCATATGTTTCTCACGATCGATCCTAATTTGATTAGGCTTGCCTTTGTGGGGAAGCCACATATGTGACCAATCAGTGGAAATGTACCCATGGAGTTTTTCGGACCAATCTCTGCTAAGAATTAAGCCGTAGAATTCAGGTATGTCGGCAATCAAAATATCTATTCTTTGTACAACCCTAGGATCAGCGGACAACCTGATGGTTACGGAATTAATTTCACCCACGACCTGCACTTTGGTTCTGTCTAGCTGCACAATGTGAATGGCAGACTTCTGGGGTTCAATGTTCAGCTTAGAGCAAACTGAAGCTGGCATTATATTTGATGAGGCCCCTGAATCTATTAAACAATTGTGTAGATTTCTATTATAAATCTCATAAGTGAGCAGGAAGGGTGGAGTGTGAGAATTTGACTTATCTCCGATTAAGACTGAATCGGTAATTTCAACCATACCTGCGGGAGGCTGGCCTTGATCGTTGGTAGCTCTTGTACTGGGAAGGGGAGTAGAGGGAATAACATTTAATTCTTTGAGAAGTAGCTTTTGCTGATGTTTTAGTTTACTAAGTTCAAACATGGTTATATTTGCCTTGGTTTTCTTCATATCATCAACAATGTTATATTCCATTGAATGGGATACCACTAGAGTCTTGGATGTTGAAGGAGAATTAAAAGTTGAAGGTTGGCTTTGAGGAACTACCACAGGTGACTTTTTTGGGGGAACTTTTTCCTTTGCTGTAGTAGCGCCTGTGCTCCTCTTCTTTGAAGTTGCCTGGGCGGGTTCAGGAGTGCTTTTACTTCTTGTAGTGACCGGAAAGGCTTCCTCTTCATTCTCCATGTCAGTGTTCGGGAGTATAAAATCCCACATTCCGTGGCATTCAGCTACTTCTTCTTCATCATCGGTCTATGAAGGTGTTTCCTCTTCCTCTTCTTCTTGGTCCGAATCAGCGTTAGATATAACATTAGGTGGCTTTGATTCGGTTTTCTTAAAAGTCCTAAATGGTCTTTTGCTTGAAGTTTCGGCCACCTGTTTTTTAATCTCAACCATTTCATTGGACAATGTTTTAAGGACCTTTTGTAATCCTTCCATGTCATATGGGTCCTTCGGGGTTTTCTTCTTGGAATCTTCTTTAAACGAGACTTTTTTAGCTTTTCTATCTTCTAGAGCATCTTTCTTTTCAAGAGCATAGATGCGCTTTTCAACGGCAAGTGCTTCTTTCATATTTTCAGCTAACGTAGGTTTGCCAGCCCTGTCAACAAAGATAGCTATGTTGGCAGGTAGGGCAGTGATGTACCATTCGCTTCGGATTTGTTCACTTGGTTTAGAAGCGGTAGGGATTTTATTCAGTAGTTTATTAAATCTGGCATTAAACTCCTTTATTGGTTCCCTGTGCTCTATTCTTAAATTGGAGAGGTCATTTATTAAAGTTGTTAAGGACCTATCGTCTCCATATTTGGTGAGAAACTGCTCCTGGCATGTAATCCAACTGGTAATTGAACCAGAAGGTAAGGAAAAATACCAGGATCCTGCTGATCCTTGTAAGGTATAGGGAAAGAGTCTTACAACAACATCTTGCTCTGTCACTCCTTTTAAGTTCACTACTAACATAAAATTGTTAATATGTTCTTCATCTTGGGTTCCGTTATCTGGATTAAATTTAGGCAGCCATTTTTCGGGGGCATCTGGTAGATCATGCAATGGTCCTGGCATATTGACTGCACCGGGCCTAGTCCATGGATCTACCATTGTGCTAGCGACAATGGTTGTCACTACTGTTGGGATTCCAGATGTTTGGGACAGTATCAAAGATGAGGAGTGAATAGGTTGGGATATTGAAGGGGCTGATCCCTGATGAACGACAATTTGTAATGGAGGAGTGGGTGGTTGACTTTGCAGGTTAGGAGATGAGATGGAGGATATGGAAGAAAGGTCTTCACTATCAAATCCTTCAGTGATTTTCTTAGCCTTTTTCCTTTTGGGTAAAGGGAACTCAGTGGGTTCAATACCGAGTTTTTCGCTCTGAAGTCTGGTAAGTGGATGAGATAAATTGAACTGCGAAGTCGCACTGCTTTGCGATACTTCAGATTTTTGTGGCGAAATCGAGAAGCTCTGAAGTTTTTGGATTAGAGACTGGACTTCAGGGGATTCAAGACTCAATTGTTCTGAAATAGGATGGGTATGAGCAGTGGTGGTTGATTCTCCTTCTTCTCGATTGTGTACTGGAGAACCAGCATGGGATTGAGAAGCAGGAGGGGATTTGGAGGGAGAATTACTCTTAGAATGGCTTAAAGATTTGGGTTTGCTTGCCATTCACAGTCGAGGCCCTCCTTCTAGCGCCAAAAATGTTGATGCCCCGAAAATCGTTGCAACAACATTGGGGAAACCACCCGGTCCGGACCTTAGTGCAGCTCCTTTTCCGTTTGGGATAGTGGCTCCGACTGGGGATAATGGGACCAGTTTCCCAGAAATATAGATAAATGGGATGGATGAGTGACTTCTGAATTAAGCTAGCGGTAAGTGATGGACTTAATCTATTAACAAGAATATAATAACTAAAATCTATCCCGGGGTCTTATCAATCTTTCAAAGCGTAGCGTTTGATAATCTATGCTTTAAGGCAGGCATATAGATGACTCTAACACTAAAGCATAGAGGTTTAAATCATTTAAGATTGCTCTGCATAATTAGTTATGCAGAGCGATAATAGCGAATTACTACACTTATTCATTTATATCATTGACACACGCATGATTAAAAGAGATAACAAATCACAAAACATTCAATAGTGAAATGAAATGAAGATTTGCTGTTATATCACACACATGTATTCAACAATAGCAAAGATAATAACACAGCAATTCATATAAAAAGAAAGAATGCAGATGCAGATAATAGTACCATGTAAGCTGCTCAACAATCCAGTCTATCAATCGCTATGTCGCAGTTCTTCCTTCAAACCAGAAAGCATTCCAAACAAGAGACAATAGTGCACAATTGAATATAACAACCTTCTCGTTAAATTAAGAACTATTGGTCGAATTTCACAAAAGAATATAGGCTGAAGCACAGTAGTGCAAACTTCAGCTTTTAAGTCTGTTACAAAATTTTACGACCCTATCCAAAACAATGAAAGGGTCTATAAATACTATGCTAATCTAAATATCTAAAAAACTGAAAAGCTACTAAATTGGCATTAACAAATATCATCATCTTTTCTGGCGATCTGGCAGTCGGCGGTAATGCTTCATTCGGTGGTCTCTTTGCCTTTACTCCTTCGCTGACATATCGCCAGCATTGGCTCTACTTCTGGTGGAGTGTTGAGACGCGAAGTTAGCTGGGCATCATATGTGGCATCTTGAATGTCGGAAATCAGGTATCGGAGGGCATCTGTTAAACAGTTAAGAGCCGACCTTTGAGAATGTAGTTTAATCAGAAAGAGCCAGTATGCATCGGTGGTTAAAGTATTTACTCCAGCGATTAACCTTCCTTGTTTTTCCAGATCAGGATAATTTCTCTGCTCAAGCATGTTTGCTGTTGTTATGCTTCCAGGTGTGCACTGGGAGATCATGTTTGCCAGATACAGTGTGTCGTTGACTAGATTGATCATGTTGCTGGCAATCATTTTACATCTTGAGGCCGCCCTTTCTGCTTTCATTACCTGGATGTTCCATTCCATGAAGAGTATGTCCTTGTATGTTTCATAAATTCGGGGTAAGTTTGCCACTTTCCCTTCTTCAGAATCTTGCCACTCAAGGTATTCGGATATGGTATCTTCGGCTTGATCTAGCTCATTTCTGGCTTTTTCTATCTGTTGACATACTACTGTGGATGTTTCGCATAATGACTCAGCATCAGTAAGTTGTCGGCATAAGAGCCTGATCTGAGATATTAATGCGCCATTTATGCGAGTTGCCTCTGCTCTGAAATCGTTAATACTCTGGGCGTCCTTGATGCTTTCGAGCTGTGCCGATAGCTGATCTATTAGTATCATTTTTGGGATTCAACTGTGTTAAGTAAGTCATTCAAACGTATGACCATTTCCATGAGTTAGTATCATTTTTGGGATTCAACTGTGTTAAGTAAGTCATTCAAACGTATGACCATTTCCATGAGAGGTAGTCGTAACTGACTAATTTCTCATGATTTTTGAATAGTTCACTTAGCACTCATTGCATCGGGTGATGCTCACAGGGGTGAAGAAGTGGGATTGAAACTAGTGAAATGTGGAGAACGAATCACATAGCATCAATCATCACTTCCGGGGCTTGCACCCGGTAACCAGGACTTCCCAGGAGGTCACCCATCCCAGAACTCCTCTGGCTCAAGCGCGCTTAACTGTGGAGTTTTTCCCCACAATCAAGCCCACTTAGCTGATCTATTTGCTCATCCTTTGATTTCATTATCAGCTCATTCACCGTTCTCAACTGTGCCAATGTCTCTAACAATTCATTCTGCCTCTGGACTGCGTTCTGTTCTTCGATTTGCAGCTGCTGGGTTAACAAATTGTTTTCTTGCTGTTGAGCCAGCAACTGCTCTTCTACCTGTGCTGCCTTGTTTTTCGCCTCAATTACTTCTGCCTGTAATGCATAAATTTCATGGTCTTTAGTTTTTAACATAAGACTTACCTCTGATGCTTTGTCGATAGTTGCTGCCGAATAAGCTCCCGCGAATTGCGATAGCTTAGTTAGATCATCAGAGGGGTCCAATTCCCCTTTCCAGACCACATTGCCCGTGACTGTTTGCTCAGGAGAAATAGAAGGTTGATCAAGCCTTCGTCTCTTCCTAGAGCGCCTAACAATGGCTTTATGCTTTGGGCTGTAGAAAATATCTAGGGGAGGAATTTCTTCCACCTGGAGATCAACTTGATCAGACGGGTCTTGAGTGATTACCTCGACATCCTGTGAAATGGGTGGGCCGCTGGTTCTTTCTAGAACCTGAGAAGAAGTAGTATCGGGAGCATTGCTTGTTTTAGAGGTGTCTGAGTCTTTATAGGCTTCCTTACCACTGATAATGGAATCGAATTGGTTCCATTCTTTAATCAATTCAGGATTAGTGGAGGTTTGCTCATGTTGCTCTGTGTGGGTGTTGCTCCATTCTTTTTCTTGTTCTGCCCTCTGCTGCTCCTCCTGCACTTTTTGTTGCTGCTCCTCCAATTCCTTTTCTGCCTATCTTCCTGTTCTTTCTTTGCTTTCTCTTCTTCTTTCTGCTTCCTCTGTTCTTCTATCTCTTTCTACCTTCTTTGCTCTTGATCCTTCTGTGCCTTTTGCTGCCTCTCTAGCTGCTCCTTTTTCTGCCTTTCTGCCTACAGCTTGTTTTTCCTTTCCTCCTGATGTTTATCCTTTTCCTTAGTTGTAACATGAGGTGATCGTATCTGCTGCCGACCAGGCTCACTTGAGGAAGATGCTGGGGTTGTGGATAATAAATCTAGAGGCAGAGTTTGCAACCTCTGCTCTCTAAGTTTATTAAACTCAGTTAATGCCACATCATTGTATCTTACTGCAGTAAGCTGTTTGGTTTGGCTTATTGAACCGGCACTTACGAACAAGTCATCAAACATGTCTTCTTGATGGACAATCTTTGACAGTTTGGCCTGTTCTAGGGCAATGAAAGCAGTCTTGTTTGGATCATAGAGTCTGTTTGGGATAGTGGCCAGGGATATCATTTGGAGTTTTGCTACTTCTTTTTCTGCATGCTTGTAGTTAAGTAAAGTATAAACTCCAATTCTTAAAGGAAAAGAGGGCCAACCTCTTTTCTTCTCCTCTTTGAGAGTTTGTGTGACACTCTCGGACATAATCTGATAGCAGATTTCCCGGGCTAACAGTTTGTCTGGGATGTATAAAGGGAGAACGTGTGGCCTAGCTTTGCTTCCAAAAACTCTAATATAGGTGAAATGCTCTTCCCTGAACCAATCTGCTAAGGCTGGTAAGTCAAAAGAAGCTTCAAGAGAAATTCTTGGGATAGGTCTGTCGAAAATAGAATAGTGAATGGGCACCATGAAACCATTGCAAATTTGATACAAATGGTCCTTGTAAGAGGACTTCCACAATTTCCGATGATACAAATGGATGGGTGTTGGATCATGGGTGGTCCATCTCCATCCGAGGACAGGAAACTCAGAATTAAAACATAGGGTATCCATAATGTAAGCAGAGTAATAAAACGGTGGGATTTTCCTTTCGCTGACTATGGTTTTGGCTCTAAATTCACGAACAGCTATGACCAACTTATCAGACAGAATAGTGGCCCAATCCATAATTGTACTATTTACAGCTGCTTCCATTAGGGGAACCATGTCAATATGGATATTAGCGGACTCATGTAATCCCCACAATCTACACATCATAATCCCCGCATAGCAATAGGGAGAAGCCAAAGAAGCATTGGAGTACTTACCCGAACTTTCATGCTTGTGTTTGGCTGGGTTCTGCCTCCAATCTCGGAGGGGTTCGGATGGTGATTCATTCTCTTTCGCGAACTTCTCCACGAAGGCTCTGTTATAGACTAGCTCTGGTTCAGGCAAATGATACATCCGCCTCAGGTCATTAGGCTTGAACGACCCGAAAATCCTTCCATCCCTTGTATGAAAAGTTCTATCAGTGAGAGGAATTTCCTCGATCGCCCAGCGTACCACATCAGTGAAAGGTAGGACCTGCTCTCTTACTGCTATTCTGTGCAAAAAGGAGTCGGCCAAGTCTTTGAGAGTTGCATCAGACTTCCTTTGTTCATCCACGCTAGCTTCTGTCACTGTCTTCGCCGGTTGCTCGGCTTCTAACAGATTATATATACCCTGCCATGTAGTGCTAGGAAGACCGGTGCATGTAGTATCTGAGATTAGGCCTTTCTTCGAAACTGTGACAGCTTGACCTGCGACGGGTGCAGTAATAGAACTCGCAGCCTTCTTGAACTTCTTCCCCATCATGTTTAGGCTTCTGTCGAGAGCTGAAATCTACACAAATGCAAGAGAAATTGTAACAAGGAAATAGCAATGACAATCCATAACGGGAAAGATATAACACTTGAAGCATGGCAAGATCAATTCTAAAAGGGGCTGCGGATCTAATTATTTAAGAAGACACCGCAAATGCAATGATGGTGATTTTACAGCCTGCAGCTTCATAAATGACCATTACGTCGTCATTAGGCTGAATGACCCCTTAAAGCGTGCAACAGATTTTTTAAAGGTCTAATCATAAGTATTCGTTAAATCGAAGGGGCAAAGTTTTAATTACGCATGCATTACCTTATCCCTGCATTTAACGGTTTTTTGAAATCTGTGCTTTATCAACCAGATTTGAATATAACTTAAAAGCTTGAAGCAATTACCTTTTAAGAACTCTAATCATCGTTACACTTCATCGGATCACATTGGGGTGTAAGTGATACTATCATTTGGGAGCTGTTTTGGTGAATGCCGATTGCGACATCGCATCGAATTAGCGCATGAGCACATTACCAGATGTATGTCAAATGATTTGCCGATTTCCGACTGCGACATTACATCGCATCGGGGAAAAGACTTGCGCATCCTGTGAAAGCATTTGGGATTCCGCCGACTACCGATAGCGATATCGCATCGGGTCGGGGCTTATGACTTACAACGTTTTCCACAAGAGGCAGCGCCGATAACAGATTGCCGATATCACATCGCGTCGGGGTGTAAGATATGTGTTCTTTTGTGTGTGCATTGACTACCGCCGATCGCCGATAGCGATATCGCATCGGCAAGGACCAAGGTGGTATTTAAATGTGTTTCTCTTGTTATTGCGCCATGCGATCTTGGTATTGCTTTTTCGCATTAACCAAAAATTGATTGATATTTATTCAAAAAGGCTCTCATTCACAAATTCATTTGATTATCATACCTTTTTTGAACAAATTCATTAATGCCAATAAATTTTTTTTAAAAGGGACCCATTTCATATGTTAATTGTTTGTGAATAAAAATGTTATGAAATGGGGGGTTGTTGTAGGGCACAACAGACAGATATGCGATATTGATGAGGAACCAGTCAAGCCTCTCCATGATATTTCCTGCTCCTAGACGCCGATTGCTCCAAGTGTACCTGCGATTCTTGGGTTTTATATCTACCAAATCTTGCTCCTGCATAATATGTTCAAGTCGGTTTCTGAATGGGTCTGGGTTGAAATTTCCCCCTCTTTTCTCATTGGCATGCAAAACCAGATTTAAGTCCCCAGCAAGAATGAGATTGCTGTCTTGGTCTTCTTCTATGTTTGTTTCCAAAGTATTCCAGCACACTTCTTTCTCTCTGCATTGATTCGGAGAATAGATATTGTATATTTTTACAATTGTCCCATTTTCCTTGCTTTCTAGATTAACACTGATCCAGTTCTGATGTATTTTGGCAGAGTTACAGCTCCATTTGCTGTTGTCACACATTGTTAGGATGCCACCTGAGGCTCCTCTTGCTTCACTGGCACAACCGTTGTAATGCTTTTGATGTTTGATGAGATTGTTGGTTTCGGACTGATCTTGCTTAGTCTCTTGAATAAGGATGATTTCTGGTTTTTCACTTTGGATTAATTCCTTAAGGGCTGCTATCTTGGAGGGGTGCCCTAATCCCCTACTGTTCCAGGATAGCATTTTCATCATGATTTACCAGTAGCATGGAGAGGTGCTCGCCTCTCTTTGCCTTTGTTGTTGTTTTCTTTGTCCGAGTGTCCAAGGATGAAATATTCTATAGGAGTCTGTGATCCCATGGCAATATCTTTCTGTGCACTTTCTTCTCTCTGCTGTTTAGCCGACTTTCTGCCTGGTCCATGCTTTTTGGGTATATCAGTGGGCACTCCATGATCCTCTGATGAACTTCTGGTGATCCTAGCGGAGAGGGAATCAGGGGAGGGCTGTGAGATAAGAGGGGGAGAGGGTTGGGGTTGAGGGTCAGAGAGGGAAGGATCCTTCTCAGATTCTTCCTCAGAGAGAGCCGCAAAGGGATTAGAAGAAGGAGGGATTGAAGGAGCTGAAGGTCCAGGGGGGGAGGTATGGAGATGGGGAGGGGACTACTGAGAGGATGAAGCAGGGTGCTGGTGGGATGAATGAGGATGGATGGGTTGCTGGAGGGAAGACCCTGGTGCTTCAGATTCTGAAGGTTTCAGAGGTGGAGATGATGTTTTTTTCTTTTTGACGGTTTCCCATTGCCCTTCTTCCTCTTCTGATACTACATTTATGATTTTAGGGCATCTATTTGCAAAATGACCATACTCGTGACATACATTGCATTTGAAGGGTATCTGCTCGTAGTCCAGCTGCTGAATATGACACCATTCATCTACTTTCAGTTTGATTGCTTCCGGTAGTCCACGTCCCAGATCAACTTCAACACAAATCCACGCACAGGCCTGCATGTTGTCCTTGGGTTCGCTGCGATCTATGTATTTTCCAACCGCGTTCCCTATTGCTTTGACTGAGTCATCGCCCCAGCAGTGAAGAGGGAGATGGGGCAGCCTAACCCAAACTGGAACTGCATTTGGTATGTCTAGCTTTGGATCGAAGTCCGGGGTCCATTTGTTGAGATAGAGACACCTGGAATCCATAAAGTAAGGCCCATTTCTGAAGATTAGATCCTTGTCTTCTTTAGTTTCGAAATGAAAGGTAAAATATCCTCTGCCACAGAATCTGATGGATATTTTCCCTTGGGTCTTGTCTGCCTAGTTTCGCTCTACCCACCTTTGCACTGTTTTGGGTGAAGGCCATAGTCCTGTAAATTTCCCGATTAAGCCTTTCTCAGCTAGGGAGATGGCTGCCATACGAGGGATAGTCGGAGGCAAGTGGACTTCCTGTAAAACATCTAGTTTCTTCACAAACTTGGTTGTTGTGGGCCTTGGTCTTTGCTGTGGTAGAGATTTGACCAGTTTGGAGAAAGCATTTGCAGTTCCGGATCCCCACCAGGCGGATCCGGAGGATCCATGGAGCTGTTCGTTCGCACAGTAGTAGGCAGTCGATGGAGGCTCAGGCGCGCGCGCGCACAGCAGCAGCAGCGGGTCTTCTCGTTGAAGGAAGGCGCTGCACTTCTCGACCTAGTGAAATTTCTGAATTTGCACCCAATTTCACCAAAAGACAAAAATGACGATCGAGAAGTGCCAAATGAGGTGTACTATGCTATCATGGATTCCTCAGCTATCATCTCCAAGTTTTCCTTCTCATATTTTCTTTTTATGGTTTCCTTCAGCTTGTTTTGCATTTGTTTGACCTTGATGTTGCAAATCTTGTTTTATGTTTGGTAGTGGTGGGCCATGTGCCTCAACATATAGTTATCCCTATGGCAAGAGAGATGGCATCAAATGAGAATGTGAAATAAATCCTTGCAATGGTGGCCTTTTGTCCTTTCATATTAGTGGCAATCAAATCAGTGAGCTTCTCATGAAAACTTACCTCTCCAACTCTTTGACAAAACCCTAGGAAGTTGACACATTCAAAGCATTGTCTTATGAATCGTAAAGAATTGATATCATTGCAATTTTTGGGCTCATACTCAAAATCTTCCCCCCTTTATGATGTTTTCTTTTCTCTAATCATGAAGAGTCTCTTTCTAGTTTTCAAACCCTAGATGATAGGAAAGGAGAAAAAAACATTGAAAAGTGATTGAAGTGGTGAAATGAGGGAGTTAGGGAAGGGAGATGGGAGTAAGGAAATTTTGGGAGATGGAAAGGGGTTTTAGGAATCCTTAGGAAGTTAAATGAATGGAAATGAACAAGGGAGATGAGCTAGGAAACTTAAACACGGTCCTAGCTAAGGAAACTGCTCAATTTGATATATTAGGGCCAAGGTTTGTAAGGAGGTGAAGTGGAATGAAGGGAAATGGTTTATCGACGAATGAGGATGATGATTTGAATGCAAATAGAGGTAAAGATATAGTTATTTTAGGGTTTTAAAGCTCCAACTGATCATTTGGAAGATCAAAACATGAAACTCATAGAAAACCCTAGAGGACCTAACTCGCAATCATTTGTTTGCTTTGCCAAAGGAAGAGGGGATGCAAAGGAGTGTACTTACCTATTGTTGGCTTGTATGGGCTTGACCTGGGTTCAAAGGTGATTTAGCCAAGAAAATCCCGATACTACTGGCCCTTTTAGCAACAGTCTGTGGTGCATAGACTGAGGTCACACCCGAAGTAGTATGGGAGGGTGCTAGGACCAGGTTTACGCACTTTGGGGATGTCTGATGAGCTTTTGGAGGTCTGTGGTCTGATCCATTGCTATGCATGCTTGCTATCCTTCGTAACCTGTAATGCTCCTCCGCGCAGCCCTACTTGGGGCACAAACTATATAATACCCAAGTCCCTTGTTATTTAATTTGCTATTATCCAATTACTTGACTTGTTTATGTAAGACTAATGATTATTATAGCATATTCAACAATCATATTAGGGAGTGCGGTAAATAAAACAGTATAAACGTAAAGAAGGCAATGTACAACAAATACACAGAAATAAAAATCAAATTCTCTTCAATCTCGATTACAGACTTGACACCGCCATGTGCACTCAACTGTAGGGGTATGTGCACTCAGCTGCGGACTCTACTAGGCCTCTGCGCACTCGACTACAAAGCCTCTTCCTACTACTATGACCCAATATACTTAGACTCTTCTCTTATGCTTTCACCATTCCTATTCTTCTCTCCAATTTGCTATCTTTACACTTAGAGCCTCGCTCTATTTATACACTCCCATGGTCCGCGGACCATGGGTAGGCCAACATGACTTTACATTAAATTACAATATTTTAGGGTAGACAACCCTATGACTTGTCCTGTACTTCGCGCTCGACGCCTGAAATTCATGGAGTCTTACAAAAACTTTGACCAAAACTTGGGCTTTGAGCCCCAAAACATGTTGTGGGGGGGATTCCATGCCTAACAGGCCCCCAACACAATCATCGTGACTCATCCTGAGTCACTCTGCTGGTGCAGTGATCTTGGCATGAAGCCCCTCCAATTGGTCCTGTACTGCTTGGAGGTTCACAATGCACTGTTCTGCGGTTTGCTAGATCTGTTGTATTCTTGCTTCGGAATCATCTGTGGCTGAATTGTGTCCTTACCTCGGTATCGACATCATGTTGCGCGTGTTTATAGTCCTGTTCCCTGGTCCAGCTCCTTGGGTCGCGAAGACTGTGCTTCGGCTAGTTAGTCAGATAGTCGGCCCACCCATGTAGGGCTTCAAGCGACTGCTGTTTACCTTGCCTGGGAAGGGTTCTCCATTTATTTTAACTAGCTAGATGATGCCTCCGTCTGTGACCTCCTTAACCATGTATGGCCCCAGCTAGTGCATTCTAAATTTTCCCAAGAATTTTTCAAACTTACTATCGTACAATAGTACTAAGTCGTTTACCTTGAAGGTGCACAACTTGATATGCTGATCGTTCCAGGCCCTTTCATGCTACTTTTGTGACTGCTGATGAACTCCAGCCAGAAACTGTTCTTCCTCGAGTTCTTCTAATTGTGTGAGCCTTTCTTTCAGGGCTTCGTGGTCCATCATGCCTATGAGCACTACTATTTGCAGACTAGGTACAATGTATTCCATCGGCATGACAACTTCCATGCCATAGACTAAACAGAAAGGTGTCTGTCTCGTCAAATTTTTGCACGTTGTTCTTTACACCCATAATATGGCAGGTACAGGCAGGTCCTAGTCATTTCGTTGTGCGTTACATACTTTGGTCAGTGCAGTCTCCAATATTTTGTTGAATGCCTCTACTATCCCATTAGCTTGTGGGTGGTACGGTGTACTTTTCTAATGATACACCTGGAACTCTTATGTGACTGTGTCAATGGTTTCATTCAGGAAACATGTTCCGCGGTCACTCATTAAGATTTTCAGACAATGAAACTGTGTCAACATGTTTTCAAACAAAAACATGACAGTCATAGCGGCCATGCAGCCTTTGACCAACTACACTTTTGCCCATCGTGTCAGGTACTCTGTCACGGTAATGATGTAGTGCGCACCTGTATTTCCTTGAGGTTTGATCAGTCCCACAAAATCAATTGCCAATTTTTTGAACGGTCGCAATGTCATTTGTGGATTTAGTGGTATCTCATCCCTTCGTGATGGTTTTCCAATCCTTTGACATATTTCACAGGCCCTATAGTGCGCTTTCGAATCCTGGTGCAGGGTTGGCCACCATAACCCTACGTGGAGAATATTTTGTGCAATCGCGTGTCTTTCATAGTGTCCTCCTGCAACACCCCCATGTGCTTCCGCGAGGATCTGACCTTGTTCAAATTCAGGTACGTATCTTCGCAATATCTCATCATTTCCCATTTTGTAGAGGTGCCCCATGATGATATAAAAGTCCGCCATGCACACCACGAATTCCTTCTACTGTTGGACTGAGTATTCCTTTGGCGCAGTCCCTGTTGCTAAAAAATGGATTATATCCTCGAAGTGTCCGTCTACGACGTAAACTGCAAAGAGTTGTGCATCACGTAGTCCCTCCTCCAAATTTGTTGGTTCCTTGCTCGTCTTAATTCATGACAAGTGATCTGGTCCTGTGTTTAGGTGTCCTGGCTTGATTATGACCTCAAAATCATATTCTTGAAATAGTAAATGCCATCTGCATATGTGCCCCCCCAACACAAGCTTTTTCACTAGGTATTTCAACGCGGAATGGTCGGTATACATCTTGAAATGTCCTCCAAGTAAATAGTGTCAGTATTTTTGGAACGCGTACACCATTTCCAACCCCTCGCGATTGTTGGTAGAGTAGTTCTTTTCTGCTTTGGATAGTCTCTAACTTGCGAACATGATCGGGTGATCCACGCCCTCTGCGCCTTCTTGCGTGAGTATGGCTCCCAGCGCAATACATGACACATCAACATGTACGCCGTTATTTGGGCATAACTTTTGATAAACTTCCTATAGTATCCAGTGTGCCCCAAAGTAGCACGCAGTTTTTTAACACTTCGCGGTGCTTCCAAATTCAAAATAATATCAATCTTCGTAGAGTCCACCATCATGCCTTGTTTACAGACCACATGTCCAAGCAGGTTTCCAAAGGGAACTAGGAATGTGCACTTCTTAAGGTTCAGTACAATCTGGTGTCGGCGGCAAGTATCCAACATCAAGCGTAAGCTCGTTACATGGTGCTTAACTAATCCAAAGACAGTCTAGCCATCTAGATAGACCTCCAAGAACTTGTGGATGTATTCTTTGAATGCGGCCACAACGATGCGTAAGAATATCACTAATGTGTTCTTCAGTCCAAACATCATAACAGTGTATTGAAAGGAGCCCAATTTTGTTGCAAAGGTCATTTTTCTCCTATCTTTTAGCGCAATCTTGATCTGATGGTACCCTAAGAAGCCATCCATGAATGAGTATGCTTCCTGACTGCCAACATTTTCCAGTACTTCATCTGTAAATGGTGTCAGGAATGGATCGTGTACACAGGTGTCGTTCAGCTTCCTAAGGTCCACGCATATTCTTATTTTGCCTTTCTATTTTTTCTCCTGTACTACCATAGGACTCACCCAATAGGATTCTTCTACTGGTTCAATAATTCTGGCTGCGAGAATTTTGTCTAATTCGTCACGAACCTTCTCTTTATACTTCAGATTCAAGCGGTAAGGTTGCTGTTTAATTGGCTTCACTATCTGTTTCAGAGTGATCTTCATCATTCCTAAGTCGCCAATGTTCCCTTTTAAGTCCACAATTTTGGTCGGAAACAAGTGTTGGTATTCATGGAGTAACTCAGCGACCTTATCCACCATAGCATCATCCCAATAGTCCCCAAGCATCGCGTACTTTGGCTTCGCTTCTATGCCAATGTTTACCTACTTTGTTTTTAGCGGCACGATGATTTTGCGATCCTCAATGTATGGTACTAGAACCTCGTGACAACCTTTTGTTTCTGGAATATTATTATTTCGTGGGTCTAAATCATCCTGCTCAACATGCATGTTATAAAACTCTAGGGTGCTTCTTAACTGTGTCACCCATACTGATTGAAGTACTTCCATTAGCTCCTGTGGTATTTTGAAGATGGTGACTTTTACTACTTGTAGCACATCTTCAATAGTATCTGACAAATGGTATTCAAATGTGAATGTTAACAAAAATCCCTCATGCAAGACATCCCATTTTCTCGTACCATGGCAGAGCTCTGTCTCAGTATACCAATTCATGGGTATGACATCCAGGGTATGGTAGAATAAATGTACCCATTCAAGCTGTGGCTCTTCCCCATAAACCTTGGTCCATTTCGCGAGATGCGTGCGTGGATCATCTCATCCATCTTATTTTTCTACTAGATATATTTGCGGTTTCCCAAATCGTAGGTGCATCATCCTTCTACATCTGCACCAGTCCTCAAAGTTTCCTTGATGCGTACCTCACCATCGTGTGGGTGTTACGCGTAGTGCCCACTTCAGCGCATCGAATCGCTGCTGTTCTAGTATTGCGTTTTCAAATTTGCTCAGAAATTCATCCACCCTTGACAATCCACCATATGCTAGTAGCTCCCTTGCTTCTATTGTCACACAATGCAATGATCTAACCATCATGTTTCAATTAAGTGTTTCTACTTTGTGCAGCTGATTCTGCCATCGCTCTACTTCTTTGTCTGAATCTGAAGTGCAGGAGCTTTCGTGCTCCCATAAAATTATCCCATCTGTAGTTGGATTCACACACTACTATTCTCACGCAGTTATCTTGTAAATACAATCGAGATCATCATCACTATCATCATTGCACACTCGTTCAGTGTATCGCGCTCCTTTGGCTGGATCTAGTGGTACCACTACGTGTAGTGACTTTTTCTCAAAGATCATTTTGTGCTTCTTTAGATTTATGACTCCATTCATGTCAGTGGCCCAGTCTATTCCTGGTAGCACGAGATAGGGATTACTGTTATCGATAATATCTATCACTTCAAAATCTGCCTGCGTGCTCGCCCCTTCAATATCTACAGTTACCCCTTACAATCTTCCCATGGACAAAATCTTTTGTTGGTTCGCCATTCATAAATGAATAGGATACCATTGTAACATGGGTCTGCTCATGCATTCCCATGTTTTCTTGGTAGTACATTCGCATCTGAACCCAGTTCTAGGATTACCTGATCCATTTCGTACTCACCGATTCATACAGTCAACCTTATTTCCCTTCTGGTGTGCAAGGCATGCTTCCCTAGTTTCTGGACCATGCATGGTTCCCTTGACCCCACACACCTAGTGATAAGTTCCTGTAGTACCTTGACTACCTTTCTGTCACACAGCAATTTCATGCATGTCTCCAGAAAGGTAGTGAACATTGAAGGATACATTCTTGGTTCTAGTTGATCCTTACTACCTGAAGTGGAGGCTTCCGTGAAGCTCTTCTTAGCTTCCATGAATGTCTCCCTCGCACATTCTAAATCAAACTCGGGTCCATTTGTAGGAGCCTTGCGAACCCATGCACTTTCTTCTGGCTACTTCCCCTTATCATCTCCTGTGGTCATACCACTTCTGAGTATCATATTTACATTCGGGTCTTCTTCGTGCAACTCAGACCTTATCATTTCTAAATTCTGAGTCGAAGGGGGTTGGAGTACCCCTTTTTCACACATCCTTGTGATCAGCGAAGGGCAATCTTCTGCCTCATGATCAAACTGAGTACAATACAAACATGATGTCCTTGTCGAGTTGGTACAATCACGGGCATAGTGCCCTGGCCCTCTGCAATTGTAACAAATTAGTTGTCCGCGACCACTTCCTAGTCCCATTCCACCTCGTCCTCGACCACGCTCCTGAAATCTAGCACATGCCATCCCTATATTTGGATTGAGGGCCCACGTTTCAGTCTGCATCCTGTAGGTAGGGGACTGATCCATAATTAGTTTGTAACTTTGGCAGGTGCGTTCATTGTGGCCTACCGATATGCAGAAATTACAAAACAATTGTTGGGATGTCTGCATATACTTCTGCAACAAATGACAATTATCTATACTGTGTTTCCCTCCTATCTGACAGATTTCTCACCATAATGCAGGTGTCGCACTCGGCCCTGCCTGTGCCTCTAGTCTCAACGACATCAGCCCTCCTCTTGCCAAGTAGTTTGTGAACACTGGACAATGATCTTTGTCGTGCCCCTGGCCTTTGCATTTTATGCACCATACTTGCGCGCCTCCGGTCGTGGTGCCCTGTCCTATTTCAAACTCTACATTTCCAGACACAGATTTTGTAGTTGCATGTGGATTTTTTGGACTCCAAACCTAGGATCTTGTATAGGGGTCTCATGTAATCTCATTGCCATTTCCAATGCTTTGGCCTAGGTGGAAAGTTTTTGTTGTGACAACACTGTTCTTAAGTGTGGTGTCAAAGATGCTACAAACCATGGGTGATGTTGTCCATCCATCAACATCATATTGGCTTCACGAATCGTACTCTTCAGTCTTTGATCCAGATCCCAGGGGGTCTTGCCCAAGAGCATCATAATCTCTTTAAACCCGATGATTGATTGTGTTTCTGACTTTGGCCTGCTAAATTCCCTGTTCAACGTGGCCTAGATCTCTGCGATTCCTGCATTTGGGTGGTCATTAGAATGCTTGATATACCATGTTAATGTGGGATCCTGCAGTGCACTCACCAGCATCACCTTCTTAATATTGTCATCCACAACACTTTGTGCTTCCCATACTACTCTTACCACAAACCAGAATTGGTCCAGATCTTCATTCCCCACTCCTCTAAATACTAGTAGTTTGATCGCACTTGCCATACTGAACTGCGGTGGTGGTGGAGGTGGAGTGGGTGGAGATGAGAGGGGTGAAATAGGTGGCAGTGTGGGTGGAGGTGGTAAATGTGCAATTCGTTGTTTTATCAAACTGATCGCGCTTCTTAGGGAAACCTTCGCGAGCTCTTCCTGGCTCTCCTACGAGGGTGAAATTAAGGGACTGGTTTCTAATCCTTCATTACTTCTATAGATCTTCCCACTTTGCGTAGTCCCAAACATTAATTTATTCACATAACCCACTTTGAACACAATAACATCTTAATCCAAGTGTTCAAAGATTTAATATACTTACCTCACGGTCCTTTGAGAAAATGTCGCTCTGCCTCACTATAGTTGACGGTCGTGTATACCACAAACTCAGTGATAAATCCTCCTATTATTCGGTCGATCCAATGGTCCACAACTTGCACGATATTAACTTCTGACATTTCTAGTCTGCGCACTAATTCCAGAGTCCACACTATTGGTTTGTCGAGCCTGTTAGGCAACGAATCCCCCCATAGTATGTTTTTGGGGCTTGAAGCACGAATTTTGGTCAAAATGTATGTAAAGACCCCGCGAAATGCAGGCGTGGAGCGTGAGAGTCTAGGGTTGTCCACCCTAAGATAATGTAATTTAATGTAAAGTGTGTCAGCCTACCCATGGTCAGTGGACCATGGGATTGTATAAATAAAGCAATGCTCTAAGTGTAAAGGAGGTCTTAGTTTTGACAAGTAATAGATAGTTGCGAAGGCATGGTTAGAAGATAGAAGTGAATCTGAAGTGTATTGGGTCAGAGTGGTAAGTAGAAGCTTTACAGCTGAGTGTGCAGAGGCCTAGTAGAGTCCGCAGCTAAGTGCGCGGACCCCTGCAGATGAGTGTGCAAAGTGGAGTCGGGTCTGTAACAGAACTTGAGTATTAACAAAGATAAGATTGATTCCGATTATTGTGCATATGTTTGTAGATCCATATTTCTATGTTCTGGTTATATTTATGCATTTATATTGTTTTCGAGTACTCGGACTAATCTGGAAGTAGAATAAGTAATAAGAATACTGGGCCTGCACAAAGTAAGATAAGCACTAATATAATAGCACAATAACGATCGGATCGGAATAATACAAAGGTGCGCACAGGTTGTGAAGAGTAGAAAGCTGAGCGGAGCAGCACAATGCAAAGATTAGGATTATGAACCTCCAGAACCCTCATCAAGACATCCCTAGGGTGTGGAAGCCTAGTTCCAGCACCCTCCCATACTACTTCGGGTGAGACCTCAGTCCGCACTCTGCAAATTGTTGTCGAAAGGGCCAGTAGTACCGAGATTTGCTTGGCTAAACTCACTGCTGAACCTGGCTTATGCCCCAATAATCCAACAAATGGTTCTGTTGCCAGGACCAGGATCTGCCTAAGGGATGTTTGATGTCATGTCACTAGAACCCAACAAAGAATGAAATTGAAGAGTGGTTGGACAAGAAGATTCACGAGTTCATGACACAGGAAAATAGAACTCTGCAGGTATCCGAGAAAAGGTGGCTGGATCGCTACATGTATACAGAAATCCACGAGATCTTATTCGCATCCTTTCCTTCTAAACTATATGAGTGGATCACGAGGTTAGCCGATAGCCAGGAAAGGTGTAAGCTCGATCAACCTGTTAGGGCCTAATTCTACCTTAGGCTGAAGGAAGGTAGGTCTAGGGTAACATCAAACCATGCTTAACCTGGTAGCTATCCCTACTAGGTCGGGATAGATCTCTCTCCTTGTCAATCTCAATTAGGATATTGCCAACTAGGGCTTGAGATGAACGAAATGAATGCTGATTTTAGGCTAGGTATAGTAGATTAGGGTTTTTGGTTTGATTTTAGGTTTTGGTTGCTGGATAAATTGGAGAAGGCAGACTGGATCTAGGAAATCAACTCAGGGATACAGTCATGTCCTGTGGGGCAGGGTAGACAAGAGCTTATGTACTACCAAAGGATTGAGATGGTAGAGTAATACAATTGAGGAGTTAAGGAGGGCATAAGAAGCTATGAATCCTCTTTGATATGTGATTAGCTCTAAAGCACTAATCGCATATCGCATGGCATCCCCCTCAGTGAAGGAAAGCCCCTAAGCGCTCGGTCCCGAGAAAAGCATAAAACCATATGGAAATCACTGATTCTGTCAGAAGGCGGGTCCCACACTAAAATCGGCAAGATATCAAAAGGGCTTCAGGTGGTATGTGGGTTCGATCGAGTCCCGTCGATGCCATACACTGGGTGATGCATGTCCAGCAGACGAGAGAGAAAACCGCTCACATCGGATGGGTAAAAGTTATGCTACTTACTTTCCCGATATGGATGGAGACCATAGGATCTAGAGGCTCCATATCAACGATGGAGAAATGATCCAACAGATGACCAAATTCTATGGGGGAATAGGCTAAGTCACATAAGATTTGAGGGCCAACATGACCGATGAGTTGGCAGAGGAATCAGTTTCACGGGAAATCTTGGAGCAACAGAAATAAGGACCATTCAAAGAGAACTGGCGCTCAATTCGTGAGAAAATAGGTGACCACCTCTCTATGAAGCGTTACAGTGATGATGATGCAAAGCAGGGGAATTCAAGTAGACAGAGGTAGGAGATCCAGAGAGCAAGGAAGTGGAAATGAACAGTCAGGAAGTAGATTGGCTTTAAGTAACGAACTGACAAAGAGTAAGAGGAAGAGTGTTAATGGGAAAAGTGTCTATTCAGAACGACCCTATCCCACTAAGGTGTGACAGTGACCTTAGAAACAAACAGAGAAAACTACTTTTGTATTCTTCTTTATGAACTATAAACAAAGAGGAATAGGATGAACCAACCTGTGTCTTGCGCTAGTCCTTTGAGCCAATCTCTCTCTTCTTTGACAGCTTCCAGCTACCTGCTTCCTTACTTGCCCAGCTTCACCAAGTTCCTGTAAGATCACAGAATAGGAAAACTACACAAAGACATGGGTTTATATTCATAAAAAGCTTAGGATCAGATTTAAGCTAAGCATACAAATGTAACAAACATCAATGATACACAAGCATGTAGGAGAAACTCAAATAGTTTTATTGATATAACAAGAAGATCCAGGAGGAGTTACAACCGATGATTCCTGATCCAGCATCAACCTCCCAGCAAAGAAGCCCCTCTTCACCTCCAACAAAGCATAAATCACCCAATATCAGCAATTCTCTGCAATGTACAAAATTCCAGCCTCTGGATCTTTGGGATGAGGGATCCATATATAGATGTATGCAAGGAGGATGAGTCAGCTTGTCATTTGACTAGTGTCTTCTCTCTGTCAGTTCTTGCTTCCACTTGGAGACTGAAAGCCTCTTACTCATCCTTGGTCGAACTCAGTGAGGCAAGTGTCATAGGGGAAGATTCTGGAAGCTTCCATTGTCTTTCCACCTCGCGAAATGGCACTGCCATTTGTCATTTCCCGCTCAACGCACCCTGGTAGTGCATTTAGGTGCATTGCAACGCACCTAGCTAGTGTATTTGGGTGCTATGCAATGCAGCTAGCCAGCGGAGCAGCTGAAATGATCCTGATTTGACTGATTCTGAGCAGTTTCTGGTGGAGAACTTCTGGGAGAAGCTGTAATTTGTTGACCTTGTTCCTTTAGGGGTCGGAACAACACTTTTAGGGACTTAGGATCCCTTGGTTTATGGGCATTTCATGCTTAGAGTTGTAAGGCACAAAAATGTCTATAACAGTTGCCCCCTAAAGTATGAGGTCGTTTATCGGGTGAAATGCTTTATTAGGAGGATCCGAAGTTCTTTCAATGCTGGGAGGAGACCTGTAATAAGATACAATACAATACATTATCTTCATACTGTTTTCATGATCTAGCTGAGGCGGGCATTCCCATGCTCAGCTTTATAAATTCATTTTCATGTACATAGGATAGGCAATCGTCTGATGGTAGACTGATGATTCTGATAGAGCCATCATCCTTTTGGTAGGATGATTATCTGTGCCGCAATGCTGTACATTTTAATGTATTTATTTTCCTGAATATATATCGTAGCCCGGATGGATGAAACTAGATCCGGGGTCTTCAATCTCGTTCAATCTTCACTCAAAGTACAAGTCGTTCCATGTGAGAAATGTTTTGAAGTCGAACATGGAAAGACATCGCTTGATTACCAGTCAATGATGTAAACTGTTAACAAGCGCGAGAGGAATCACCGATAATGATGATGACCCTCAAGGTACTGCAATACAATTCACGTGGTGTGAATAAAGGACTTGGTGTCGAACACCACGCAAAATATTTCGGTCGAAGGTCATTGATGTATACCTGTCGCCGGAAGTGAGAAACTTGCCATTGAGGCATGCAAGCTTCAAAGTACTGAATGGGGTGTTCCTAGATCAACTTCTTGGATAATGAGCTGATGTCGACAAGAAGCGATCCGTCAAAGGAGGGCCTTAATGAATCCCACATCAATGACACGGAACAGAGCAAATGATTTTGATGGAGGTGAAAACGATCTGATGATACATGGTTCAGGATGGCGGTCATGAAAGAATGAAGTATAATGTATGGTAGTGGATGGGACACAGGTGACTTCTCTGGATGACTTCTCTTGAACATATCGGCGACACTTATGTGATGGATCGGTAGCATTTACCCCAAATGTGGATGGTATGGCGTGACCATGGTGATGTGACCGGTGAATGAAACAACCCAACCCGACTCGGACACGGAGTTGAAGTGTCATGTTCAAGAGCGACTTGCTACCAATAAAGATTCTTTGAGTTTTCTTCCCAAATTTTCCCCAGTCATTGCTGACCAGTACCTCTTTATTTTTGTCAAGCTTGAGGAGGATAACATATGCTTGTTCTATAATTTTCCCTTCGGGCAAACCCATCGCTATGTTTTAACGAGCTTAGCGATAGTGAAACTCGTTCTCGTATAAAGACAAGTTTGTCGCTATTAATCTTTTTAACGAGTCTAACGACAAAGATAACTCGGTCCTTTTCATTTTTAGAGAGTCTGAAAAGGTACGTAAATGTAACTCCAAAATTCCTTTTTCGTCATCTAATCCATTAAGTCCGAAAAAGTATAAAACAATACAGAAGGGATGAATTTTCGATAGTTTTAATGAGCCCAACAAAACAAGCGCTCGATCTTTTTGTGCAATAATCCCTCAGGTCCAAAAAGATTAAGATCTAGAGGAGGGATAGCACTTCCCATCGCTTTAACGAGCTGGAAGGCCAAAACTCGGCAATCTTTTCATATTTTACGAGTCAGTTGAAAAGAGCTTAAAGAAGACTCGTCTTTTGAGGAACAAGTGATAAAATGGGTAGCAGCTGATTCCAGGTAAGGCTTGGAATTTTCCAATCACGGCAGTGTCACAAGGATGGCTAGTGAAATCACTCTTCGCAGCTGTTCCTCAAAATGGGTAAACAATCAAATGGAGGTGAATGATTGGCCAATGGAAAAGTGGAGGTGACGGTGGAAACACGACCAAGGCTTTAATGGCTGAAGTACTACATTCATGGTGGTTGTTTACTGGGGAATAGTTCATTTTTTTAATGAGCTTAAACGCGGATGGAAACACTTTCTCATGTCTTATGTTTATTTTTTAATGAGCTTGAACTATGTGCTAAAACTGCTCGAATAATCCAGTCATATGATAAGAATGTCTCATATAAAATGGAAACTTTTAGATTTTTGCCCCACATCCTTTCTTCATGCAGGTTAGGTGACGACTAATCCTACGAGTTTAAAGGGTTAGAGGTCCTAAAAATTTAAAAAATAAATATCCGCCCCTCACTTGCACTCCAAAAGGTTTGCATGCCCCCAAGTATAAAATATGGTTTCAAGGTTACCCCTCAATTTGCAGACAAAACATTTGTTCTATCAGGAGAGGCCTACCTCTTACAGGTTACCCAAATATTGTTCTATTCGCGGTGCAAACCAAACACTTCTTCGGCGATGTCTACCAAGATAAACAAAGGTGAGTGACGACGTCCGCCAACGCACATAACTTTGACAAGAGAATATTATTCTAGAATAACCACTCTTCCACCGACGGACAGGGTACAGACTAGTCATATTCTCCCACGGAAACCTACCCTATACCCGAAGTTTTCCTGCCGAAGCAGACCAGGACGCATGCCCCCTGGGTTTCAGTCATATCCCTCCGAATTACTCGCGCTCATCGGGAGGATGGACTGAGGATTGAGACATTTCTTGCGTGAAGAGACCATTTAGGGACGGTATATGACTATTTGCTATTCGTGATCCGGGAAATGAAAGCTGGTCCACGAGCTTGACCACTCTTCCTTCGTGCGGAAAACACATTACTCTAAAGAGTGAGGAGACGATGGCTCCCATGCAATAAATATAGTCTCGTCCAAGGAGTAGGTTATAATCCAAGGGTCCTTGAACTACCATGACGTTCATGCGAACTGTCTTCCTTCTCAATGTTATGGGCACATCGGGAAGGATCCCTAAAGGTCGACTGGTTCCTTTATCAAAGCCTGTCAGATTTCTCATCTCAGGCAAAAGCGATGGTGAACCAAGCACTTTCCAAGCAGTAGAGGAAAGGATACTCACAGAAGCCCCCTCATCTATGATGGTACCAACCATAACCATTCTATATATTTGAACGATAATTCAGAATGGTATGCTTGCTGGTAAACGGGGTCTGCCTAGTTGGTTCCAGTCGAAGGAGACAACTAGGTTGCTTGGAGGTGGGACTGAGTAGACGGCTGGGTATGGCTCTGACGAACTTCCTTCCTGCGGTAAAGGAATGGGTAAATTGCCCCCATGTTCGTCGGAGTCTGTGTTTATGAAGAGAATTTGGACGGTGTCATCCTTGTTCTCTTCAGTGACTGTATCATCTGAAGATGAAACCTCTGAAGGCAAGACCGGGTCAACTGCCACCTCGACCTTTTGACTTTCGTCTGGTATGGATCCAGATGGTTTATCTTCAATGATAGACACTTCAGCCGACCACTTGAGTGGGCCAGCTGGATTCTCAACTAGCGATGGACTCGGCAAGAGTTTTTTATATCCAGGAGGAAGTTGTAACGGTGAAACCGGACGATCATCCAAAACTCTTTTAGCTTCATCTAAGAAGGGACAACAGTGGACGGCATGATTGCCTTCGCACAGTTTACAAGGAAATCTAGCTTTCCCTTTTTGTCCTGGGGCTTCACTTTCGCTAGTTGACGGTGTGCTTCAACATGATCATCAGAGGTTGATGACACCGGATTGTGCAAATGAGGAGACCAGTCCCTTAGTATCCGGGGGATGCAAGGACAATCTCAGTGAAAGTGGTCTCCTTTGCAAATGACACATGTCGATTTAGGCCTGGTCGGTGCAGTGTGTGGATTTTCGTTAGACGACACTTGTTTTCCCCCATTCGCCTTTGGCTCCTTCTTCTTCTTCTCTTTCTTCTTCTTTTCCTTCTTCTCCTTAGGAACTTGACTTTTGGCTTTGCCAGCCCCATCAAGCGAAGAGGAAGGAGGAGAGGAAGAATTAGAGGAAGTAGAAGGTTGGTGGGTAACTCTGGACTCGTCTAATTGCTGATTCGATTGTTCAGGAATAGTGGTGTTCTGAACGACATTGGTTGAGAAGAGCCATACTGGCAAGCCAATTGTCAGTCCTGGAAGCGACAAGGTGGCCATATGGGGTGCAGCAACATCTCCCCAAGAGGAGAAGGGACTAGGATTTCCACCAAGGGGAATTCCTTGGTTGGTAGACTCCATTTTCTCAGCCTAAGATCAACGTAGGAAAGGGGTAATGAATATTCCGTTTAAAATAAATTTTTAGACGCTTTGACACAACTTGTTTTTTCAGTTTTTAAGAGTCGAGAAAAAACAAAAGATGACTCTAGTCTCCTTCGATTTTTAATGAGCCTGAAGTGACAAGTGCTCAGATGGACCTTTTCCGTTAAGGAGTCTGAAAAGGAACGAAAGGGACTACTCTAGAGATCTAGGTAGAGGGAGTACCAAACCAATCGCAAAACTGTAGAATACTTTTTACGGTACGACAGTCAATCTTCCCGAATGCTGTGTTAGGTGCATTGCGATCAATAGGGCGACCAACACGGCTTCCTATGGATAAAAGGTTTTAAGCCTATATGGGTCTCCCTATATATACTCGATGGTACATGGGAGCACAAGTCCGTACTGGCACTTATCGTCTCAAAGTGGAGGAATCACCCAACCATCAGTGAGGACAACAGTTATCAGGCTTTACGACGCCGGAATATGTCTCTAGCCTAGACCTCTAAATGTTGTGCGTTAAGTTCCAAACCATTGTTAAGTTCATTGGATTTATTTTAAGTTGATCTTTCTTATGAAGTTTTCCTTTTGGGTTCACCACGAGATATAGATGTAATTCCTAAAATGCTAAAGATGATAAGAAAACTTTTATCTCTTTTCAGCAATGAAAATCCTAGCTACAAAGGGAAAAGAAAGACACAATCTTTTCACAAAGAGCAAAGAGCACACTGTAAATGCACTTTCCTAAATCAAGCCAAACAGACTGTCAATATGCAAATGCACATGTGCATGTATTTGCTTTTCACTTTCTTAATATTGATGCCTAAAAAGAAAGTTGATGTACAAATCTGAATTTGCTTTCAAGTGACAAACACAAACAAGCTTTTTCTGAAATCAAAAGGTAGAGATGATTACGACACTTTATGATTTTGAAATAAATACTCGTTTCGACACTAGAAAGTTACAAATTCAAACCAAAGGAAAAAGTAAAAGCATAATCAACTGTCAACAGCAAATAAACTTTCTCCTATGATCGAAATCGACACTTGCGACAGATCTAAATCAAAGGACGACAGTATGACTATTCTACTTCTTGCAATGGAAAACTGTAAATGACGCCACAAACACACAAAAACATCTACAGTATTTTTGTACAAAGGAGGCGGAATTACGGCAAAGAAAAGGGGTTTTTAAACAGACACATACACTGATCACAGGCTGCAAAAATCAGAGACAAAACTGGAAAGAATGAAGCAAAGAACCTCAGCTGCACAAGGCAAGGTTGATCAGCACACCTGTTACACAGAGGAACTGGATTGCAGCACAAGTTGCCCTCTCGGGAACTGCGCTGAAATGCAGGAATTCTTCACAGTGCCTGCACTGGGGCAGAAACGAGAATTCTATCCGGGTTCTGGGTCACGGTTTGCAGTTTAATCTATGGTTTTTGGCCGAGTAAAAGCAATCAGTAATGCACAATCAGAGGGTAGATTTAAAGGAGGTCTAAGAGCTATCACAAAGGGCAATCAGATCATTTGTGAATCAGTTGTTCAAATCATAAACAGATCCAGTGAATGGATTGAAGTAGTAGATGTCTACTTTGCATTTGTTAATGGCAAATGCAGTTCGATTGCTACTTCTAAGTTTATGAAACAAACAACAAGAGAAACACAAATAAACTAATTAGACAATCGTCCCCAGTGGAGTCGCCATTTTGTTAACGGGAAAAGTGTCTATTCAGAACGACCCTATCCCACTAAGGTGTGACAGTGACCTTAGAAACAAACGGAGAAAACTACTTTTGTATTCTTCTTTATGAACTATAAAAAAAGAGGAATAGGATGAACCAACCTGTGTCTTGCGCTAGTCCTTTGATCCAATCTCTCTCTTCTTTGACAGCTTCCAGCTACCTGCTTCCTTACTTGCCCAGCTTCACCAAGTTCCCGTAAGATCACAGAAGAAGAAAACTACACAAAGACATGGGTTTATATTCATAAAAAGCTTAGGATCAGATTTAAGCTAAACATACAAATGTAACAAACATCAATGATACACAAGCATGTAGGAGAAACTCAAATAGTTTTATTGATATAACAAGAAGATCCAGGAGGAGTTACAACCAATGATTCCTGATCCAGCATCAACCTCCCAGCAAAGAAGCCCCTCTTCACCTCCAACAAAGCATAAGTCACCCAATACTTTGATATCTATCTCAAAACCAACAGCAATTCTCTGCAATGTACAAAATTCCAGCCTCTGGATCTTTGGGATGAGGGATCCATATATAGATGTATGCAAGGAGGATGAGTCAGCTTGTCATTTGACTAGTGTCTTCTCTCTGTCAGTTCTTGCTTCCACTTGGAGACTGAAAGCCTCTTACTCATCATTGGTCGAACTCAGTGAGGCAAGTGTCATAGGGGAAGATTCTGGAAGCTTCCATTGTCTTTCCACCTCGTGGAATGGCACTGCCATTTGTCAATTCCTGCTCAACGCACCCTGGTAGTGCATTTAGGTGCGTTGCAACGCACCTAGCTAATGTATTTGGGTGCTATGCAATGCAGCTAGCCAGTGGAGCAGCTGAAATGATCCTGATTTGACTGATTCTGAGCAGTTTCTGGTGGAGAACTTCTGGGAGAAGCTGTAATTTGTTGACCTTGTTCCTTTAGGGGTCGGAAAAACACTTTTAGGGACTCAGGATCCCTTGGTTTATGGACATTTCATGCTTAGAGCTGTAAGGCACAAAAATGTCTATAACAAAGAGGCAGAGAGAGAGAAGAAGAAAGTCAAGAGGCAATGGAGAAGTGAATTGTAGAGAACAGAGAAGCCGAGATGACCTGTAGAGCAAAGGAAACATCGAGCCAGATAGAGACAGAGAGAGTCTGAGAGTCTGTGAACTCCAGAGAAGGCTTGAGAGGTTCAAGCAAACTCTTTTGTGTATACCTGTCAGGTATTGAATACCAGATTGGACTCATACCACTGAGACCAGTTGATGTCGAGATTAGTAAGGGGAGTCTGTGTACTCTAAAGACTTGGGGGATCCAAGTACAATCCTATTGATCATCATCTATTAAGTGAGACTCAAATTGAGCTCATTATTGTAAAAACTCTGCTTTTTAAGACACAATAGAAAGGCCACCACTGAAGGCTGGACCAGGAGACGTATCCCAGGAGGATTGGGTGAACTCCTTATTAAACTTGTTGTGTTTATGTGTTTGCTTACTGTGTTGCTCTTACTACTTCAGTGTCCGTGTATTTCGCAATCTTATCGATCTGTTGCATAAAATAACATAGGCATACCTCATCACATGAGTCTGTAATACCTTCATTAATTCTCTGAGATCATTTACGGGTGATTTCAGATCAGGAAGGGACCCAGAAATGATATTTTTAGAAGATGTTATTTTTAGCAGTTTCACTTCTCACCCAAGGTGGCCAAAATGCTCATTGGCCAAACTGTTATTTTTAGAAGTGATAATTTTAACAGTTCTATTTTTAGCACTTTCTGAATTTAGCATTTCTTGTTGCAAATTTTGCAACAAAGAGGATGGTATCTGATTAAAAGGGTAATGACCTAGAGGAACAACACCTGCATGGTTAAGGGCTGGTGAAATGGATCCGGGTAGAACAAGATTAGAAGAGACACCCAAAAAAGGAGATGTGCTTAATTAGGCACAATAGGTTGGGAATGTAGATTGTTGTGAAGGCATAGTGGATCATTTGCAGGTAGCCCGCGAGAAGGAGTAGGCAGTGGGCCATATTAAGCACCAAGCAAGGAGGAATCTTTATAGACTCCAGGAGAAAGAAATGAGATAGTCTTATTTTCAACCACAGATGAAATGTTGGTCTGAGGTGAAGTCTGGGCTTTTGGATCATAATACGTTAGTTGATCGATGGTGGTGATCTTTCCATTGTGGGGAAATCACATCTTATGGTGAACCGTAGATTTCACAGTTGACATGGAATAAGTATAAATACGACCCAAAAGGATGTTATAGTCAAAGGGAGCATTGATTATTTCGATGTCAATACAGATGGTCTTAGCAACACCTGTAACTAGGAAGTTGCGATATAAGCCAAGGGACTGTGAAGGATGACCATACCATGCACACAAAGTGATGGTGGATGGGGATAGGTCAGGGGAACCAAGTTTTTTCCAAACACTAGTGTCCATCACACAAGTGGATGCGCCTTTGTCAATGATACACTGCTAGACAGTGGTGTTTCGAATGGAGACTAGAATTTGGAAAGAAAGTTACAGATGAAGGTAATGGAGGTTTATCTGACTTGTCAACATGGAAGACAATCATCTGATTGTCTTGAGTATCTATCGCTCCTAGAGTAGATAGTAGAGCTTTTTGTTATGATGGGCATGTTTGGAGGATTTCCAGTGTTGACATGGCAACAGGAGACTACGCTAAGTCATCTACTATGCTATATGTATGGGTGGCTTTGGAAAAAGCAGCATTTCGTTGTAAATATCCTTTGGGGATCTTGTGTATTAATTCAACCTTAGGTTGAGGGATTTGTAATGTACCGTTGGGTGACGATATATGCTATGTACAAACTTTGGGTTGGGACTTAGTTACAGACTTAGCAGGTGGCTTGTCATACTAACGTGATCGAGTTTGGAGGTTGACTTGTTCAGCTTTTAACTCATCAGAATTCATCATGAGAATCTGATAATCATGGTGACCAGATGGAAGAGTTGTTTTAATAGCCTGACCTTGTTATGGTTGGGCAACTATATACCCTTGGTGAGGAAAAGGGTTGGTAAGTACAAGGGGTTGAGATGAAGAAGGAGGGGGAGGAGGAGCGGAAGGTTGGGATCCTAGAGAAGCTGCTTGAGCTTCCCATGTTTTGTGCATCTGAGGTAACATGGGACACTCATGAGTATAATGACCATAGACTCCACAACAAGCATAAGGTTTGTTCGTATGAAGACCCTTATTCTGCTTGGGTTGACCACTCTATTGTTGGGTTGTAGGGTTAGGTTGAGGAACCTAAGGGGCATTGGGTGGAGCATCTTGATTGCCTTGATTACCTTGCTGCTACTAGTTCCTATTTCCCCTCCTCATGTTCCTTTTCTTGGGATTCGGGGTATTCAAACCACTCTACTGAGCGTACACTTTTCCTTATGGAGGAGGTGCTTATTGCAGTGGAGGGGGAGTAGGCATGGGTGGATGGGGCGTTGGTGTCGAAGGAGCTAGAGCACTAGGTTGTGTGTATGGATAATATGGAGATGGGACAACATTGGTATAAGAAGGTGGTGCAACAACTGGCCCTCACATTGATTGATGCAGATGGTGATATGCATATGGTGTGTTGGGACCTAGATAAGGAGTACCCTAATAAGGATTAGGGAGGGATAATTATATATGGCACTGGTCCCTCCTCGAGGTTGAGCATAATGCATCTGAGGAGGTGTTATAGACATTTTTGTGCCTTACAGCATAGAGCATGAAATGTCAATAATCTGAGGGATCCAAAGTCCCTAAACATGTTGTTCCTACCCCTAGAGGAATAAGGTCAGCAAACCACAGCACTACAGTTCAGTTCTCCACTGAAAAACACTCAAAAACAGGTCAGTTTTGGATCATTGCAGCTGCTCCACTAGGCATCTGCGTTGCATAGCAGGTACAACAAAGGCTACCTGCGTTGCAGAGCAAGTAGAACAAAGGCTACCTGCGCTGAGCATACTTGGACATGTGGAGGAATCTTTTCTCAATGTGCCAGTGCCCAGGAAGCTTCTAAATTGACACTTGGATCAGAAGATTCGCCTAATGATGAGTTAAGAGGTTCTAAAACTCCAAGTGGAAGGCAGAAACTCTGAGTGAAGGACTGAAGAACAACTGGAGTTGAAGAGGACAACAAGTCACACATCAAGCTGACTTATCTTCACTCCAAAACTCTATATAAGGATCTCATCCCATGGGATCTGGAGGCCGGAATTTTGTGCAGAGAATTGCTGTTGGTTTACAGTTGAGAGTATTGGGTGATTGCTTGAGGGAGGTGAAGAAGAGATTTCTCTCCGTCGGGAAGGTGATGCTGGATTGGACCTCTCATGGTTGTATCACCGCCTGAACCTTACTTCCATATATTAATAAAGCATTTGAGGTTTCTTCTATTCGCATGTGTTTCAATAGTGTATTGTCTTACTTGCGTCTTTGATTTATGCTAATCCTTGAATCAATTATGAATGCATGCTTCTTGTAGTTTCCTTTTCTTGTCTTATTTGCAGGATCTCGTGTAGCTGGGCCCGTGAAAAGACTTGGAGCTGGGAGCAAGCGACAATCAAAGGAGATTGGATCGACCATTTGCGCAAGACATCGGTAAGTGGATCTCTTCCTTTTATCTCTTGCATGTCATAAATAAGAAACTTTAGATAGCTTTGCTTTCAGCTGTTGCTAAGGAACTGTCACCCTTAGAGTGGGATAGGGTCATTCCGAGTTGGATACTTTCCCCCACAACAGACTGGCGACTCCACTGGGGATCGTGTCTTGTTGGTAGCTTGTGTATTCTTGCTATTTATCTCTTGAACAAAGGGAGTACCGAATCGAACTGCATTCGAATCCTTCGAATGCAAAGTAGAGGGCAGCTACTCTAGCCCAGTGCTGGGCATGTTCCTGATTTAAAGAGCTGATCCACAAGGACTCTTTTTAGCTCTTTGTGATACTGTTCATCTTCCTCAATCATCCTCTAGTGTATACTTGTCTGATAGCTTCTGATTTGGCCAAAAACCGCTCATTTTTTAGCAAACTGTGACCCGGAATCTGAGAGAGACGTGAGTTGTCTCATCAGTGCAGCTGCAACAAAGGCTACCTGCACTGCAACGAAGGTCCCGAAGGGGCTACCTGTGCTGCATCTCAGATTGACAGTGCAGCACCTGCGCTGATCCAGTTTTGCTTTGTGCAATTTGGATTCTCCACTGTCTGTTGCCCAGTTTTCAGTATTGTTTTTGTAGCCTGTTGTCAACCTGTATACCCAGCTGAAACCACTTCTCTTTGCCCTCATTCCGCCTCAGTTGTATGAAGAAACTGTGATTGTTCTTATTGTATTTCTTGCTTTCATTCACAGTTTCCCATAGCGAAAGTGAACTAGTCTTGCTGTGACCTCTTGGATCTAGCCCTGTGAGAAAGTGTCATTGTGATTCTAAGAGCTAGTTTATTGCTGTTCATAGCTACTTGAGCATTTTCTTTCGTTATATGGTTCGAATTTCAGTATTTCTTGTGTTTGAAACGAGTGAATCTTAAGGTGTTCTTTTGATTATTGGACAATAATTGTTTGTTTTCGCTTGAAATTGAATTCGAAATCGTACAACAGCTTTCTTTTTGTCATACACTAAACATTAAGAGAGAAGAAAAGAAATACTTGCATTGTGCATGTGCATTTTGACAGTTTGCATGTCGATTTAGGAAAGTGCATTAGTGTGTGCTCCATGATCTGTTTGAAAAGATGATGTCTTTCTTTTCCTTCAGTAGTTAAGGTTTTCATAAGTTGAAAGAATTGAAAAAGCTTGCTTATCATTCTTAGACTGCATTTAGGAGTTGTCTCATACATCACGTGGTGATCCATAAAGGCAAACTACTAAGCAAGATCAACCTAAAAAGAACTGAATTTATCTAACAACGCATTGAAATATAACGACACACATTAGAGGTCTAGGTAGAGACGTGAACCGGCGTCGTTAAACATAGTGACTATCGATCTCTACGAAGGTGGGTGATTCCTCCTGAGGGACGAGAGCGCTAATACGGATTTGTGCCCCCGTGTACCGTCGCGTATATTGGGGGACCCCTATAGGAACAAAGCCTTTATCCATAGGAAACCGTGTCGGCCGCCCTACTGATCGTGATGCAGTGAACACAGCATTCACGAAGATCGACCACTCGTACCGTAAAACGTATTCTATGGTTTCGCGAAAGGTTTGGCACACCCTTGCCTAGAACTCCAGAGTAGTTTCTTTTGGCCTTTTTCAAACTCTATAACTGAAAAAGTCCATCTGAGCATTTGTCACTTCGGGCTCGTTAATACATCGAAGGAGACTAGAGTCATCTTTAGCTTTTTCTCGACTCTTAAAACATGAAAAAGCAAGTTGTGTCTTAAAAAAGTGTCTAAAATTAATTCAATTCGAAAACACATTTTACCCTGTGCATTGTTGGTTGATCAAGTAATCCGCAACCGTGGAAGAAAGTCAATCGATGAACCGTCATTCGCGTAGGCGTACGAGTCAACCGTCTTTGTCCCCGGAATCGAAAACAACCCGGGCAAAGCGATCTCGTTCAACTGGTTCCAAATCACCTGTCAAAGTTAGAACAAGTGTTCCGACGACATCTGAGGTTCCGGTTACTCCAAACATTTCTGGAAACCCTGCCCCTATTGAAGAAGTTCAACAGCCCCAGAAGGACAGTAACACTGATCCTAGTCTGAGAGCAAATATTTGTGTTACTGAATCAGTTCCATCAGTGATCGGTTCAGAAAGTCTTGCTCCTCAAACAACTTTCGCTGTCGAAACAACCCCTTCTTCGGCACCAGAAATATTCTACGGACCTGACGGTCTTCCTCTTCCACCCGGTCTGATCGCAATAGAAGAAATTGTAGAAAATCCGCAAGCAACTACTCCAACACATTTTGGAGCAGGGATCACTCTACTTCCTACTGCATCAGAAGCTAGCCTATCACCCAGGGAAGTTCCTGAAGAATCACTAGGCAATCTACTGGATAGACTAAAAATGTCTGAACAGCCGTCGACATCTAGGACTGTGCCAAGTGACACAGCGACAGCAGAACTCCCTGTTGTCATTCCGACAATGTTCGCCGGCATACCATCTGTCCCTAACTCTCAAAAGCTGGAGAGAGTCCCTTCGGGGGGCATGGCGACAGAATGGTCTGTTCCTGTTTGTTCTCCCGGGATAATACCCGGTAACTCCTATGTTGGAACTCAACAAATTGATCCTTTCGGGAATCAACTTGGGCAATCCGGTCCTCGAGGTGTAATAAATCCTCTCGGTGCCGGACCACCACCGTATGGGGGGCAATATGCTTTCTCATTACCCCCTCCGGGAGGTTACCCATACGGGAGTTCACAACCATACCCAAGTTATACTGGAATAACTACCTGTGGTTGGATACCTATGCTACCCCAACAACTAAGAGTTGTGTATTCTATGCAACAACAGATGCCTGTGATGAACATCCCGATGACACCGGCTATTGTGACTATGTCACAAGTTCAAACAATACCTGTTGCATGTCAACCTCAGTTTTCTCAGGTTGTAATGCAACAACCCTTTGACCCTGCAACTCAACCACAATCGCCAACTGGCGGGGCGACACAAGCACAAACGGGTAACCTCACCCCTCATCTTGGCCCAGTGGTAAGCATAGCACAACAACCAATGGCGTCACAACCGTGGTTGGTGCAGTATCAACAACCGCAGTTCCAGCAAGTGTACCAAGGTACCGAGCAGCAGATTTTTGCGAACAATGGACAACCATACTTACAGTACGGTCAAAACCAACCACTCTATAGTGGAGTAGTCCATCAACCGTATCAATCATATCAGCATCAATTACATTATGCTGGTATGCAAAGACCAACTGCTCAGGCGATTCCGTCGTATCCTGGGTACGCTTCACCTAACTTGAGTCAGCAGCTGCCATTCGTGGCAACTCTGGAGTTACCCGATCTACATCGGTTGACAAACAATCCTATCGCCTATGCCCCTTGGTGGCCCATGATTCCTCACAAACTTCCATCGGACATTCCTAAATTCAATGGAAATCCGGGTGAAGATCCGTCGAACCACGTCATGACTTTTCATCTGTGGTGTTCATCGAACACTCTGAACGATGATTCGATAAGACTTCGCCTCTTCCAGAGGACATTGACAGGTCCGGTGGCTAAATGGTATATAGAATTGCCGAGAGCCTCTTTCGACAATTTCAGCTCCCTAGCCACGACTTTCTTAACCCATTTTCAATTACCAATTAGGTATGAAACAGGAACCGAAATACTGACCAACTTCAAACAAATGACAGCTACTCACATATCAGATCATATACATGAGTGGCGTCGCCGTCGTAGGATGGTAAAAACATACGTTCCTGATCAGCTATTAGCTGAATGGTTTATAAAGTCATTACTTCCGGCTATAACGGAAGATGTGGCCAAGGGGGGAGTCGTAACAGAGGAGCAAGTAATCGCTCGTGCTCAATATTTAGACTTGGTATATACTCAGTCTGGCACGCTCTACGACAAAATACCTGATGCCCCCAGACCTGAATTTTCAATTCCTCCCCCTCCTAAATCGAATATTGACTCTCATGCCGGAGATGGCGTGATTGGCACTGCAAGCGCGAAGTCAAGAAAGGCTTCACCTCAGAAAGCCCGTAAGACTTCAGATCGAAATGCCCATGAAGAAATTCTTGCTTCGGAAGTAAATGCCATATCTGCGGATAAAGGCAAAGAAACCACTCAACCAGGAAGCAAGAAGAAACAAAACAAAGGGAAGAAGAAGCAACAGGATGATCCGTCACCTGAAAAAACTTCTTCGAACTCTCCTGAGAAAGGGAAAAAGAAATGGCCATGTCAGATATGTGACGAAGATCACAAGACAACCGAATGTCCATACAAAGCTGAGCTCAAGAGATTCTTTAAAAGTCCAAAGAACCCAGCTGTATTGACTGATCCTTTTCCCAAACCAGGTCAAAATATGGTTGATAGTGGAAATGCTTCCCCGTCGCAAGTGCTAATGTTGTCGATCTCTAAGCAGCAAAATGATGCTTTGATTTCGACAAGGAACAAAGATTACGGAAATCCGCAACTGTCAAACGAAAAAGGTAAAGATCAACCTAGTAGTTCGACAACAACTTCGACAGAAGTTGTCCCACCCATAATGCCAGAATTAACGATAAAACCACCTAAGGGTGTAGTCCACAAGTCGACGTTTAATCCTCGTGCCAGAGCGGCGCAGCATTATAACATAGTAGAAGATTTGGCTCAATCGCCATCCGCTATGTCGACTCTGGAGGTACTACAAAATTGTCCATCCCAAAGGCAGGCATTGTTATCGGCAATAGGGGGGGTTGATCCTAAGGATTCCAATCTTGTGTCCTTTGATCACAAAGGGTATGACCCTCAGTTACCAGCTCAACTAGCTTTCCTTATTCAGGTAAAGGCCCTCAACAAAACTGTTCACAGAACAATTATTGACGAGGGGGCATCGACATGTATTATGTCGATGAGCTGCTGGAAAACGCTAGGGTCACCAACCTTGTCGAGATCTTCGACAACACTAAAGGCTTTCGACGGTAGGACATATACCCCTTACGGTATCCTAAGTAACTTGAAAATTGAACTAGGAGGAAAAACAGTAGAAATTGATGTTGAAGTCATAGATGGGAATCTGGATTACAACATCCTACTGGGAAGACCGTGGATTTATGCCATGGCAGCTGTCGTGTCGACTTATTTTAGGAAGATCGCATTCCCGTTTGAAGGAGGGATTACGGTCGTCGACCAACAGAACTTCCTCCTTAATGGTTCACAAGTTACGGGAAGCATTCCCATGATCCATGAAAGCGACCATTCAATTCAAGATATAGGAGTAGGCCTGTTGAAAGACCCCACGATGATGGGGACTTTCTCGCTACCAAATCATATGTACATAGGAAATGTACCATTGGTGGCAACCTGCAACATGATATCTTCCACTAAGGTTGCAAAAGACAAAGTCGTCATGGATCGGGCAATGGTCTTGCACCCGAGCCCAATCGAAATATTGTAGCAATCAATATTTCACGCATGGGAGGCGAGCCCAAATCAATGCTCGTCAAGCGTTTGGGTAGATAGGTTAGGAGAATTTGGTACCCCTTTGGATCCTTGGTCACGAGTGCATGCAAGTGACGAAGGAATCCTACAATCAATGTTGATTGAGGGGGCACCATGGGATGATAACCACCATCATTCCCTTCCTAAGGAAGATACTCAAGGCGACCTGTATCACCCTTCAGTATTTGAATTCCTAACGAATACTGTAAATACGGTGGATTCCGAGAGAAACCTATCCAATATAGAAGAAACTATAGCCATAAATATCTCGACCAAAACAGACATTGTAGAGAATATTTATGTCGGCAAAGGTTGTTCCCCTTCAGAACAAGAAATATATAAAGCTCTTTTCCGCGAATTTAGAGATGTCTTTGCTTGGTCATATGATGAAATGCCAGGCATCGACTCAAGTATCGTTGAACATGAAATTAAGATGTATCCTGATGTCAAACCAGTGAGACAACGGCTTCGGCAGGTGCACCCCAAGAAAGCCGCTGCCATTAAGGCAGAAGTTGAAAAACTCCTCCATGCTGGTTTCATCTACCCGGTTCCTCTAACCGATTGGGTATCGAATATTGTCCCCGTTATGAAAAAACAGGGAACAATACGAGTGTGCGTCGATTATAGGGATGTAAATCAAGCTTGTCCAAAGGACAACTACCCTACGCCCTTCATCGACCAGATAATTGATGAATGCGCCGGATGTGAAATCTTTTTGTTTATGGACGGATTTTCTGGGTATAATCAAATTAATATCCGCCCACAGGACCAGTCAAAGACTGCATTTATTTGTCCGTGGGGCACATTCGCTTATCGAAAATTACCCTTTGGTTTAAAGAACGCATGGGCGACATTTCAGAGAGCAATGAATTATTCTTTCCATGACATCAAGAACATCGTTCAACCTTATCTCGACGATCTTCCGGCTCATTCGCAGAAGCGGACTGATCATCCGCAGCATTTAAGAGCAATATTTCTACGATGCCGACACTACAAGATAAGACTCAATCCACACAAATGTGTGTTTTGCGTCGGTTCTGGTCGTTTACTTGGCTTTTTAGTCTCCAAGGATGGGATTCGTCTCGACCCTTGGAAGGTGCAGGCAATCATTAATTTGCCTCCACCTTCGAACTTGCTTCAGATTCAGAAACTCCAAGGGAAAGCAAACTTTCTGAGGAGGTTCATTCCAAATTACGCAGAACTTGCTAAAGGTTATACCCGTCTCCTGAAAAAGGATGTACCTTTCGTCTGGGACCAGGTTTCACAAGCTTCTTTTGATGCTTTGAAAGAAGCGCTAGTCAAAGCATCATTAATGTACGCCCCAGACTATCTAAGGGATTTTAACCTGTATCTGGCTGCAGCAGATACGACCATAGCAATGGTTTTAGTTCAAGAAGTCGATGGAATTGAACACCCTATATATTATTTAAGTAAAAACTTAAATGATACAGAAAGTAAATATTCTCATGTTGAAAAGCTAGCATTAGCGGCTGTTCAAGCGATACAAAGATTTCGGCATTATGTCCTCTTTAGGAAGACCACTGTATTGTCAGATTGCAACCCCATGACTTATATACTGTCGCGACAGTTGCTTGGGGGCAAATATTCAAAGTGGATAGCTATCCTTCAAGAGTTTGATCTGGAATTTGTGAAATCCAAATCAAAGAAAGCTTTAGTGTTCGCAGAATTATTATGCGATTTCCCATCATCGTCAAACGATGAAACGTCCAAAGAATCGATCGTGGACGAAAGTTTGTTTCTGATATCAGCAAGTGATGAGTGGTATGGGGATATAATAGTTTATCTCCAAACCCAAAAATTTCGGCCAGACACCTCTCACTCAGAACAAAAACGCATTCGATACCAAGCAAAAGACTACATGATCGTCGGTGATACACTTTACCGTCGTGGTGGCGATACGGTCCTGAGAAGGTGTCTCACCCATGAGGAGGCCGAAAAAGCCCTGAATGAATGTCATTCAGGCACCTGTGGGGGGCATCAATCTGGATATGCTACAGCACAAAGAATCTTACGAGCAGGATACTTCTGGCCAACCATGTTCAAAGATTGCATAACCGCAGTTAGAAGTTGCCATGCATGTCAGATTTTTGATAGCAAAACCAGAAGACCCCCCGCTCCTTTACAGCCAATAATAGCTGTGGGGCCTTTCTCCAAGTGGGGCATCGATTTCATGCAATGTAACCCCACCTCGACCGGGGGGCATGGGTATATTATAGTCGCAGTTGACTATTTTACCAAATGGGCCGAGGCGATGCCTACATTGGATAACACTGGTGAAACAGCAGCCCTATTCTTTTTTAATCATGTAGTCGCCAGATTTGGCGTACCACAAGCCATAGTAACAGATCATGGATCGCATTTTCGCAATCACATGATGGTTGAATTAACTGCCAAACTAGGATTGTCTCACGACAGCTCTACTCCGTACTATCCGCAAGCTAACGGACAAGTTGAAGCGATCAACAAGGTCCTGAAGCGCATGCTGCAAAGGATGGTGGGGGTTCACAAAAGAAGATGGCATTTGATCCTGTACTCGGCTTTGTGGGCCTACCGAACATCGGTAAGGAATGCCACTGGGTTCACACCGTTTCAACTGGTGTATGGCCTGGAGGCTATCTTACCAATCCAGTGTGAAATTTCGTCCCTTAAACTCGCAATTGATCTCCTCCCCGAAACTTCGGAAGAAGAGGCTCGTTTCTTGGAGTTAATCCAGTTGGATGAAACCCGTCGTGATGCCGCTTTGGCTAACGAAGCCCATAAGAAACAAGTCAAGGCACAGTTCGACAAAAATGTCAAACCTCGTGTCTTCTCAGAAGGTGATTTGGTCTTGCTTTATGACCAAGAATCCGATAAATTGGGACCTGGGAAATTCAAGTCCTTATGGATGGGCCCTTATATTGTTAAAAGTGTGTTAGCAAAAGGCGCCTACGAGTTGGTAGATTATGATGGAATTCCACTGGCGCAACCCCGTAACGGGTTGTACCTTAAGCGTTACTATGCCTAATAGTAACCTGTGTGCTTTTGTTACATTTTTGTTTTCGCTAAAGCGTGTGTTACGGTTTAAGTAATCCGCTTTTTACACTTATTGCAGATGTCAAATCCATTGGAACCGTGGGTTGGATATGCTGATGGAGCGAGTCGTAGTTCGAGGAACCTATCCTCTGCAGCATGGGCCATTTTTAACCCAAGCGGCGAGCTAGTGAGTTTCAGGGGGGTATGTATTGGTCAATCAACAAATAATATCGCTGAGTATAGCGCGTTGATAGAGCTCCTCTCTGATGCCATCACCCATGGCATACGCTGGCTAGTCGTCAGGCTAGACTCACAGCTCGTGGTACTACAGCTCAATGGTACCTACTCTGTCCGAAATCCAGCTATTTATCGCAAGTTCCTAAGAGTTAAAATCTTGGAAAGACAGTTTGATTTTATCCAATATCAACACATTTCCAGAAACTTAAACACATTAACCGACGCATTAGCAAACTATGTGTTAGATAGACATTTGCAAAATTGATAAAAAGAGGAGCATCATCGATGTTTTATACATGGATCACATAAAAACTGGAATAAACCCCGAAAATCAAAAATATATATAACTGTTTACGGTTTACATATAATGTTCTGTAACCAAGACAAAATCGGTCATATGACCCCAAAACTCAAAAATGGCTGGGGGGCACCCTAGCCTAGTGATGCTCATGATAACATGCCGCGGCCTGTGCAATCATGCGCAGAAGACGAGACCATCGTCTGGGGACACCAACAGTATGTCGCTGCAATCGTAGAGGCAACTCGTCGACCCGTACATCCGGAATCCCAAGGGTAAGACCCTCGACATGTTCCTGCACAGCTGTAAGAGTCTCGGCCAAGTCAAGGTCACGGAGAATAGCTCTCCCAGGAGCCTCCCCTGCGGGGGCAGCGGCCGGAGCTCTCGGACGAACTGCTGGACGGACAGGGCCCACATCTGCATGCACACATGAGTTTGATTAGAGTCTTGATAGAGTAAAGCACAAGGACATTACAAATAAAAATGGTAAACAGTGATAAGGTCAAGATTTTACCAAGATCACCCCACTGCTCGCCATCCGGTAGTATCAAATCCGGATCACCTTGGAAATCCATGTCAACATATGGATACTCAGAAAAGGCCATATCCTGCCGCTCGAACCACCTAAAGAAAGCATCGGTGAAAGTAATCTTAGATTGACCTGCATGTCTAGCCATGTGGTCAACCCACCTCTGCATGCGCGGCTCAGTAGGAGATGGCAAGTCGAGGATAATGTACTGAGGTTGCATCAGGGGTATCTTCTCCAAAGCGAAGGCAGTCAAAACTGAACCAAAGCCAAAATTATTCAATCTCCTGTCCTTTACTTTGGTCAACTGGTTTTTCATCTGAACCAGTACTGCATCACACCAGTTAAAAACTTTCGGCTGAAGACACTCCAGGGCATGCTGCACATATGACCTGTTGGCAACATGAGGGGATGCACTACCGGCCATCCTACAAATCGTGTACAGAATAGACCTGAGAGACCTGTCAGTAATATCACAGATAGAAATCTTGCCGTCTCTGCTCGGCTGGGATCCCTCTCTGCAATACTGACGGATATAATCTTTCACGGAATCACTCCCTCGGGCCGAACCGGACAAGGAAATGGGGGCACCCCGCCTTGACAACCCGGTCAAGAAGTAAATGTCCACTATGGTCAAGGGGATGGACTTGCCCCTAATCTAGAACACTTGGTTAACAGGATCCCAAGCATCAAGCATGTACTGCAGTAAACGTATCTGTGCCCTCATGCTAGATATGCGAAAGAATTTTAGCAAGCCACAGTTCCGCAACGTGCTCACAGTAACAGGATCATGGAGGGCAATCATGTCCTCCTCTTCATGCTCTCGTTCTCGCCACGTAAGAGTCATTCTGCTCCAATAAGCTCTGCAAAACAAACAAGAGGAGGAGTAAGATCCCTGACTCAGTGAAGAAAATGGCAAAAATCTCATGAAAAATTGTGCAACCAAGAAGTTTTCTGCGCCCAACGCAGGTAGAGAAGGGTCTACCTGCGTTGGGGAACAAACTGCCTTTGAAAATGAAGGCCCCAACGCAGGTTTCGATATAGAGTACCTGCGCTGATGGCAGAGCGCCCTAGAGAAACCCCAGGGGCTCATGGGGGCAGGAAAACAAGCATGAAACTGAGAAATCAAACCATGAAAAGATAGAGCTAGGGTTTAGCTCCTACCTGGTGAAAACGGCGCTGAAAATCGTCCACAGAATCTCCCGAAATCAGCTGGTGAAAAATCAAGAGGAAGAGGCACCTCCAAAGCTCCAACAAACCAAATGCACATGAAATGGTAAAATGAGAGGTAAAAACATCTTTTAATTGCTTTTTACGTAGTTCAAAGTGAAATATTAGTATTTTTACTTCATATTATCCGTTTCTAACAAAGTTTGTTGCAACAATTGATGATACAGTACTATCTATGAAAAAGAAAAAGCTAGTCATGGTAAAATATGAATTTGATCTTATCAAACGAGCAGTTTTGGCAAAGTTCATGCTCGTTAAAAAATAAACGCAAGATATGAGCAGTTTTGGCAAAGTTCATGCTCGTTAAAAAATAAACGCAAAACCGAGCAGTTTTAATGCGGAAGTTCATGCTCGTTAAAAAATAAATGTTAAGCTTGTGAGCAAGCTTCCCCCAGAGTTCAAGCTCACTGGAAAAAATGAATCGGTAAATAACCATTTGAGACCTTAAAATCATCAGCCATAAAAGCCTTGGTCGTGTTTGTGCACCGTCACCTCCACCTTTCATTTGGCTGATCATTCACCTCCACTTGATTGTTTACCTATTTTGAGGAACAGCTGCGAAGAGTGATTTCACCTAGCCATCCTTGTAATACTGCCGTGATTGGAAAATTCCAACCTGTACCTGCAATCTACTGCTATCCCTGTTTATCACTCGTTCCTCAAAAGACGAGTCTTCTTTGAGCTCTTTTCAATGACTCGTAAAATATGAAAAGTTTGCCGAGTTTTGGCCTTCCAGCTCGTTAAAAGGACCGGAAGAGCTATCCCTCCTCTAGATTTTAATCTTTTTGGACCTGAGGGATTATTGCACAAAAAGATCGAGCGCTTGTCTAGTTCGGCTCGATAAAGATATCGAACATTCATCCCTTCTGTATTGTTTTATACTTTTTCGGACTTAAGGGATTAGATGACGAAAAAGGACCCCTGGAGTCCACTTTATGTACCCTTTTCAGACTCTCTAAAAATGAAAAGGACCGAGTTGTCGTTGTCGCTAGGCTCGTTAAAAATATTGGATAGCGACAAACTTGTCTTTAGACGAGAACGAGTTTCCCTATCGTTAAGCTCATTAAAAACATACCGATGGGCTTGCCCGAAGGGCAGGTTATAGATCAAGCATATGTTATCCTCCTCAAGCTTGACAAAAATAAAGAGGTACTGGTCAGTAATGACTGGGGAAAAATTGGGAAGAACCTCAAAGCTTAATGGTAGCAGGTCGCTCTTGAACATGACACTTTTGCCTCCGTAAATATCGGGTTGGGTTATTATCATTCACCGGTCCCTTCACCATGGTCTCGCCATACCATCCATACATGGGGTAATGCTACCGATCCATCACATCAGTGTTGTTATATGTTCAAGAGATGTCATTCAGAAAGTGTCAACCGGGTCCCATCCACTACCATACATCATCTTTCATCCTTCCATGACCGCCACCCTGAATCATATTTCACAGATCGTTTTCACCATCATCACTAGCTCCGTTCCGTGTCACTGATGTGGGATTCATTAAGGCCCTCCTTTGACGGATCACTTCTTGTCGACATCAGCTCATTATCCAAGAAATTGATCTAGGAACACCCCCTCAGTACTTTGAATCTTGCATGCCTCAATGGCAAGTTTCTCACTTCTAGCGATAGGTATACATTAATGACCTTCGACCGGAAGACTTTGCGTGGTGTTCGACGTCAAATCCTATATTCACGCCATGTGAATTGTGCTGCAGTACCTTGAGGGTCATCATCATTATCGGTGATTCCTCTCGCACTTGTTAACAGTTTACATTATTGACTGGTAATCAAGCGATGTCTTTCCATGTTCGACTTCAAGAAATTCTCACATGGATCGACTTGTACTTAGTGTAAAAGATCGGAAGTTTGAAGACCCGGATCTAGTTTCATCCATCCGGGCTGCGATATATATTCAGGAGATAAAAACATAGACATGTGCAGCAGATGATCATCCTACTAAAAGGATGATAATTAAAAGCAGAGAATTATCAGTCTATTATCAGACGATCGTCTGTTTATGTACAGCAAATGTATTTATAAAGCTGAGCATGGGAAATGCCCGCATCAGCTAGATCATGAAAAGAAAGTATGAAAAGATAATGTATTGTATTGTATTTTGTTACAGGTCACCTCCCGACGATTGAATGAACTTCGGATCCTCCTAATAAAGCATTTCACCGGATAAACGGCCTCATACTTTAGGGGGCAACTGTTATAGACATTTTTGTGCCTTACAGCATAGAGCATGAAATGTCAATAATCTGAGGGATCCAAAGTCCCTAAACATGTTGTTCCTACCCCTAGAGGAACAAGGTCAGCAAACCACAGCACTACAGTTCAGTTCTCCACTGAAAAACACTCAAAAACAGGTCAGTTTTGGATCATTGCAGCTGCTCCACTAGGCATCTGCGCGGCATAGCAGGTACAACAAAGGCTACCTGCATTGCAGAGCAAGTAGAACAAAGGCTACCTGCGCTGAGCGTACTTGGACATGTGGAGGAATCTTTTCTCAATGTGCCAATGCCCAGGAAGCTTCTAAATTGACACTTGGATCAGAAGATTCGCCTAATGATGATTTAAGAGGTTCTAAAACTCCAAGTGGAAGGCAGAAACTCTGAGTGAAGGACTGAAGAACAACAGGAGTTGAAGAGGACAACAAGTCACACATCAAGCTGACTTATCTTCACTCCAAAACTCTATATAAGGATCTCATCCCATGGGATCTGGAGGCCGGAATTTTGTGCAGAGAATTGCTGTTGGTTTACAGTTGAGAGTATTGGGTGATTGCTTGAGGGAGGTGAAGAAGAGATTTCTCTCCGTCGGGAAGGTGATGCTGGATTGGACCTCTCATGGTTGTATCACCGCCTGAACCTTACTTCCATATATTAATAAAGCATTTGAGGTTTCTTCTATTCGCATGTGTTTCAATAGTGTATTGTCTTACTTGCGTCTTTGATTTATGCTAATCCTTGAATCAATTATGAATGCATGCTTCTTGTAGTTTCCTTTTCTTGTCTTATTTGCAGGATCTCGTGTAGCTGGGCCCGTGAAAAGACTTGGAGCTGGGAGCAAGCGGCAATCAAAGGAGATTGGATCGACCATTTGCGCAAGACATCGGTAAGTGGATCTCTTCCTTTTATCTCTTGCATGTCATAAAGAAGAAACTTTAGATAGCTTTGCTTTCAGCTGTTGCTAAGGAACTGTCACCCTTAGAGTGGGATAGGGTCATTCCGAGTTGGATACTTTCCCCCACAACAGGAGGAGGACATGATTTGGGGTGTGAAAGAGTTCGAACAATGCCATCCATGGCATTAGATGCCCCCGGTGCATTAGCGGCACCAGGCTGAGGTAGACCTGGGATGATAGTGTAAACATAACTTGACTGGGTGTAAATCAGGTTAAGTTTGAGAGCTATATGGAGAGATTCTTCCTCGGATTGAGGAAAGTGAGAAGTGACATCTTTTGCAATGGGGGCCAGTAACGATCTAAGAAACCAATCCATAGAGACTCGATCTTTGAAGTTAGGAGCTCGAAAAACACTCCTCCTTCTACGCCATTACCTAACATGGAAGGAAAGGTGAGTGGTAGAATTTTGATGAAATGAAGTCAAAATTTCAGTATCAATATCATAGCAGAGAGTTAACTAGAAATATGAAAGAAATTTTATGGCAAGGGTCACTAAAGTGGAATGGGTTTCCTTGGGCTGTTCTACATAACACTTCACAGCGGATCCAATGAGCGTGCGTTGGAACAACCAAAGATGAATGGAGTCATCAATAATAGAATTGGACAAACACCTCATATGAAAGGAGCGAACATGATTGGTTGGGTCTTTTCTAGGATTACCCTCAAACTTTTGGATATACGAAGGGATTTTGGTAGGCATTTCTACCCATGTAGGATCATGGAGAAGGGGATCATTGATAAGATGGTTAAAATATGGGAGACTTAGACCAACAACAAACAAAAGTAAAGGAGTCAGAGTGACCACATTGGTTGAGGTTCCGCTAATGGGGCTACCCTGGTTGGTACCTGGGTTACCACCCTAGGTTACTTCACTTGCATTGGTGCCTAACATGATGGTGGTATGAGGATGAGGGGGCGTGAAATCAAAGGGTGAATCAGTTGAATCAGAATCAGGATCAGAATGATGACTTTATGGAGGAATGGGAGGATGGGGATGGGTGGTATGGCATAACGGGAACTGAGGTTGAAGCCCTTGAATTCGATGCGTAAACACCTTAGAGGCACTATGATGTTTAGACTAAGTGATAATGATAGGAATAAAATAGAAACAAATAGAAAGAAAACACCTAGTGCAGCGATGCCACGTGTAAACTAACTATTTTAATGATGTTACTCTAATGAAAACAAACACGTCCTATCAAATAAAAAACAACTCTAGCCCATAGGTGATATGAATCCTCAAACAATCCTAAATCTATTGTTTCAGATGGCCTTCCAAAGAACTTCTTACTTGACAAAATCTCATCCCCGAAAGCATAGCTATCTAGAGAAAGGTGGGGTAGAGGACCAACTGCTTCCCACAACTAGTCTATTCTCATGGGGTTTTTTGATTTAAATTAGAAAATAATTTAATAAAAGTGGTTTACTAAATTATTTTCCACAGTGAAAGTGATTTTACTATGGTAAAATTGAATCCACATGGTGTATTTCGATCCACCTAGTTTGAAATGGCTAGGTGATCATTTTTTGGTGATAACACTTATCAAACCAATGCCTGATTTGGTTTTGGTGTATGGAAAACTTTTATTTTTCTTTGAGCCTTTCTTCCTCAAGCTTAAGAAGAGAACCTATCCAAATCTAAACAAAGAGACATGGTTTTCCTTTAGAATCCTAAGAAAGTTGCAAGGTCAAAAGGTATATGTTCAACGAAAGGATAAATGCTTTCTCGTATACAAGGAATTATGGATATGTTTTCAGAGAGGGTTTAGGAGTGAAATAGTCAACCCATAGTGCATTCACCAAAGTTTTATTCCATTTCTTTTGCTCAGAGAAAATGATTTTCTTGATAATGTAGATCAAGCTTTTGTTTACAGACTCAACCACACCATTTGCATATGGGTAGTAATTTGATGCATGCTTTAAAACAATACCATTTTCTAATGCAAAATCATAACGCTTTAATGAAGAAAAATAAGTTCCATTATCAAATACAATCTATGTAGGGACGTCAAAATTGGTTATGATAATCTATTTGAGAACTTGGATGACTTCCTAATCATTAACTTGTCTTAGCAGAGCTACTTCAGTCCACTGAGTGAAATCATATATTACAGTTAGAAAATATTGGTGTTGCTTTGATGAATGAGAAAATATTTGATTGATAAAATCCAATCCCCATTGTTGGAATGGTTCTTGAACTGCTATGGGTAGCAATGGGGTAGCTGACTTCTGATCATGACCATCACACCTTTGACACATTCAGAACTTGCAGACATAGACATGAGCTTCCTTAGACAATGTAGGCCAATAATAACATGCCCTCATTACTTTATGTGCAGTGGTATTACCCAAGAAGTGTCCACCTACTAGTCCATTGTGAAGATATCTTAACACCGTTTTTTAATATAGGGGCTCTAAGTATTTAAGTAGGAGACCATTATGTTGCTTTCAAAAATTTACAACATGCACAAGTTGGTAAGATAATTCTTTAAGACATATTGCCCTCTTCTGCTTATTCGAAAAGTGCAAAGGCAAGGTGACATGCTCCAAATATTTTCGTATGTCTGAATACCAAGACATGGTTGTACTTGTAGGAGGAAATTTCTCAACATTATACATCTCAATTTCCCATTCCCAACTAGAATGATCTTCCTATGGTGAATCCATCGCTTCAGATACAAGCCAACAAATATCATGGCCTTTTATAGTGTGGACTAGATTAAATTCAAGATCATATACCTGTAAGCACATCATCCAGTTCACTCCCATCTCATCCATCTCTTGTTGTACAAAGTGTTCTAATAGCTGGATGAGGAACATACTTAATCATATCACCTTTCAGGATGTAAGGCCTAAAGTGTTTAATATGCCACTCATTTCCTTGATTGTACTTATGTGTTAATACGACCACAATATATGAATCAAAAGTGAAAGTATACAATGTGAAATCTTTGCCAAAATTTATATTGTATAAGGCTGGAGCATCAACTATGGCTTAATTCATCCAGGAAAAGGCATATTTCTCCTTCTTATCCCATTTGTATGTAGATTTTTTTTTTATCATCACTTGTAATGGTTTAACTATATTTTCATAGTCAGAGACAAAATTGCGTAGGAAATTTATATTTCCCAAGAAAGATTGCACTACTTTCTTTTTCACCAGGAAAGGGGTTTGAGCAATAGTTAGGATGCTTTCAGGATCGACCTTGATTCCACTCTTAGCAATGATATGTCCTAAGAGAATACCTTTGGAGACACCAAAAAATACTCTTTTTTATATTCAGTGATATTCCATATTTGTGACATCGCTCGAAAATCTAGTTCAGATGATGAATATGATTAGATCTCTTCTTAGAAAATACCATTACATAATCCAAGTAGACAACTACACTCTACCTAATCAAACCTCAAAATGTGATGTTCATGAACCATTGAAATGTGGCACCAACATTGATAAGTCCAAATGGCATGCACTTGAAAGGAAAATTTCCCAGCACTTCGTCCTAAAAGAGGTTTTTAATCGATCTGGTTCTGCTACTAGCACCTGATTATATCCAAAAAACCCATTTATTAATGGGAAAATTTCTTACCGAGATACTATCAGAGTATCTACTCCATAGATGCCATGGAGTAACTGCCCGTATCTAAATCCCAATTGAGGTTGTGAAATTCAACACATAGGGGCATCTTGCTGATATTTTTCACAATAGGAACTAGGTTGAAAACCCGTGTAGAATGTCAAACTTTGAAAATGATCCAAGAATATAGAAATTTCCTTAATTCTTTCTAAATCATTGGTTCAAGTGTCAGATGAAATTTGGTTACTTTTTGTTGAAATGAATATACCCCTTATTTAATAGGAATGTCATGTTGGATTAGAAATGTATCATATGTCTTCAAATCATCATACGTCCATGCAAATACATCTTTATATTGTTGGAAAAGGTGGATAAAATCTCATCTTTCTTGAGAAAAACAACATGTATCGAGGTTCATATACTTCAGATCTTCTTTCATTCTCAGATTGACTTGTTCATGTGACAATGCTAAGCATTGAGTCTTTATATTCATTGGTCCTCTAAAATGGGTTTCTAGGCCATAAAGTTTCTCAAGAGACACCCCACCTTTAGACATAATATTCCCTTTTGATGCTTGGACTGCTTCTTGAAAATCCTTATCATAATCATCTTCTTCAATAGCTACATATTTGAACACATCCGCATTGGCCATAAAGTGCAGTATCAGTTGGTCATCATTAAACATGTGAAATTTAGTTACATTTCTAGGCACAAATGGCTTATAAATAATTTCAATTAAAAAACCATATTTTAATGGTGACACTCTAGAAGCTGCATTAGCTAATGAATCTGTGGAAACATTATGAATTCTATGAATAAAACTAATATTAAACACTTTAAAGAATGTAATGAGTCGCCATACCTATTGTTGGTAGCTTTTTAAATTAGGTGAAACACAATGAATGGTATTATGTACCTGACGGGTAATGATATTTGAATCACCAATTACCTTAAGTACCTCTACCTTGAGGTCTATGACTCTCTTTAACCCCAAAATGAGTGCTTCATATTCAATAGTGTTATTTTTTCACTTGAACTCCAAGTGGCATGATAAAATGTACTTCTTATTTCAAGGGTCAATAAGAATACAACTAATGTCGAAATTGTCCTGAGTATTAGAACCATCAAAATATAAGGTCTTGTTGTAGCGAATACAACCACCCTCCAAAATTTTTCCTTAGCTTCATTTTGGAGCCTCCCTACCAAAAATCCTTAGAAAAATTTCTTGCACTATCAAGCACATAGGCTTCATTGGTTTTTCAACAGCTTGCTAACCTGTCCATGTTAGTTTGCTTCACTCCCCTCACAGGCTGCAACTCTAGACTTGGGCTAGTTACTGGTTGAGAAGCTCCCTTAGAGAATTGTTTAATCCTGGAGGGGAACCATCCTTCACTCTAGAAATTGCACAAATCTGCTGGGCTCAGAAATTGCGCAATGTAGTCAAACAATATTCCTTGGGAAAATTGCGCAATTTGGCACATCACTGCAACTCAACCTAGAAATACAAAAATTAGTTGGGCAGACTGTCGATCTATAAAATTGCGCAGAGTAGTAAGACAAGCTTCCTCAAAAAAACTGCGCAATTTGGCCAGCACTGCAGCTCAGCCTAGAAATTGTGCAATTTTGGGCAGCAATCACCTGCTCCTCCCATAAATTGTGCAATCCCTTTGGGATAGCTAGCTTAGTTCCTCCCAGAAATTGGGCAATTCTGGGCAACAGTCACCTACTCCTCCCAAAAATTGCACAATGCTACTGAGACAGCTAGCCCAGTTCCTCTCAGTATAACAGGTTATTGCATATGTCTTCAGGTTGATCGGTTCCCTCTAGGACAGAGCAAAACAAAATTGCATGCATAAGTTTCTCTTCTTGAAATAGAAAAGGCAACATGTAAAAGGTGTCCCTAGATCTAGGGATCTATTTTTAGTAGTTAGAGGCTATATGTAGAGCTCATTTTAGAAACCTCTCACCAAGTGTCACTTTTTCCTTGATTTGTAGCATGCACATCATAACCTTGATCTTATCAAAACTTGTGAACTGGATGCTGCAGAGCTCATTCCTCACATCGTCCTTGTAGCTCTGACATCCAACATTGCATCGAGGAGTCTTCGGCACTTTCAGCTTAGTTGTTTCAGGGTATGTTTGCTTTTCATGTCTTGCGTTGTGTTTCTGTCGCTTTTTGTGTTTCACTTTTTGTGAGTGTTGTCTTCTTGATTCAGTGAGTGCTTGCTCTTGTTTCAATGTATGTTAGCTTGTAGAACCACCATTTCAATTTTCCTTTGCATCTCACTGTTGTTGCATGCATGACATTGTTTTTGTACCGATGGTCGTCGTTGTGGTGACTCACTTCACACACATGCAAGCTTTTTTCGCACTAAAAATTGTCACCTTGGCATTCTACAATCTGTGTGAGTCCATTATCACTCATACTTTCCTCCTTTGCAAGTCTTAAGCCTCAATTCCTCATATCAAGCCTTGAAAATAAGAGAACGCCCTCAAAAGTCTCTAAAGCGCTGGTTCCGCACTTTCTCTTTGCATTACCTGCGGTCCCGCACCTAATGGTCATGTCTCCTGTGCACCTAACTGCTTTGTCTCTATGTTACGGGTGCAGAGCCATGTAAAAGTTAAAAGGCACAAGTATATTCTAAAAAAAACTCACTTTTAGTCATTTCTAGAATCTTCTGGAAAGAATCTTGAAGTGCCAAGTTCGCTCTCTTAAGGTTCATGCATCCCATACCTTAAGGAGCTAACCCCTTGATGTGAGGAGCTTATACCTTTGAAGGAGGACTCTATCCCTTCATAGGTGGACCTGCAACCTCCTCCTCTACACTATAAAATGAAGCATTGGGCTGGTTACTGAAGAGGTTGAAAGCCGAATATTTTTCAGGTGAAATGCTGCTGGAACTTAGTCTTCTTAGTTGATTGTTTATGAGGAGAGATTACATACCTCTAAGATCTCATTTGGAAGAGTGCAAAGCTTATCAAAGTAAAGGAAATTCCTGTTTCGGACCCCAAGAAGAGTTTGTTCAACATCAAGGCTGAAAAGGTTGTAAGGTTCTTCTACTTCAAAGTTAATACAAATAAGTTTGTTTTCTCAATAAGCTGGTGATTCATGGTTTATTTTATGGATTCCTTGATCACCATAATAGACATGATTTATGATATTTGCTATGCAGGTGCTATTTAATGTTTGCTTGTTTGTGATTGCAGGTTCACAAAGATAACTATTTCGAATGATTGGAGGATGGCTACTATGAACAAGCGTTGGACATAAGGTAGGATCTTAACACCTCTATAGTATTTGTTTATAAATCGCATATGTCTAGAGAAAGATAGATTTGTTTGTTTGCTTGTTGCTAGACTATCTTCTGATACTAGGGAGATCGGTGTTGTCCACAAGATCAATTTATCCAGCCAACAAATTGGCGACTCTACTGGGGAATGAATTTGGTTTTTGATTTTGTTTTGACTTGAGAAACTTGTTTTCGTTTCTGGTTTTTGATTGATATATGTTGGCTTGGGTATTTTTTAGAATCTGGATTGTTTTTTGTTTTTTTTCGAAGTTTTCAGGGGACCACACTTTCTTTTTACAAACAATGCGGGCATCTCCACACTTTTCCTTTAGCAAACAGAGTGGTACCACACCTGGTTCTTCTGGAAGCTTGCAGACCCTTCTAAATTTTTTGAAAAACATAAAAAATGTTTTCTTCCAGTTAAGTTTAGGTTTCATTTAAGGTCCTTAGTGTCTACTCAGATCTACATTTGTCCTGTCAAAAATCTCTTGTGAGTGAGTTCCGATGGTATTTTTGTTTGAGATGATTTTCTAGAATTTTTGCATGCCTGGAGTGGTTTTCACATGGTCTCTGTAGTGACTCAAAGATCAGAATCTTGAGAAACCTTAGATTACCCTGGTGTCTTTTTGTCTTATTGATGAGTCTAAATTGGTTGTGAAATTTGTCCTTTGCGATAAATAGATTTAGTTTTCTCCTTGCAAAACTTTGAACAAGCTTTGTTATAAGTTTTGAATTTCATTTTGAATTTTTATCTGGATGTTTTTGATTGATTTGTTATTCTGAATGAATGAACCCTTAATTTATTGAACAACTAAGTAAAACGTCCTCAAAAAAAAGTGAAGCTTTTATTCAATTAGGTTTTTATTCTAGATCTCAAGATTAATTTTTGTAGTTTTGAGTGTTTTCTAGAACTTGTAAATCTCTTTTGAAGTAAATTGTTTTTTGTAGTTTCGAGTTTTGAAAAAGGAAAGGGATTTATTGTGAGCATTAATTAGTAGTCTCGTTTTGAGTTCTTATTAAAAAAGACAAAAAGATTTTCTTTTCATTTACATGTTGAAAGAAAGAATTGTTTTTCAAAGAATTGCATTCTCAAACTCTTTCTTTTAGCTAGATTTTCATTGAAAGAAAAACGAATTGCTTATCATTTTAGGTGCATTTTTTAGTGTTTTTGGAGTCGAGTCTTCACACCATCAAAGTTTCATTTCCATACCTATTGACTTAAAGAACAACCCATAAAAGCAACGCTTAATTAAAATTGATCTAGTAATCTTTTTTATTTCTAGGGCTCTTATCACCAATATAGCTTAGGCTAGTATCTTGGAGTAGGGAGTAATTAACTCTCCAATATAGTTAAAACAAACAAGTAGCTATATCTTGCAGTAGGAAATAAATCCAATTTTAATTGATACCTTTTGGGAACCTTCTCTTAAAGGAGTCAATCATGAGATCATGTCCGAACATTTGAGACAATCAAGTATGTTTCATTGGGAAAGATAGAAGATTTGTGTGTATTATAAACGGTAAACCTCAGATTAACCATTGTCAAGGAGCCTGGGGTCACTTGTTGGTAAACCTCAGATTGATCATGTTGAGGAGCCTTCAAGGGGATTGAGCTTTGTTACTCTACCCTTGCGCGTAGATCGGATCGTAGACTGTTCCCCCAGTTGAATTTGTTGTTGTTGGTAACCTTAGTGTCCATAAACTTAAGATTATTTCCTAAGGTGATGGTGAAGGACGGGTCTCACTGTACCTAGAGCAGACGTCGACTAGACTCACTTGGACTATCTAGGGGGTTGTCTTCACTCGAGATGGTTTTGTGAAGAAACTTGTGCCAGTCTGTTTCATTAAGCAGGTTTTCGGGGTAACTATTCCAACTGCCATTTCTGTATTAAAATTCTACGATGTTGGATTTCATCACCAACTAGTGTTTTTAGTATGGGAAGTTACTGTTTGTGTGTGTTTTGAACTCTTAGATTTTTTAGGCGTGTGATTCAATTGTTTGTTTCTTTAGAGACTTTAGGTGGTTTTATTGAAATTTTCTTTGTTTGAGTGTGATTAATTAACTATTTAATCGTGGTTGAATTATTGAGACAATCTCGTAGACTTTAGGGGAAACCTCCTGAGTACACACCAAGTCAGCTTGAAGGGCTACGAGCTCTTGTATCACCTAGTGATAGTAGAGTTGGATCACCAGAAGCCGGAGAGTCATCTTTAATTGTTCATCTTGATTATCAAATAAAAAGAACAGTGTACATTCAAAAGCCAATTTATTTTTCCAAAGTTACTAATAGTATTTCTCCTACCAGTGAATTAGCTAAAGAACCTGAAATTTCTGAGCCTGAAACTGAACCTGCTACTCCAACTTTAGGATTTGCTTCTCCAACTTCTAGTGGTCCTGTTTCACCCAAGGTAGAAAATATCATTGCCCAAAATCTTCCTTTTGGCCTCATTTCTATTGAAGAACTTATCAGTCCGGACGAAAACATAATTCTTCCCGAAAATCAACCAACTTTAGAGCTTAGGGAGCGTGAATCAATATTCTACAGTCCTTTTAGGAGTGATGCTTGGTATGTATCATTGACAAAATTTTTAGAAAATTTGGGTCTTAGTTTTTCACCACCTTGAATTCCTTTTCATCCTACACCAAGAGGTTATTATCCTCCATTGAATATGTTAAGACAGTCATCTATGTTTTCCCAAACACTGGAAACATTTTTATATGGCGGTCCTTCTGTTCCTTCGGGGTACCAGTCACTCACTGGTACCTTTTTAGGAGCATCTCCTCAACCAATTGAACATGAGTTATCAACTGGTAATAATGGAACCCAAGTGTTGAACGCAGAAGAAATCCTTATGATGTCTGGTAGTATTCCAAATCCAAAACCTCAAGGTAATCAGTTACCACTTAGGGGGCAACCCCAAGGTAGTCAGTTACTGCCTGTAGGGCAACCTCAAGGTAGTCAATTACCACCTAGGGGGCAACCTCAAGGTAGTCAGTTACTGCCTGGGGGGAAACCTCAAGGTAGTTAGTTACCTCCTAGGGGGCAACCTCAAGGATAGTACATACCATCAGGACAATACATACCTCAAGGTCAACCCCAGACTTAGTACATACCTCAAGGTCAACCCTAGTTTCAATATATACCTCAAGGTCAATCCCAGTTTTAGTACATGCCTCAAGGTTATCAACCTCAAGGTCAGTACCCAACTCAAGGTTTCCAACCACCTTCTAGTCAACCATTTTTACAAGGAGCTGGAAATGTGCCGCTTAATTATCAGCCCTACATTCAACCAAGTTATGGCCCTCCATATGCACAACCTTTTATGGTTCCATACCCCGGAATGAATATGGTGTGGGATCCATCTCAAACTCAACAGACGATGCAACCTAATGTGCAGTTATTGAGTCAATCTACACAACCTTTTGTTTTTGGTTCAACCCAGCAACCTGTCCAACCCACTATTCAAATCTTTGCACCTGGTTCAGTTCAGCAACCTGGGCCTAGCTCACCTCAAACTCCGCCTCAAACTGCTGCTGCAACTATTGCAGCTTCTGTTCAACCTACCACACCTATTTCTGGAGTATCTATAGCTTCGGTTTCTACTATTCTTGTATCAGTGAAAACTCCTCAAGCCTCTTTACCATAGTTAGGACCTACAGTTCAGACTTTGGTCCAGATGCCTATAGGACAAGCTGGTCCAAGTACGGTTGTCACAAGTCAACTGCAATTCACTTATCAATTGTACCAGGCACAGTATCAATTCGGTCCTACTATACAAAATCCAGTTTATCAGTATCAACCGTATCCTAGCTATACTTATCGACAGCCTCAACAACCCCAGTTTGCTCGAGTTAATCCTAGTTTCTAGGGAGGCTATAACATTCCTAATGCAAATCCAATTCTAGGTTATCTTGGATATCCTCCTCCTGGGGCTGGTCTTGTTACCCAAGGTTTTCGCGACCCTAACCATTAGTTACCATTTATTGCAACTTTGGATTTACCTGATTTGTCACGCCTTACGAGTGATCTGATTTACTATCTTCCATATTGGCCGCCAATGCCTAGTAAGTTGCCCAGTGATATCCCGAAATTCGAGGGTAAGTTAGGAGAGGATCAATCAAATCATGTTGTGACTTATCACCTTTGGTGTGCATCTAATTCCATCATTAATGATTCAATTCGATTACATATTTTTCAATGAACTCTGATTGGTCTTGCTGCCAAATGGTACATTGAGTTACCACGAGGCTCTTTTTATAATTTTAGTCAGTTAGCCACTTCTTTCTTAACTCATTTTCAGTTGCCTATCAGATATGACAATGGCACAGAACTGTTAACTTCACTGAAACAATCCACATCCACATATATTTCTGATCATATTCATGAATGGCGACGTAGAAGGCATTTGGTGAAAGTTTTTATTCCGAATCAAATTTTAGCGGAATGGTTCATTAAATCATTGTTACCTAGAATCATTGAAGATGTAGCTAAGGCAGGAGTTGTCACTGAAGAGCAATTCATTGCTCAAGCTCAGTACCTTGACCTCGTCTATATGCAGTCAAGTACTTTACATGAAAAAATCCTTGATCTTCCAAAACACGGTCAAATAACTACAGCTCCTTCAGGGTCTCATGCCACTGACGATATGATTGGTTCAATTAGTACTAAAAGTAAGAAGAAATCTTCAAAGAATTATTCTCCTGTTATAACTTTACATGATTCCCCGACAGGAGATTCTTCTGTTCAAATTCCTATCAGTATTCATGTCGTAGAATCATCTACAACCAAATCAAAAACGGTCATAAAAAGAAGGGAAAGAAAAAAACAAACAAAACTCAAAAGAGAAAACAAATAAAAAGGAATCTACTGACCAAAAACTTAAACCTCACTATCCTTGTTTCATTTGCGATGAGGATCATTTTACCAAAGATTGCCCACATCGAGCAGAGGTTTCGAAAATCGTTAAAGGTTCTCAAATGCCTACTGTCTTGAAGGATTATTTTCCTAATCAAGAGAGTAAGATGATTGGTTCTTCCTCGAATGCCTCAGAAGAACCCATTATGATGATGTCTCATGTCAGGATTGCGACGCGATCGCAAGATTATGGTAGTAAAAATCATGTTGGTGGTAAAGAAGTAGAATCTTCTAATTCAAACACATCAACTACAGATCCTCCTGGTTCTGGTCCACTACAGATCAAGAAACCCAACCCTGACTTAGTAATCAAATCACTTGCTAAAGGTATACTTCGTAAATCAGCTTTCAATCCACATGCGAGAGCTGCTTAGAATTATAACATTGTTGAAGACCTAGCTATTTCCCCTTCAGCAATGTTGGCTTTGGAAGTGTTGCAATCATGCCCAGCACAACGTAAATTACTATTGTCTACTATAGGAGCTGTTGATATTCAGGATTCAAACCTAATAATCTTCGATTTAGAGAATAGTACACCCTACCTACCTCATCAAATGGCTTTCCAGATTCTAGTGTTAGTCAAAAACAGACCTTGCTTTCGGAATGTGATTGATGAAGGAGCTTCTATGTGTATTATGTCGATCCAGTGTTGGAGATCGCTTGGTTCTCCCACACTCAATCAGTCTCCGATGATTCTAAAGGCTTTTGATGGCTGAGGGTTCCATCCTTTTGGTATTTTTTAGGATTTACCAATAGGGGTCGAAGGAAAAACAGTAAATCTAGATGTGGAAGTCATTGATGCTCCTCTAGATTACAACCTTCTCTTGGGTCACAGTTGGTCTTATGATATGGCTGCTATTTTTTCATCAGTCTTTCGCCTTATCAAGTTTCCTCATAACAGACAAATCGTTACAATAGACCAGCTGACTTATTTCTCATCCGACCCAGCCTCTTCAGATAGTATTCAACGCATTGGTAAAACAAATATCCCTTACAAGGATGTTGGAGTAGGTTTGATTAAAGATTCTAGTTTACTAGGAACTTTTTCCTTCCCTCCTCCTAAAGTATTTCCTTCTATTGCAACTATTCATATGATTTCATCAAACACTATTGCTTTTGATGATCCTTGGATCGTACCTTCCGATTCTGAGGTGGATTCATTTGGTGATGCGATGCCTTTGAGTCCCTTTGAAATTGCATATTAGGTTGTACAATCGTTTTCTAAATCTTGTTCAACCGAAATTGATCCAATGAATGTGGTCCATGGGGAATCACTTTCGATATCAACCTCAACTTCAACAACATTTTCTGATCCTGTTCATATTGATGAGAAGATTCGTGAACTTTTGTCTATTGATGATTTACCATGGGAAGATCTTCATCATCGATCTTCATTATTACCTGAGCTTGATCATTTTGAAAATGATTTTTCATCTATTTTTACTACTTACTATGTCAAAAACCACAAAATCCATTGCAACATCCTGATTTTGAGTTAAATTTGGGAAATATCTCTCGAACGGTTCCTATTAACATTTCAGTTAAGCCCGGAATTGTTGAAAACATTCATATAGGTGCTTCTTGTATGGACGATGAAATCCAAACTTATAAATCCCTGTTTCAAGAATTTTGTGATGTTTTTGCCTAGTCATATGAAGAAATTCCAGGAATCGATCCATCAATAGTTGTTCATGAAATTAAAACTTACCCAGATGATAAACCCGTCCGGCAACATTTGTGTCAGATACATCCAAGAAAAATCGCTGCTATTAAAGCTGAAGTTGAGAAATTACTTCGTGTAGGTTTCATTTATCCAATTCCTTTAACTGATTGGGTATCGAATATTGTTCCTATTAAAAAAAACAAGGAATGATTAGAATATGTATCGATTATAGGGATGTTAATCGAGCTTGTCCTTAAGACAATTATCCAACCCCCTATATCGATCAAATTATTGGTGATTGTGCCGGCGGTGAAATGTTCTCCTTCATGGATGGTTTTTCTGGTTACAATCAAATCAACATACTGTTGTGGGGAAAAATGCCTATGCAGGACGATCCTATCCACCTAAGGTGTGACAGTGCCTTAGCAACAAACAAAGACAGCTATTCTAGTATTCTTCCTTTATGAAATGAGAATGAAGAGAGATAGATGGACTTACCGGTGTCTTCCGTTTGTCCCTCGATCCGGTTTCTCTTCTCTTTGGGAGTTCACAGCTACTTGCCTTCTTGCTCGCCCAGCTTCAACAGGTTCCTGCAAGATCACAAGAGAAGAACACTACACAAAGACATATATTCACATTCATAACTAGTTCAGGATTAGAAATAAACCAAATACACTAATGCAATCATACATCAAAGACACATCAGTATATAGGAGAAACCAAGATAGCTTTATTGATGAATAACAAGGTTCAGGAGGAGATACAACCCAGAGAGGTCCAATCCAGCATCTCCTTCCCAGCAAATGAAATTCCTATCTTCACCTCCCTTCAAAGCATTAAGCACCCAATGATTCCAGTCTCAAACCAACAACAATTCTTTGCAATAACAAAATTCCAGCCTCTAGATCTCATGGAGAAGAGATCTATATATAGATGTTTGGAGTGAAGATGAATCAGCTTGTGATCTGACTAGTGTCCTCTCTCTCTGTTAGTTCTTACTTCCACTTGGAGGCTAAGAGCCTCTTACTCATCACTTAGTCGAACTCATCAAGGCAAGTGTCATGGAGGAAGGTTCTGGAAGCTTCCACAGTCTTGACACCTTTCACAATATACCCTGACATTTGTCACTTCCCGCTCAGTGCACCCTGGTAGTGCTTCTACCTGCGTTGCAATGCAACCAGCCAGTGTAAACTCTGCATTTCAACGCAGGCAGCTAGTAGAGCTTCTGAATTGATCCTGAATTGACTTGTTTTTGAGCAGTTTCTGGTGGAGAACTTCTGTGAATTGCTGTGGTTTGTTGGCCTTGTTCCTCTAGGGGTAGGAACAACATGTTTAGGGACTTTGGATCCCTTGGATTATGGACATTTCATGCTTATTACTGTAAGGCACAAAAATGTCTATAACAGTTGCCCCCTAAAGTATGAGGTCGTTTATCGGGTGAAATGCTTTATTAGGAGGATCCGAAGTTCTTTCATTGCTGGGAGGAGACCTGTGATACAATACAATACAATACATTATTTTCATACTTTTTTCATGATCTAGCTGAAGCAGGCATTCCCATGCTCAGCTTTATAAATTCATTTTCATGTACATATAACAGACAATCGTCTGATGATAGACTGATGATTCTGAAAGAGCCATCATCCTTTTGGTAGGATGATTATCTGTACTGCAAAGTTGTACATTTCCATGTCTTTATCTTCTGAATATATATCGCAGCCCGGATGGATGAAACTAGATCCGGGGTCTTTAATCTCGTCCGATCTTCACTCTAAGTACAAGTCGATCCATGTGAGAATTTCTTTGAAGTTGAACATGGAAAGACATCGCTTGATTACCAGTCAATGATGTAAATTGTTAACAAGCGCGAGAGGAATCACCGATAATGATGATGACCCTCAAGGTACTGCAGTACAATTCACGTGGTGTGAATAGAGGACTTGGCGTCGAACACCACGCAAAATCTTTCAGTTGAAGGTCATTGATGTATACCTGTCGCCAGAAGTGAGAAACTTGCCATTAAGGCATGCAAGCTTCAAAGTACTGAAGGGGGTGTTCCTAGATCAACTTCTTGGATAATGAGCTGATGTCGACAAGAAGCGATCCGTCAAAGGAGGGCCTTAATGAATCCCACATCGATGACACAGAACGGAGCTAATGATTTTGATGGAGGTGAAAACGATCTGGTGATATATGATTCAGGGTGGCGGTCATGAAAGAGTATAATGTATGGTAGTGGATGGGACACGGGTGACTTCTCTGAATGACTTCTCTTGAACATATGGCGACACTGATGCGATGGATCGGTAGCATTACCCCAAATATGGATGGTATGGCAAGACCATGGTGATGTGACCGGTGAATGAAACAACCCAACTCGATTGTGGTACGGAGGAAAAGTGTCATGTTCAAGAGCGACTTGCTACCATCAAAGTTTTCTTTAGTTTCTCCCAATTTTTCCCCAGTCATTGCTGACCAGTACCTCTTTATTTTTGTCAAGCTTGAGGAGGATAACATATGCTTGTTCTATAACCTACCCTTCGGGCAAGCCCATCGCTATATTTTAATGAGCCTAGCGATAGGGAAACTCGTTCTTGTCTAAAGACAAGTTTGTCGCTATTTAATGCATTTAACGAGTCTAATGACAAGGATAACTTAGTCCTTTTCATTTTTAGAGAGTCTGAAAAGGTACATAAAGTTAACTCCAAAGGTCCTTTTTCGTCATCTAATCCCTTAAGTCCGAAAAAGTATAAAACAATACAGAAGGGATGAATTTTCGATCTTTTTTAACGAGCCGAATAAAACAAGCGCTCGATCTTTTTGTGCAATAATCCCTCAGGTCCAAAAAGATTAAAATCTAGAGGAGGGATAGCTCTTCCGGTCGCTTTAACGAGCTGGAAGGCCAAAACTCAGCAACCTTTTCATATTTTACGAGTCAGATGAAAAGAGCTTAAAGAAGACTCGTCTTTTGAGGAACGAGTGATAAACAGGGGTAGCAGCTGATTCCAGGGAGGGATTGGAATTTCCAAATCACGGCAGTGTCACAAGGATGGCTAGTGAAATCACTCTTCGCAGCTGTTCCTCAAAATGGGTAAACAATCATATGGAGGTGAATGATCGGCCAATGGAAAAGTGGAGGTGATGGGCAAACACGACCAAGGCTTTAATGGCTGATGATATTACGTTCACCGCGGTTATCTACCGGAATAGTTCATTTTTTAACGAGCTTAAACACGGGTGGAAACATTTGCTCGATCTTATGTTTATTTTTTAACGAGCATGAACTATGCGCTAAAACTGCTCGGATCTTGCGTTTATTTTTTAACGAGCATGAACTGTGTGCTAAAACTGCTTGATCTTATGTTTATTTTTTAACGAGCATGAACTATGCACTAAAACTGCTCGGATCTTGCGTTTATTTTTTAACGAGCATGAACTATATTCTAAAACTGCTCGAAAAGTTTGCATGCCCCCAGCGTAATAACGCAAATCAAGGTGCATGCCCCCCAAGCTTCATTGCATTCAACTTGGTGGTTGGAATGAAGGTTTACCTTTGAGATTTGACAAGGGGATTTGTTTCATTTTTTAATGAGGTTGACATAGTAAAAGAACTATCCTCATGACTCCTTGTTTCATTTTTTAACGAGGTTGATATGAGATAAGAACCATCCTCGGAGCCCACTGTATTTACAGTATCTCTATTAGGGCAATGATCCATGCCGACAAAATGTTTAGGAATCTTCCGAATCCATTAGATATAGAAGATTTCATTTTGTAGGTTTCCACTGTGGCCACTTCTGCCAGATTACTTGGAGGCGGTAGGGCAAAAGTACCCATTAAGGCAGGGTCTTTTAGGAGGCCTACCCCAATATTTTGAAGCGAATGATCGCTTCCATGGATCATTGGGCTGCTTCCCGTAACTTGTGAACTGTTGGGGAGAAATGTTTGTTGGTCGACGATTGTAATTCTTCCTTGAAAGGGAAATGCAATCTTCCTGAAGTAGGTCGACACGACTGCGGCCATGGCATATATCCATGGCCTTCCCAATAGGATGTTGTAATCGAGGTTTCCGTCGATTACTTCAACATCAACTTCTACTGTTTTGCCCCCCAGTTCAACTTGCAAGTTACTTAAAATCCCGTATGGAGTGTATGATCGTCCATCAAATGCTTTTAATGTCGTTGACGATCTAGACAAGGGTGGTGAGCCTAAATTTTTCCAGCAACTCATCGACATAATACATGTAGATGCCCCCTCATCAATAATTGTTCGATGAACAGTTTTGTTGAGGGCTTTCACTTGAATAAGGAAAGCTAGTTGAGCTGGTAACTGAGGGTCATATCCTTTATGATCAAAGGCCACAAGATTGGAATCCATTGGGCCAATCCCACTTATTGCTGATAATAAAGCTTGCTCTTGGGAGGGGAAATTTTGCGGCACCTCAAGTGTCAACATAGTGGACGACGATTGAGCCAGGTCCTCTATTATATTATAATTCTGTGCTATTTTTGCACGAGGATTAAATGTCGATTTGTGTACTACTCCCTTTGGCGACTTTATCATTTGTTTAGGAATGATGGGTGGCACAACTTTGGTCAAAGTTGTCGTCGAACTACTAGGTTGTTCATTGGACTTGTTATTCGACAGCTGTGGATTCCCGTAATCTTTATTCCTTGTCAAAGCATCATTTTGCTGTTTTGAGATAGACAACATAATAACTTGGGATCGGGAAGCATTTTGACTAGCAACCAGTTTGGTTCCCGGGTTTGGAAACGGATCAGTCAATACTGCTGAGGTTTTTGAACTCTTAAAGAGTTTCTTAACTTCAGGTATATGTGGACAATCTCTCGTCCAATGATCCTCATTGCATATATGACACCCCGCAGGGGGTTTCCTTTTTCTCCCTTTCTTTTTCTTCTTGACCCCTGGTTGCTTCAGTTGTTTTCCCTTATCGATTGACGCGACATTTACTTCCGAGGCAAGAAGTTCCTCATTTGCATTTTGATTATAAATCTTACGGGCCTTTTTAGATGTAGCCTTTTTCGATTTCATGTTTGTCGTGCCAATCACGCCATCGCCAGCGTGAGAGTCATTGTTTGACTTAGGAGGAGGAAGAATTGAGAATTTCGATCTAGGGGCATCAGGTATTTTGTCGTAGAGCATGCCAAACTGAGTATAGACCAAGTCTAGATATTGCGCACGAGCGATAACTTGCTCTTCCGTTACGACTCCCCCCTTTGCCACATATTCCGTAATGGTAGGAAGTAATGACTTGATAAACCATTCAGCTAATAGCTGATCGGGAACGTATGTTTTTACCATCCTACGACGATGTCTCCACTCATGTATATGATCAGATATGTGAGTGGCTGTTGTCTGTTTGAAGTTGGTAAGGAGTTCTGTTCCTGTTTCATACCTTATCGGTAATTGAAAATGGGTTAAAAAGGTTGTGGCTAAGGTACTGAAGTTGTCGAACGAAGTTCTAGGCAATTCAATGTACCATTTTGCCGCTGGACCCGTTAACGTCCTCTGAAAGAGGCGAAGTCTTATCGAATCATCATTCAGGGTGTTTGATGAACACCATAGATGGAATGTCATCACATGATTCGACGGATCTTCACCCGGATTTCCATTAAATTTAGGAATATCTGATGGAAGTTTATGCGGAATCGCTGGCCACCAAGGGGCATAAGCAATTGGATCATTCATCAGCCGGTTTAGATCTGGTAATTCTAGAGTTGCTACAAAGGGCAACTGTTGATTCAGGTTAGGCGAAGCATACCCAGGATAAGATGGGATCACCTGAGCAATGGGTCTTTGCAAACCAACATAATGCTGGCAACTTTGACAAGGTTGATGGGCATAACCATTATAGTATGGTTGCCCATTACTTACAAAGACTTGTTGCTCAGGTCCTTGATATGACTGCTGGAATGGCGGTTGTTGAGATTGAACCAGCTCTAGTTGTTGGACCATTTGTTGTTGTCCAATACTGGATGATTGACCAAGATGAGGAGTCACAGTACTTGTTTGAGCCTGAGTCGCTCCAGATAAGGAGGCACTAACCTGAGATTGTGATTGAGTCGTTGAGACAAGAGGCTGTTGTATTGCAACCTGAGAAACTTGGGGTTGACATACAACAGGTGGAGCTTGTACTTGCGATGCATTCACTATAGCAGGTATGGTGGGAATATTCGACACAGGGTGTACTAGTTGCATTGAATATACAACCGCTAGTTGTTGAGGCAGTATCGGTACCCAACCGCTGGATGTAATTCCAGTTTGACCTGAACTTTGTTGTAAACTCCCATATGGTTGTTCTCTGGGAGGGAACAATGAAAGAGCATACTGCCCTCCATATGGTGGAAATCCAGTACTTAAAGGGTAGATTGGCCTTTGAAGACACATTGGATCAATTTGTTGAGTTTCAACATAAGAAATACCAGATGATAATCCGGATGAAGAAATAGGAACTAACCACGTCGTCGTCCCTGATTGTACTCCGGCTTGTTGTTGATAACTCGCCGGGACAGATAGTATACCGGCGTACATTTTTGGAGTAGCAGCAGGAGGTTCTGCTGCTGCCGTGTCGGATGACACGGTCCTAGATGTCGACGGTTGTTCAGACATATTTAGTCTATCCAAAAGATTTCTTAGCGATTCTATAAGAACTTGTGATGAAGGGAGACTAACTTCGAAGATCAACGAGGGAAAGGTGATGATTATTCCGTTTAAAATAAATTTTAACGACGCTTAGACACAACTTGCTTTTTCAATTTTAAAGAGTCCAGAAAAAGCTAAAGATGACTCTAGTCTCCTTCGATGTTTTAATGAGCCCGAAGTGACAAATGCTCGGATGGACTTTTTTCTGTTATAGAGTCTGAAAAAGGCCAAAAGGAACTGCTCTGGAGATCTAGGTAGAGGGTGTGCCAAACCAATCACAAAACTGCAGAATACGTTTTACGGTACGGCAGTCAATCTTCCCGAATGCTGTGTTCGGTGCATTGCGATCAAAAGGGCGGTCGACACGGCTTCCTAAGGATAAAGGTTTTAAGCCTATAGGGGTCTCCCAATATATACACGACGGTACGTGGGAGCGCAATCCGTACTAGCACTTTTGGTCTCTCAGGAGGAATCACCCACCATTAGCGAGGCCAACAGATACCAGGTTTTACGACGCCGGAACACGTCTCTAGCCTAGACCTCTATGTTGTGCGTTATGTTACAAAGCGTTATTAAGTTCATTCAGTTTATTTTATGTTGATCTTTCTTAGAAGTTTGCCTTTTTAGGTTCACCACGAGATGTATAGACAACTTCCTAAATGCAATCTAAAAGATGATAAGCAAATTTTATCTCTTTTTCAACAATGAAAATCCTAGCTACAAAGGGAAAAGAAAGACACCATCTTTTCTCAAAGAGCAACCAACACACTCTAAAAATGCACTTTTCCTAAATCAAACATGCAAACTATCAAGATGCAAATGCACAATGCAAGTGTTTGTTTTCCGCTTTCTTAATATTGATTCCTACAAAGAAAGCTTTTTGCACAACTTTGAATTTTCTTTTAAATGATCACTACAAACAAGTTTACTTTTTCGAAATTAGAAAGGGTAGAAGAGATTACAACGCTTAACGATTTTTCGAAATGAACTACTTGTTTTGACACTTAAAAGAGACAAACTCAAACCAAAAGCAAAAATGAATGTATAACCAAACTGTAAACAACCAATGAACTCTCTCCTAAGATCACAATCAACAGATCTGAATCAAGGGCTACAAGATGACTATTTCACTCATGCAAAAGGAGACTGTAAATGATGCCACAAACACATAAAAAAACTCACAGTCTTTTGTACAAAAGGAGGCGGAATTTAAGCAGAGAAAAGGGGTTATCAGACTGGTACCTATGCTGGTTACAGGCTGCAAAAATCAGAGATCAAAACAGGGCAAAACAGAACAGAGAACCCCAGCTGCACAAGGCAAAACTGGATCAGCGCACCTGTATAGAAGGGAAACTGAATTTCAACACAGGTAGCCTTCACGGGAACTGCGTTGAAATGCAGAGTCTCTTCACAGAGCCTGCGCTGAAGAAACGAGAGTTGTTTCTCTGGGTTCTGGGTCACGGTTTGCTATTTAATCTACAGTTTCAGGCCAAATAAAAGCAACAAGCAAGGTGCAATCAAAGGGATGCTTTGAGGGAGGACTAAGATCTATCACAAAGGATCACCAAATCATTTGTGAGTCTATCATTCAGATCATAGACAAATCCAGTGGTTGGATCAAAGCAGCAACTATCTACTTTGCATCTGAGAATAGCAGATGTAGTTCGATTGCTGCTGTTGAGTCTATGAAACAAACAATGATAGAAACACAAATAAAATGACTAAACAGATTTCCCCAGTGGAGTCGCCAATTTGTTGTGGGGAAAAATGCCTATGCAGGATGATCCTATCCACCTAAGGTGTGACAGTGCCTTAGCAACAAACAAAGACAGCTATTCTAGTATTCTTCCTTTATGAAATGAGAATGAAGAGAGATAGATGGACTTACCGGTGTCTTCCGTTTGTCCCTCGATCCGGTTTCTCTTCTCTTTGGGAGTTCCCAGCTACTTGCCTTCTTGCTCGCCCAGCTTTAACAGGTTCCTGCAAGATCACAAGAGAAGAACACTACACAAAGACATATATTCACATTCATAACTAGTTCAGGATTAGAAATAAACCAAATACACTAATGCAATCATACATCAAAGACACATTAGTATATAGGAGAAACCAAGATAGCTTTATTGATGAAATAACAAGGTTCAGGAGGAGATACAACCCAGAGAGGTCCAATCCAACATCTCCTTCCCAGCAAATGAAATTACTATCTTCACCTCCCTTCAAAGCATTAAGCACCCAATGATTCCAATCTCAAACCAACAGCAATTCTTTGCAATAACAAAATTTCAGCCTCTAGATCTAATGGAGAAGAGATCTATATATAGATGTTTGGAGTGAAGATGAGTCAGCTTGTGATCTGACTAGTGTCCTCTCTCTCTGTTAGTTCTTACTCCCACTTGGAGGCTAAGAGCCTCTTACTCATCTCTTAGTCGAACTCATCAAGGCAAGTGTCATGGAGGAAGGTTCTGGAAGCTTCCACAGTCTTGACACCTTTCACAAGAGACCTTGACATTTGTCACTTCCCGCTCAGCGCACCCTGGTAGTGCTTCTACCTACGTTGCAATGCAACCAGCCAGTGTAAACTCTGCATTTCAACGCAGCAGCTAGTAGAGCTTCTGAATTGATCCTGAATTGACTTGTTTTTGAGCAGTTTCTGGTGGAGAACTTCTGTGAATTGCTGTGGTTTGTTGGCCTTGTTCCTCTAGGGGTAGGAACAACATGTTTAGGGACTTTAGATCCCTTGGATTATGGACATTTCATGCTTATTGCTGTAAGGCACAAAAATGTCTATAACACATACTCCCTGCTGATCAACCTAAAATAGCTTTCATTTGTCCATGGGGGATATTTGCTTATTGCAAATTACCCTTTTGGATTGAAGAACGTTGGAGCAACTTTTCAAAGGGCTATGTCTTACACATTTCATGACGTCAAGCACATTGTGCAGCCTTATCTCGATGATTTACCTGCCCATTCATTGCGTAGAGCCAATCATCTCACTCATTTACGAGCTATCTTTATGAGATGTAGGCATTATCGAATTAGGCTGAATCCACACAAATGTGTATTCTGTGTAGAAACGGGTTGTATACTGGGATTTTTAATTTCAAAAGCTGGCATTTGTGTTGATCTCTCGAAGGTTGAAGCTATCATCAATCTACCTCCTCCTTCGACTCTTCGCCAACTCCAAAGTTTGCAAGGGAAAGCAAACTTTTTACGTTGTTTCATTCCTAACTATGCCAAGATAACGAAAGGATTTACCAGGTTGTTGAAATAGAATACTCCATTCTTTTAGGATGAGATTGCTGACAAATCTTTTGATGCACTTAAACATGCATTAACGCGTGCGCCGATACTACATCCTCCCAATTACAATCAGGATTACATTTTGTATCTTGCTGCTTCTCATTCCACTATTGGCATGGTTTTAGTTCAGGAAGATGAATTCAACAACGAACATGTGATTTACTATCTTAGTCGAACTTTGCATCCGACTGAGCTTAAATATTCACATGTGGAGAAATTGGCATTGGCAGTTGTCCAAACATTTCATCACTACATCTTATTACGCAAAACCACGGTAATTTCTGACTGTAACCCTATGATGTATATCTTGACCAAACTATTGCTAGGGGCCAAGTATTCCAAATGGATAGTTATCCTGCAGGAATTTGACTTGGAATTTGAAAAATCCAAGGCAAAGAAATCTTTGGTTTTTGCCGAATTGATGTGTTATTTCCCGCGTACTGATACTAAAACTGTGGTAGAAAATCCCATTGCGGATGAATCCTTGTTTCTTATCAGTACTCTTGATCCATGGTATGGATATATTATTGTTTATCTCCAAACCCAATCTTTTCACTCTGAAATCTCATGATCTCAGTGACAGAAAATACGTTTCCAATCCCAACAATACAATATTATTGGTGATACACTCTATCATCATGGGGCGGATTCTATTTTCCAACATTGTCTAACTCATGAAGAAGTTGAAAAGGTTCTGAATGACTGTCACTTTGGAGCATGTGGCGGTCATATGTCTGGCTATGCCGCAGCCCAAAAGATATTGTGCGTTGGTTATTTCTCGCCATCCTTATTCAAAGATTGTATCTATGCAGTCCGGAAATGCCACAATTACCAAATTTTTTATCGTAAGATGCGTGCTCCACCTGCTCCACTCCACCCTATAATTGCTATCGGTCCTTTCGCAAAGTGGGGTATTGATTTTATTACATGTAACCCTCACTCGGCCAGGGGGCATGCATATATTATCTTAGCGGTAGATTATTTTACTAAGTGGGCCAAGGCGATGCCTACATTTTTGGCAGACGCCAAGACTGCTGCAACATTCATATTCAATCATATAATTGCTAGATTCGGTGTTCCTCAAGATATTATTACTGATCATGGAAGTCATTTTCGAAACAGAATGATGACTAAACTGACAGATCAACTTGGCCTGCGTCATGATAGTTCTACTTCGTATTACCCATAGGCTATTGGTCTGGTTGAAGCTATCAATAAATTTTTAGTCACTATGATCCAATGAATCATTGGTATTCATAAGTTGAATTGGCATCACATGTTATTTTCAACACTTTGGGCATATCGAACCTTAGTGAAAACATCAATTGGTTTCACCCCTTTTCAACTAGTCTACGGTTTGGAAGCATTGTTACCTATTAAATGTGAAATTCCATCATTGCAATTAGCCATAGAATTACTCCTAGCCACTTCTAAAGAGGAGAAACTTTTCTTGTACTTAGCTCAACTAGATGAGAATAGACACACTACTGCAATAGCAAACGAGACTCATGCAAAACGAATAAAAGCTCAGAATGACTGAAATCTTACACCTCATAATTTTTCATAAGGAGACCTAGTTTTACTATATGATCAAGCAAACGATAAGCTAGGGACTAGAAAATTTGTACCTATGTGGCATGGTCCTTATATTGTTAAGCGAAAGTTGGAAAAAGGGGCCTATGGATTGGTAGATTTTGATGGTGTCTCTTTGGGTAAACCTAGAAATGGGCTTTATCTAAAAAGATATTATGCTTAAATTCTGGGTGGAGATTTTTTTTGTTATATTAGTTTCTTTACAGCTGGTGTGTTTTAGATTAGAAAAGTGTGCCTAGTTTAGAGAGTGTTTTTATCACTATTCCTGCTTATCTTGATTTTACTCTCGATATTGCAGATGTTGACGCCTCTTCAAACGTACATTGGTTTTGTTGATGGCGCTCATCGTAGTACACGGAACATTTCTTCCACAGCTTGGGTTCTCTATTCACCCTCTGATGAGTTAGTATCTATGCATGGGGTAAGCCTCGGTCAAACAATGAATAACATTGCAGAGTATAGTGCAGTGATTGAGTTATTATCTGAATCCATCTCATTTGGGATTTGGAGTTTGATTGTTAGGTTAGATTCTAAACTCATTGTATTACAACTTAATAGGGTTTATGCCATTAGAAATCCAGTGTTATTAAGATTATTTTTGAGAGTTCGTCTCTTGGAATGTGAATTTGATTACATTGAATATCAGCACATTCCAAGACATTTAAATATTTTAGCAGATGCAGTTGCTTCTCGTATGATAAATAGACATTTGCAATAAACAAAACAGTAAATTTAAAAACATTCAATAACATGTTACATGAGATAAGCCGGTAATAATGATATATCATAGCATAGAAGAAGTGTGTCAAAATATATATCGTCCTCAATTATAGGTTGAAAAACACCTTATGATCGACAAAAATGATAATACAAAAATACAAAAATGTCGTGTGAGTCTACAAAAGCGATCATCCTATCCCTAATGATGATCACGATAAGAAACCACTGCTCGGGCCACCCTACAAAGGAACCTCATAAAAGGTCCTGGGACCCCAATCACATATCTTTGTAACCTAAGTGGAATATCATCTATGCTAGTCTCTGGAATATCTACTATCAAGCGCTCTAGATGATTCTCCAAGTCAGTCAGGATCTCTGCTGATTGCTCATATGGGGCTGGTACTGCTGCAGTTGGGTGTCTCCTCTCATAAGGCTGGAGAGCATATGGTTGTCGTGGACCCACATCTGCATTTAAAACTTTTAATTGTCAGTTTTGGAAAATTTAGAAAAAAAAAAAAATTAAGACATAGAAAGTGTTGAAAATGATTTTACATTAATCATCCCACTACTCTCCTAGTGGAAGAATCATGTCTGGATCACCACGATAATCCATCCCGACATATGGAAAATCCTGAATCACAAAAATTTGGTTGTTCAACCAACGTAAATACTTAGGCAGAAATCGAACAACCTCTGAGCCCTCCTTAGGGTGACGGGCCATCAAAGCAACCCAACGCATTATCCTAGGCACTTGAGGAACACCAGCATCAATAGGAAGATGTTGTGAGGCTAGCATAGGGATCCTCTCTAGAGCAAATCTGACAATGAGAAAACCGTATCCAAAGTTTTTCAGTTGTCTGTTCTTTGCTTTGGTAAGTTGGCCTTTCACATTTGCCAACACAGCCTCGCACTAGTTGAATATGGTGCCTCAATAACAGTCTACAACCATCTACATTTGGGATCCAAGCCACATGCAATGCTACACTCCCGCATATCCTGGTAATAGTAAATGCAATAACCTTAAGTTTAGTATGGTCGATTGTTTTAATATCAATCCGTTTGTCCTTTGATTGATCATTGCAAAACTCCAATTGGAGACTAGCGACAGATTGGCCACCTGGCCTAGTCCCCAAAAGAGATAGTCGTTCACCTCTCTTGGGCAAACCAGTCAAAAAATATATGTCCTCTAGCTCGATTTCAAGCCAGTGGCCAACAATCACGAAACACTGGTTCTGCATGTTATACCTATCTACCAACCATTCCAAGAAGTCTACTTGGGCCCTCATGCCTGGTATGGCCCAGAACTTAAACAGTCTGCATACTCTCAATGTCTGCAATGTGGGCAGATGATATATTGCAGCAAGATCCACATCCTCATGCTCGCGTTCCCACCAAATAAGCATTTTGAGTGTCCTATAGTGCAAAAAATACATATTAGAACAATTTAGTTCAAAATTTGTGCAAGATTGGAGAAATTTATGTTTTTCAAATCCATTTCACAGGGTCCGCACCCGCTGCTTATAGACAGTGCATAGGTCTACACATGTGGTAAGCAATAGGTGCAGACCACGACTCTTTTCTTTGTAGAAAAAAGTCGGGGTCCGCAAGGGCTGCATGTTGCACCTGCGGATCCCTGCGAGTGATTTTCTAAACTAAATTCTCCTTCAAAAATAAAAATTAAAGCCTAAAAATGAAATGTAAATGGATGAAATGCAAGATAAAGAGGATGTGGATTACCTGGAGCTGACAGTTTTCAATTCCAACGAACAGATTTTCCAGAATCTTCACAGGAACTTTTTTACCCAAAAGCTCTCACTTCTCAGTCTGAAATCAAATGGTAAAAATGAACTTAGAAGAGCCCTTTTTATAAGTTTTTTTGAATAAATAAATTTTTAATTTATTTATTTTTCACTTTAAAAAGGTAACTTTTTAAATAATTTTTATTTATCTTAAACAGGTATGTGTAATGTTTTGAGTTTTTGCGTAGAATATTCAATTTTTCAGGGAAAATTGATTATTTTTCAACAGAGTATACTTTTATCACTTTTTCGGACTCTTTCAAAAATTTACAAAAAAGCGAAATATTGGAGTCCTCTTTGAGCTCTTTTCTGACTCGTAAAATATGAAAAGATTGCCGAGTTTTTCCCCTTTTAAATCATTAAACGGAATTAAAAGGGCAGTCCACTTACAACTCTTTTCTGACTGTATAAACATTCAAAGATCACCGGACTTTTGTCATTTCAAGTTCGATACTGGTTATGAAACGATGTGTCTTCGATCACTATTTTACCTTTTCAGATTGGAGTCACTAATTATGAAAAGTACTCCTTGATCGTAATAGTCAAGCGGTTCTCTCAAGTATTATTTTATACTTTTTCGAGCTTGAGGGACACAAATTTATGAAAAATGACACCCATGGAGTTTTCTTAAGTTTTTTTCTGACTCCCTATAATTGAAAAACAACAAGTTTTTCCTATACTGGACTCATTAAAATTTAACTGTAAAGGACCTGTTCAATTTTAAACAAGAACGAACCACTCCTTCTCAGGGTTCGAATTTTAAACTAAGTTGGATTTATCCGAAGGATGAGCTTATAAACAAGCAAATTTTATCCTCCTCAAGCTTGTCAAAAATAAAGAGTTATATGCCAAAAATGGTGGGGGAAAAGAGAGAAAAATGAACCTGTTTGTTACATTTTGTGTTTTAGAAAAGTCGTTAACCACTCTTGAACACGACACTTTTATTCACCTGGGTTGGGAAATCCTTTGCCTAACAGTTAATCGAACCATACTGAAAGTCTTCAGCCAATTTCTGGGTATTAGCTTTGGGTCAATTGTTACTAAACCATCTGCAATGTTGTTATGTGTTCAAGAGGTCAGTTCAAATAAACCATTCATTTGCAAAATACATGTCATCCATTTTGACCATCCCTGAGTCAGTCCTTGCCAATATATTTCTTCAAAACATGATCTATGATTTCGTGTTGTGGGCTTGCCTACGACAGATCACTTTCTATCGACTTTAGCTCATTATCTAGAAAGATGATATAGAAATCGTCAGTACCTTGAAATCTGCATGCCCTAATGGCAGGTTTCTCACCTTCGATGATAGGTTGCATCATTGACCTTCGATCAAAGGATTCTATGATATGTTCAATTTCAGCTCATTTATTCACATTTCATGGATTGTACTGGGTACATTGAGAGCCATTGAAATTACTGGTGGTTTCTCTCACACTTGTTAACATCTTACATCATTGACTGGTAATCAAGTGGTTTCTACCATGTTCGACTTCGACATATTTATTCACATGGATAGAATCGTACTAGTTTGGGAAGCAGAAATCAAGACCCTGGACCTAGTTTCTACCATCCAGGCTGCGCGGAATTTTGTTATTTATTATACAATATACTATTCATAAGTAGATGGCTGCACCCATACTATGTCTACACATATCTATACGTTTGATGTATTACAAAATCATTCCTGTATCAGAACAGTTTAGTCAGTTTTCTAGTCAGTTTTGATCTGAGTATGGGAATGCCTACCTCAGTGATAATATGTTCGCATATATATATTTTGCATTGAATGTTTTTACAGGTTCCGACTGGGGTGTCCATATGATGATCCTTGAAATGATAAAGTACTTCACTCTTCATAGATGACAAACTCTATCTTCATCTATTACAGACTTTGCACTTTAGGGGGCAATCTGTTGCACTAAAAATTGTCACCTTGGCATTCTGCAATCTATGTGAGTCCATTATCACTCATACTTTCCTCCTTTGCAAGTCTTAAGCCTAAATTCCTCATATCAAGCCTTGAAAATAAGAGAAAGCCCTCAAAAGTCTATACAACTCTGGTTCTACACTTTCTCTTTGCATTACCTGTGGTCCTGCACCTAATGGTCATGTCTCCTATGCACCTAACCGATTTGTCTCTATGTTATGGGTGCGGACCCCTGTAAAAGTTAAAAGGCACGAGTATATTCTAAAAAAAACTCACTTTTAGTAATTTCTAGAAGTTTCTGGAAAGAATCTTGAGGTGGCAAGTTCGCTCTCTTAAGGTTCATGCATCCCATACCTTAAGGAGCTAGCCCCTTGATGTGAGGAGCTTATCCCTTTGAAGGAGGACTCTATCCCTTCATAGGTGGACCTGCAACCTCCTCCTCTACACTATAAAATGAAGCATTGGGCTCGTTACTGAAGAGGTTGAAAGCTGAATATTTTTGAAGTGAAATGCTGCTGGAACTTAGTCTTCTTAGTTGAGTGTTTATGAGGAGAGATTACATACCTCTAAGATCTCATTTGGAAGAGTGCAAGGCTTGTCAAAGTAAAGGAAATTCTTGTTTTAGACCCCAGGAAGAGCTTGTTCAACATCAAGGCTGAAAAGGTTGTAAGGTTCTTCTACTTCAAAGTTAATACAAATAAGTTTGTTTTTCTCAATAAGTTGTTGATTCATGGTTTATTTTATGGATTCCTTGATCACCATAATAGACATGATTTATGATATTTGCTATGCAGGTGCTATTTAATGTTTGCTTGTTTGTGATTGCAGGTTCTCAAAGGTAACTCTTTCGAATGATTGGAGGATGGCTACTATGAACAAGCGTTGGATCTAAGGTAGGATCTTAACACCTCTATAGTATTTGTTTATAAATCGCATATGTCTAGAGAAAGATAGATTTGTTTGTCTGCTTGTTGCTAGACTATCTTTTGATACTAGGGAGATCGGTGTTGTCCGCAAGATCGATTTATCCAGCCAACACTTTCATGTTTTCTGAATCTTGCACTTATTTTTTGCATGCATGATCATTCACTCTTATTTACACTCAGTATCACCATTCATTCTTACTTCTCATGTTTTCAGTTGCCTGTTAGCGAGTCTGGGCTGCCTTAGCCCAGACCTTGCCTTGCCCGGCTAGTATTTCACATTTCTGGAAGTGAAGGCTCTGCCTTCCCTCTAGAAATTACACAAGTGTATCCCATCACTAACCTTTAGGCTTGCATTGTGCAATTTTTGGAGGCAGTGACCTGTTGGCCCTAGAAACTGCGCAATGAATTTTTCTGGTTTGCATGTGAATACTGAATTAAATTAAGAATTGCTCAATTTCAGTCCTCAACAGGCCATGATGGATTTTGCATTGCACGGTTCCAATAGTTATTCAGCCTCTCGACAACCCGAACTGTGCCTTGTGCAATTTTTTTAGTCAGTCTCCCAGCCTCTTGGTGAAAATTGTGCAATCTTTAGAGACAGTCACACAAGTATCTTGCATGTCAGTCCTCTAGTTTGTTTTGGTTTTAGAATGATAGATTGCTTTTCATGAGTGTTTCTATGTCTCGAGGTATCACAGGTGTTCATCATCCTCTAAATAACATAGGCACAATGGCTTCCAGGAGAGCAAAGTCAAAGATATCGTTGAGAGCGCAACTAGGGATGTAGTTGATATGAACTTGCCTCTTTATGAAGACATCAAGTTGTTCATAGATAGGGATATCAAGATGAAATCGTAGTGACATCACAGAGCGCAGAACCACCAGTAGCAATAGAAGGTAGAAGATCTACATGCGATAAATGCAAGAGGAAGGTTGTTGACAGCATAGGAGTGGAGCAAAGATGCAATTTTGAGCAGATCCACTTGTGATGAAAGCAGCTTTGGAGAATGAGGCTATGAGGCAACAACATGACAAGAGAATCGCACGAAGGCAGAGAGAGAAATAGAGAAGGAGTTGTAGGTGATGAAGACACAACTCAAGGAAGAACAGGAGCTCTACATATGAGATATGGAGTTGGAGCAGGAACAGGTACAACAAGAGGCGCAACATCAACAGACTAATGAAACTACACCCATACAGGTTATAGACCCAGCCAAGCACCTTGCATGGAGCACATAGGGTGAGCAGTGTTGTCGATCATATGCGAGGGTGTTAAATTGGCAACTAGGGCCAAACTCCATGTGGGTCAGCTTATTTATGGCAGCTGATATTTTTATTAGATCCCTCTCGTCGAGAGGTGTAGGATTGATCCAAAGATCATCCTATTCTGATAAGTATTTATGGAGATATGAATTTATTTTGTTTATATAATTATTATCAAGCCGACCAGCTCTTATGTAGGCTCTAGAAGCCCAAACGTCATGTCTATTCATCATCTACACATTAGTATAAATATAAGAGGATTTGATGTCATTGAGACACACTCTTCATGTGATCTCCTCTCCACGTCTGGGTTTTTGGAAAAGGAGAAACGTTGAGAGTATATGCTAGTGTATAATGCCCTAGCTGCAGTACAAACATGCCCTAGCCGCAGGTCATAAAGACAGGACATACGCTGGTCTTTGAGACACTAATACACACAGCAAGGAGCCATAATCTGTTGTCAAGTGATTCCCTAACATGCTGTCTAAAATAATCCCTTACGCATTCAAAGATGGAGACATTCATACGCAGTCTCGTAGACTCCTTATACACAGTGAAAGGCAGCCACAGTAATAAAGAGAAGGCTGCAGTCAATCCGTAGTCCCGCAGGTATAGATGGTAGCCACAGTAATGAAGAAAAGGCCGCAGTCAAGCCACAGTCAGCCACAGTGATAAAAGGAACAGCCGCAGCGAGCCGCAGTCAATGGAGGTTAAGGAGCCACAGATATCTGCTGTCATGAAGAAGAACCGAAGTTACACGCAATCAATAAAGACATTCATACGCAGCCATGGAAACATTTATATGCTAATCTTAACACTTGGCCTCCAAGTATAGTAGCCATAGTAATGAAGGCATCCCAATGCAATCAATGAAGCTATCTTACACGCTGTCCTTGAAGACACTTATGCGTTGTTCTTTAAGGAATATTCTTACGCTAATCATGGAGACCTATATATAGTTCATGAAGAAAAAATATACGATGTTCATCATAAGGATATTCTAATGTAAATAGAGACATACACGTAGAAGTATGTAGCTGTAAATGGAAACATATACGCTGATATATATAGTCACCTATTCCGCTGTAAATGGTAACACCTTATACACAAGCAGAGGAAGGATTGCTGTAGGTAATAGCATGACAAATTAGGTCTGCTGGCAGCATGATGTATGAATGGACTGCATGATGTATAATGATGCATGATGACATGGAAAGCATCTTGATGAATGAGATAATGAACATGGGCAGCATGAAGTTGAATGAGAACATGGACATGATGGACAGCAGCATAATGATAATACACATCTGCAAGGACAACAGCATGATAAGATCATGAACATGAAGGGCAGCTTGATAAGATCATGGACATGGGAAGCATGATGATTATCATGATTAGTGCAGCATGATGCAGTATGCAGTGGTGCAGCGAGAGGATCAGATGCAGCACGATGATAGGTGGAGTCACCTTGAGAATCAGTTGAAGCAGAATGTCTTCAACTGATCTCATCATTATAGGAGATGATCTATGCTTAGATCTAGAGAAAGTCAAAGTGTTGACTTATGTTGTAAATGTACTCTCTCTCTCTCTCTTTCTCTGCTGAACTTTGAAGAACATAAAAGAAGAATTGATCAAGGGTTTCCCCACACATTGTGGGGTTTGTCCCTGGCTTGCGCCACATCCTGTGTCCTCTTGTCTTGGCTTGTCTTCTGCATATTATATTTATGTTCTATCTGCAGTTTATGATAATGCTGATGTGATTGCTAATTGTGAAAATTTAAATAAATTGCTCTAACATAGAACATACCTAATCTTAACAGAGGGTGTTCAGTAGAATGGATGTCATTGTGTGCACCCATGTGATCCCACCCATTGGCACACTCACCGAGGCAAAGAGAAGAAGCAAGTCCGATTGGAGTTGAACATGTATTTCGACAAGTTGATGTGCATGGTCACCAAGACACAGCTGGAGATCAGTACAGACAATATGCATCAGTTTGTTGTTGGTCCAGCTGCACTCAAGATGATGATCCACATGTTAACAAACGAGTTGGGTAGAGGATCCATATCAGTGTACCTAGATGAAATGGAGGCACGAGTTCGATTTAAGCAGGATGTCACCACTGAGCGCACGAACACCATCACTGATGACCAAGCTTGGCATCATTTCACCACCTCCGGTCATCACAAGGATGTCAAAGTGTTGGTCATACCACAAATTTCTGAGTGTTAGTGATAGCTTGCATGGCTTGCTCAAGCCTATATTGTCTCACATGTGTACATGTGAATATTGTATGTAACATATTGTGTATAAATTTTGACTGTAGATTAACCTGATAATGAAATATAGCTAAAGAAAAATATTTAATCTACTTCTACAATCAAACTTGTGGAAGTTTAATAGATTTGAGCAAGATCAAGCAGAACACATATAACTAGAAGTAGAACCAATGCATATGAAACACAAAAGAATACTCTGGGGAAAGCCTCAGATAAAAACCCCGCTATCTGTATTATCATACAAGTGGAAATATCTCAGGATTACACACAGCTCTACCTCTCACAGCTATCCAGCTCTCAGTACAATCCCTCACTACTGCTCATAGACAAAATAGACAACTCATATGCCTTCTCCTCTGCCCTCCAAGCCTCCTATTTCCTTGCGATATTTTCCCTAGGTGTTCCAACTGTAACCTTGTGTGACACTGATCTCACACACTGCTCCAACACACTGTAAAACTGCGCAAATCTCAAGGAATGAATTCCTTCTGCATGCAAGATATTTTCTTATAGGAAAATTCTTGCAACTGATAGTACATTGTCCCTATCTTTAATCTCAACTGGGTCTTTATCTAAACTGACATGCATGAGTTATTTATGAAATAATATTCAATTATCTAGACTACACTAGTTTCATGCATGCATGCATTAACTGATTGAACTCACAATTAGTTCCTCAAACTATTTGGAATTAATTTAACTGGACTTAACTCAGTTAACTGATCTAACTAATTACAACTCATCCTTATCAACTTAATTAAGGGATAACTTCCTTAATTTAAGGGATAACTATTGCATGACTTCACAAATACTTCTAGCTTGAATTTATCCAACTAATTAACTCAAGATGAATTAATTAATTATTTTTCAAGCAGCTGGTGAGACTAAATTCGAATTTTAATTCAAGGACAAATTAAAATTGGAATATTCTTGTTGCCACATTTCAATGCTCCCTCTCAATAAGAAAGGGATTATCTACCACCCCAATCCTATCTCTATGGAACTCGGATTTACACTTTGACAATGCCTTAGTCAAAATGTCAACATCTTGCTCCTTGGTCGAAACATACTGCAACAACATGATCCTCCTCGCCACACAGTCTTTGAGATGATGATACTGAATATCGATGTGCTTGGACATGTCATGAAATAATGGATTCTTAGAGAGTTTGATACAACTCTGGTTATCACAATAGATCACAGTTGGATCCATCCTCTGATCAAACAAACCAACTAGAATTTTCCGCATCCAAATGGCCTCATATGTTTCTTCAATTGTAGCCATGTATTTAGCTTCTACTGAGCTGAGTGCAACCGACCTATGTTTCCTGATGTACCAAGAAACTGCAGCTGACCCAAGGTTGAAAATTGCTCCTGATGTTCTCTTTCGATCTAATGGACCCCCTGTTACACTAAAAAATGTCACCATGACTATTTACAGTTAGTATGGCTCAATCAACAGTCATGCTACCCTCTTAGGCAAGTCTTATGCCTCTGCTATCCATCTCAAACTCAAAGAAGAGAGAAAGTCTTGTAAAAAATGTGTTTATCTCTGGGGACGCAGGTTCTCTCAAGCCTTACCTGCGGGGACGCTCACAATGTTCACAAAGTCTGCGTCCTTGGACGCTCTGTATGTTAAGGGACAGGTGCGTCCTTCTGTAAAAGGCAAAATGCGCAAGTTTCATCTTAAAAAAGTTACTTGTGGTTACTTCTAGAACTTTCTAGAGGTCGGTTTGATGAAATGGATGCGCCTCCAGTTGGTTCATGTATCCCTATTAAGGAGGAACTTATCCCATCAATAAGGGAGCTATCCCACCCAAAGAGGGGGATTATCCCATTGATGGTGGACCTGAATAACCTCTTTACAGCACTATAAATAAAGGCATTGGGCCAGAAGGAGGGGAGGTTGGAGCTATACATTTTCTTTGGGTAAATGCTGCAGGAATTAGGACTCCCATTTAGAACCTTGTGAGGAGAGATTGTCTTTGCTTGATTCTACTTGGAAGTGGGTGAGCTTTGTCAAAGTAGAGGAAAACCCTTGATGGACCCTGGGAGGAACTTGCACAACACCAAGGCCAGGTTGTAAGAGTTTCTTTGTTTCGTTATTAATACAAACTGGTTCATTTTTCTCAATAGCTTGTGTTAATGAGTTATTTCATGTGTTCCTTGGTCTGCATGTTGAATATATGTTTTATTATATGAAATGCAAGTGCTTGGTAATTGTTTGATTGTTTGTGGTTGCAGGAATTGATGTGAAGGAGGAGCTCATCCGGATCGGCAAGGACGGACTACAACAATAGCGTTTTGGAATAAGGTAAGCCTAAACACTTGTAGTTTTCATGTTTTGAAAGGTGTATTTAGAGAAAGATCGCTCCATTTTGTCTTGTTTGTCGCTAGAGAGTTTAGACTCCTAGGGAGGTCAGTTGTGTCCGCACAAACGACTTTTTCCGCCACGACAAATTGGCGACTCCACTGGGGACTCCATGAATGAAAAAGATTTTTCCTTTGTGTGAACTTTGCTCTGAGAAAATCATTTTTATTTTCTGGTTTTTGACTGTGAGAATTAGTATTTGGGTGGCTTAGCTTTAGATTTAGTTAGATTTGGTTTTTCTTAACTTTTCCAGAAGGACACACCCTCTGAGTACTGCACAGTGCGTCTTTGGACGCGCTGTTGCCGTTTGCACAGAGCGGGCCCGCGCCTGTTCTAATGGGTTGCCTGCGTCTTCCTGTAAAAATTTAGGAAAACTCCATTTTTTCTTTAATTGCTTTTAAATTTTGTTTTTTCTTAGTGTTTTCTGCCCAGATCCTTTAGTACCCTGTCAAAAATTTTCACCTGAACTTGTTTCATTAGCATTCCTGCTTTTAGCTTTCATCAATTGGGTGTTTTGAGTCTCTTTTTTGAGAAATTCTTAATTTGATTTCCTTTGATCATTACTTGGAGGTTTGTTTCAGTCTTTTCACAATTTTGCATCTTTTTGCTTTTGTTTTTGCAAAAAAATTTCCCCCTCATTCGCCAGGGGGGGCTAAATTGTGTATGAGTGTTAATCGCCTTTGAGTGTTTTTATGTTTTGATCTTTGGAACTCTCACCCAATTTTCTCAATTTGCACTTGATTGGTTCTTAGATCACATTAGAATCGTCTTGTGTTTGAGAATTCTTTTGCATAGATCCCATTTGCACAATTAGAATTCTCATTTTCAGAATATTATTGAAAAATGTGCATAGATTACATTTGCATACTTTTCGAGTGAATTGTGCTTAGATTACAATTGCATAGTTTACATTCTTAAAAATCTATTGTAGATTTAGATCAGCTTTCTTTGATTTGAATTTACACAAAAAATAAAAATAAAAAAATGGTTTGGAATTGATTTGCATTAGTTTTTCTTGATAAAATTAGTGCATCAATTTTTTGCATTGTCGGAAGTGAATGGAAACTCTCTCCTTACTTTAGTTAGGATTCATCGAATTGAAAAGATTACATTATCATATTCGATTGCATTCAGTTGAGTCGGGTCATAACACCATTGGTTTCATCTCCATTTACCCCTTTGAGTAATAACAGCCTTAATAACACAGCGCTTAATTAAAATTCATCTAGTAATTTTTACATTTCTAGGGCTCTGAAGCACCAACTTAGCTTAGGCTAGTGTCTTGGAGTAGGTGAGTACTTAACTCTCCAAGACAGTAAAACCAAACAAGTAGCTGATCTTGAGTTAGAATCAAATCCAATTGTTACATTTACACTCTGGGAAAGCTCCTCTTAAAGGAGAAGCACGAGCTCGTGTCCGAACCAGTGAGGGAATCAATCCTCCCTCGTTGGGAACGACGCCAGACAGTACGTATTACAAACGGTAAACCTCGGATTAACCATTGTCGAGGAGCCAGGGGTCACTTATCGGTAAACCTTGGATTATTGTCAAGGAGCCGGTAAGGGGATTGAGCTTGTTACTCTGCCCTTGCGTGCTGTCGTAGTTTAGACTGTTCCCCCAGGTGTACTTGTGGCCATTGGTAACCTTAGTGACCATAATCTTTAGGATTCTACCCAAGGTGACGGTGGAGGGAAGGTCCCACTGTACCTGGAGCAGATGTCGGTTATACTCACTTGGATTTTCTGGGGGGTTCGCTTCACTTCGAGACGGTTAAAGTGGAGGAACTTGGTCCAGTCTATTCATTAAGCAGGTTGCCGGGGTAACTGTTCCACCCACCACTTCTGTACTGAATTCGACGATGTTGGGCTTCATCACCAACTAGTGTTTTCGGTCCGGAAGGCTACTGTTTGTGTATGGTTTGACTCCTAGATTTGATAGCGCGTGTTAATTTGTTTTTTTTTACTTTTAGAGACCATAGGTGTGAATTGTGAATTTTAGTTGTTAAGCGTGAATTGTGAATTGTTAATTTTAGTTTTAAAATTGTTAATAAAATTCACTGAAGTTGAATACAATGACAAATGTTCCAGAATTTATCAACCTAGGAACCCCTCCTAATGAGAATCCTAGTACTTTTCCTTACTTTGGAAATGTTGGTCCTCCTTATATGGCTACTTTGTCATTACCTGGATTTACAATAGGTTTACCGATATGGTTATTTTCAACTTCGTTGGCCCAATGTACTCCAATTGTTCCATCTCAACCGGATGCTTCACCTCAACAGAGTTCACCATCTCAACATCACCAACCTTCTGTTGACCCTTTACCCTCCTCGCCTAATTTTTCTTCCTCCATTTCTTCCTCTTCGCCTGGTAAAAGCCTTGATGCTAGTAACCAGGAGGCTAAGAAGAAGAAGAAAGGGAAGAAGAAGAAGAAGAAGAAGAAGAATAAGCTAGATAAGAAAGAAGTCAACCAACCAACCACGACGGTAAGTGTTAGTGGTGTTGAGGAAAATTCCGACATGCATCGTAAACCCAAATACCCTTGCAGGCTTTGTAAGGGTAACCACTTCCTTGTCAATTTTCCTAGTATTCCAAAGGTCTTGGAAGTATGGTCAGAAAAATCTCATCAACTTTCCATTGATCCATCAACCAGTGATAGTCAGGTTCCTGGGAAAAAGGGTAAAGTTAGGTTTCCTTGTAAGTTATGCAAAGGGAGTCATCAAACTCACATTTGCCCTCACATGGATGAAGCCTCAACATTGTTGGAAAACCTTACTGTTCCACAGCAAGAATTTCCAATTGGTTACCGTAAACTTTCTCCCAACCTACCGTCAACTGACGGAGTGATTGATCTAACTTCAAGTACACTCAATCACACTCTTCCATTGGAGAGTGAAACTCATGTCACTCAGGTTGATAATCAGTTAGTTGATCAAGTGGTCGATTCAATTTCACATTCGGTCGATCACACTCTCCTTTTCGAGAGTAAATTTCATACCGCTGATGTTCTTCTTGTTACATCGGATTCTTCTATGCCGGGGGGCATTTCACCTGTTTCTATAGAACCCCCTCCAAGTACTGAGGTCTTTTCCTTTGATTGGAATAGACTAACAGAACCTCGTCTTCCTTCCTCCATCCCTTTCCAAATCATTGTCAAGGCTGGTGGTAGGGACATACATCGTACTCAGGTAGATGAGGTTGCTTCTATTAGTATTTTATCCTCAACTGTTTGGAAAGCTTTGGGTTCCCCTCAGCTTGCGCCTATTACGCAGAATCTGAAAGCTTTTAACAGAACCATTAGTGAACCTTTAGGGATCCTTCCTAAGTTTTCTATTACCTTGGAAGGTAAAACTGTCTGTATTGATCTTATGGTAGTTTGAGGTCCCTTGGATTTCAATTTACTCCTTGGGCGAGACTATGTTTATGCAATGAAAGCTGTCGTATCGACATTCTTTCGCGTGATGTCTTTCCCTCACAATGGCAGTATTGTGACTGTAGACCAGCTTTCGTTCCCTAGTCTTGTTTCAACTACCAATAATATGACACCCCTAAATGTTCCTGATTCTAAAGTGGTATCTACCCTGCCACGGGTTAATTATGTGGCAACTGGTCCCATGTTTTCAGTTACCGATGTAAGTGAGCCTCTCACTGTTGATTTAGATCCGGTAATTGACATGGAAAACTCTATGGGATTACATGAACGCGATGTTCTTATCCCTTTTGAGTCCCTTGACATGTGTTCCTTCCAGAGAAGTATTCTTCCTTCTGATGAAGATCTCTTGGAAGCCATGATCAAGGTGTGTCCATTGACATGTCTTTCTTCCAATTAGAAGCCATGCTCAGTGTGACCGAGGAAAGTTCCTTTTACTGTGTCAACCTCATTAAAAAATGAAACAGTGTGTACGAGGAAAGTTCCTTTTACTGTGTCAACCTCATTAAAAAATGAAACAGTGTGTACGAGGAAAGTTCCTTTTACTGTGTCGACCTCATTAAAAAATGAATCAGTGTGTCCGAGGAAAGTTCCTTTTACTGTGTCAACCTCGTTAAAAAATGAATCAGTTGATGAGGAAAGTTCTTTTACTGAGTCAACCTCATTAAAAATGAATCAGGTAGGTTTTAGGATAGGTTATATAGGAAAGTAGGATTAGCGAGGAAAGTTCTTTTTACTGTGTCAACCTCGTTAAAAAATGAATCAGTGAGTACGAGGAAAGTTCCTTTTACTATGTCAACCTTGTTAAAAAATGAATCAGTTAGTTCGAGGAAAGTTCCTTTTACTGTGTCAACCTCGTTAAAAAATGAATCAGTTAGTTCGAGGATAGTTCCTTGTCTTGTGTCAACCTCGTTAAGAAATGAAACAAGGATAGGTTATATAGATAGTTAGAAAGTAGGATTTGTGAGGAAAGTTCCTTTTACTGTGTCAACCTCATTAAAAAATGAAACAGTGTGTACGAGGAAAGTTCCTTTTACTGTGTCGACCTCGTTAAAAAATGAATCAGTGTGTTCGAGGACAGTTCCTTTTCCTGTGCCAACCTCGTTAAAAAATGAAACAGGCTATTATGAGGATAGTTCTTTTACTGAGTCAACCTCATTAAAAAATGAATCAGGTAGATCTTAGGATATGTAAGTAGATTGTAGAAAGTAAGGTTTTGAGGACAGTTCCTGTTACTGAGTCAACCTCGTTAAAAAATGAATCAAGTATGAGGATAGTTCTTTTCTTGTGTCAACCTCCTTAAAAATGAAACAACTCCCTTTTCAAGTTAAATATTGAAAGTAAACCTTCATTTCATCCAGCCGGTTGAATGCAATGAAGCCTGGGGGGCATGTGCCTCGCTTTGCATCATTATACTGGGGGCATGCGAACTTTTTGAGCATAGTTCCTTGTCTTGTGTCAAGCTCGTTAAAAAATGAAACAAGGGTAGGTTAAGTAGGTAGATTGTAGAGAGTAGTCATGAGCATAGTTCCTTGTATTGTGTCAAGCTCATTAAAAAATGAATCAAGGATTTAAGAGCATAGTTCCTTGTCTTGTGTCAAGCTCGTTAAAAAATGAATCAAGGTTTTTAGAGTAGAGTTTTTGTTAGGTAGATTGTAGAGAGTAGTTATGAGCATAGTTCCTTATCTTGTGTCAAGCTTGTTTAACAAATGAAACAAGGGTTTTGAGGATAGTTCTTTTCCTGTGTCAACCTCACTAAAAAATGAAACAACTCCCACAAGTCTTTCCAAGATCTTGAAAGTAAAGCTTCATTCCATCCACCTCATTGAATGCAATGAAGCTTGGGGGGCATGTACCTTGATTTGCGTCGTTATGCTGGGGGCATGCGAACTTATAACAAGCATAGTTTTTCGTTTCAAGCTTGCGTAAACATGAAACCGAATCCGAGCATAGTTCTTTTCCTGTGTCAAGCTCGTTAAAAAATGAAACAAATCCTCCTCTACTTGAGTCGAGAGATTGACTAGATCTCATAGATGTTAAGTTGTATATTTAGGTTAGTTATTTCAGTTTTAGGTCGAGTCTTTCAAACGATCTCGTTCATGAATATTCATTCCATCCAGCTTGTACTTAGTTGAATGCAATGAAGCTAGGGGGGCATGCACTCTAGCAGTTATGCTTAGGGGGCATCAAGCATAGTTTTTCTCTGTTTCAAGCTTTTGAAAAAATGAAACCTATCTCGAGTCAGTTTCAGTTATTTTCAAGACTCGTTAAACTCATGAAAATCCCGAGATTATTTTGCTATTTTTCATTCTCGTAAAAACAAATGAAAATGCCGAGTTCTTTCCGTCTTTTCCTGCTCGTAAATTAAATTGAAAGTCGGCCATATGAGTACATTTTTATCATTTTTTTGAACTCATTAAAATTTACGAAAAAGTGAAAACCATGAGTACATTTTTATCCCTTTTTCGAACTCGTTAAAATTTACGAAAAAGTGAAACCTTCGAGTTCTCTTTTAAGCCCTTTTTAGACTCTCAAAATATGAAAAGATTGCCGAGCGTTTCTTTTACACTCGTTAAAACGGAATTAAAAGACGGTCCCCTTATAGCCCTTTTCTGACCGTAAAAACAGGAAAAGATTGCCGGATTTTTGTCGTTTCAAATTCGATACTGGAAATAAAATGACGTTTCCTTGATCGCTTTTTACTTTTCATGTCAGTGGCACTAATTATGAAAGTATTCCTTGGTCGCAAGATCAAGCGGTTCCCCCAGGTATTATTTTATACTTTTTCGGGCTTGAGGGACACAAATGTACGAAAAAGTTCAACGTGGAGTCTCCTTTAGTTTTTTCAGACTCTCTAAAATTGAAAAACGCCGAGTTTCTCCTATACTGGGCTCGTTAAACTTTTATAGTAGAGGACCTGTTCAATTACAAACAGGAACAAACCACTCCTTCCTAGGGTTCGAATTTAAACTAGGTTGGACTCGTCCGAAGGATGAGCTTATAATCAAGCATATGTTATCCTCCTCAAGCTTGTTAAAAATAAAGAGGTACTTGCCAGAAATGGTGGGGGAAAAGAGAGAAGAATGAACCTGTTTGTTACCTTTTGTCTCAAAAGAAACTTTATTACCACTCTTGAACACGACACTTTTCATTCACCTGGGTTGGGAAATCTTTTACCTCACAGTTGACCAAACCACTTTGAAAGTCTTTAGCCGGGTTTCGGGACTAACTTTGAGTTATTTGTTACCAAGCCATCTGTCGTGTCGTTATGTGTTCAAGAGGTCTGCAAGCAAAACTTTCATCTGCAAAATACTTGTCATCCATTTGACCATCCCTGAAGTCGGTCCTTACAGCAAACATTTCTTCAACTTGAGCAATGATTTCGTGTTGTGGGCTTGCCTACAACGGGTCGCTTTCTATCAACATCGACACATTACCTAGAAAGATGACTTAGGAATCGACAGTACCTTGAAGTCTGCATGCATCAATGGCAGGTTTCTCGCCTTTGACGTCAGTTTACATCATTGACTTTCGATCAAAGGATTCCGTGAAGTGTTCGACATCAAAACATCTATTCACATTTCACGGGTTGTGCTTAGTACTTTGAGAACCATTGACATTACTGGTGGTCTCTCTCACGCTTGTTAACAGTTTACATCATCGACTGGTAATCAAGTGGTTTCTACCATGTTCGACATCAAATCATTTAATCACATGGCTAGAATCGTACCAATTCGAGAAGTAGAAGTGAAGACCCTGGATCTAGTTTCTACCATCCAGGCTGCGAGGAGTTTTGTATTCATTATCTATGTAGACTAATCATAAACAGATGGATGCGTCCATACTATGTCTACAAAAGTCTATAAAAATGATGTACTGCAAGATCATTCCTGTATCAGAGTAGTTAGTCCATTAGTTAAAGTTTTGAATCTGAGTATGGGAATGCCTACCTCAGTGATGATATAATCTTATACATGTATTTTGTGTTGAAAATTGCAGGTTCCAACCAGGTCATCCACAAGACAATCCTTGAAATGATAAAGCGCTTCACCCTTCCTAGAATTACAAAACCCTAATCTATTCCAGGCTTCGCACTTTAGGGGGCAATCTGTTACACTAAAAAATGTCACCATGACTATTTACAGTTAGTATGGCTCAATCAACAGTCATGCTACCCTCTTAGACAAGTCTTATGCCTCTGCTATCCATCTCAAACTCAAAGAAGAGAGAAAGTCTTGTAAAAAATGTGTTTATCTCTGGGGACGCAGGTTCTCTCAAGCCTTACCTGCGGGGATGCTCACAATGTTCACAAAGGCTGCGTCCTTGGACGCTCTGTATGTTAAGGGACAGGTGCGTCCTTCTGTAAAAGGCAAAATGCGCAAGTTTCATCTTAAAAAAGTTACTTGTGGTTACTTCTAGAACTTTCTAGAGGTCGGTTTGATGAAATGGATGCGCCTCCAGTTGGTTCATGTATCCCTATTAAGGAGGAACTTATCCCATCAATAAGGGAGCTATCCCACCCAAAGAGGGGGATTATCCCATTGATGGTGGACCTGAATAACCTCTTTACAGCACTATAAATAAAGGCATTGGGCCAGAAGGAGGGGAGGTTGGAGCTATACATTTTCTTTGGGTAAATGCTGCAGGAATTAGGACTCCCATTTAGAACCTTGTGAGGAGAGATTGTCTTTGCTTGATTCTACTTGGAAGTGGGTGAGCTTTGTCAAAGTAGAGGAAAACCCTTGATGGACCCTGGGAGGAACTTGCACAACACCAAGGCCAGGTTGTAAGAGTTTCTTTGTTTCGTTATTAATACAAACTGGTTCATTTTTCTCAATAGCTTGTGTTAATGAGTTATTTCATGTGTTCCTTGGTCTGCATGTTGAATATATGTTTTATTATATGAAATGCAAGTGCTTGGTAATTGTTTGATTGTTTGTGGTTGCAGGAATTGATGTGAAGGAGGAGCTCATCCGGATCGGCAAGGACGGACTACAACAACAGCGTTTTGGAATAAGGTAAGCCTAAACACTTGTAGTTTTCATGTTTTGAAAGGTGTATTTAGAGAAAGATCGCTCCATTTTGTCTTGTTTGTCGCTAGAGAGTTTAGACTCCTAGGGAGGTCAGTTGTGTCCGCACAAACGACTTTTTCCGCCACGACACCCCCTGCCCAATCTGCATATGTGAAGCCCTGTAGCTTCACTCGCTCTATCCGTTTGTACCATAATCCATACTGAGATGTGCCTCTGAGGTATCTCAAAACATGCTTAGCTTCCTTCCAGAACATCTTGGTAGGCTGAACCATAGCTTGACTAAGCCGGTTCACTGCATAGCACAAATCTGGTCGTGTGTTGACTAAGTACATCAGTGAACCCACAAGTTTTGGATACACAGTAGCTTCTACTACTTCTCCTAAAGTAGCATTCTCCTTCCTCTAGTTACCTTCTAGAGGAGTATGCATGGGCTGGCACTTCTCCATGTGGAATCTCTTGAGTATCTCATTGCCATACTTGCCCTGAGACACAAAAAACTCCCCATCCTTCTGTCACACTTCCATGCCAAGGAAGTAGTGCATGAGACCCATGTCTTTCATCTTGAATTCTCTTGCAAGGTCCTCCTTGCAAGACATGATCAAATAATCATCACTTGTCAATATCAGATCATCAACATAAAGAACAATGATCAACTTCTTACCTTCCACCATGATGTGGTACATGTTCACATCCACTTCACTCTTTGTGAAGCCAAACCCAATGAAGTAGTTGTCAGTCCAGGTGTACCAAGCACGAGGTGCTTGCTTCAACTTGTACAAAGCTCTCTTGAGTTGGCACATATGCGACTCATGATCGAAGGTCTCAAAACCTTGTGGCTTCTCTATGTACACCTCTTCCTCAATCTTGGCATTGAGGAATGCAGTCTTCACATCCATCTGATGGATCTTCCAACCCATCTATGCTGATAGTGCCAACATCAATCTGATAGATGAGTACCTTGCTACAAAAGAAAAAGTCTCATCATAGTCGATCCCCTCGACCTATGAGAAACCACAGGCAACAAATCTTGCCTTATGTTTCTCCACACTACCATCAACAGCTTGCTTTACCTTGTAAATCCAATGGGAACTCACAACTAACTTGTTCTCCGGTCTTGGAACCACATCCCAAACATTGTTCTGAACTATGGAGTCATACTCCTCCACCATAGCATCAACCCAAATCGGTTGCTGCACTACTTCCTCAAAGGAAGGTGGCTTGTTCTCAATACATTCCCCAACAAGGGCCATGTATCTAGTGTACCTCTCAGGTCTCCTCTGTCTGTGCTGAGAAGATGGTTCTCTCACATTCGACAATAATCTATCAGCTTCTCTTATGCACTTCCATCCCTCTCTGGAAGACTCTGCTTGAGTGGATGTCTCCACTCCTAGAACCTCTGCATGTAGCTGCTCCATATCAATCTGAGGCTCCTCCTCTTTAGGAACCAAAATTTCCTCTAGAGCCTGTAGTTGGAGCTCCCTCTCAAGGTAAACTCACATGGCCTTCTTCTCATCAAACTTGACAGCTTTGCGAACCATTGTCCTCTGAATGGTAGGCAAGTACATCCGATAGTTGTGGGGTGTATCAGTGTACCCCACAAGTATCCCCAACTCAGCTATCGGCCCAAGTTTCTTCCAGGCATCCTTGGTCACATGGAAATATACCGATGAGCCAAAGATCCTGAAGTGACCCACATCTGGTCTCTTCCTGGAGAAATCTTCCTCTGGCATTTTCATCCCAAGTATGCAATGTGAGATTCTATTCTGTAAATAGACCGATTTGTTGCATGCCTCAGCCCACAAATGAAGTGGTATTCCTTGGTCATGCAGCATCACCCGAGCTACCGCGACAATCGTTCTATTCTTCCTCTTGGCCACCCCATTCTGCTGTGGGTTATGAGGTGTCATCAACTCCCATTTAATTCCTTGCACTGTAAAGAAGTCCTTAAACTCTTGACAGACATACTCTCCAACATTAGCACTTCTCAAGGCCTTGATCTTCTTCCCTGACTCTTTCTCAACCACAGCTTTGAACTCACAAAACTTTGAGAAGGTTTGGTCCTTCTTCTACATGAAATAAATCCAGCATTTACGAGAAAAATCATCAATGAAAATCACATAATACCTTTGTTTCATGGTGGATGCTGTTGAGAATGGTCCACGCAAATCAGTATGAACTCACTCTAAGATTTCTTCAGCTCAACTATCTCGATCATGAAAGGAAGACTTGGTTTACTTTCCTAAGGTACAACCTGTTATCACTGACAAAATTTTCAAAGAAAAAAAAGTAAGAGATCAGAAATCTTCATCAAGTTCAAGCAAGTCAGCTCCTCAATTAAGCAAGGAATTTAGCCCTAGGGCTAAGGAAACATCATCACAGCTGCATAAAGATGATAGAACAGTTTCGCAGCGCGCTGCAAAACCCCTGTAGCAGCCTGTTTCAGCATAAAAAAACTTTGTTTTCTGTGTTTACTAGTCAACTTCCAGGAGGTCTCTAAAGAAACTGAAAGCCTATTTTGGGAGATGGAAAGAGGTTTTCATTCCTAACATACTGAACTAGAAAAACCTCCTTCTGTTTCCTCAAATCCGTTACGAGCTGAGAGAAATTAATGACCAAAGTTGCGCTACGAAACTGCTGTAGGTGCAGTTTTTCATCTTCTGTTTTATACCTCTTTTTCAAAGACAGATTCTGGGCAGCTGGAGTCGTGTTTAAAAAAACCAAAAGAGGTTTTTGTTAAGCACGGATTGGTTCACAAAAACCTCCTTCAGTTTTTCCAAATATGTTTTCTGTGAGAAATTATAAGCTCTATCCCAAGACATATTTTTCAGCCAGAACAGCAGTTTCGTAGCAGCTGAAGCTAAATAATCCAATCTCAGTCACTAGTTTTGAACTGCAAGTGGAAATGTTGAAAAGGGAATATCTTCAAGGGATCCTTCAAAATTATAAATCTTCAGCAAAGTTAATACAGGTGGAGGAAACATGTATTCGAATGCAACTTTAAACTTTTGTCATAAAGTGAACTTTTGTCTTCACACATGGACAAAGGTTGACAGCACACAAAGACGTGGCATTCTGATATTTTTTGTATAATCAAAGGAGAATGCTATTTTTGTTTATGGCAGCGCTTTGTGTTCTTGGACATTGTTGGTCGTAAATGGGTTCAGCTTTGTCCAGCAGTAACTGCTGCTTCTGAGATGATGTTTTAAGGTTGCAAAGTCATCCCATATTATTACTAGTAATGCACGAGGATGCCATGAGTGATAAACTCGAGGGAACTATTTCTGTACAAAGTCCTTGGAATGATCTTGTGCTCTGCAAAGCAAGCCATTTTTCTGTTTCAATATTAAACAGGCATATTTTTAGATCTATTTTGCCCCATTTATGTGGGATCTGGACTACTTAACAGCCGTATGGTGATTTCTTACAAAGAAACTTTGTTAAAGAACAGAACCAAGGAGGAGGGATAGGCCTCAGGATTCAAACAATGGGATTGCAACTGAGAGCAGGGAATAGAGCCATGAGGAAACAAGTTGCAGACTTAAAGGCACAACTAGGTCAGTTAGCTGCTAAATGAAGTTGTTGTTCAAAGAAAGGTGTTGTTCCAAATTTTGTTAAATTTTGCTTAGCTTTCTTGTTTTGAGGACATATAGATCCCTGCCATATGTAAAGGAGTTTTAGCAATCAAAGGTCTAAGCAGTAAATACCTAAGGGCAAATACAAGTTGTTTTAACAAATTCAGCAGTTTCGTAGCGCGCTACGAAACTGCTGTAGGTGGCGTTTTCAAAGCAAATAAACAGTTTGGTAATATGTGCGGGAATTTTCAAAAGGGAACACCTAAAGTTTATGTGAAAGATCAAATAAAGACATCCCAGCCATTCTGATCTAGACAGGTGTGCCTTCAAAAAGGTGAAATTTTTTAACCTAAGTGTAAATTTTTCGGTTATAAAGCCACTTTATTGCCGGTCATAGGGTGTTGAATGAATTGCATACATGGAATTTTGGCTTGCACACTTGGCCATCGATGGAGCATCCAACTCATCAGGAAACATGGTGGTGTTCTATTGTTTTTGGGTTATTAAAGAGACTTAAAGTACATGCTGCTGCATATTCGAAGTGATGGGGGACCAGAACCGAAAAGTAAGGGATATTCTCAGCCAACACGGAGCAGATTAAAGCCTTCAGTATCCAAAGCCAACATGGGGCATTAACTGCTCATCTCATGCCATCTCAGCCAAACGAAAAGGAAACCAGGTGTCAAAGCTGTAAGGAGGAATCATTCTACGAAGGAGATAGAGTTAGAATTATAATTAAATTAGAACTCTTTAGAACTTCAGTTAGTGGTTATTGTATTAAATATTTTGTTGCAAAGTAGATAGGTGTCATTAGTGGCAGTCATCGAGCTCCCCTCATGCTGGAGGAGGAAGCTCCAAGTAGTTATAATTATGTTTCTATATATAGCTGAATGATGAATGTAAGTAGGGTTGGATATTTGAGAAAACAGAGTATTGTTTTGGCTTGTGTAAAAACTCAGTTTCAGTAATACAATTTGCTGCTTTTCTTCTCAGGATTCATACAGTGTTTCAATGCTCAAGATATGTGGTTTTGCTTTATCCTTAATGTTTTTACAGTTGTATAAATACACAATCACTCAGAATTCACTTTGCTGCTCTGATTTCCTGTGTGTATTTGTAAGCTGAGGTTTCTATGAGATGTGTTTTGAGTATTTAAACATCACATGCCCTGACTTCTATGTATGAGTAGTGTTATAGTTTACTGAAGGATGATTAACTCCATAAGCCCAATGGAAGTCTTTGTAATGTCTGTCCAGCCAACATATTTGTTAAGTTCACTTTGCAAGAGTTAGCCATCTCATCAATAGTCAAAATCAATAACCTTTTGAGAGAGCCCTCTCAGGCTAAGGAGGCTAAGCCTTAGTCAAAAGATTGGTCTGAAACAGTTACATAGAGTCTACCTGGTCAGCAGCCTTCCAGTGCTTGATTTTGTGATAACACAACCTTTGCATGTGTCCACTTGCTCAATTTTACCTTTGGGAAGTATGGTAGAGATTTGCTACATTATCTTCAAGGCCCCATGATGCAAGTGGCCCAACTGCCTATGCCATAACTTGCCAATATCTTGGCTTTGCACCAATTCTACTTTTGAACTCAATGCACCACAGTTATCTACCTCTAGCTTATAGAGATTCTTCACTCGAATCCTAATCCTCTTGGTCTGACCCATGGTTATGTGTCTCAGGAACGCCTTTCCTTTACTGAATACAACATCGTAGCCTTTGTCCTCCAACATCATGACCGATACCAATTTCTTCTTCAGTCTAGGGACATACTTTACATTAGTCAAGGTGAGAGGAGCTCCATGCTCTCTCTGAAAAGCAACCATGCCTTCTCCTAAAACATAGTACTTTCCATCATCACCCATCTCTATGCACCTCTTGAGGTCTTTCTCCTCCAAGATACTGAATAAACTTTTATCGCTGATCATGTGGAATGAGGCTCCACTGTCTAGATACCAAACACAACCCACCATTGCTGAAACCATGCATGTGATGAGGGTAAAATACAATTCAAACTGAGAGGATAATGCCTCACCTTCTGATCCTTTCAAGGATCCCTTCTTATATTTCTTCAATGGGCAATCAGTTTCATAATGGCCCACCTCATGATAATTAAAGAATCTCACTTTAGATTTGTCAATCTTCTTCCCTCCATGAGAAGAATTCGATTTGGAATGAGAAGCCTTCCCTTTCCCTTTCCTTGCCTTACTTTCTAAGGCTGGATTTTCTTCATCATCATTCTTTGATGAAAAACCATCTTGAGTGCTCCTCCTGATCTCCTCTTGCATGAGATCCTACCACAACCGTTCCCAATCCGGTAGTTTCTCTCTTCCATTCACAGAGGTCTAGTAGCTATTCCAGCTCTATGGAAGGCCGAGGAGAGCAAGGCTCACCATATCATCATCGGCTGTCATTATTCCCACACTACCAAAATCATCTCTACAGGTGGTGAGATTGTTCAGATATGTAGAAATAGTGTCACCCTTCTCCATCTTGATTTTATGAAGCTTATCCTTGATCGTCAGTTTCCTCTGGTCGCTACTGTTCTGATATAGGTCCTTTAATGTCTTCCACATTGAAAACAAAGTCTCCTTCCCATGGAGACTCAAGAAAATATGGTCTCGAACTACCTCCAGAAGAATCCTTCTCACCTTCACCACACACTTCTTCCATTCATCCAATTCTTGTGCATTAGTTGCAGCTGGCTTGGGGATTTCTTGATTAATGAAATCCTTCAAACTATTGTCTTCTGTTACCACTTCCATGCAATCCTTCCATGCTATGCAATTCAAACTTCCATCCAGAGCATACTCGAGTCTCAAGCCATTGAATGCCATTGGTGAACTTTGAGGTGTGATAAGAATTCGATTTTGTACCTGCAACCAAGAAATTCAAACTTCGAATTTCCCTTCTCAGTATATTGTTCATAGCTTTGATCACCTTTGCTTCGATACCATGTAGAAATTATGACTGTAGATTAACCTGATAATGCAATATAACTAAAGAAAAATACTTAATCTACTTCTACAATCAAACTTGCGGAAGCTTAATAGATTTGAGCAAGATCAAGCAAAATACATATAACCAGAAGTAGAATTAATGCACATGAAACACAAAAAATACTCTAGGGAAAGCCTCAGCTAAAAACCCCACTATATGTATTATCATACAAGTGGAAATATCTCAGGATTACACACAGCTTTAGCTCTCACGGCTATCTAACTCTCAGTACAATCCTTCATTGATGCTCATAGACAAAATAGACAACTCATGTTATAGATCTGATATGAAAATATAAGACAATGCAAATAAACCCAAGAAATAACAAGATCTGAATGTAGATAGAAATGATTCACTTTATTGATCAAACCCTTAAGGTAGGGCAACACCATATATTCACTCCTTAAGGAAGGAGAATACTCCACAATCCATATGCCTGTTCATACAATAATCCTTCACACCCCTCAATGTGGAGTCTCTAGCCTCTTTATAGGCCTCATACATACAATACCATGAGTCATTACCACGGTTCCCTCCTACCATCAAACTAATACCATGGGCCCATTACATTATTATTAACTACTTGTGGTCCCTTACATGATATGGGTTAACCACCTTATTTATTACTATGGCCCATCCCATTATTACATTATTACCTTGGGTACCTCCCTTTGTACCCCATGTTATCCCCCCTAGGTATATAACATTCCACCCCCCTTAACATGTTTCGTCCCCGAAACATGAGAAGAACACAAATAATAAGATCTACTCAAAAGAGTAGTCCACTGGTACCATGCACGTGCATCTAGCCATCCAAGAGAAAGGTGAACCCTCGATCTCGCTGGTGCCTCGCTCACTTGAGATGGAAGTTGACCGTGGTAGCTCTTCTGTGTTGACGTGTAGTAGGTAGATCTTCGCTCCTCTCTATCTGTCATGCAGGGGTTGTTGTCCTTGTGGCTAATTGGGTGCCATTTTGTTGGTTGTTTTCTTGCGGGGTGATGTGGGTGATGATATGTTGAAGTTTTAACCCACGGTGTCTTTTTATTTAATTCACCCTGCTGTGGTGTCTTATCTTCCAATATTACTTCAACCCTAAGTTGCACTGAAACGGATACGGGAACAGATACGGATATGGGGTTTGAAACAGATACGACAAATTTTCAAAATATGAGGATACGATACGGCAAGGAAACGGCATGCATATATATATATATATATATATATATATATATATATATATATATATATATATATATATATATATATTTCATATTACCATTCATCTTTTAGAATCTAGAATCTAGAATCTATATCTAAAAATGCACAATCATCGTCATGAATTCAATATAAACAAATCATCATCATCAATTCAGCATAAAAATTGTCATCATCATTAGTGATTATTATAACATTCAACATATTATCATCATCATTAATAATGTAATCAGAAATGCAACAGCCTTTGTGCTTTCGGGCCAACTCCTTCAAAGAACGTGTCATGCATGGCAGATGATATCTATCTTCCTTGCATGACAATTAAAAGGCCCATGGGATCATTGGGATATTCCATCAAGACCTATCTGAACATTTCAATCTTCTCAATGTCAGCTTGGTCTTGTGACTATATGCAGGCACAAGATTGGCTAGAGAAGATTTGTTACATTGGAGGGATTTACGAAATCAAAAGCAAAATCAATGACAATTAAAAAAACCTTAACCAAAATGAAAATTAATCGCTCAAATAAATCTCTTTACGAAGACATTCATCGAACCCCTTTATTTGCATTTTTGAACATCTATCTTTTTCTTAGTAAGAATTTTTGATAAATATATGGAGTGTTGTTGTTTCTAAAGATTTAGAAAAGATTTTATGAGACTCTGTTTATAGTGAGTTTATTTGCAAATCTGATTTCTTCATTTTTATTATTTATTTATGGCTATGCAAATTTTCAAGCTTTTTAACATTTTAAGGGTGGATTCTGATCACAATTTTCGTGGATCCGTTTTACCGGAAACGGATCCAAAAAAATTTAAATCCCTTGGAAACGTATCCAATTCCAAATCTAAAGTTTCCGATTTTTTGAAATGGCACAAAAACGTTTTTACAGTGTTTCGGACAAGAATCGTATCCGTTTATGTATCGGAAACGGGGATCCGTGTTTCTGGGAAATTCTTCAGGAGTTTCCGGTAACTTAGCTTCAACCACTGAGACCTCATCCGATGTATCAGGACTTGTATCCTTTTCTGCTTCAGCCTTTGTTTGTGTTTGATTATCGATCATCAATGGCTCATCATCTGATATGTCAGTCCCTGGAACATCTTCTGCGTCAGCCTTCATGGAATCTACTTGTTTATTGATGGAAATATCCTATAATGTAATTTTCTTCTTTTTATACCAGAGCTTCAGAAATTTCTTATGCACATTAATATTGATAGTACCCACAGATTCCATCCAAGGATATCCTAAAACAACATCCATATTATCCATCTCTGAAGTATAAAAATCACCATGCAACACATACTTATCCATAGAAATCTTCAAATCCTTATACACTTGAACATCCTCATCATCCACTTGTGTGTTTTCAATGTGTTTCGCTGGAACTTGCAATTTTTTTACCAAATTAACATTCATAAAATTGTGCTTGCAACTAGGATTTATAGATACAATGATTTTCTCCTTCTGAATCAATCCATGAACTTGCAATAAGGAGACACCCATAGAAAATAACTCTTTATGTGTCTCATTCTCCTTCTTTCTAGTCCGAGACCATTTGTTGAAAAGGACTCTTTCAAATTCTGCATCTGAAAGTTTGGACAACTGCTTATCGTCAAGTGAGAAATACCATTCGTAAGCCTCATCTCTGAAATTAAGCCACATTGAGTCCTTCCAATTTTTTTCCCATACTGACTTAGTTTGCTTTATGTATTCTTCAATAGTAGGACCATCATCTTTTCCTGTAAAATATCGAGTCGCCATGAAGAGGGTTTGAGAAAAAATTCGCTTACTTGGCGAAAATTTGAAATTGTCACAGTTTCATCAATATTGCTCAGAATCCTTATTATGACCTGCTTTCAGAAATGGAACAAGCATTCTGCATCTGCCCATGTGATAGAAATCCTGATCCAGGCACTAGAATTCCATATCTGCGCTGCAACTCTCCCACCGTCACCAAAATTTCTGCAGAAAAGAGCTGATTTTAAATCAGCGATATCTCCCTCATCCGGACTCCAATTCGACTGATTTTTTTTTTGAAATTGGGTAATTTTTCTCAACCAATTCAGATATACAATTAGATTTTGTAGATATTGCACCAAGATGTCTAGATCTGCTCCGCTAACTCGCTGCCCCGAAAAATTGTCTACGACACCACTGATTTTTAGATTAGCGATATCTCCTTCATCCGAACTCCGATTTAACTGATTTTTTTTTGAAATTGGGTATTTTTTCATAAATAATCCAGATATGCAATTAGATTTTGCATATATTGCACCAAAATGTACAGATATGATTTGCAAACTCGCCACCCAAAAATCCTGCAAAAAATAAAAAAAAAAAATTCTCCGCGGTTTGCCCAAGAAAGTGCTCTGATACCACTTGTTATAGATCTGATATGAAAATATAAGACAATGCAAATAAACCCAAGAAATAACAAGATCTCAATGTAGATAGAAATGATTCACTTTATTGATCAAACCCATAAGGTAGGGCAACACCATATATTCACTCCTTAAGGAAGGAGAACACTCCACAAGCCATATGCCTGTTCATACAATAATCCTTCACACCCCTCAATGTGGAGTCTCTAGCCTCTTTATAGGCCTCATACATACAATACCATAAGTCATTATCATGGTTCCCTCCTACCATCAAACTAATACCATGGGCCCATTACATTATTATTAACTACTTGTGGTCCCTTACATGATATGGGTTAACCACCTTATTTATTACTATGGCCCATCCCATTATTACATTATTACCTTGGGTACCTCCCTTTGTACCCCATGTTATCCCCCCTAGGTATATAACAACTCATATGCCTTCTCCTCTACCCTTTAAGCCTCCTATTTCCTCGTGTTTTTTTCCCTGGGTGTTCCAGCTTTAACCTTGTGTGACACTGATCTCACACACTACTCCAACACACTGTAAAACTGTGAAAATCTCAAGGAATGAATTCCTTCTGCATGCAAGATATTTTCTTATAGGAAAATTCTTGCAACTGATAGTACACTATCCCTGTCTTTAATATCAACTGGGTCTTTATCTGAACTAACATGCATGAGTTATTTATGAAATAATATTCAGTAATCTAGAGTACACTAGTTTCATGCATGCATGCATTAACTGACTGAACTCACAACTAGTTCCTTAAACTGTTTGGGACTAATTTAACTGGACTTAACTTAGTTAACTGAGCTAACTAATTACAACTCAAATACAACTCATCCTTATCTCCTTCATTAAGGGACAACTTCCTTAATTTAAGGGATAACTATTGCATGACTTCACAAAGACTTCTAGATTGAATTCCTCCAACTAATTAACTCACTATGAATTAATTAATTATTTTTCAAGTAGCTAGTGAGTCTAAATTCAAATTTTAATTCTCAATATTAATTCAAGGACAAATTAAAATTGGAACATTCTTGTTTCCACATTTCAACATCTTGTAAATTGGATGTCCAAGTGTTTATAGTTGAACGTAATAGTCATATGGTATGTGAAGAGTCATGAGGGTAGGTGAAGAGTCACAAAGGGGAATGTCAAGGGTCACCCCACCTTTTTCTATTTACAGTACCTCATATCTCATTGTATAGGCTTTTGGTCAGCCAAGCTTCTGGTAGGAGTATCTTAGAGAAATCTTGGATAGTATTGTAATGAGCCTTGACTTCTCAATAGTGCAGAGCCAATACATCTCTTTGGAGGAGCAAGAGGTGGTGACTCTAATGTTCTGCTATCAGGACTAATGGTTGGTCATGGATGTACTGTATGATTGGAACTTTCACTTCTTAATATAACAAAGCCATAACTTTTCATGCATGTGTTGTTATTTTATTTTAGCTATCTTGGTTACTCTAATGATATATGTGTATATTTTCAGATGCATGCATGTATGGACTCTTTTTGTATAGGCATGTATGAATCTTACTGAGATGTGATGTTGGTTTAACCATCACTTTGGATTGTTATCTTACTTGCTTTCCAGTTTGTGATGCATCTTTGCTCGTGTGTTCCCTTCAGAGTCGCGTGCTTCCACAGGTTTCCAAGGGGCTCATTCACCTCACTTTCCATGTGTTAGAACCATTCCTTGGCTTTTTGCAACTGTCACAGCCTCGCTACCAACAAGGATATCTCACTTGCCTATGCGCACAACTATAGTCAAGGCGATACCGTATGACCCACTGCTGGGACTTCTACACCAAAAAATTTGAGGTCTAGTTGGGACTTCTTACCGAGGAGATCCCCTAACATGTTGGTGGGCCCAACACCATCAACATTTTGGTGCTAGAAGGAGGGCCAGATGACAAGCTCAGTCCTCACAATCTGTTTTGAATATTTGCATATCTATCATGACAAACTACAAAGTTTCTCTTCCGAAGTGTATGCCTTATGGAAACAGCTTCGAAATCTTGGAAAAGCTCTGGGATAAATTGTCACATAAAACATATGATGGTGGAGGCTATGTAGCCTTGGTTGGGCACATGGTCAGAATTGTAGGCTCATACGAAAGACATGGAACCTTTGAAGAATACATGACCTGTGCATTGTTCATATGCACACTTTCAGGGCACCCAATGCACTGGTGTGCCACGCTTCCTAAAAAATATATTCATTATATTTCTCATCTGGTCACAGAGATAGACCATGCTTTCAATCACTTTGAGCATAAAGCACTCAAAAAAGAAATTGTGGAATTACGAAAATCACTTGATGAATCTGTTGAGCAGTTTCACACATGATTTTTTAATCTTGCATACCGATCTCCCAAAGATGAAATTGATTTGGAATTTCTTGATCGAATATTTGAGTATCTTCTTCACATATCCAGAAATTTACAATTCTTAAAATCATTCGAATCCCGCTTAACATACCTTGGTGATGGAGCTGCACAATCTTAGGAAAGCACAGTTTCTATCACAAGTGTTTGTCCACCTTCACCTCATCAAACAGCTCCACCACCATAGAGTGATGTGGGAGAAGATGCACACACATTTGTTGAACTGTCACATCTTCCCACCCCACCTGATCTTGATATCTGCACATAATTGGCTTGCAATATTGTTGGTTGTCACCTGGATTAGTTCCCTCGAACTCCACCCCCACATTCTGTTGATCCTCTAGATTGTATTGTCTTGTGTTCTTCCATTCCAGAATCCCAACCTGTTGTGAATGAGGATCGAGCTGGTGATGGAGCTTGTGTTATGCAGCCGTCCTACGCCATCATTCATGATGAGTGTGTATAGGAATCTAAAGAAGAACCTGCAATGAAGGATGAATCTCTTCCATCCGTGCCTCACCCTCTCTATCTTGAAATCCCTTGTGATTCTACCATTGATTATTTCACCTGTGAAAACTCATTTCCAAATGTTTCTACTTCCGATCATTCATAGGACACATTAGATTTCAGTCTGTCATTATAGTGCGGAGAGGACACAACTTCCCCTAAAAATCCTTCCAATCTATCATTTGTCATTTCTAAAAACATAGAGGGTGAACATCCTTGCTTCTCATCTACCCCTCTGCATGATTCATCAAATCATACAGATGCCGATGAACATCCCGAGTTTTTTATCATGGTTGTCACGATCTTTGCACTTGTTCATTTGATCACGATGTTGAATCACTCACCATTAATATGTCTAAGCCACCAGTCTCTGATTATCTAGCTAATGATGAAGTCGAAACCCCGCAGGCTATCAAGGCACTTCAACCCGAGTTGATGGTTATGTCAGGCCCTCACTACCCTGAGGTTGGTTTTACTTTTGATCAAGAAATTGTTGAAACACGCAAGGCTCATCATCAATCTCTACTTTTCATTGAAGATCAACTAAACACCCAAATTTCGCTTCCTCGACTCGAATTACGGGATCCAATCGCTCATGCATTGGAGGAATCTTACACAACAAGAACACTTGCGCAACGTAAATGGTCTATCTATCTCACATTTTCTTGCATGTCATAGTCAAGAGAATGTGTATGCTTAACATCTAAATGTAGTATAGCACAGAATGATGGAAATTCCATAGAGTGCATGTCATGCGCTTTCACTCACTAATTTTCTATGGACACACTTAAACCGAAGTGTGTTTGGCTTCACGGTTATATGTTTGATGTTTGTTGGTTCGCACAACTATATTTTTCACAAACCATGCCTTCACCAACATGGGTAGACCAATGCATCGATGGTTGTATTGGAAGTATCACTTTGCATAAGCAGACCCATGCACCGTTAGCATAGGAGTAGGAGTAGTGTTTGCTTTTAGTTTGTTTTCTTGCATGCATGTTTGACTCTTACTTTGCGTGATTGTTTGTTTGCCTGCTTGTTTGATTGCTTGCTTTTCTTACGTATTTACTTCTACTTTTCCTTTGTTTTCTTGCTCGTTTACATCCGTAGGTTAGTTTCGCATGAAACCATGTGCGACTCTTGAAACAAGCTGGGTAAAGTAAAAGAGGGCTTGTGCAGTTGTTAATACTTGGTTATCTGTTGTCCTTGTTGTAGCACAATTTACCACCCTTGGTATTTTTT